>JACXIT010000097.1:424960-1058446 GCA_014737525.1 Bombus difficillimus | reverse complement strand
TAAAAAAAAAAAAAAAAAAAATGTATACAAAACTTTGTTCAATATAAAAGTTACACAATGATGTAACACTATTGTCACAAAATATTCTTTATCCGATATAAGTTTCTGAATTCGACGATGAAAATTAAAATTTATTATAAATGCTCGAACCACCATACCATTCTCTCTCTTTCTCTCTCAATATAATTCAATATAAATGATTAGTAGTGAGAAGAAAAAAAGAAATACTATTCTCCAAAATGGATATACAACTCTCTAGTAACATTGAAAACTTTAATTAGACGAAAAATTACATTCAGGAGTGATAAAATTCTTAGAAATCTTTTTAGCAACGATTACGTCCAACGATTAATTATAACTATGTTATTCAGAATATCAATAGCAGAGATCTTGTTTTTCACGAGATTACATAGAAATATTTAAGCGTCTTCATACTTACGTTTTACGATATTCATAATATGAAGTGACCCTGTACTTACATTAATTAGAGGCACATGAATTCATTGTTAATGCTGAAACGCTAACTATATCACCTCGATCTACCGGTTCAACTAAAAATGCTTAAAATAATCGTATACTCGTACATTAATCGTATGCTAATGCTTGTCTATCTATTATAACGATATTTTAACATCAAATAATTTGTAACACTTTATACGCAATTATTACAATTAGCTCTTCCTATGTAGAATGTCTTTTTCATATTTCGTCGATTAAAACTTCTCAAAAATTCTATCTTTTAGGCACATTAAAAAGTTAGTTCGTTAAACAGGTACTAATTTTAGTTGAAGCAAATTTCGTGTTTGAAATCGACATTTTCGAACAAAATTTCGCGATTCTAAAAGTCAAAGAAATCGAAAAAGGTATACTAGAGCGCTTAAAATATTTCGAATATACACGAACAAACAGTATCACAGTGACGACATGCATATTACACATAAGATTAGTTAATAATTCCGTTTACGTATCCCTGGTACTAATTAACAAATTCGTCGAATTCAACGAATTTAAAAATACGATAGATTATTACTATCGTTGAATTTTGTAAAAATGTTTACACGATCGTTGTGACGAATTCGCGCAATACGCGTTATAATTAAATGATCTTCTATTTTTTTAAGCGATTTAAGGCACTTTGAGAATGATTTTCTAGAAAGAAACCATCTTTGTTAAGCAAAATAACAATTTCGAACCGAATCTTCTCAAAAGTAGAAAGAAATTTAATTTCCTAACTAATACATATATACCTATATTCCTACCGCGATTAGAAACGAGTGCAAATACGCAACTGCTCTTGCACTATCATTATAACAGACTAAAATTTAACCAACAATTAAACAATAAAGTGAAAAAAAAAATCATAAACTTCCGTAACGCAACTCGGATATCGAATCGAATATCTTGCGTATTTTCGTTATTTACGAAATAATTAAATTTGTACGTTTTTTTTTAACGTACACCAGGTTGACAAATATTTCTTATCGTACGATCACGACGATCGATTTCAATGCTTTTTCATGTGATTCAGCATGATCGTTCTGGTAACGAATCCTTTACCGCACAATGTGCAGGTATAAGGACGTTCTCCGGTATGATATCGACGATGGACGGTAAGCGTGGATGCTTGTGTAAACGACTTGCCACACATGGCACAAAGATATGGCCTCTCTCCTGTATGGATACGTTGATGCACCACGTAATACTTGCGATGTGTAAAACCCTTGCCGCATACGTCGCATACGAGCGGCCTGGACCTATGTACAGCCTTATGGGTAGTCAATGACTCGATGCTTGCGAATTGTTTCGAGCACGAATCGCACGGATACGAGACTACCGATTTGTTCGACGATGTCATGGTACCGCTAATACTGCTAGTGACCGGATCATCGGAAGACACTACGGTGTCAGTTATCCTATCGTTGGCTGTCAGGATCGGTTTGTGTGTTTTCGCGTGATGATTGTACAAGTTTCGCGTCTCGAAACGCATTAAGCACCTAGGGCAGGAATAAGGCTTCTCCTGGCCGACCTCGTGCATCCTCCTGTGCCGTTCGAGAAGCGTACGATACCGGAAACTAGCTTGGCAACGATCGCAGGCGAACGTCTTCTCTACGTTCACCGACGTCGATATGGTCGGGATCGGTGCGCAAGAGGTTGCCACTGGCGCGGAATGCGTCACCTCGTGCATCCTCAAGTGACTCAGAGCGTAGAAACTTCGTGAACAAACGGCGCACGAGTACCTCATCGGATTCTCTATATTGTGCTCGAACTCCGGCAGAGTCGGATGACTCGTTCTTATATGGTAATTCAGTTTCAGAGCGCTTCGAAACTCAAGGCCACAGGTGGGACACGGATAGGATTCGGTGACGATCTGCACGTGATCCAAGAGAATCTGATCGGTACAAATGGACGGCAAATGGGATGGGACGGTTTGATACGTCGAGGACATCATCGATGACTGATTGGAGAACATAGAGTTGTTCTGAAGCAAGGTACAAGTGACCGGTAAACCGGTATCTCCCGTCTCGGGCGATGGCGAAAGTATTTGACGTAGCATCCCCGACAATCCGCCGAACGTCTCGCTTCCTTCCCTGAAATCGACAAAACCCAAGGACAATGCAGCGGCGAATAGCACCGTACGATACACATAGGCATTGTCTTTTGATTCGTTCCTGTGATCTTACTTTCTTTCTTGCAACAGGCGGCGGTGAGAAAAGATACGAAAGCGAAGAAATAGAGAATTTACGCTGCGTGGTAATTTCTGCATAGTGACCGTGCAAAGTGCTTGGGCATTGTGGTTTCCCTTCTAAAGACACAGCAGTAAAGAGAGTGCGTCGAGAGCGTAAGTGCAAATCGAGCTTAGAGAGTTTTTGTGTCGTCATCGTTCTCCGTCGAACATCTTCACGATCTTCTTTATTAGTACGAAGAATATTATATATTACAAGACTATATTATATTCCTCAGATAAGAGTATATTCGTTTCGGAAGATCGTAAAGAAATTATTCTTTGTATTTTCACTTTACCTTTGCAGTTTATACGATATAGTTGTCTCGTCCTTTAAAAATTTAAACGTATTATTTTTATGTATAAATAAGATGTTAAATAAGAAAGTTATACTTGACACTTTTCACGATTTTATTTATATTAAATTAATTAGTAATGAATCTAATTAAAGAAGATGGAAACATACGCGCGTTTTAATTCTATCTTAAACTATTTCTCGCCTTTCCACGTCTCTAGACTCATGATGAAGTAATTGGCATAAACCGAGAAAGAAATTAAAGGTTTCTACAGCAAACCAGCAGAAGAAGAAAAGTTAAGCTACAAAATTTGGCAAAAAAGTTAGAAGAAAGCAAACCCTTGCTAAAAAGTCGTTATCTTTACTAAGATACAGTACTTTTAAAGATCAGATTATTCTAATATTAAATGAAAATTGAATCCTCACCTTTATGTCGATTGTCCAACATCCATGCAGTATCTTCTTATTTTCTTTCACCACAAACTTCTAATTAACAGTCTTTGCAAAAAAATGTTCACTCGCGTTACAATATAAAAACGTCGAAAGTTTTAATGGTATCTATAAATTACGATAAAATATGACGAATATACAGTAACAATTTTAAGTGGAAACAAGAAATGTTCCAAATTCCATACTGTTCTCAAATCGTAACTCGTAATCGGAAAATATATTGCGCAAATATAACATTGCGTGCATCCGTACTAGCTTCAGTGCACCGATGCAAATACACTGCGCCACAAATATACAAAACGAAACGCAAACAATTGCTTTCTCACCGGCGCGTAAACGCAGCCTGGTTTTATGTAAGCATCGAAAAATGCAAAATTTTGCAAAACGTATCGATTGCATTTTGAACCATGTCAGAAACAAAATAATCCGCGCGACATAATAGTGCGCGATCAAAATTTGTATAACACAAGCGCAGCGAATTTTCAGCAAAAAATATGCTGAGACGCGCGCTGAAAAGCTCCAAAGAATAAAATCACGAATTCTTTGGGAATATCGCGTAAATGTAAATGGAAAACAATAAATTTTGTAGAAATCATACTTATATACTATTAAATAAGAGTCCGAAAATATACATAAACTTGATACTCGCCTTCAATAAAATTTTGTCTGAAGTCCTCTTCATGTTTCTCAATACGATGATTATTCTTCGATTCTTCGTCACATCTCGATTAATTATTACTCTAATTATTTTATTTTCTTTCGTTTTAAATGAACTTATTTTTGCTCGTAAAACACTCGATTGTTTTGGACCGGCACCTAACATAAATGCCAGCCACAAGTGGTATTGATTGAAACCGAACTCGTGGCAAGAACACCACACGGCTTATCAGCGGGTTTTGTGCGCAATTAACAGAACGATAGCACTTACAGACTAACCGATATACTAAATGTTACTGTGGTCCTGACGATAATGTAAAAGCGTAGGCATTGGAAAGCACGAAGACGACAAGAAACGGTATTTGATTCTCTTTTCTTTTTTCTCTTTTTACGAATCATAACGGTTTGGTGACACTTTTATTATGCACCAAGCGTCTATTATGTCGTGACGTTAGCTTACGAAATATTAGTTTGTGATTTTTGGTCGGCCTATTGTTAGCCGTGTGCGGCATTTTGTGCCTTCACGTAAGCGTGGGATATTGATACTGACAACATGTAAACATCTGGTTCTCAATTGAACAGAGGGATTAAATACCTGTTGTTGTGCGTTAAGTGCTACACAACAATTGATTCGCTTACGTACATGTTAAAAAACAGGCTGTACAGGTGTTAATAGACTGGATCGTAATTAGTAGAATCCCTCTGTCCATTTATTGTACATGTATCAATAATAACTAGGACAGAGTTCATTTAAATAGGAAAGTTGTAACAAAGTCGAATCTAAACATTGTGTACTATATAAGAATTTCAAATGTTGTTTCACTTATTCTTATTGAAATGAACTCTAAGTACATGCTATCACATGTAAGAATATTCAGGTATTTTGCAATTTGTTTTTTAAAGTGAACACATCCTCGTAAAAGAAAGACTGATATTTTACCTAAATGTGAATATGCTATACGCATAATTGAATAGTTCTGTTGAAATGAAATATAAAGTCAATTATTGAAATATCGAGGAAAACATCAAATTGCAAAATACAGAGAGCCAAAGATGGTTGTGGGGTGTGTATTAACTTACCTTATCATCCCACTGCACCTTATTTATTTCAATTAGGTGGCTAACTCTTATGTATCTTACCTCAAAACCAAAAATTAAAAGTGTATTTTATCTTAAAGTCAAAAATTAAAACTATACAGAGTACATGCAACCATAATAAGAATAAAAATAATGTGAATAAACTATTATTTAAAATATTATACACATTAAAAAATGATTAATTTGGACACATAAAATGTTTTTTTAGATAGTAATATTTAATTCCTAAACACAAAAGAAAGAAAAGTGATTCGGACTCAAATTACGTGAAATATCATAAATATACAGATATCTGATGTTTTCAATAGAATTCACTGTACAAGTAATCGGAATCAAGTAGTCACAAATCAAAACACGTAACTTGGCTCAAATTATACAAGTTTAAGTTGTTTGTTAAAATAAAAAAGCTATGAACATGTAAATTACATGTACATGTTTTAATGTACATGTAAATGAACATTAAAATGTCTGTGTAAATGTTTGCGATTACCACAACAAAATGGCATCTTTGGCTCTTGAGATGTAACATACGGATAAAAGACTCACCCAGATTTGGGATCCCCGTCAGTTGGTTGTGGAATTGGCATCTCTGGCATATCTGAGATCTTTTGTTGCTGCAACCCAGAAGGACCTGCCTCGTCGCATGCCAGGGAAACATTTACAAAGGTTGTAGGCTCTATGGTTCTATTGCTGGGATCTTCTTCACTTTCTTCTTTTACAGGTAGACCTAACGGAAGAGAATAGAAACATACATAAATTCATTTCTTTTATACAGATGTTCAAAATTTGGAAAGGAAAGGAAAAAAATACAAAGATTTTATTATAAAACCTACCTTCATCTCCGTCGCAATCTTCATCAGAGTTTTCATCATCTTCACTACTTTCCTCTTCATCTTCTTGCTGCGTAGTGCTTGTTTGATTCTGCGGTATTTGGTTATGTGTGGTTTGTGAACTTGGACCAGGTACTGCCTGAACGGTTTGTACAGTATTACTGCTTGTGTCCATAGGAACTGAGGTGATTTGTTGTTGATTAGCACTTGATATCATCATGGGTATACCCAAACCCATGTTGTCCATCATAGCCATCCCCATATTGTTTTGATGCTCTCCCACTTGCTGCATCACATTGCCATCTAACCTGTTCTCTGAATTCTGTTCTTGTTTCATTACACTCTGCAATTGAACATAAGAAACAAAATTTATTTATTATTTTCAAATATTTTATATTTCATATAAGTAAATAAAAATATCTTTCATCTTTTATGACTACAAACAAAATATAACCTTCAAATGCACCGTTACTTTAAAGTATAATAAAATTACTAACGTACATTTTAAGTATGAATGTCAATTAGAAATAGCAAAGTTCAATAAATTGAACAATTAAAAAACTTACGGAAGTAAAGATTAATAATATTTAAATATTTTTATTAGTAACAGTAACAGTAACTAAGGTAAACATGGAACTGAATGCCAAAAAAAAATAAAAGACTATCTATGCTTTTAGATTTTGTTATGGACAGAATATAATATAATAACAAATATTATATGGAAAAAAAATTACCGTATTGAGAACATTGGTAACATAACCCTGTTTGTCTTCTAAACTGACTTCTCCCAGCCATTGTAATAGTTGTTTCTCTGCGTTCGCAGTAGTATTCCAAAATTGATAAAATAATTCTACTTTATACACACAATCATCGCATATTTTTTTGGGTAACTTATCTTCTCTTGTAAGCTGGAATCATATGTAAAAAAAACACAATTTATAACGAATTTTATATTTATATACATAATGAAAGTAGTTTTCTATAGCAAATTTAGTACTCCATGAATAATATGAATGACACAAATCGTAAGTCATAAGATAAATTAGTAATCATAGTAACAACGGATAACAAATTTAAAATATTTGTTGGGAATACTTAAAGAATAAATCAATGTAAATGATTCATATTTCATTTAAATAATATCCAGAAAATATTCAATCAAAACAGATTCTAAATAATAATTATTTATTTATTATGCATTGAATTATTTACCAAATTCAAAATTTGTAAATAAATAATTGTAACAATAAATATAAGAATTAAATTAATCGAACTTTTTCACAAAAGCAATTTCAAAGTATTATGTCGCAACATTGAAAACAACTATTAATGGAACGACTTCAAAAAGTACGAACAGTCAATTATAGGTACTTATTTTATAATAGAAACAATGATGTCGAAAGCAAGATGTCGAAAAGGAAGAAGATTATTCGGTTATAGTTGCTGTGAATAAAGAAATATTGTGAATTGTCACTTTCGAATGAAAATAACAACGGATTGTTATTCAGATGACGATGAAAAAATTTGGGTAGATCCGCAATACATTAAGGTACGGAAAAAAGCGCGGCAAAATTCTATTAAATAATTCGTAGCGTCGTGGATGAGTCGGAGAGAATGAACAGAAAAGAAAAGATAAACAGTACAGCAGCAGCAATAAGGCTATTTGGATATCGACGGCCTGGAACTGTTCGAAATTTCTTGTCTATAGGGCGATCTCTAAAATGATCGGAGGCAAATACATCTACTGGGAGGTCGAAAAGTCGTGGACGATTAAGGAAATGCGGTGTATCTATGAAAATGCACAAGATGGCGGATCGCCATTGTCGAAGCGATGGCGTAGTTGGCTTACCTTGACCGGTAGGCAGGCGGCGATCTTGAGAAATATTTGCCGTACGTCTCCCTCACCCTCGAAAATTGGCACCGAAACACGGTCCTTCACGAGACATAATCGACACAGGTCCAGATAGTCGAGGGAGGACATTTTACCGTGTAAAACGCCAGCTCGAGACGCAAAACCGCGCCCGTAGACGCGAACGCTGTTTCAATCCAAGCCGGAGAAGACCCCGCGTTCTTCGGTACGCGTCGTTTGCTCACTGTAACTCGGCCAACTTCGTGTCTGTTCGGTTATCTTCGACTCTCTCGGCTAACTTCGGAGATACTCGGCGGAACGATTGCGTATCGATCACGTCGCGCTCGAAGCCAACAGCTTTTACACACGACAGTTTCGAACATTACGGAGATTTCTTCCTTCCGAATTCATCGTTATTTAATACGGATGGACTGCACCATCACCGTAAATTTATTGCCAGATCGGAGAAATTGAAATTTTCACGGTACTTATTATGTTTTTTAGTTGATTTTATATTTTTATCAAATTTTTACTATATAATTAAATTACACTGCAAGATGGCTACGATCTCTGGTCGATCTTATGTTTCATTTTAAATAATGAAAGTATAAAGTGTACAGAGTATTGTGTATGTTAGACTTGCCTCTGATATATACTGATTGATCGCCCAGGTGTTTAAGAGGTCGGCCAAGTTAATGCAAACCTATCAAATTTTCATGCACAATTACTCCCACTTCTACGCGCGGATACAATCACGCATGATCAAACAGACAGCGTACGCTTGTCGATGAACAGTAAGAATAAATCGGAGCTTTATGAAGAATATATCGAAACTCATTGTTAGTTACGGTAACATTATATTAAAACTTTGAATTTACGTTCATTGTTTCAAAAATTAAATGTATTTCATGTCTTTTCGAATTACAAATTTTTTTATAAGTATTCGGTAACAGTCACGTGATTTATTCGGAAATAATAGAAAACATGTTTTGTTAACGATCTTATTTAAGCAAAACGAGGACGTTGCTCTTTGGACAACTAGCTATAAGAAAACAGAATTTACATGAGGAAATGTCTAAATATTCCTATCTTCATTAATTATATATAATGAAATTGCTCATTTTTAAAAAATGTAGTGTCCATAATTTTTAAATGCGGATGTAACAAATTATATAGTGCAAATGTTAATTAGGCTAGGTATACTAATTTACATAACGTGTTTCATTGCATAAATTTTAATTTTTTAATTTTGATAAAATACTAATATATTCGAAAAATATTCGTAAACTAGGTAGTTATGTAATGCATCTTACGTTATCGATAGATATTTAAATTTATCCAACGTGGAATTGACACGAATTTTTGATGTTACTGAATAAAAGCGACATATCCATGCAAAAAATAACAGAAACAGTACAGTGCTGCCACGTTTCTCTGTCGTTGAAATTGTGTAACTTACCCTCACGCTGTTAAAGATATCAATGACCTGCCTTGCCTTTTCCCTCGATTGTATGAACTTTACTGGATACGACAATCTGATTTAAATTACAACCCGACAGAATTCTCCGACAGAATATCTTCGCAATATACGTAGAAACATTTTGGATTGCTAAAACGACACTGAACGAATATCTACAACCATATTTTTATATTTATATTTTTGCATTAAATTAAAAATCTATTTTGCATTATTCTTTAAATAATGCATTGATGGAAATCATATGGTGACGATAAAAAGATTATATAAAATTTTCATAGCACAATTTCGTTAATCTTTTGACAATTGTACCTTTTTACTTTATTTTGTTTTATTCGTATTTTAAATGTATTTAGATAAGTTCTTTTAGGTATATTGGGAGAAAAATGACGGCATTCATATTAGATAAAAAAAACTGCTTTATTGTGGCAGAGCACATGTATTATCATATACCAGCATATAATTAGGAAGTCCATAGTAATTTACAAATTACGATCCACTTAAACGTCGGTACACGTGGCGGTGTATGCAGGCAGATTTGGGAATCGATCACACGCATGCTGTTACCGTGTTTATTTTCTTCTCATTATCTCTTCGATCGTTCAGCTTTTTATTATTTCGTTTAACATTAATTTTCTTTTCTTTCGGTACTTTTTTTTTATCGGATGGGGAAGGGAAGGAAGATCTTCTAAAGATCCTTGCAACGACGGTGCATTATTTATAATACATGAAAACGAGGGATATGTGGTCTTCTTCCTTTCGATTCTTTTTTTTTTTTTTTTTTTTTCGAGAAAATTGTACCCGTACAAGCCATTAGGATTTCTATTTCCGTAATCTCTCTTTCTCTTTCAACGAGGACCTTGTTTCGCATCTTACAAGTAAATCGTGATTATCGCAAGTGACAGTATTTCCAGGCATTTTTCCTCTTTCTTCTCAATAAACAGATTCGCATATTTTATTTCATTAATTTTAAGAAAGAATGAAAACCGAAGTGAAAGCCTTGTATATCTGCATAATAAGATATTTCTTCGGAACACGATTCGATCTGAAGAAAGCTTTCGTTAATCCTCCTATTATTATATACATCTTAAAGAGTTTTGAGTTTAGATTTATTGAAATTTTTTTTATTGATTTCCTTCATAGATGGCATTTGGTATTCTTCTGCGAATTGTGAACGCTTCTAATAAGATTTCTCATACGTTATTTATATACAGTACAAATTTGTAGAGAAATGAACTAATTTTTAAATTCAATTGGCGTAGGATACAGATGAAATTAACGACCTTAAAAATATCAAACTATTTTACGAATAGATAGACGCATCTATATATTGGATATCAAATATTTTACTATAGTTTTCTTGGTGAAACGATTAGAAAAAATTCATAAAGTCATAGTCGAAATATTAATAGGAGGACTAATTATTAAAAGAACCTCGAAAATGCAACACGCCAGATTTTGTTGTTCTTTTTTTCTCTCGCGTTCAGCTTTTAATGTTCTTTTTCATTTTTTTTTTTTTTTGCTCGATTTTTAATTCTCTCGCAGCTTATAATCTGCGTTGTCAATGAAACCGCGATAAAACTGTATTATTTCGATGCTCATATATAGTTAATTAATTAGTTGTTAATTAATTTGTTAAATTCGTAACTATTTTACTTACACTTTATGCTATAACAATAATAGCAAAAATTGCGTGAATGTGTGTCTAAATTTTCTCGTTTAATCTCATATCTCTCCGAGTTGTCGTAATGTAAATTTACAGCTATTACAAATATTATTGTTTATATTCGTGTAAGGTAACATTAATCATCGTGTTCGTTATCTACTAATACAAAGTTAAAAATGCGGGAAGTTGAAATTTTGCGGGCTCGCCGCACCGCAGAATATATTCGTGTATATCATACGTACATGCATTTTAGAGTTCGAGTTTATCGCTCGCATTAAATTGAAATTAATAGAACATGTCATTGCTATGATTGTAAGAATCGATAATTGACGAATGAAAAAAGAATAAAACTTATTTATGAGTAAAATATCGGTATAAAGGCCAGAAAAAGTAAGTTTTGTATATCTACCATGGATTTTATGTAAAAGAGATCGAAGAAATGGATTTATCATACTATTCAATTGATTGTTGAAGTACTAAACATAACACGTCCTCTTAATTTCAATTTTTATTCTCAAATTTCAAATGCCGATTAATGATTCGTTGAATTTTTAAGCCAATCAACGTACTTAACACGTTAATTCAACTGATCGAATCTTCGAATTTGGGAAACAAGCGGAATGAAAATTCTTGCGCTCTTCTAATTTCCTTCACAATGGTGTCTGTTAATCGATGCCTATTAAATCATTTAAACACTATACTTTACCGTCTCGTCTCTTACTACATATCGAATAATACGAATTTTCTTTGGAATGTTCGATCGATTCAATCCTACGTTATGCTAAAGAGGTATAAATGATAAGTAACCTTCGTGATTCTTTGAGCCCTTATATATCGAAAAACGTCAGACACCATGCAAAAATTTCTCAACCGCTTTTCTCTTTATTAGGGATCAGAACGACTGATGATTTTTTAAACTTCGCTTTTCTTTTTTTGTTTTTTTTTTTTTTTTTTTTGTTGGTTAAGTCTTAACGTCGTTTCGCTTATCCAGCAATACTGGGACTAATTAAGCTAGCGTTGGTCGAAGATCGTTGACAATTTATGCATATTTAATACATTTCACACCATATCGATATAAGACCTCGTTTTTTTAATAAGCTAAAATGATCAAACATCGATGGGAGAAGGATGATAGGAAAACGCAATATTCTATCGCGATCTGAACGAAGCATATGTCTGACTTTGAACGGTGTAATCTTTTTTCACACCGGCTACGCATCTCCTAAATTTCGATACACTTTAACGATTCATAGTATGAGCTACCACTTGGAAAATCGTTCTTTTAAAATTAGTCATTAATATATAGTTCCCTTTTTAAACGAGGAGCCGGATATCTATCGTATGCAAGATATTGTTTATATTAGTAAAATTTCGTCAGTTTTGCAATTACTCGTATCCGTTAGGTTCTACCAGTGAAAATGTGGTTTCTTTTGTATTCGAGTCGGATACGAAACCAACAGGGATTGTGAACACGTAAATTTATAGCTAACTGTTTACACAGAAGGGATTAATCGATAAAAAGAGAATGTTCCACGCCGAAGATAAACCTTCGCGACGAGTTGCAATTATCAGTGAATTCTGTTTGGGTTTATGGCCATTTGTACTGCAGTAATCTTCAAAAATTGTATATCGTACGTAAAAAAAGGTGAATGACGTATTGACACCGTTGATTTACTAAAGTTGTCTAAGAACATGTTTATGTACCATTTACTTTTCTGATTATTCTTTATGATTAACATGATGAATTTTACAAATTAAAAAAGGGAACTCCTCCTGCAAACTCTTCAAGCATTTTGAAGGCTTAAAAAGTGGCAAACCGATGTTATTACAGATCGTACGCTATAAACTATGGCCTATTAATGAAACTTCGTTAATGAACACTATCTAGAACTCGTTATTCATCGACTTCAAGATACATTCTTTACTTGCTCTTTAATAATACATTTTACCAAAGTAATACAAGGATTCGAACATGCATAAGAAAACAATGGCACTTGAATATAATTCGTGACATTATAATATTTTGAGCTTGCACTTTGTGGGAACAGTTTGGATTGATTAATTTTTTTTTTTTTTGTGTGTTTTCTCTTCTTTTTTTTTTCTTTTCGTTAATTATACCAGTACACGTTTTCTAGTAAGCCACTCAAAATCGATCGGTAATATAAACAAGCTCTTTCCATACTCGTCTGTCCTTCATCGATATTTACCTATTAATGGCAAACAGAATGTATTTTTTATCCTTCTTGCCATTTTGTTATTGTTTAATTCGATAATCAGCTACCTTCGGAACACTTTTTACATTCTAACTGTTCTCGTCATGATCGCCACAAGTTAAGACGTGAAACAGACAGATATGCGATATTACTTATTAATTTAGTGACAAACTGTCGGTATTTATCGTTAAACGAACATTCACCTTTCTTTTTTTCTTGCATAAGCGTTTCCATTATGTATCGTAAACATGTCTTTTACAACACTAAAAATCAACGATAAAGACGAAATAAATATTCGTAACCTTGCTACAGACTCGAAGGTGTTAAAGGGTTAATACAAGCTCACTTATTTTTTATGAAATCTTGCTACAAGTATAAAGTATAATATTATATGAAAGTCTATATGATTCTTGTATTATCTTAATACGCTATAACGTCCATTTGAGAATAAAAAAATGTATATCTGATTATTAGAAACTTTATTCTCGCTGGGGAATATTTCATTTTAAACGTTAATGTAATAAATCTCTAATTTAATGATAAATGAATGAAAGGAAAGTGGGGGGGGGAGGGGAGGGGGTTGACGAATGACCTTAGATTCGGGGCCAGAGGGAGAGAGGTCAGTAACTGGTATTTATAATTCCGAAAAGGCTATCGTTCTTTACTGCTAATTAGTGTAAACGATCAAAAATGATTTTGTTCGGTTGGGAGGAGCGTACAAAATGAAATTCTCCTCCATCGAAAGAATGTGAAATGCGACTTTCATCCATAAGATTTTTCGAATTCGTTTCCATATGATGCTCACATGTTCGCGTTTGCTCTTTTAAATGAATCGTGCGAACTTTTATTCCAATCGACGTGATCATTGTTTGTTCCTACCCTAGTATGTTACAAATGGAACTCGTTTGTTCGTTCTGTCGTAGCGAGTGTTAGCGAAGACACAGCAAGTGTATCGATTCATCGAGTTTTTTCTCGTCACCTCTCTTAAACAAAACTTGTTGTCAATAAGTTTGGGATGCACATGGTTGAACAAAACATTCAATAATTATGATTGATTCGTTGAATCGCGTGTACTTCCGGTTACGTGGTCAATGACGCTTTCAGCCTCAATTACGGTTCATCGTTTTCGTCAATCCCTAAGCTTCGTAAACACGTTGTAACTTATGAACTGTTAGTATGATTCAAGTACGTCGATCTCGAAAGGATGTATCCATTGGATGTGAGATAATAAATATCGAAGAGAATTGAAACGGCATAATTTTTTCAACCCTTTTGTCGCAAGATAACGTAATTTTTCTGCAAATTTTACAGCGTTCCATGGAACGTCTATTCGACATAGTATGTTTGTGGTTCTCTTAGAAAGGAAATGATATCGCGTGTTATTTATTCTTGCAGCGTTTGAAGGGTTGATAAATCTAGTATGAGTCTAAGGGTTGACGAAGAACTTGCGCCTCGATACGTAACGAAAGTGACGCGATACGACAACTAAAGGAACGATAGAATGAAACGAAGTGTACGGATGAAAATAAAGAACGTCCTTTAAAAGTGCCTGTCACATTGGGTTCCTTTTTGCCGGCCGTTTTGAAATTCACTCGGTAGACCGAGCGAGGGCAAACGAAGTTTCACTACTTACGCTACGCGTGTGTGTGCAATCCAGTGTGTACGTCTTAAAAATACTCGAATACGTTCTACTTGTCGATAAAAGGCAAGAGAATTGTTCCGCTCGTGTTCGACTATAGTATGACGCGTTTATCTATTCGGAAATACGTGCTTCGTGTCTCGATGGATTGACTTTTCGTAGGTAAACTGTAACCAATAAAGATCAAGGGACGATATTTAATTCTCGTGTTCTACGGCTTTTTGGATTGGTTATCTTCGTTAGATAATATGTACGTGTATATATATATATATACATACATACATACATATATATGTATGTATGTATGTATATATGTATTTATGTATGTATGTATGTATGTATATATATATGTTATTTATTTATTTTGGTTTAAATTTAATTTCTCCCGATCGAGCATCCGTGCGTGACGAGATCTACAGTAGCTAGAGTTCTACGTAGTTTACGGCCACGATCATTCAACGATCTGGATCATTTAATTAAACGGTAGTTTAAATGGAAAATCGAGAATGGGATTTTTGTCATGTATCCGCGCACTCACATGATAAATAATATAATGTTATCTCGCAAGTATGTACTTATACACATCGTAAGATCGAAACGCCATAATTCCGTACACCTAGATTCGTACGTGTAATATCTATAGTTCATTATATACAAATTGTAAAATGCCTTCTTAATGAAAAAAGTCGTGTTTATTCTGTGTATATGTCTTTTGGTGTGTATATATTTTGTTCATAATATATATTTCTCTCTTTCTTCCTTGTAGCAGTGTGAACGCAGATATATATAGTTTCTTCTTTCTTCTCTTCTGTCCCTCTCTCACGTGCTTATTTTTTTTTTTGTTTTTTTTTTGTTCTTTTTTGTTTTCGTTTTTTTGGTTTGTTTGTTAATGCTTCTTGGCTATGGAACACATAATCACTCGCACATTCCGTTTTTTTTTTTCTTTGTACATGCACAACACTTGCTTCTGAGAATCAATTCACCGCCTGATCGCATCCGTGACGAGATTCTGTCTTCTTTGTTTTTGCATAGAAATAACTCAATGGAAGAACTTCGTATTATTAACAATTTTGTATTGTATGAAATATCTCTGCCGAGCTTGTGAGAAAAACACGTGATTGTTAAAATAGTGGAAGAGCATAGACATAATAGGAAGCACTTGAATTCCGTCCTCGAGGGAATACAATTAGCTTGCGATTTTTTTAAATAAACTTTTATTCAATTGCTGATCTTTCAGAATTATTTTTTTTTTTTTTTTTTTTTTTTTGAGACTTTCATTTCAAGTTTCAAGGAAACAGATTCTTTCACGAAATCACCAATTTTTCTAATAATAATCATTTTCAATTAATTGAAAAATGATTGACTAGAATTTCGTCATCTTTGCGGCAATTTCGCAATAACCATACCACTAGTAAAGTATTGTATATAGAATTGTATCAGAAGTATTATCAAAGTCTTTGTCTCAACACCTTGGACAGAAAATCAAATCTAAGGTACATATCTTATTCTCGCCTCCTACCGATAGATAATTTTCTAAAATACAATTTCAACATTTTTATCCTACATTAAAATTAATCAAACATAATATCACATCGATCGAATTCAAAAAATGTTATCTAACAATCACCTACTTATCATTTTCAATCCAAATATTAGGTTGTTTTGAAAGTTCGTAGCGTTTTCGATAATGGATATACATACATAGTTTATATTATATTTAATGGGATCGGAAGAACACATTAGCCACCATAAACTTTTGCCAAGTATTTCAATACTCAACTTCGATACTCCAAAGGCAAAGGTCCTGATTCGAAAAAGAGGCTGTAATTCATTAATTAATACGGTTTCATTTTATAACAAGACGATACTGAATGCTAGTTGCAACGTTAAATTTTAATCTTCCTATCAATCTACATAACACGATTTCGCGATCATTTATTCTCGTTTCTATCTAACTTTTTCATTGACGAAAAGTTGGATACTTGTAAAGTTTCGAAAAAAATTCATATTGAACAACTCGAATCCTATACTATTCTATACATGACGAAAAGTTATGGAAAGAAACGAGCCATGCGCAAAAGAAAATCTAATTGAAAAAGTATTATCTCTGAAAATACATTGCCTCTCAATTTTTTTTTTTTTTTTTCAATCTCCATTATCTACGATCCTTTCAAACAACTCGATATACCACAAAATACGATTCATCCAATAGCTAAACAGCTTAACTTTCCCCAATTCACCCTATTTATGGTATGGTTACCCGCGATGTTTAAAACGGCGAGGCGGCGAGACCGATTCCTAGGATTAAATTCGTTGAAGCGGTCACCGGTAAAAGCTCTTTCTTTCTCTCTATCTCATTCCCCTCCGTATGATCTGCCCCCTTTTGTTGCACGAGGGAAAGAGTCTCAGACAGACACCCGTCGCGGCAGTTGTTGTTGAGATAACGTACTGACAGCGGTTGATGGTCGTCAGATGCTGGCTCGATGTTGATGCAACGGCGGCAATTGCAACAACGGCGTCAACGGTGGCGGGTGTAGGTCACTGCGTATATTCAACGGCAGCTGCTGCATCGGCAGCAGATGCGAGATCTTACCGGGCGAGCGACGGACCGTGAACCGTGGTCTCCGCCGTTTCTTCTGGAAACCGCTGCAGCAGCAGCTGCAGACCGACGTCTCGTCGTCCAGCGATATCGTGTCACCGTGGTTGCCTACTTGGCCCGACAGTATCGAGCCGTTCGCCGTTATTACGTCGCCCTCCAGGCGCACTGCTCCTTGCGCAGCCTGCGTCATAACAATTTTCTTTTTTGTGTCTCTGTCATCATCCGGAATCGTTATGCCGCGAACACGTTCGGTTGTTGATTCGGCGGATTCTACCATCGAAACGTGTTCGCGTGGATTTCGACTGGGTCAGGTTTGCTTTTGGGAAAGGGAGCTTGAGAGAGTGGAACGAGGCATTTTGTTGGATGCTTTTCTTGTATTGATTTGGTATAGCTGGCGGGGTTCAAGGTACGCGGAGGTTGGGTACCAACCCTTTGCGGTCCGGCGTCACGTGCAACCGTTAAAACGCCATGTATTACTTGGTCGTTCGAAAATATCATGGCGTTCTTATTATGGATATGTCGTAAGTGGTGAAACGTTCGAACAAATACTGCTTTTAGTTGGATATTGAGTTAAGGAGAAACGTAGAAAGGGAAACTGAGAAATATAAATAAATATTCGTTACTATAACAGGTTTCTTTCTTTCAATGAGACAATGGCGAATCTTGTATGAGTCACTCGGAAGCCACAGTGATCAATTTCATAAATTGAAACGCAGAGAAAAGTGACGATGTTGCAAACGATATTTTTTAAATTTGTTTTGGAATTTGCTATTATTTATGGGAGTAAGAAATTTGTGTTTTGAGAATTGAACATTAGTCGTAATGTCATTTGTCATAACGTATTTACATAATGAAATTGAGAAATTGATAAAAATTGAGTTGATAGGTTTTACTTTTGATATGTATATGTAATAATATTGAACTATTATACGTAATAGTCTGTCTATAAGTTGTATAATTTGAAGTTATAGTTAAAACTACATTTTGTAACAGATACAGTTTGACTTCATTGAACTCAGATTATAAGCCTTGCTACGGCCGCGACTCGATGTTTTAATGCAAAAGATTAAGTAAACAAAATTTTAATCTACTTCATTTTTGTATAAAAGCGTATTGAGAGTACATTACGCTCTCGTCGTATATCGGGATTGTTGTTTTATGCAACCAAATTAAAAGTTCAAATTTTATCGCATTTATTTTGCATCGAACGTTTAAAAATCAAAATGACATGTCTATTCTTTATCAACAACGAAAGAAAATTGCATTTTGTTTAACAGAGTATTACTCGGCGAACACAGACCGCAAAGGGTTACTAAAATTTCTTTATCAAGCACATAAGAAGCAGATATTATACCGTGTCGATTTTAAATTACTAGATTTCATTCACATTGAACGTATCTTTCGCGTAACTTTGCATATAAAAGGATTAAGGAACACGTTCTTCCGTTTTATCATATTTCAATTATTAATTTTGTGCTTCATGCAAAAATAACTACTTTTACGCAGATTATTAAAGAGGAATGCGACAGAAAATAAATTAATTATTCGTTTAAAAATATATATATCGAACTACTATTGGAAAATGATCCGATGAATTTAATGATCAAAAGCAGGGAAAAAGAATCAATTAATCATTAAAAAGGTGTATCGGGTTATTATGAGAAAACGACGGAGATATTTTCCCGGGTCTAAAATATTTTCTAAAAGATCAATACTTTGATGGACGACGTAAAAGCTGGTGCGATGTTTCCTTACCTGTAGAGCCTCGGCCTCGTCTCGCCTTTCGTCCTCCGTATTCATTGTGACAAATCTCAGCACCAATAAATTGAGGGAGGCGGCGACGATGGCTAAGCCGAATAAAATGAATATCAAGGCGAACATCACGTACTCTGGCTTGTTGTTCAGCGCATTATCCTTTTGTAGCGCGACCATGTCGCCGAAGCCAATGGTTGTCAGGGTGATGAAACAATAGTAGATGGAGTCGAAATATGACCACCCTTCGTACCGAGAGAACGCCGCGGCACCTCCCGCAATCGTTAAGCAAGATAAGGTCGTCACCACGCAGATAAGATTTAATTCTGAGGCCTGAAAATTACACAATTTTCGCTATTGCTTTACTCGTTCTCAGATAAACGGCCGCTTTTAACTGCGTCGAAACGTTTCATAGTACTTTATTAATTTCGCTCTAATTGTAAGATACTCTTATCAGCAGCTTACGTTCGCAATAGTCTGATTTATTATTATGAAACTTTGTTGTTGCGAAGAAGAATATTTTATAATCCAATCAGATTGAATTTCTTTTTCTAGACTAAGTTATAATGAGCATTAAGATTGGCAGGAAATTATGTTTCGGTAATATCGATATTGATTTTATTATAGGTAATTGTATCGCGAAAGCGTTCGACTGATACAATTAAATTAAATGTTTTCTTTCTTGAATAGAAAAAGAAAATTTTCTAGCGAGATAAATTGTAGTAACGAAACTTGCAAATTTCAGAAGACAATTGTATACCGATGAATTAAAGAATATATCTTGAATGGTTTATGGGAAGTTAAAACTATTTTGATACATATAATTTTATTGTAAAATTAAACGACCGGCACCAATAGTAGAATTTTTCGTTTCTCAATGGAATATCACCTATTCCAGTATCTAAATTTTGAATCCAACTGCATCAGGTTGGAACGATCTTTTGTATCGATCGTTCGACATAAAGTATGCAAGAGCAGATGGTGTTTATAATTTTACCTGGACATCCCTACAGTTAAGAAGCTTCTTTACGTTCCGTATTACGACGGATGAGAATTTATTCAGACGCTCTCCTATGCTCTGGAACATTACGAGTCCTAACGGGATACCGACGATCGCGTAGAACATCGTGAACAGTTTGCCGCTAATGGTGTTCGGCGTCGAATGTCCGTAACCTAAAAATCAATGGATAAATGCAGACAGTATAATTCGATAAACGTAATAAACGAATTTGCTCGCTATATCTAGCAGTAAAAATGAAATATCAAAGAGCAAATGTTTCAAACGAAGCACATTGTAATGGAACGAAATCAGAATGCATTTGACGTTAATGAATATCCAATTTTTTGAAATATTTATTTTGACAGGAGATCTGACGCATTTAACCCTTTTGCTACAATATCGATGATATTGGAAATATTTTTTGCGTGCAAATCAAAGCAATTTTTGTCGATAACGACGCATATTAAAACAGTTTCTATAATTTTATTCTTTATTTCTATTATTACTGTTTATTGATATTAATTGTATTATATATAGCATAACACATAGAAATGAAAATAAAAATGATTTTATGTTCCAGAGAACATATACCATATACTTTTAATAAATGATTGCTTTATATTTTAGTAGCGGAAGGGTTAATGATTCATTTCACGAAATAGTTGTTCAACGAGGATACGTTCTAAATCAGACAAGATTTTTTGCAATGAATATATCAGGATCATCATCTATTAGATCATTCTAGATAGTATTATAGAGAAATGTAATTAATTAAAACGTACCGATAGTGGTGAGGACCGTGATCGCATAATAAAACGCTCCGGCGAATTTCCACTGCTGACCAGCTTTATGAGGTTCCGTCTTCAGCACCACTGTTTCCATGATCTTGAAGTCGTCCTCGCTTATATTGTACTTGCGTATAACCATCTTTTCAATGTCTGTTAACAAAAGATGGAAAATATATATTTCTTCGCGTTTTATTACGTGTTACACTTTTTAATTGCATCAAGTTGTTGTTTTTATTAATACTTACATGTATATGTACATACGTATGACATATTTCTCTCTAATATTCAATATTTTTTAATCTAGTTATAGTTAGTTATAGATTACAGACTATAGTTATAATTATATACCTTAAACGAATTTTTTGATTAGATTTCCATGAAAATTATAAGTTAGTTTGCAGATTTCCAAACTCGGAATTCGAGATTAACAGTATGAAATACGAGCAAATGACAGAGAAGCAATTGGGAAGTTTATTTTATTTATGTAAAACGACGGAAAGTCGATACTTTAAATAAAATTACATTTTAAGCGTCTGACCTAATCTAAACTTCCTGAATGTAACAAAATCCAATTTGAGTCGTGAAACTTTTAAAAACATCGCTACTTTCCTTTTGTTTCCTAATGAATCAAAGATTACAAATAAGTAATAAAATTAAATTCTAGTATTATTGCGTCAAAGCTTGCAATAACATAATTTAGATGTCGTATCAATTATTGCACCAAGTTCCTTGCTACGATTCCTAAGTCTTACACATCGATAGATCACACAATTTTAAAACCAGATCGATTATCTCATTTATGAATATATAATTATATAGGAATTATATATAAGAAACCTTTTATTTCGTTTCATCATCTAATAATTAATAATCACTGTCATTATTCAATCGACAAAGCTCTTTGAGTTTTTCTTTTATTCATCGATATTATTAAAATTTCGCCAACAAAAAGATTCTAACATCGATGAATTTATCGAATTCACAGGATATTCCATATAGAATAAATGTTCCAATAGAACAAATGTTCCAATAGAACAAATATTTCTATAAAAAAATATTCCAAATAGAAAACGTTTCTTATAAAAAGGTGCAATCGTTGTTTTCTTTAATCTGTATCTATCGACAAGAAATGTACCGTCCAATGCTTCCTTGCGTCGTTTCTCCGTCTCGGACTCGAGAACGTCGAAGATTGCAGCGCCGACGAGGAGGTAGGTGAACGTGAAGACGATCAACGATAGGGTCCGGACGTTTTGCTTCTTCATTCTCTAGTGAGCCACATGCTCACTAGCAGGGCCCCGGCCCTAACTACTTGCATCGCTCAGTGGGGTACGATTTGGTGTGCCGGGCCCATGACGACCCCTTCTCCTTTCTGATGATGCTCGGGGGGCCCTTCTTCTCTTTACCGAGCGCTACAGACCCGGCACGCGACTCCTCTTCTTCAGGGTGTCTTCTTCCTTGCAGAGACTACCTTGTAGCCGCTTTCGTTCATCTAAAAAACGTGTTCATATCCTTATCAAATTGTTGTTCAAATTAACCGTAGTATTTTTGAAGAGATTCGAACGATATTCTTAATCTTATTAAAAGATTAAATATACAATATTTAACTACTAATTCAATTTCACGGATTACATCATTTCATGGAACAGAAGTCCGTAAATCATTAGAAACGATTATTTCGAGATAACTTAAACCAAAGTAAAATTTTGTCAGGACAATTTTCTTCAGCGACGATAAAAATCAAATTTGTACAGTGATAGAACGATACGATAAGCGAGACGAATGGACACGCGAACAAGGAAAATAAGTTGAGGCAGAGGAGGAGTCTTTTTCGCATGAACTCCGGATATTCGTATTGGTAATGCAGTTTGAGGGCTACCGGAGGATCTCTTTTCAAACGTCCCCTGAACGTTAGTCGCGGTACGACGTTAGGGGTTCCGAAGATATAAAAAGGCATAATCGCGTCCTTGCCGCTAAAACGGGGTTCTTTTGAGAATCGTCCTTTTCTCCTTCGAGTGACTTCAACCGAGAGATATCCGTGAGGAGGCTAGGTCGAGCAAAAAATCTGCTGATGTAGAAGAACTCACCTGCAGCCTGTTCCGGGTTCTCTTTTACGTACGACAAAGGGTTGAGCAGAATGATATGGCAGTGCTTTCGCTGCTCCCACTGCCACGTTCCCTCCATTCCTCAGCTTAGCACCCAACGTTTTCAGTGCCGACTAAAACCGAGCAATTGAATTTTCATAAGTTTTTGCTCCTCGCTTCTTGGGAAGATTGAAATAATTGTTTCAGTTACAGATGTAACAGCGTGAACTGTTTAATATAAGGGTCGCGCGAAAGAAAGTGATAAAGCCATATTTGTCGATCTTTTAATTAGAGACAAGATTTGAAATGGCTTGTTTTAGAATACAATTGTCATTGAAAAACAGAAAAGCTTAAGTTCGTCTGGGTCTAGAGAAACGTTCAAACGTTATTAAATCTTCTTTATTCGTTATATAACGTAGATAGATCCCTATTGTTCTGATTATGTAATATGCAATAATTAGATTATGAAAAAAAAGTTATCTTACGTTCGTCTGTCTTTCAAGGAGAGAAATATTATTTTGAGATAAAAATTCAACAATAATGGAACAATGTTAAATACAGTTGCTTGTTTTATTTCTAACATTGTATTTTCGTTCTCGAAGAATTCTTTAATATTTGCGATTGCTTAATTGTTTTCTAGAATAAAGGAATTAAATATTTCATGTTATTAAATGTAAAACGAGTCGTTCAAAGAGGGCAGCAGAAAAGTGCGCTCCTGTCGGACTTACAGCGATTATTTCTTTAAATGTCAAAGACTGTGGCCTAGATAGGAAATCGAGCAAGAATTACAAGTCGGTGCACCTTTAATCTGTTCCACGTCGGCCTTTCCTGCTCGGATCGCCGCGTTCTCTGCCCGCATCGGTTCCACGAACTCTCATCTTAATGGATATCGATTAACGACGTGAGAACGATACATCAAAGAATCATAACGCTGTCGTACAGGAAGTTAAGCAAGGATAAAAATAAACGCGTGTATTTTATGCGAAGAATAATGGCTGTGACCGTGCAATCTTAGAAAATTGCTATGATATAGGTGAATTGCTTCCAAGTAGTCAGACACCTGTTTATGTTTGAGAGGATGCAATATAATTATATAACTTTTATTAATTAGTAATTTCACGATAAATAATAGCATCTATGTTAATTAAATTTTAATGGATAATTTTCAAAAACGCGTTAAGCTGAAATTTATGAATTAATCTTGTAAGTGCAATAACCTTAGAGTTATCGGATTTTTCTCGTTCATGAAAAAAAAAAAAAAAAGAAAAAAACGCATCTTGAATATAATCGAGCGACGTCGTCCATTTGCCAATGGATTTTCTAGGCTATCATGAATACATGAATAATACATATTCCTGCGTAACAGGAGTCCAGCGAGTACTCATTATTGTTCCCTCAGCCTATTAAATCTGGATTTACGCTAATGGTCCGCGCTTTGTGACGAGGACCATGTCACGTTTGTCAGCCACGATGAGCCACGTTTTACTTTGTGTCGACGCGCGTTTATCGGCAAAAGTCAACGCCGGACGTTCGCATAAACGCGGTCGCAGCATCATGTGCCGTTGTCACGTGTTTAATTATATTCCTCTTGTGCACACCGTGATCTGTCTCCTATCGTTCGAGCTTGGATATTTTGCACTATGAGAGCGAAAGCGACGCTCATGGATAATTAACACGATTTTTATTTAATTTTACCATTATTCCGTTCGCGACAGAAACGAAAAGTTTAAAAATATTACTCTGAGATTATTTTGTCGTTAACAACGTTATTACTAAGTATAGAAAGACGTTACTTTAGTTCTTCATTTTATACTTTACGTGCTTTTCTTAGTAAAACGTATCTAAATAGATATATCTTTATAAAAACACCATATACCATTAATTTTTTGCTTTTGAAAAATTTGTATGCTACAATTGATCATCAATTTTGGCACGCTTTTGAATTGAAATTTTTTAAAATCAAACTTTAGTTTGAAAAAGTAAATGATTATAAATGTTTGTAAATTGATTTATACGGTAACGTGTCTATCCGTTTTTAAAATTTTTGATCGATGATAACGATATAAAAAACAATTTTCACATTATCAATCTTGTTGTATCGTCGTCAGTGGAATACAAAGGGTCAGAGACTCTGATGAAACGAAAATTGAACTAGGCAACGTACGAGCAAACTTCATCTATACGTCATGACTAAGGTTTTCAATCTTGGCTCACAGTGTCTCTTCAGGAAAGTGCTGTAAAAGAGCCCTTGGGATCTAGAAGCTCTTGATTACGCCATTTAGGATACGACCAGAGCATTTCCAATAAGTCGACTTGCGTTTTATAGGAATCCTTTGTATTCATCCTGGTTGCTGTGCAATTTACATATATTTAAAATCTCCTTGATAACAAATAATAAAGATATGAACGATAAATGTTAAAGAATATCAGACAGGGTAGAAAGAATTAAGATAATACTATTACTTTTAGAAGACAGATAAAAAGTACATTTGGCAAATGTTTAATCTTCTGGTATTTTAAATAACATCCTATTATAATCCTTAATTATCTGGACGCCAAACCGCATTGAGGGTATCAAGGGTTGAACTTAATCGAAGTTTATCAGAGTGAGCTTTTATCTGAAAGTATTTACTGTACACAGGAAACGGTTAAACGAGAATTTCACGAACAAGTACTTAGATAGAACTGCCGCGAAGTAACTCGAGTTAAAATAAATGAAACGCAAGATGCAATGGCGATCCTTTGTGTTTAAATCGAATCCACTTACTTTTCGTGTAATTGGTGGATATGTATCTTTCACTACTGATAGCTACCTTTTCTTTACGTCTTTCATCTACTTTCTTGATGCTTTCGTCTGTTTTTATCCTTCCGTATCCTTCCGTAAACAGAATGTTATTTACTTACAAGAGAAAAAGATCATGGTAATATTTAGTTCAATTTAAAATCGAGGAATGAACAATTGTTATAAACAAATCATTTGATATTTTTCTAGTGGTCTACTAATAACATACAATAGTGAAATGACAGGCAGACGAATATCAAATTTTCAAAACGTGGACATATGAATATGTAATTTCTGAGTTGCATAATGTTGTAAGGTAACGTGCTAGTTGGAAATTTTGCAAAAGAAACTAACGAACGAAAGAATATAATTTATCGGTTCGTAAATTTAATTTAATTCCTATAGAAATTGTATACATTTATTTTTGATGTATTTTGAGGGAAACAATCGAAATAAAAGTTTGATTTTCTTTTCGTACCTTCCGTTCTGAATTTTTTATTACTTACACTCGTGTTATCGATAGTTTTAATTTTAACGCTAATGCATTTGTATTTTATTTTTACAATAAAAATAAAAAAGGAACGGTTAAGAAACATCCAGCATCGAGTATAAAATATTATATCTCATTTTCAGTATTATCTTTATTATCGCTTTATATATTTATTTTGCAAATCAACTTGAAATACAAAGCTAACTTTCATCTTCGACAGTTTCGATGACGCCAAGATTATTTGAAAAATTAATCAATTAATAAGCGACTGACATTTTGAAATGTTTGACGCTCCGTTGTAAAACACGAGGATTTGCTGGCAAAGTACGTATATTTTTCGAAAGTGACTGGTGTGATAGTAAATTTTGTAACTGCATTCGAGGCCAACTGCACGAGAGCCAAAAGCCTGGGACCATCTGGTTGGTAACTTCTAAGGTTAATTTTGCAAGGACGATTCGTGATTGCTCGTATAATCCCACTGCTAGCTAATTCGTTCTTCTGACAGAATTTAGTCTGCTGAATTTCCGGTTAGTGGCACGAAATCTCTACTGCTTCATAAAATTTGCAACAGGGAACGGTAAGAGTACACAGAATTTCATTCTCTGGGTTTCTATCTTGTAGTAATACTAATTTCCGTGTCCATTCTATCTCGTCTAAAATTGGCCATTGACTTGGTTTCTCCTATTTTATTTTTTATTATTTTATTACTCTATATTAGGTACTACGTTGTTTGGTTTGGTACGTAGTTAAAAATGCATTAAAGTCGATACACTATTTTACAAGTTGCAAGGATTATAAATATTCGAAGCAAAGAAAGTTTTATTTTAAGCTTATTTCGCATTCACGCTTAAAAATTCCTATTGATATCCCTAGCATTAATAAAATTGGCAAGAGATTCAACAAAAATTTAATTGACGAAGTGATTCCAAAATTTTCTCTGATACCATACATACCATGTGTTATAAAAAATAGTTAATAGGTTGAAAATATTGCTATTGTCGTCCTGAACCCTTCATTCTAATTATTATCCTGTACACTTTTCTTAGGAAAAATTTCATCGGGTTTATTAGAAACTCGGATTGCTTGCTGTAATTTATTCGAGTTTCTGTCATCTTCGTTATTAAAGGACACCAGGGGACTGAAATTGAAACCTCGTTACCACTAATGAGTTGAATTTCGCGTCATATAACTAGGAATCAGTAGAAGAGCATGGAATAATGACCGGATTTACGACTATCGTTTACAATGCGACTACGATATCACAATCATACAACTGACATTAACGTTAACACAACCGACCGTGCTAAAGTTAGTTTATAATCAGAGTTCCAGTTTTAACGTTAGGAGTGTATTATGCTGGCCGTCCCTGTAACTTCAAAATGAAAAGCGACACGTAACCACGGCGACGACACTTTCCTCCGGAAACTTCGTTACAAGTTATCCGTAAGAAGTCCATCCCCAGCTGTTCTATGAAGCAAATTTAATACACGAAACATTTCGACATAAATTTACCTTGCCAATTATAAATATTTACTAGTTTCAATTTTCTGTTTTATTTATCTTATTTGATGTTTCATAATAGGCTGTCAATTTGATACATTGCTTGATACAATCGGACGATTGCTTCTTGTGTTATTTTGATTTTACATTTAGAAGCTTTTTATGTTTATAAATCTCTATTAATTACTATCTTAAAGCAAATCTTCGTCACAGTATATAGGAATTATTATAGGAATGACATGTCGATATATTTGAAAATGACAATACGTTTGAGCTATATAATCTTTAGCTATATATTTTAAATAATCCGTTTGAAAATAATTTTCAGCGAGGTTTATATTTTTATAATTAATCAAGTTTAAACCTTATAAGCGGACGAAATGCTAAACCGTAAAATTTCAGTGACTAGTACCGTGTGCTCGTTAGAAACTTTTAATGTTATAGCATGTATCTCATTCGGTGGTATAAAAATTCAACTTAATTCGCAAAATGGAGGTAATCCAAATTATTTTCACTTTATGTCATGAAACATTACATGAAGTATGGGTTTCATGAAGCTATTTGCCTGCCGTTAACCAGTTCATTAGAATTAGCTACGTTTCATTTTTATGTTACATTTCTTTTCTTTTTTAATTAATAAAGTTGTTTCATTAATGGTAAAGTACTTTTATTTTATGTAGAAATAAATATTTAAAAATAAAGTATATTTGTATATATAAGTATAATACATACAATCTTATTCATATAGAGCATATTAAAAGATAATAATAATCAGTAAACAATGAAATTAAGAATATAAATGAATATTAAATAAAATATCTCACAGAAATTCCTTTGTCACCTTTGTTTAAGCGTTCTAATAACTTCTGTTAGGCCATTATTCCCATTATGGATCAGTTTTTCGTACTAGTTTATTACCAATACCACGATGGCTGTTACCATTTCTTTCGGTAACTTTTATGCAACAGCTTCTTTCTTTCCATTTCGTATTTTTGGGGTGATTACTGAAACTGATCGAATTTCGACCGTATTTCTATATTCTCTTTTTCGATAAATGTTTGAAGCTCGTCTTTTCTTTCTTTTCCAATATTTTTTCATTCGCGTATCTTCCTGTGTTTCGACGAGTTTCAGATAAAATCATCGCATTATAAAGATCTTTCTTTCTCGTTTTATTATCAAACTACGAGGAACGGTTATTTTCATTTCGTTTTATCTTCGACATCATTCTCCTTCATTTCCTATCGCCGTCTCATCTCTCGTTTAATTTTCCCACTTCAAAACTTCGCTTCTTCGTCTCAATGGACGCTGCTAGGTGTTGCTCAGTTCGAACATTCAACAGCCTATTGTTTTCCATGAATTTTTATTCCGTCGCTTCCGTTTAATTTTCTAGGTTCTCCGTTGAAAACGATTTTATTTCTTTTTTTTTTTTTTGTAGACGAGTCGCTTCATCGCCCGTTGCACAGAACATCACGCTACTCCCATTATCGAACAAATATCTTTTTAATAAAATATATCGATATGTAAAAAACCTGTAGATGTACTTCTCTATTTTTTAAATTAATTCCATTTATTTCATCTCATCCATTCGAATTATCGTTTGGATCAATTGTTTGCCACCAGTTTTCACGAGCAACGAGGAATATTTCCGTGTTCTCATACCTTTATTCCGCTTTTTACACCGCTTTTCCAACGTTTACTCGTTATTTTATTTCATCGCAGATAATAGGCTGTCCTTCTTCGATAAACGCGATGCATTTTTTCGTCGCTGCTTCTTCGGATACACTTTGCTCCTCCATTTTTTCCGCTTCGTTTCCGTTTGTCTGTTTCCTCCTACAGCGTCTCATATTTCTTCGTCGTCTCGTTTCCCTTCCGCTTATCCTGCTTATTTCGTTTCCCGTCTCCCGTTTCTCTGTCCTGGCCAAAATTACCCTGGCCTCGGGTAAATGCAAGAGAGCTTTGAAAATCCGCTGCCAAGGGAATTTGCAATGGTAAGCGATCGCGTGACTTAAGATTAGGATCTTCGTCTTACCGTCTCCATTTTTTTCTTTTTCCTCTCCCTTTCTCTTCTTTGTTTTACCGTTTAATTCGTGTTTTACTTCTCTCTGACTTTCTTTTCCTCTTTTGACGATTTTCCACTCGTTCGGATGAAATCCGCAGTTACTTGTACCAATTGAGACTTATTCAGCCAGGGGAATCATCGTCATGAATTTTATAATACGGTTAACGAAATAGCGATGAAAGAATTAAGGAAGTCTGTCTCATCTTTTGTAGCAGAGAATTAATCTCTGATCACTTTACGAGGGAATAGAACCACCAGAGTGATTGAAATAAACCAATTTGTAATTTCTCCATGGAAATTTTGTAAATTTACGATGGTATATTTTTGTTTAAAATAATATCAAATTGTCACTTCAAATTATTTTTAAGATATAAAATATCTTTCAAAAAATGTGCAATGACAATATTTGGTATTTTTAATATTAACATTAACTAATTAATTTTCCGAATAATTGTATTTCATTCATGCTATCTAAGATGCATGGCAAGATAATGGAGCCATTTTAGAAGATCGTACTTTTAAAAGTTTGTTGAAAGTTAGAGGAACGAAATTCCGATAATATATTATTCAATATTTATTTAACATTTAAAATCATTCAGAATTCAATTTTATCTGATTCGTTCGATTGAAACACTAATCACTCTACGTGTAAGCTCATTCATGTTAAATATATATTCATGCTTGTTTATTCATACCGTATGGCACTCGCATTTCCCTACGCTACGTAATATTTATGTAATGGTAACGGTTACGTTTCTCGCACTTCACTGAAACATACTTCCATTAATTTGTCTCCTGAAACGCATGATTTGTAATACATTGCTACGCTCTGGTGCAACTGCTGTGTTCGTTATTCTGGGGCAAAAATCGAGAAACAAAAGAAATGTTATTTGACGCAACTTTTTTGGATTTTGTCGGAAAAATTACCCTTTTAAACCATTCCTGTTTTATTTTTAATTACCTATCTGCAATATCTTACTTAAACTGGTCATTAATGCGAGGTAGATGTACTTTTTTTAAAGTTGCTCTCGAGTTTTAGTACATTTTCCTTAAAATTTCTTTCTAGTATCAGTAATTGAGTAGAAAAGGAATGTTTCTCGCAATCACAAAAATTCAGAGCAAACATTCTGGAAAGATAACGAGATATTTACCTCGCTTTGTGCGTTTGCAAACAAAGATAAAAATATTTATGTTACAACCCAATAATATTGTTATAACAGTATTGTACTGCACGAGTAACAAGTTCAACGTTTTCGAATCATCGCGGCATCGTTTCAGAACGACAGTATCAGTTTCGCCTTTTTTTCGGTTCCGAGGTTTGTGACTTTTCGAAGAACCGGCTTAATCCGAGATTCGAATCACGGATTCGTCGCCGAACGTTCTTGTTTTTTTGATTTTTCGAAAAGAGAACGAGCAAAAACACACTTTTTACTTGGATGAAATACAGAATGGAATTCGGATTGAAATAAAGAAAAGCTAGAAAATATATGGAAGTACGATGGATCTATGCGTCATCCTCGACAATTGGTGAGATGAGTTTAGGCAATTTCGCGAGCGACGAACTCTAGCTAGCAAAATCAAATCGTTTCCCACCGCGGTTTAAATTAACGCTCGAGCCTAGATTGGCCTCTCCGTGTCTTATTGAATTTAGGATAAATTGCTTTTATAGCTCTCATCCACGGCCTGTTTCTCTTCCCCTTCTTTTTTTCCTCGAGCGAATTCGTCTCTGTCGTTGCCTTTCTTCCGGTAGATGTGTCGAAAGATGTGGCAGCCCTTATTTCTCCGGTCGAATTGCCATGGAAATTTCGCGGTCACGTAAATCAATCCAACGATCGCGATTGCTATCAGAGGAACGATTTTTCACCTCGACAAAGGGCAGAGCGATCGGAATCTCGGGACGTTAATACGCGAAGCGTATAAATAATGAAAATACAAGGGGAATCGATGAATCTACTAGATGTCCTCCGGATACTGTTTTTATTGATTACTTTATAAATTATTTTTATTGATTTTAGAAATGGTAAATTATGAAAATCTTACGAGTATCATTTGTAGACAGAAGTAATTAACGAACGAATTAATACATTCCAAGTGGAAGATTATTACTAATTTTCATCGATAGAGCATTTGTATCTTTTTCCATGGAATCTTCTTATCATATTTTTATATCTAACATTATATAATTAGCATATATATAAATGGTCTGTTCCAATGGTTAACGCTTATATATATATATAATAATTTTTATTTAACAACCAAGGATTAAATTCATTTTGATTTAAAATTATTTTAATACCTCGAAAATCTGTTCATCGAGGATTAACTTAAAATAATTTTACTTCAACATCCTGTTACTTCCTATCAAATCCGAGAGCTACTTCAATTGTATATCTACATTTTATCGCTAAACGAAAATTGAAAGTATATGGTAACGAGCGCAAAAAGCGATACAAATATTATATATAATAATAATAATAATCGGAATACACGTATCTACCGCAGAAAACATCGGTTCATCGTTTCATTTGCATACTTTTTGCTTTCGTTTGATACGATTTAATCTAGTCGCCAGTATTACAATTAGTGGTTGATGGGTTTTTCGTCGGTGTTATTTAGAGGAACGAAAAGGGATACGTAGACAGCACTGAATGCTTCGTAGAATCGAATGACCGTATTGCGGTGTGCACAAGTTGTAGCGCATATCGTAAATCTGTCTGTTTGAAGAAGTGCTATTACGACGCGTGAAAATCTGCGTATAACACGTTTTTCAAGCACAGAATTTCTGTTATCTATGAACCAGATGTTTCGTACGTTTGTCACTTGAAATTACTACCTTTCATTGCGTTTAATACGACGAAGACCGTAAAATTGACTGCGTTGGTTCATTTAGATTTAGATCGTAAAATTCGGAAAAAGGGAGTTGAAATATCAGAAAGGAGAAACTTTGACAAGTTGAATTTTCTTTAGATATTTTAAATCTTAGACAAATATTTTATCGTGTTTATTTTCGATCGAAAAGACGAAGAAGTTTGAAAATATTTGTAATTCGTTTTGCGGACAACACGGTCAAACATTCATCGACAAAATACTTTGAAATTTTGCGATCTATAAAGAAGAGAAAATGTGATTTTAGCGTATTTTCTGATGTGTGAAAAATTGATTTGTTTCATATGCCAATTAGAATTACAAAGAGTAGGCGTGGAAAAAAGTGAAAATTTTATTAAATAGAAACACAACATGCACAATTACGAATCTATTTTAAAGCGAAATTGCATGAATATCGAAACTGTAGCTCGTTCCCTTCTATTCGAGTGGTCTAATGTCACAACCTTAGTTGGGCAGCTAGTTTAATGGGGCCAATTATTACGTTGCCGTATCATTCAATAATATTGGTTATTATTTCTTTGATTGCGCCCTCCGGGAACTTGTTTCTTCCCGATAGTTATTAGTTCCACTGAATTAGCGATAACAACGAACTGCAACGCCAATTGAAGGATAAATCGATCTTTTAATTCTTCGGTGTTGTTAGATAAATATCTATCGATCTTTTTTTTACACGGAAAGAAAATTGCGATAAAAGTAGCATAGCTAGATACAAATAACAACTATGTTAAAATAAAATAAGTAACGAATTATCTACGTCAATTAAAAAGTATTGGAATTCTCAAATAACTAAGTGCATAATTTACTGTTACTAATATTTAACAAGAATACGATTTACTACCAGCATTGTTTTCGTTTGTTCTTTCGTAAGGTAAATAACAGAGTTTGCTGAATTTTCTTCGATACCGTCTACTGTCTGCGCATAATCGGCTTATACTACTTGTTCAGCAGACACGGACAGACGGAAGGATCGCGCGTGCATCAGAAGTACTATACCTCGTATACATACAGTTGTTGCATTATCTGACAGCAGCAGATTGCTGGTCGACCGAGTATAAATTATAATTTCTCCCGAGTTTCTGTTAATCTGTCAAATAAGTCGAGCGGAAGCGTCACCGTTTTAGGATATTCGTTACATTACACACTTTCTTATAATTTTCGTTTATTTCATATACAGCTGTTCATTTTACTGATAATTATTGAAATTAATATTTACATTTTTTCTATAGTCGAGCTGTGTTTAATGAAACTTTATCGATCTCCATTTCCACTGCCTGTTCTCATATTTTTATCTCCGCCTGTACACTTCTGAAGAAACGAGACGAACAAGTTACTCTTTGATTGGATAGATTTTATAGATTTTAAGACTAGCGACGCTCGATGTTTGCTTTTAAAATAAACGAATCTATACCCAACCTAATATCTGGAAATTGTCTCCAATGAAGCTAAAGGAAGAGGGAGAAGTAACTTTCACCGAAATCAATTTCAGTTGCATGAACGTGCACTGTAGGGTTGAATAGTGGCAGAAACGGCTGATGAACAGCACGGTATTATGCGAACGCAGTCGCGTCAACTGATACACGAGACGATCGAGATAGATGGTAGCTTATGAGGGTCGACCGTATTTTACGTGCCCGCTTCGCCACAGAATTGCAACGCGAATCGTTCTTATTGGCTCGGCGTAACTGTCGCGTGAATCCGACTACTATAGAATACGTCGCTTCTCTGGCTCTCTAATTGCAAAACGTCTGTTTTCAGTAAGTAATCTCCTCTCAATGATACGTTTAGTTAGTTTAAAACAGTCGAGAAACTCGAGAGGATTACGCTATTGTGAATGGCTTAACATTATACTTAGGATGATTATAATACTTTCCCATAAATACGTCTTTTATGCTTGTAATACAGCGTAGTTTCGAATAAAATAACGAGAGCTTGTGTGGTGGAAATTTTGCCGTTTTAAGGGAACTTTTAACAATCGTGCGTAGAATCAGAAAAAATAAAATGTTAAATTTTGCGAAAAAGGTACTTATTTAACTATCGATTTCTTGTACAATACAAGTTGTTTCGAGATAGTCATGAAACAGCTTAATAGTTTCCAAATTTTTTAATGAAAACAAGAAAGCAAATGTCTGAATTATCGATCACGATGTTCGTTTTAACAAGATGATAACGCAGCGTAGAAGTCCGATATGCATTCTCAAAATAGAAAAGAAAATTCAACTAGTGCGCACAGTTTGTTTTATTTAATCGAATGTAAATGAGAGTTTATTAAGACTCTTACTCTTCCCTTTCTCATTCATTGGGCACAGTTTGTGGAACGTGACTAATGGAACGAGACTAAATGAGATGAAATTCGCATTCCACCATGGATTTTCCTTTATGGCCGTTTCGCTAGATACGTTTGCTACACGTTGACGCATTTCTAGGTGCAAGAATAGAGAAAGGTTGCTCCTCTTTCCCTTTTTCGATTCAATTACATTAGACGATGCCAAGGATCTTTCTGCCACTGGAATCCTAGAACATTGCCATTCCTTCCTCATACACATGTGCAAGAGAATAAGCAATGTCACTTGTTTTTTCATTTCATTTCTTTGCACTTTGATAATGGGGATAAATGAAACATGCTGTAAACCATTTGCACAGTATAATTCCATCTGTTGCTATTAATCCATTAAAGACTATTTTATTTATAATCTTCCTTATTTTTTATTTATAACACGGTATGTCGATATCTTTCTTAATACGTCAATTTACATTATTTTTTCTTTTAATATTACTTTTAATATTAATATAATAGTAAGATAGGGCTTGAAATATTTTTATTATTTTCGAATTTCCACTGACGCGCGATCGTTTAATCGCAAAAATGATTATACCACAGAATGACAAATATTAGAAAAAACATTCTATTTATCGAGGTAAATTAATTTCATCTGAAACTTAATATTAACCAAGCGTCGCGACAAGGAACCTACTTATTCAACGAATAAATATCAGATTCGATTAAAAAAGTCGATATTAATGCGTTATACGTAAAGAGGTCTAGCGAAAATATCGAACATTTCTCCTTCTTCTTTTTTTTCCCCTCTCGATCGCTAAATAGGGAGGGGGGGGGGGGGAAGCGTGCATATGAAGGACACTCGAGGACAGACAACGTTAACGACTCGAGCAGCCTGTCCGAAATAAAATTGCTCTCTCGAGCTTTGGCTCGTTATAAAAACACGGTGAAGTGGTGTCTAAACGTTTGGAAATTTTATATATCACTCGTCGCGTTTCCGTGTGGGACATTTTTTGTCGTGGGGGTGAAAGCTTAAGAGAGAAAGACGAAGAGAAGAAGATAACTAACCTCGTCCAGCCGGTTGAAAGCACTTCGAACCCTCACTGCTCTAACGATTAATGGTCAGACAGTATAAAAAGCTTTCGAGTTTTTAGTGTCTGTTACTTTCTCCCTGCTACTACACCTTCCTTCCCCACCTCGTGTGTTCGTCCGCCATATGTTCTTCGCTTTTTTCCAAGATCGAATTACGGGAGCGATTGCGACGAAGTATAAAAAAGGCGAAAGTTCGGTAGGAGATCCAGGTTGAGATGGGATTAGACTTCGTTACCTGCTGACGGTGAATTGCTTGATGTTCGAGTCAGTTTAATGGGAGGGTTAATTGGAGAAGTAAAAATGAAATATGTATAAAGCGATACGCGTTTATAGATCGTTTTAACAGCAAAGATCATTTTTCATGGATTATCGAGGAGAATTTCAACGATCGAATGAAATTTTTAATTATAAAGACCGAAACAGTTGTAAAATCTTTTAAAAATCAACGCAAAATTCGGATCGAAGAATATTAGATATTTCTATCTGTTCGCAGGATTATTCAATCGTGCTCGTTCTAGGTTTATTTTTTAGTTTTATTAAATATTGTACACAATATAATTTCGTGTATTTGCGAACTGTGATAAAAATAGGAGTCTGAACCGGACGATTAATGTTCGAATCTATTTAATGCGTTCTCGTGCGAAGAGGGGTTCATTGGAGGGTTAAAAATGTGACATACTACTCGATCTGATCGCGGGATTTATTACGAGTTGGAATAATTTTACTGAAATCATCGAATTTCTAATAATTGGACAAATTTGTAGTAAAAAAATATTCGTTATTTTCATTCATTTCTGACTCTCATTTAGTTAGATTCTTTAATGATTAAACTTTTAACATTATTGAACATCGCATCGAATATAATTCCATTTATATAATTTTACTGCTAATTAAATGTAACATCGTATATTAAAAATATAATAAAAGTAAGATTAAGGGGAAGATTAAAAATTATTAAACGTAGACCTGATAATCATATTTTGTAGTAAGAACTCGTACTTGTCGTTTTGGAGATTAGCAAAATCTCCAGCCAAAATCAGGCCAAAGATAAGGAGAGAATTACTGTTTGGATCTTTGGAATGATTCCAAGATAGTGGATATTACTCGGTGCATATAGTAACAGAGGAATCGGTAGAAGCCACTTGTTAATTACTTCGCATGCATTTGAAAACACCGACTTAATCCCCAAAAGAATATAATCGGTGCCAAGGCCCATTTCCATGAAACCGCTTTGCCTGCGAGACGAGCAATTAATTAATGTAAAAGAGAGTGGCTCAACGGAGCCGGTAACAGCCGCGCTTTAAATATGACAGCCTCGTGTTTTTTTGAGATTGTTTCTAATATTTTGCATTTCGTATATCTAGAGATCACACGAATAATTTTCAATATTGATTTTAATTGATTTTAAATAACGTTAGATCGAATAACACAAACATTGGTATTACTTATTATTTTTTAAATGCGTTATTAGTGAAATTAGTAGAATGATAACTTTAACCTAAGTTTGTCTCTTCCTGGAAAATAAATTTCTCTTCCGTTTATTTTGATCGGATACAAAATGATTTTCATATGGGAGTTCGATTATTATAAATGGTTGCAATCACGATCTTATCATCTTCAAAGCTTGTTTCGTGTTTTTCCGAAATTTCAATGTTTGAAATTGCCCCGATGGTTTTTCTTCGAATGCGTTCGACTCGAACAATAGCGGTAATGTACTAAACGTATTACGCTCGAAACGTACATAGGTGTGTAACATTTTCATCGACGAGCACGAAACACATTTTTCGAAGCACGGTATACGTTTCTAATAGAAACTGTTGTATATTATATAAATCTTTTACAATATAACAGTGCCGCATTGCAGTACACGTAGCATCGATGTCGTAACGTCAAATATTTTCTATCAAATGACGTCTACGTTTCCTTATTTTTCATTTTTTGGTTTATTAAATAAATGCGAGGATCGTCTAACAGGTATATCCAATGCCAAAAATATCAAAACTGTAACAGCTATGTTCTGATCATTTTTAAAAATCTATGACAATGAAACTCCTTAATCGTTCGAGTCGTATGAAAATTGTTTCGTTTTGATATACGACGTTCTGAAGAAATTACACACAGATAAGATATAACTCGTAGAAACGAAATATCATAGGCATTAACTTAATTGATCCTAAAGCCCTAAAATTAGAAATCCACAAAAACTCTCAGCTATACCTTAGACTCGTAAACTCACTTTTCCTACTCGGCATCTGACTAAAAAACTAAAAAGCACGAAACTCGAGGGACCACCACAAACATCTATCTTAATCTCTGTGAAACATTAGAATCTAAAATAATTCGAGATTTTTTCTAGATAAGTTTTCGGTTAGATGTCTGCAAATTCGTAAACTAAAGAATTGTTGGAACTTCGAACTGGAATATCGAGTCTCTACGACGCGTAAGTTTGGCGCATATAAAATTCCGTTTCTATAAATAGCAATTCATCTACACGCTGTTCCCTCGAGCGCAAAATTACCCAACGAATACCCTAGATATCTTATCGAGATTGCTCTGTTCCGTCACGACTGTTACGTTCATTTCAATGGCGACTGTCGTAATCGTCTCCGCGGCCTAATCTAACGCTGAAGTCTATGGAATATCGCGATGCGATGCAGCGATACGCGAGTGCAACAAGTCTTCCCATTAATAAGCAGCCACGCCACCCCCGACAACGTGCGAGCGAAGTTGGTCACGCCAGCAGCCGGCTGTCTAGAATGGTGAACTGTGCGGGTTTGAAAGGGTGGGAAAAGGGGGTGAGGAATATATGGGACGAAGGATAGAGAAGGATAGAACACAGTGTAGTCACGCCGGTGCCGTGAGTGACTGGACAGAAGAGTGGGGCAGAAATTGCGACGAGTTGTTGCCTGAAATGAGAACGAGGGATGCAACAGGGATGTAAGAGACACGCGTTGTCTTCGCGTATCTTCCATACGGCTGCACCCAATCACGAGAAAACGGCTACTCTTGGTCTGCGGTGTTTCCACTGTACTCTTTCCGATGTTTTTTCTTCTACCTTCTCGTTTCTCCTCCGCTGCTTCCTTTTGTTCTCCGCTTTTCCCGTTTTCTTTCTCCTCGTTCTTTGCTTTTTATTCTTGGAAATTTCATTTAACCACGAGTGATAAACGATTGGATTCTTATCCCGGGCTTTTGTCCACGAGCGAGAAAAAATTTAGTAAACGCGTGCTTTCAAGGTGTTAATGGCATATTAAAGGTGAGGTTTTAGCGAAAACTTTTGAGATCAACCTTTTCATTAAACGTAGACGTACAAAAACGTTCAATTGTTTTTAGCAAATGTTCTAGTCATTTTTTAGGGAGCGCAATGTGCCGACTTTCCTAGTCAAAGTACATATTAAGAGGGGGTAGGGGGATTGACAATAGGGTTACAAAAAGTTACCGTGCTTATACTTATTTTTTACAATTATTATTATTTTAATACAATTATTGATTATTAACGTGTACAGACGTATTTGCTGCGTCCAGAAAAGATTGAGTTTTTCTGTAATTTTAATTTTTGTTATATCAGAACGAGGATCTTTTTTAAATATTATTGTTGCGCACCTTCGATATTTCCAGATGTGTATCTCAAGAAGGATTTCTCCAGGATTTATCGGTATTGCGAATAAACGACAAATTCTAGATTGCAACAACGCGATAACGATGGTTTCTAAAGTTCTGGAAAGGGGAATTTTATCAAAATGTTCCGATCAGATCATAAATCACAGAAATTTTATAAGTTTCCAAGTGAGAAAGAGGGTAAAAAGGACCAAGTTCGTAATGCTGTTTTGTAATTTCATGCGAAACTTCTGGAAGAAATACAGCAAAAATGATGAAACGACCTAATAATTAAGTAATCCACTTGCGTTTGATTTATTCACAAGAAACTCTGAAATCTCCAAAGATTTCGCATCCCAGTTCTTAAAAAGAACAATTGTATCGCGTTCGGTGGGAAAGATTGTTGCGGTAGCCAACTTGTTAAGAATGAACGAAGACGTTCAGATTAGGAGCGTAGCAAGTTCGTTGGAATAGCTGGTTGGTAAAATAAACGCAGTGTAGAAAATGTGTTTCGTCTTAATAACGCAACGCCCGAGTCCGAGAATACCGCTGAGAAAGATTTCGTCTTCGGTGGTGCGAGTAGCTTTGAAACAAAGGCAATTCTCCGGTGTTTCTTTCTTTTTTCTCCCTTTCTCTCTCCCTCGCTCTCTGCGTAATTTCGTTTCTGTCCGATTTCAGGACGAGGTAAAGGTAAACTGCTTCAAGTTAAATGGAGATGTTAAGATTGGAACAGCTGTAACAGGTAAAAAGAACGTAGAGCAAGAGCGTGCCTTTTGTTTTAATAACTTCGACGACTTCGCGAGTCGGAAACGCTTTGTTCGAATTTTCCTCCACCAGTAGATAAGTAATCGAAAGGGTTTATAAATTATTTTCGTTCAATGTTTTCTTTCTCTTTCCTTCGCCTGTCTGAGAATGATCGCAGTAAATGTTTCCACGATAATTACAGCAAGTCGAATAATTAGCGACGATTGTTTATCGAACTCTTTTCATTAGAAAGATAAATAGAACCTTCTTTGAATTGAACTGATAATATTAGTCAATTGAAAAGTTACGAGTTACAGGTTGTAGACGTCTTTCTTTACAAATTTACAAGTTTACATTGAATACGATTACCAGCTGACTTGTAATTTTTCAAATTTACATCTACCTTTATTTTATCAAGGAACTTGTTGCTATTCTGCAAGAGCATAGATATCAGTGTAGATAACTCGTAACCGTGACTTGTACAATTTCACTGTAGTAATTTTACTATATTATCATAGGACGACGTTAAAGAGCGTATAAAATTAAATTTCGTTCACGACAGACTTTAAAAGTTAAGATCTAAAATTGATCATTATATTTGCACAAAATTTATCGCGTATTATCTTCTATTAAATATTCTGCTAAACGAAGTAAATATTACAAGCGATCACGATAAACTCCCAATGAGAATGTTCGAACCGAAAAGTGAAGTTAATTTTTCTTCCGATTTGTTCGTGCGTCCATTGACAGAAACGAATTCCGTACATATGTACCGAACGTTTTGTTCGACTTTCACGGAGATCTTTCGCAGGGTTGAAACATCTGTTGGCTATCGCGTGCGCTTTCCACGTGTCACCTGCCATGGTGCACAATGTATTTTCCATGGAGCTACAAGGAAACTCGTCGTAGAAGTTGTATCAAATAGAGATCAAACATCTCACCGATCTTCTAATTACTAACGAACGTATCGTGTTCTACATTTAATTTTTAATTTGGCTAGTCTTTAACAACATTGTCAAGAAGAAAGACTTCTATCGTAAGATCTGTCTAACTTCGTCGATTAAATGTCGAACGTGAAAGTGAAGTTAAACATCAGAATTATCAAAGAACTTTAAGATTATGTCTTTCGCAAACTATTTGTTAGCATAATTATATGTTTCGTTATCTAGGAAAAGCATAAAAGGTAAATGAAAATAGATTTATCTTTTTATTAAATTCAGCTACTTTATATGTGTAATTTAAATTAGTAAAAGATACCTATATATTTATCGAGTTGAAAATATTCGTTATATATCATTAACGGTACAAAATAGTTCGTTTATATAGATTACTTTAGTAAAAAAATCATCACACACAAGTATTTGACAATGTAAGTTTGATACTTACGACGAATGAAAACGCGAACGATCTTGTTGAAGTAATTTTAAGAAAATTACTTAGTTAGACTTCGCTCCTTGAAATTTCTATTTAGAGCATTTACAAATAGTCCAGAGAATATACCTATAACCTGCGGGGCTTGCGAGAGCTAGTTAATTAGAATGCTTTCCTCTTATGAATGATTAGGCAGGTTGCACTAATAACGAGCATTTTATGTTACCAAGCGTGGTAATAAATTTCCATAATACCTAAAGAAGTGGTCGAAGTATTCCCCATAGATTCACTCTACGATGTAACGTTGCAATTCAGACACAGTTATTTCGAAACAAGCTAGTACTTCCAAGTTTTAGAAACTTTGTAAATTTTTCCCATTTCTTACAAGAATTTACGTCGTATAATTTTTACTGCATCGAAAAAAAATATCGCGTACACATGCGTAAAAGATGCTGAAATATCTTATCATCTCGTATCAAGAAATTTGCAGTGGAACGATATTTATGACCGTGAACGTAAGTCTGCACAGCGATGGTAAATATAATGTATTGTACATAGTGTTCGGACTTAATTTTGAGATAATAAAATTCTTTCATATTTAGAAAAATGAAACGATTTTAGAAAAGAAGGAATAAATCGTGAAAGATACAGGGAACATTTGTAACTATGTAAAGAAATGTTTTTAGAAGCAATATCCGCTGCTCTGTACCGTGTAGGGATTTCTATATGTCTCCGAAGAGAGTTCTGAATATAGGTATTGTATATAGTTTCTCGAGCGAAACACTTGAGAAATGTGTGACGCTGGGACACATATGTCGCTGTTTATTGTCGTAATATCGATGTTGAATAGTCGCCAAGAAGCAACTCCGATGTATCCACAATCGATTTATGTTTTCTTTGTGAAGACCACCAATTCCCTAGTTTTCAAGCTATTTTTTTTTTTTTTAGAATTTTTATGCAATTTTTGAAAGAAACGTCGTTACGGATTTACAAAATCGAAAATTGTGTATTATTAATACGCGATCATTCAAGTTTTTATATAAAATGTATAAAAATCGTTTATAACGAGAAATTACTCTATTTTAATTTTTCATAGAATTTAATATAAAATATACAAATATTTCTTATATTATTTATTTCATATCTTCAGTATCTATAGTTCTGCAAAATTCAACCAAAATTAGAAATTTTTCATTTTCGAAAGAGGATATTTTTTGTATCGCTTATTTATTTTTTATCTTAACGTTCGTAGTTCTATCAATTCCAATAAAAATGTTCGATCGTCAAATAACCCATTTTCAAAACTTTTACCAAAAATCGAACACCTAATTCGATCTCTTAGTACTATGTAACCCTCTTCGTCTATATGCAAATTTACTTTATCCACTACGTATATGATGTAATAGAACACAATCCTGTATCAACACCAGGATACAAAAACCTTAGTCTTAATCGTGAAACTTTCAACAACTCGAAGGTTCATCGAAGATTCGTGCTATGTGCATACGTCTTTCAGGATTCAGACGATCCTCTGAACGTGTCCTTGATGTTCTGCAAGCATTCACCCTCGTCATAGATACTCGGCGACGATGTAATTACAAGACTTACCGGCGCTGGGCGTTTGTTGGTGCTCGATAAAACAGACCTTGGCTATGTTACACCAATATGAACGACGCTAACACCTATACAGGGTGATCCACGAGGCAATGTGTGCACAGCATACAGGTTTCCACCTTGGTGATACTAGAAATCTCTTGGCAATGAAACGTAAATTTCACTTAATACAGTGCCTGCTTAATCCCGTGTTTTCCCTAGTTATGTTAATGTGCACAAAGTTTTCATTAAAACGTTATATTACGCAATTCTAAAAAACTCAACGAGGTCCACTTATTTCGAATCGTTTCTTCGTTTCGAAAGAAATCCTTGCGGTATCTTACAAACTTATTCCACAGAAACTAATCTTTCAAGCTTTTCCCCCTATTAGGAAATAGTCACATAATTCTGATTTTGTCGTTCCACCCTAATATACGTATACTTAGATAGATTATATTTAAGAAAGTTGGGCAAGGAAGTTGTCTTGGAAGATGGGATTTATATCTAGCGCGGACCACCCTATATACACGTGTAGATATATCGATTGGACCACAGGGTGAAGGGACGCCGGGCGCCACGGCGCTCTCCTTCTAACCCCTCCAGACAACAACGGCCGAATATAGCTCGACCGATATGGGAGCTAATGAACCAATTACGCGTAATAGGGCCGCCGTCTTCGACGAACGACTGTCTCGGTTTTCTTCGTTCCTTCAAGAACCTTCATCATTCAAATAATGCCCTCAATTATGGTCACTGTTCTGCACTTCATCGACTTCACGGTGCATCCGCATCTAGCACGCTATCACCGAATCAACCGACGATCTGTCTGTTATTTATATCCTTGGTTTCCAATAACGAATGTCGCTATTCGTAATATAAGACACCAGCAGAATTCTTCAAATAATTATGCCGACTTGGGAAAAAAACGAACGCATCTCAATTCGATATGTATATATATATATATATTTTTTTTTTTTTTGAATTTACCTTTTAGAATATTTCTCGAGGTGAAAAATACATTGTTGGTAACCTCGTGTAATAATTTACGATGTTTCTTTTATCGAATCTATTAGGTCTCTTTGTTTTTGCAAAGCAAATAATATCAGTGAAGTTTCTCTGTAATTGTTTTAATTTCCCTCTTATGAATAATTTGATTTTATCTTGAAAACACGATCACGCATTACTGTGGGATACTTTCTATCGAATTTCTTTGACCTGTTTTTCGTTTGAAATTAAAACAGTACCAGAAAAGCTTTTAGTCGTGATTATTAACTTCCTTTTGGATTTGATATGTTCGTATCACGTACTATAGAAGTATCACACTAAATCCATTAAGTGTTTTTCTAAACACATGCTGTTTAATAAATTACTCCATATCGTAATTTGCAGAAACAGTATGTACGATAAATCGGTCTGTGACCAAATGTATCTATCTACGAGCCTCGTTGTTGCATTCTTATCTGGGTTAAGTTTCGTGAAATCTTTCTCTATCCAATGAAACTGCTTAACAAATTGCGTTATATCATAACTCATAAAGCGACATTATGATAAATTAATCTGTGGCCAAATGTAATCATCCATGGTCTTTGCGTTGTTAGCTTCCATTAAATCCTTCTACAATTGCTGGTATTGTTTAATTTTACTATGACTAATAAAATATAACTGTTATAAAATTATGTTTCAATATAATCTTAATTTCCTGTTTTCAACAAGGAACTGTCCTTTATGTCTGGTATTCAATAAAGAAACAGATTTCTGTATTTGTAATATATACATTTACTAATGAAATTACATTTCTCTATGGAATACGGCATCAGTGAATCATTTCATCACGAAATCTTCCAAATCGTATTCATCGTGTAAACAAAAGGGCCAATTCAGTTGAGCGGAAATAACAAACTTACTCGTTTCGGACTCGTAACAATACCTCATACGACGGCAGATTGTCGGAAGAAGTCAAGAATCCGCGTAAATTACACTGCTCCGTAAGATATCTTTTATCTTCTTATCACTTATTTAATATTCGATTTTAATTGTATTTTTTAGAGTAAATTCAAATATGTAGTAAGTTCGATCCCAAGATGCTCGAGATTTTTCAATGGCCGATATAGTTGCAGAACATAGTTTAGAAAGAATTTTCTAATTAAAATTGATAGCTTTAGTTAAACCATACTTGACATTTTTTAATTAACAGGGTAAACTTTCGTTGATGAGATTCAAAAGTTAGCTCATCGTACCATATATACAAGAAAGTTTACAGTTAATTTACTTAAAGAGAAACTAAAGGAGTTTTGTATATGCGACAAAATGTGTCACCATGGTTTATATATAATCTTAAAATCATAATTAGATTGGAATTATAATATAAACTACCAATAACTGACAAAAGATCATAAACTCGCAACTAGAAGTAGAGGAAAAGTTGACTGAGCAGCCAACGCAGCTCATATTCCGACACGTTACATGAACTTGCTTTTTGCTGTCTGCTTATCCTTTACTGTTTGCATCACTGAGCTATTTGAAATGAAATTTCTACTATTGGAACCTCATTTCTGTGATTACGCTAAATACGGATTGAATTCACCCTAAGTATTATTGATAAAAGTATTATCATCGACAAAATAATTACAAATTTGATTATTATCAGCTATGACTGACAGCAAGAGTCTCTGATCGCGGTTTCAAAATTCAACGTAACCGTGTTCGATGTAAGTCAATATTCGCGATGTAATTCAGATATTCTTCGTGACAAAATCTTTGTTAGCCAGCGTCATCTGCGAATGAAGCCGACGGACTGATTCGTCGAGTGCGAAATGCCACTCGTAAATCGAGCTGTTCAAGAGTGGAGATCCTTCAAAGGCGTATGGTAATCGATCGACGAGACACCAGTCGCGTATCGAAGGGAAATCGCTCATTTTCACGGATAAGAGACTTCTTTTTTTCCCATGGTCGGTTCATGCTCGGTTGCGTCGCGCCTTTAATTAGTACGCTTGCGGTGGATAAAAGGCTTGACGTAACGGCGAGAAAGGCGAATTCGAGAGTGGATGGGTTTTATTCGCGACTTAACAAAAAGGAGAATAAATTATTCCTTTGGCGAGGAAACTTGCCTCTGTTAAATACGAAAGTTCATTCATTTCCATGCATATACTTTGATAGAAAAGAGTATATTTGGAGAATGCGCGGAAGATTAATTTTCGTCCGAGACTTTAAATCTTAATTTTGTTTTATCTCGTTTTGACCATTTGCAACTTCGTTATTAGGAAACTTTCTGTCGTTAAAAAAACCTCTCTGATTCGTGAGAAATATACAAAACTTATTCTATACACAGGATTCTTCGCTCTAATCTTATGGCAACTTGTTCTATAAATAATTTGTATTTTTCGAAGAGATTTTTAGCTGTTGAATATCCATGCTTTGATAGCAACACGATGATCTCGTTAATTGCAACACCATTGGTCGAGGTACCATGCTGAAACGTAGCGTTGTTGAGGGTTCTCGACTTCAAGGCTGAGAAAAGTTTTCCAGCTATTTCGTAGAGACGATCGAAGTTGGAAAGAGTTACGTACTACGTAGGAGGAGTTCCTGACTTTTGTAATGGATGGTTCCGTCGCGATTTACGGTGGTGTACCTATCGTTTGAACTGATTACGACTCCAAACGACGCTTCCAAAGAAATCCGTTTCTCCGACGATCTTTTTCGTCTGCTGCATATTCATAGAACGAATAAATTTAATTTAGATTTTAAGAAGAATTTGTTACGATCGTTGTAATTTTTCTAAAAGCTTGAAATCAATGGATTCGCACAAAAACGAAACTGAGAAAAGTGACTTTGAATATAAAATAATTCGTTCTGCACCATCGTCGTGCCTAACAGGCATTGCAAAATGTTTTGCATTTAACGATACAAGATATTTCACAACGAAGCATCTGTGTATTTGTAAAATATTTCGTGCATCTAATATAAAAGAAATTAATAATTTCATTAAATGCACGCATACTCTTTTCCACTATGATACCTTCAAATAGTCAAGATTCAATTACAATCGCATATTTAACGTTATAATTCTTTAACATTATAAAACTCATACGTCGTCCTTTGATATCGTAAGAAGATTTATATAGATATTCGTGTTTCTACAAAAAGTATGTATTATGACAGAAATATTTTTAATGGCAGTTTTCATTGGTAAATAATACAGACAGTGCTGGAATCAGCAGCAGAGTAAAGAGTCGTTTCTAGGTATTTAATGTCCACCAAGACCGATTCCGTATATATTAGCTGGCATATCCAGCAACTTGGCAGCGATAACAATGGCCCTTTGTTCGTCCAACCTATCGTTGTCTTGCTTTACCGGCGCTGCTTACGCCACAAAGCTTGACAAAAAGGATAGCATTATCGGTAATGTCCGTTGCAAGCGCGAATTACTTCGTACGAAATGCTCGGATGTGTTTTACCATTTCGTTGAAATATCTGCGCGCAGCTAGCGAAACAATAACCCAATTTTTAGACGCGTGAATTTACCTATTGTTCGCGATTTTCAAAAGAGTCCTTTCTTTCTTTGTTCCACCGATTTACTTCTTTCCTCGTCGAAAATATAATGTAAGCCTTTTGGATTATTAGCGCTTACTATGATTGTCGATTAATATTTTTTACCAACATTCTTTCCAATACACCTACCGATTTTATTATTATCGGTGGTTCCTGTGAACGTTAATTAATATTATTTCTAATATTATCTATAATATACATTTATCGTTATTAGCAATTTCTGTAGTTGTTAATTATCATATTTATCAGTGTCTTCTATAACAAAGTATATTTTAATTTTTATAATATAAATTTGTGTGATAAAAAAAAAAGTACTTTAGAAATATCGACCTTGATAGAGGAATATGATATTATTAAAATTAACCTTTTTCTCATGTTCGATGCTTGGAGGTGTTTGACATGCAAATTCTTACGAAGAAATATTTAGTCGAATAATCGATATCGATATTGTCTTAGTTTCACGAACAATTGCTTCGAGGGTGAATCAGTTTATATTGTAAACGTATCTTTATGACCGGTTCCCTATCCTATTTAGTATACTGTTTCGTGACCGCATAGAGCTATAGCTACTTTCTGAAATTAATAATCGGCTCTCGTTTTGGCTGTTTCAGCTTAACTTATCGTGCACGAGACTTCGTGGTTCCTAGCTATTTATTATACAGAAATTCGATAGCGTTATGTAACAATTGAATTCTATCTTAAGCTAAATTACCTTTGAAATAGCAAAAAGTTGTACTCGTTACAGGAACAGAAAATATTCGTGAAAAATATTTGATGTTTCATTTTGGTCATAAATACACAATAAATGACGAAGTTATATTCTGTATTTTATTAATTATTTAAGCGTCTCGATAAATTATTTAATGAAAAAATATATGATTATTACTTGTAAAACAAACTAAAGCATTTTATATAGTCTATTTATCTTTAAGCTATACTTGTCAAAATAATGAGTTTATTTATTGTTGGAAAAACTCTATTATATAAAAATGAGGAGAAATTTTGTCCATGAAACTTTTTCGTTTAAATATTAAACCGGTCTAAATTGCTTCTACAAATTGCCTGAAATTACTTTTACATCGAATAAACGGCGTCAAGTAGGTAACAAACCTAAATGAACGGCCAGAAACATTTGCTATAACCACGTAGGAAAATACCACGGGAACCTCTCGCAGTCAAACTCCGCAAACTTCAACTAATTACAGTTTGATCGGCTTAATTCCTTCCTACGTGAAAGAACCACGAAATTCGTATCTTATTTTATGCTTCAGCGTTCCCTTTGGAACGCTTTGCTCGACTGGTAACCATAAGAAATTCTTGTTTGTTTTCTCCAAATCTCATTTAATTACGTGTAAAAATTGCTAAGATTATACGTGACTTTCATAAAAGCTACCACTAAGCTTCCTTTAACGATTCACAGTATATTTTCTGAAAAAAACCTTTTTTCTTTTATTCGGCCAGATAATATCGCCGACATAAAACATGGGATTATTTTATCAATTTTTTTTTACCATATTCATCAACACACGCACGTATAGCCGCCACAAAAAGTATTTGCACATGTTTTTATTTTCCAATGAGGCGTTCTTTCAAAGTTCTACATTTCGTATACAGTATCAAATTTTTGTAATCGCACGGAAATACTATCAGACCATACGGAATGTAATATACTGTGAATACTTTTTGCAGTCACCGTGTTACTTTGTCCAAGTATTGGGTTGGCAACTAAGTGATTGCGGATTTTATGATTACCATCTAATGACAAAATTCGCAATCACTTAGTTGCCAACTCAATAGTATCGGATTGTAGCAGTAGATACAAAATATTAGGAAACTAGAATTTATTCAGAAAAATGAATATTTAATGATAAAATTGGGAAAAAGAAAAAAGTAAAAGCAGTAAGAAATCCTGGACACAACTGCGATTCTATTACAATTTCAACTTTGCGATAAATTAATAAAGAGAAACTAGAATTTAATCAAATAAAACGATTGTCAGATTCCGTGGAATGAAATACAACTTCCGCTTCCTATCAACAGGATAAACTGAACTTTCTCTTAGGTGTGAAAACAAACTTACGCATACTTTTAATGATCTTCGCGCTTAACTCGTAAAAGGAAAGTACCGCGCTATCGAAGCAAATAAAATGTCGGAAACTTCAGTTTTCCGAATATATCGAGGGAACATGTGCTTTCGCTCTGCGTTTCATGGGATTCAATTACACTGATCAAAGTCGAATTATTCGGAACCTATGTAATGATTATATTAAGCCGTTTACAAGCGCACGCTGCCAAACTCTTGCAATGTCCATGTACTATTACTTTGGGGAATTTGCCATAGGATTCGCGTAATCACAGTGTACGTGCGCGTTATCGCCGTTAAACTTGATCGAACTTAAAATATATTCGCACTTGACCGAGTTTAATTAGAATGCATGGAAATTGATGGTAAACCGATTCGTAAATTTAATCAATATTCAAAGTCGTGGAATTATCGTGCTGCTATACCACTGCAGAGCAAAATTTCGGACGAAAATTACCAGTGTTTCGATCCAAATTTTTAGTGATTACACGTAGCAGAAATTAATACGTAAGAGTACATAGTACATATACACCAAACACATATCGATGTAATAATGTAATTTGTTACTTTGTCTGAATGAAAGTAATTATTGGAAGATTATATAATTTTTATATAATTTACATATGTATAATTAGTAGTTATGTTTGAAGATTATACGAATACAAAAGATATGACAAGTCCATGTTCGTTAATCCGTGTGTGTGTAATGTTATTAATATCTTTTAGGTGAGTTTTGTTATCATTTTGATAATATATCGAATTTAAAAAGTAGGAAATGTAACACGTTTCTCATCTGTGCTTTTCATTTTTTATTATTATATAAAAATGTGATATAGTAAATCTCGGGGTAATTCAGGTGATCGATTCTGAAGTCTGAAAATCGAGTTTATTGTGAAAATACTTAAATGAAGTATAGGAGTGAACAACAATTAATACTAATGTATAACAGTAAACAATAAATAACAAGTTCTGTGCAATGTCTACATGAAAATCGAGCTCTGGACGTTGAAAATCGATTCTCGATTTTCAGGTAGACATTGCACAGAACTTGTTATTTATTGTTTATTGTTATAGATTGGTATTAATTGTATTTCATTTAAGTATTTTCACAATAAACTCGATTTTCAGACTTCAGAATCGATCACCTGAATTACCCCGAGATTTACTATATTACAAATCGATTTTCAACGTCCTGAGCTACCGATCTTTCTCCGTTAATCTTCAATGTTTTCAATAATTATTCTTTCTTCTGTGATCTTGTCTATCTTCGATATTGCTCTCTGTCCGTCCGTTTGGGAAATGCGTGTCTCTCAAAATGGTTGTCCGTAAAACAAAAGAAAGTCGCTCTGTGCGTGAAACAAAGAAAGTCGTGTTGTCCGTAAACAGAGAGAGTCCCTATCACACTTGAACTCTAGGAAGTTTACATAAATATACAATGTAACAAAGAATTTGAATTGAATCTTCAAAGAAAGGAAATGAAGTAGGTGAGAATCTTATCGAGGAAACCGGTTATGTTAGCCGAGTAAATTTTCGTCGAATAAACTTTCGAAAGTTAGGATACACTGTAAGTTAAAAAGTATGATCATATTGAACATGGCTTCGACGGTAAATATTAGTTGTACGTGCGGCGGAGAATTTCATGGTACGTCGTAGCTCGAATATCGGATATTAAATATTTCCAATGTAATTCTTCCTTCTCCATTTACTTCTGTTTATTTATTACAACATGGCAATAATTTAAATAATTTACATTTCCGATTACGACTGATGGTAAACATAGTTCGATTTAACGCGACTGAAAATTTATAATGTTTATTAGCAAAATATTTGTGAAACGGAAACTCTCCATTTTCCGTAATAGAAATTTTATTAATTATATCGATAATATTTGGCATTTTAAGTGCACGAGTTCATCGTCATTATCGTTTCGTTAACGTTTTATTATCTTGTTCATGCTTCAGTAATTTTATACACCTTATAGAAGAAAGATTAGAATTATTAGATGAAACATTAAACAATCGCATTTATAACTTACGAATGATATTTTGAAATATTTATATATTTTGCCAGTTTATTAGCAAAAAGAAATGACAAAATTTTCGACGTTAAAGATTTTTTTCTTAAACGAAGAATTAAAGTTATTCGATAGTCATTTAAAATGATTCAATTTACTATTAATTTACGTATTGATCAATTTTTATTTCGACTAATATCGTAATTAGATAATAATTAAAGGATTGATTTTGTAACAATATATATATTGGGTATACATAATACATGTATCCATTCTTGTTGATGCATCATTCCAACATCTGCCCTATTTATCGAACATCAGATGCGTCATAGATGAAATTTAATTAATCATTTCGGTCAATGGATACAGAGATGCTTCTTGTTAATTTTCTAATACACGATATGAGATATTTTTAAATGTTATTTGCGTACCAACCGAGCGATTATTCTAAAATTGTTTCGCGAAAGAATCATTTGGTTACAAACAAAGAATAGAATTTTAAGTTTAAATTAATTAAATCAGACGTCACACGTCTACGTTTCACCGTGGTTATTTCCACCCTGCCCACTTCCACTTTATTCAAACAGCGTCACAGGGTGGTACTCACCCTTATTCCCATACATTTTGCTTATTTTAAACTTTCACGCATTAAGTACTTACGTAGATACACAAGCATTGTGTTTTGCCAACGTTATAGAAATTCGCTGAAAAATTCTCCGAGTTTGTAAAATAAAAGCGTCAAAAAGAATTATATTTTAATTATTTATAAATCAGACGCTAAAGAAATTGAAATTGAAAATCGGCGAAAAAGTCACTCAGAAGACAAAATTGTGAATTGGATAAATCGCCTCCGAAAGTTTGAATTCTAGTTTTCTGCTATTAGCTAATTTTACATTCGTAGCTGTGACGATTTTTAAAGAATTTTCTTCTTTTCATATTTATAAGATAAATAAAAATATCATGATAATTTAACTATTTCATTAGAAAATACTCTCGACGTCTATGTATCTATAATATTTAGAGTAGATCTAGTTTCAAAAGGAACTTCGCTTATTTTCAGTATCTATATATAAAAATATATTTTCTTAGTACGTCGTTCCAAAGTTACGAATTTTCCAAATGTTACATCTCTATTGCGTTAAATAAATGAGAATAGACGTCGATTGGAAATTCACGTGCAAATCGAGTTCAAACTGAAATTTCGACGACGATGTCGATACCGTGTTTCGTCAACTCTTCGATTTGCGCTGCTCTTCGATATCCTGGCTAAATGTACCAACCACGACGATAATTTAGTTCGTCTCTGTTCTATAACACGCTTCGTGTGGACACGTCTCTGTGGCCTATGGTACGTGCGGTCGCTTGTATCCACACTTTTCGTATCGTATAACACAGACTTCGAAAACGTGTCAAAGAGACCTGATACATCATCGAACTTTCTTCTTCTTTTTTTCATTCAACCGCGTTTTCCAAATGTAGAAAATTAATATCAAAGGTCAATGTTGCAACTGGAGCACCGCATTTAATTCATCAAATCCTGATTAAAAGTGACTCCTATGCTCGTTAAAAGATTAAGATTCACAGTGCTATTTATACGATTGCTTCTGCGTTAATTCTGAATATTTTTTAGGTTATTCTTATCGTGAGTCGTAGTTCACCGCTGAATTTACTTTGCAAAAATTTTCTAAATTTATCGGAATAAACGAAGTTTTCGCACGGGAAGTAGTATTTAGTAGTATTTAGAAATGACATTAAATCAGCGAGACTGATTGATATCAGATTTTCTGCGATTACTAAAAATGGATGGTTAGAGACGAAATTAAGTTGAGACGGTGAGAATTAAATGAGAACGGCGCGGTTGAAAAGTAAGTGGTTTGTTTTGGAACGGTTTGAGGTTTTCATAGTGATTTTGTTTGGGATTAGGTAGACGTAGCGGTGAGTTGGATAGCTGGGTGGTCAGGTGAGCTCGATTTTAGCTGCAAGTTGTGGTTGAAACGAAGAAGTGGTGATACGTTCTGAGTGTTTAATATAGGGTTTATTTTACGAGATTGTTTACGTGCAAGATTAAAGGTAAAAAAAAGAAACAGTCTTTTCAAAGTACTTTCGAGAGCCATTGTGCCTACAATGATTCGTCTAAACCAGTCTGATTCCGGTATAAATCTAGTCCGAGGTGAACGTTCGGCAAAATTTTACACAAGTATTGAAATAATAAACAACAAATCAAAATTGAATATTAAAATAATATTCTAGTCGCGAATAAGAATTAAATTTCTCATTTAAATAAAAATAAAAGTCATTTGAACGATGCCAAAAATAATTTATTTCTTCCTTCTATTTCATTTGGATTTAATTGGAAAAGTTGTGAAATTAATCTGATTATTCCTCGATAGACAGATCGCAGTTCGCAATCGCACTTGCTTTTAAAGCTACGCACGTTTCTCGAATAAATTGTCCATTTCATTTTTCGTATATTCGTCATAGCCAACAAACGTTTTAAAAATGACGAATTGTAATTTACAGTATCGATATCTCTGATCGAAAGGTTAGATATTTTCGAAAAAATAAACCCAACGATCGATGAATAATAAATTAAAATAATTAAATAACGTGTTTATCCTTGATCCAATAATCAATAATTTATTTCTACTTTTAAAACGTATTTAAAACTTTTAAACGTTTGAAATCTCAAATAACAAAACGATGAAAATTTATTCGATAATGCCCCGCGTTGTCTGATGTCGCGGCAGTCGGATACAACTCCCTGTAAAGACATTAATTTCCGCGTGACCTGTGGCTAGACCAATCCGCTTGATCTTCTCGTCGAAAGATACAATCGCACGCGTATCCGGCACTCCGTTTCCCGTCGCGTCGTTCTCGGATCCCGCGGCGAATAACAGGACGAAGGATGACGAGCAATCGAGAGGTGGTTTGCGAGAGAGCTGAGAGCGACGAGGAGGATCAGTGGGTGGCTGGGTGGCGGTTTACGAGGCCGTGGCCCATTTCCACGCAGTGACGTCAACCCATATCCCCGGATACGTCACCGGATCCGGTAAATGTGTTAGGTTTTACCCACCATGGGGGACCGTTCCATGCGATCGGCTCGTTTCAATGCGTTCCAAATGGAGTCTACGCTGAACCACGTGAAAATCTACCGATAGCGTTTTCTATCTGTGGAACGAAACATATCCTTCGGGGTGATCCTTAAGGGATTCGTAAGGTTGTTGTTGCGACGATTGATTTTGCGAAGATGATTATTTCTGTAGGAAATTTTATCACGAAGGTTTCTATAGTTGATCATTCGAACGTGATTAGGATAGAATACTTTGCTAATGGTTGTAATATTGATTTTTGGCCAGTAGTTTTCTATTCCCAGGCTGCAAACTTTAAGAAGTATTTTTAAGGGGCGACAAAGGGGTTATTTTTAGATTATCACAAATTTTTCACGAAGATTAGTTTTTAATATCTTTCTTTTTTATCGTAAAAAAAACAGCAACGTCGAAGAATTCTATCGATGATTGTAACATTGATTTTTTACCGACATTTCTGTAAGGAGTTTGTAGAACGTTTTCTAGAGGGTAGTTGTTATTATTTTTAGTCGCAGTTATTTTTACAGAAATTTTTATCACGAAGATTTTCACTCTCGTTTATTTATTTATCTCGATACAATTACGTTGTAACGTTTTATTTGTTTTATTGGTGCAGATACAGTTACATATTGAAGTTCGTCGGAATATTTTAAATATATTAAAAACACACGTTGACGCGTATCAAACATTTTATCATTCACGTCATCATTCGCTGTAAATAATGCGTGTTTAATATATTTTTTAAATTTCTGCTACAATGGATCCGAGTAAAACTAAAATATAGGGACAAAGGATGTTGTGGGTTATTTGATTATTATAAAAGTGTATAGAACGACTCGGAAAATATTAGAAAAAAAAAAAAAAAAAGAAAAAACTGGTTTACAAAATCACATCGTGATCGTTCTTGCTTTCTCAAGATTAAAATAAGCTACGATGGATAAGCTAGAAGTCGATTGGTATATGGTTTATGGGAATAGGGTGGACGATTGACGAGATGAATTTAACAACAGTAGAATGGATTGCAGGAAATTTGTCATGTGCGCCTGGGGGATATCGATGTTTGTTTGTGACTCGTGATGGATGGTCTACTTTTGGATATTTCGTTTTAATTCTCTTCTATTTCAAGCTTTTGTATAGTTATTTTTATGAAGCTTTCTAAATATATCACTGAAGAATTTTATACTCTTTTAAATAATCGTTTGATATTTCATGGTCGATTTGAAGGGTATCTTTAATCTTAACTCTAGTTCGAATCAATATACCGCTGCAATGTAAGAGAGAAAAAGAATATTCAGAGAAAACCGCCAAGTAAAATGAAAGTGAAATGTTCTTTAATTAGTTCCTTACTTTCTTCGATAGAAAATGATCTTTTCCTATATCGAAGAGCTTTCCCACTTTACACCATCTACATCAATTTGTTCGTCATTATCTGTTTCTACTTTCTTTTCTATAAGTAATTCATTCTCTCAAAAACTTTTCCTTCTTCGTCGCCTGGATCGTTAACGCATTATCGGTAGTTTCTTTAAATTTAATTCAATTACGATATATCGCAGGTAATATAACATCATGCAGCATAGAATAGAGACTAAAACGAAAAGAAGAAAAAAGGATAGTCGATAAATTTTGCCATTGTGAAGGATTTCTGCTTTGAATTGAAGATTATATAATAATATATAATTCTATCGATTTTAACGAGTAATACCGAAATTAAAATAGAAAAGAAAAATACAAAAATTGAACGTTAGGGTACCTTTTATTTTAGGGATTACTACTTTCAATTTATAATTAACACTGCTAGGTATAACTATTCCTCTATCGATTTAACATATAAAGTAGGAAATTTAAAAAAAAATAGAGGAAGAGTAAAAGAAAGTTACGGGATGAGTTATTTGAAGAGTTTCCGCTTTCGATAGAAAATTCACGTCACAATGCAATTATATTATATTTCCATCGACGTAATCTATAAAATAGAAAATAAAAAGAATAGGAGGAAAGGAACTGATGGAAAATTGTTGTTTAGAGCATACTTGTTCTTAATTAATAATTAATATTAGACACCATTTACCGTAGGCTACCATTCAGCGATCTAATTGTGAATTTAACTAGGGGATTCGATGCCATGGTTAGATTATCGTTTCCATGTAAATGCGATCGGCTCGCATCTGTCGGCTGTCCCTGATCGCATATAGAATATTCAATAGGAATACACACCGTGGTACGATAGTCCATGGCACAGGAATTCCCTGGAATCGAAAGCAGGTGTAATATTCGGCAAGTGCTCCAGAAATTTCTGGATGAAAGACTATCCGAAGTTGTTAAACACGTCGATGACGATCAACTATTTCATGCATCTGCTTTCCTCTGTCGCAATTTAATCCACGAATCGTCTACCTGTACTGACCAGTCTTATTTTTAATATCTAAACAGTTATGTCTCTTCATTGAATCGAAAATTTAATCGAAGATCGAAATGGTTATTTTAAATATATGATTCTTCTTAATTTTCTTGTTATGTATCTGTTATCTTTTTCTTGATGCAATTCGAACATCGCACGAGAGAGGAAGTCTTTTTATTGCGTAAATATATTCGTCATCTTCACGGAATTTTTATATTTTTTTATTACAAATATTTTTGCAATTTTTTCTCCTTGTTTTTCGTTTTTAGATTGAATTTTTGGTACATTTATTACAAATTATCCTTTTGTTGTTACACGTCCCAAACGAGAACGAGACAGTACCAGATAGTGGAATATGCGTACGTAAGTAGATACGTCCTTACGAGACAGACTATACGCGTTGGGACGCTTGCTAAGTACGAAAATCTTAAAATACTATTACGAAATTGTTGAAAGTTTTATACAAAGATATTGCAATAAAAATCCCACAGTGTATGAAAATATACTCTTGTGAATTAAACTTAATCATAACGAAAATTCTGAACACACTTGTCTAAATACCTCGGATATTTTATATAACTTTATTACGTATATTCTGTACATTTTACCAACGTGAAGTTTTAAATAAATTCATAAACATTGGTAGTTCTCTAATAACTTTTTACCCATTTTTTTAAAATCACTCGTTTGACATTTCTTGTCATTGATTGACCTAGGTGATCGAAAAAGTAAGAGCTTTCAAACCGTAATCAATCTGTTACAATTTCATTCCCAGTCTTTTAAGCGATCTATATCCTCCATCTTGGAACATGTTGGAAATTGCAAAAATCAGAAATCACTTACGATATCGTTTGCAATCAACGAAAGTTGCCTGAGGCGCTTAATTGACTCACGAGATAACATTGGTCGAGCAACATAGACGATGCGCAAAATCAACGGCCGATCGATTGTTCGGTCGATCATATGTAATTGCATCCATAATCTATCAAAATTGAACGCAAAATTGACCGCAATTATTGTAATATGGACAGCGCATATAAATATGCACAGTCGCTTTAGTACCATATACGTTGTTTAACAATAAAATATATTTTTAGAGAATTTATTTCAACATGCTGTTATATAGAAATGAATTTATGGAATTTTTAGACATTCTATTTGTGCAACTCAAATGTGATAGAATATGCATCAAAGTATTTGGAACGAGTCAGAACGAAAATATAAATCGGAAATAAAGAACTTTCAGAATTAGCGTGGAATATGAAATGAGACTAGATGGAAAGTTACTTCACGATATTAATAATAATATCTACAACGTATCAATTATGCCTTAATCCTAAGGGTGAATATTTCAATCACTGCTGTTTGTCAATAAATACTCACAATACCTATTGATCCTTTTAGTCGAGAACCTTGAATTATCGATAGTCTATATCGATAGTCTGAGAGCACTCTAACATATCAAAAGGATTATTACTATTTTAAGGAAAGATATTAACGTAAAATTAAATGAAGAAATCGCATATATTAACGATGGTTCTTTTATATATTTTTTTAAACCTAAGAAATTTTGTAATCTAAGTACAAACAGACTTGGATCGAAAATGATGCCAAGAAAGCAATTTGTAGAATTGAGAAATAACTGCAAGATAATACAGACTATCTATATACATGTGTACGTATATATTCATTCATGAACTTTAATTTAAAAAAGATTTAAAAGATAATTTAAGCACCGATATACGCTGCTATAAATACAACGTGATAATGTTCCTAAGTCAGAGATGTCCATAAATGCGTTGCAACAGCCTGGGAGATCGGAACAAGAAACGTTCGACCGATCTTCGATTTTAATCGAATTATTCTCATCGTCCATTCGACGAATCGGCTGTGCTTAAATATCGAGCGTTTATTGTTTTCCATGGACAATTACAGTCGTTTGTTCGATAGCATACGCGCCCCTTTTGTTACGGGCGTACATTCTTTCGACGATGTCCGTCAAGAAGAATGCTATTTTCGAGGCAAAGATCATCGAAAATTATCGTGCGATCTACACGAACATTTTGTTTCGACGAAATAAACTTTTGATCATTTGAGAAGCTAATTGGTAATTTTTTCCCCATCTAGGTCTTTCTTTATCCGTTTGACGAATATTTGAATAAATGTTCGTAAAAGAATCTTAAAAGTTGTTGACACTTTCAGGACTGAATTCTTTCAAATTCTAAATAAAATTGACATTTCTCTAACGGAATCGTAGCACAAAATTTCTTCCGATTGCAAATGAGATGATGATGAAATGAGATGAAAATGAGACATTGTTTATTATGACCTAATGCAATAAAGAACGATAGATCTCACCATCGGAAATTATTGAAAGTTATTCAATACATTGAAAACAATTTCCTAAGTAATTTTTTAAATAAACGTTTTCGAAGATTATATCATTGTACGATAGAACCACTCCCATTAGAAATTCTATTGTTTTCAAAATTGAAACTTTGCTGCTTCATCAAGTGGAATATTGCCATTCATTAAAAAGAAATATTTGTAAAAAAGACAGTGTAATATCTTGTCGATGAAGCTTGACTTCGCATAAATATATATTTGGATCGGAAAAAGCCACGGCAGGAAAATACGAAATATATTACAGCAGTTGCATAACGTGATGTTGCATTGCTGAGAGCATACGTAACTGTTTTGTTGGAAATAGCAATATTTTGAGCTCAACAGCTACGTAAGAACTGATACTCCAAGATCGATGTCCACGTCTTCTGTACTATATTGTAGGCTTTAAGAGGGAAAGGCAGTAGGTTTCCCTGGAAAATAAACGGGTCCAAATCATTCGAAGAGAATGATAACATCATGCAAAATCGTTCGTTCTTCGTCCCTGCTATTTATGATATATTTTAACCATCTCGAATTAACAGGTTAGTCTTTTTCTTCTAAGAGACGTTCTTTTACTAAAAATTTAATTAGTTCTAATAAAAAAAATATATTTTACAACAAATGTCCTTCGCGTGTAGTACAGTGATCCTCCTACATAAGAAATAATAGACTCTTACAGAGATTCTTCCTATAAGAGTATCGATGCCATAAGGTTCTTATTTTTCTTAGAATGATAGATTCTAAAAGGAAAGCCATGAGATGCAATAGATATTTCTGGAACAAGGACAGCCATAACGGATGGCTCCAGTGACGGTCGTAAATGATTCGAGTTATATTTTCATTTAAGAAACTTAATAAAAAGCTTTCTTTAAAGTTGTTTCTTGTAGCAACATACGTTTCTCGTAGTCTCCGGATATAAAAATATATATTATTCGTTGGGAATCATGTTCGAGAAAAAATAGAGATAACATCTGCATCGCTTCGATCTTTCGTACAACAATAATAGCTATTTTCAAATCTAGGAGCGTAAGTAAATAAAATGTTCATATTTGGAATAAAAACGATTTGGTGATCGAAATAGTTTCTAGATATAACGATATAAAATATATTATTTGTTGGAAACTGTTTGGACGAAAATAGAGATATCTGCATCGTTTCAATCTTTTACTCGGCAAATATAAGTTAATAGAATATATAAGCTATGCATTAGATCAAAAACGATTGGATATCCAATATAGAATCTTCGCTTGAAAAATACATTTTATCTATTATATTCACTGCTGCATAGTTTTATATTTTTAGCATTGCTTAAATAATGGTACTTTAATATTAACAAAAATTGTTGCACAAAAAAATACTTATCGTTTCTAGTTGAGATCACAGATGAGGATTAATGCGGCTCGTAAATCTGTCACTGATAAAATTATCACCTGAAGCGAATTAATTTACTTTCAGCGACATTTAAAAAAAAAAAAAAAAAATGCGCTCGTCACAGGTCATAAACAGATGGCATTCAGCGTCCATGCCGATAGCGTAAGCGTAAATTTGGTTGAATTTCAGAGAAAATGCAACTGGCTGAGGGGTCCGTTTGCTTTTTGTTTTGTCCAGTTACTGAGAAGCGTCAGAAAGAAAAAAAAAAGAAAGAAGAAAGACACGGAGAAAGAGAAGGATACAATTACGAACGCTTTCGCGATTTTCAAACAGGTGAAAATTGTAAAAGCGATGAGATAGGACAAGTTATAACCAGAAAATATGTAACAAGTAGCGGAATAACGTTCACTGGAATGCTTTGTGCACTTCGTGAAGCTTTAAAGTTGGCGCGCAGAAATTACACTCGACTAGATGACACATGGAAATTGTGAAATACAATGTTCAACGGCGGGAAACGGAAAAGTTGCGACGATACGAGCCGAATAAAATTTTATTGTTACCGTGGATCAAATTTTCCACGCAACGCGCAATTTTCTTTCACAGTATTCTTGCGTTCTTTGCTATTCCCTTTTACCTCTTCTTTTCCCGTCCGATGTAAATTTATCGGATAATTAATTTTTCATGTTCATTATTTAAAGACGAACTACAAATCCTATCCTAATCTAAACTTTTATTCACTTATTTTCGTAATTATTCGTAAATATTTAAATGACAATTTCACGTTCTATAAAAGATAGTTTACCGTATAAAACTAGAAATCTTAACTTTGAATCTTAGTTCTCGTTCGATCCAAACATGATTTTAAAAAATAGTCACAGGCATGTACCTGTATGATCTTTATCTATCGTTTGAAAATATTTTAGAATGATATTGTATAATATACGTTATATAATATCCCTCCCTTTGAATCATTTTAGACTAAATCGTGCCTTTTATCGTTAACAAATTTTTTAAGCTCGAGGAAACTACGAATAACTACGAATGCTAAATTTTTCTCCCAACAATCAACAGTATTTATTGCTTCCTAAACCAAGCAGCAATTGCAACGAAGTTTCAAATATGAAACAAAGAATGAAACTACCCTGACGCTATATTATTTATTTTGAAGAATAAAACTACCCTAATGCTCTGTTATTTGAAATTATGTGAATAACGTACAGCTTTTCAAACGCAATTTCTCAATTATACTCGATGCTTTATTTTTCACACAACAAATTACGTAAGTAAATGGAATTGAATGACAGCGAACTGTCTTCAAATATTCATAGAAGGTTTAACTCGCTTAACGCACTTAATCCGCACTTATGTACGTATTTAAAAAATTGCTGTTAGTTTGCATGATTTATCAGATCTCTCATGCGAGCAGCTCATTATCAGTGGCGCTTTAAGCTCTAATAAAAGCGGTACTTGTAAGGGATAATATCGTTAAACGAGCGGTTCTTTTGTAGATCGTGACAAATTCATTTAAACGCATATTAGATAACGAATCTATAAATAACTAACTATAACAGTCACGAACTATAATTTTACAAATTTGAGTTATATGTACAATTTTGTTTTATCATTAACCTCGTTTTATTCGCGTTAAAGCGATCTGTGTTCGGTTACTTTTAACATAGCGTCAGAAGATGGTTAACTTAATTTTAACTTTGTTACATCAGACGATTTCGCGATTAGGTCACCATGTTCTGATCAATTCGCAAATAGCATCATATTACGAGGAAAGTCCGTATTAAAATTCTCGGCGAATTCGGTCTCTCTATTGGAAACTTTATCGTCGTTCGTGACGCATTGAAATAGAATGATACTCAATTTTCAATCGAATACATCCAATCTTTACGGTTCAATTTAATTAAATTTTAATTTCATCGATCTCTTTTATGCCGCCAAATTCGGATAAACTCACGCAAACTGAAATGAAATATCTGACGCACTACTTTGCGATAAGTAATATTACATTTATAAAACGTCATGATTTTCCAACATATTTACTTACGTTACTTAATATTTCTTGTGCAAAAATAATACCATGATTCTCTTAAATCTTCCTTAGAAAATAATAGTTACAAAATTGTTACATACATTTTCATCGTTATGCTGCTTTCCGATCTGATTCCCAATTTTTCTAATTACGCGATTATCTCCAATTTCTTACACTGTCTTTACCAAAATCATTCTCGCGCTTTAATTTTTCCTATTTCATTTCAAGTACATTACTTACTATTTCAACGTATTATCATATTATTGATACATATTTCATTTCATTTCATCCCTACCGAGGAATTTTTCAGTTCGCAATTAGAAATATTAAACGCATCGACCAAAAGCCAAAAAGCCATAGAAGTATCATTTAACAATCGTGTAATTCAGCCGTTAAGATTCCTGTTCAACCTCGTACTTCGAAATGGCGAACGATCGCAGACAAGAGCCGAGTTTCTTTAGTTCGATTATCCCTGGAACCAGATCCCGGATTAAAAAAGAAAAAAAAAAATGAAGGGGTACGTCGAGGATGGAGCTCGATGGTGTGATAACACAGCCGCATTGCGGCACACAACCACCATGCCTGGAGTACACAGCGTAGCCCGAAGCGGCTGTATAAATTTCCACTGACTCCCCGCTCTTTCGACGCACCAACGTTCTCATTCAACCAGCCATGCAACCACGTCGCATCAATGCATCTCGCGGTACAACGTGCACCACGCATGGTCGGCTATTATTCAAGGAACGATTGAAACCTCAAAAGAATTTATCCTTCGACACGAAGAAGGATATTGTACGACATGGTTTAAGATCTTCGATAAGGTCGCTTTGAATGGAACGTGTTCTCCTGCTCGTGAATTTCAAGTTAATGTCTTCATCGCCGGCCTGAGGTATCTAAGAGGCAATTGGAAAAAATGAAAAATGAGAATGAAACGCGAAGACCCGTAAAAAGAAGCTAAAAATCTTTCTTTCGATATTCAAGAAAATGAGAAGCCTTCCAAAGATACGCGCGTGTATTAATCTCGAAAACATTCGATTTTTTTAATGGACTATGTAGATGATTTATATCAACGATCTATCAGCTACTAAGATCACGGGTGTTTTTGCAAATTCACATTCTTTAGGAGCATAGAGTGCCCACTAAAATAACGGTTCTTTAGTGGTTTGAATTCGAATATGCGTGGCTCGTGTATATCGCGATTCCTTTTACAATTTTTAGATAACAATACGTTACATTTTGTGTAATTCGTTTTGTTCGTTAGATGTAAAATTTCTATAGAACGTCTACCCACTAAACGCAGAATGGAACAAACTAAAAATACATTTCTTCTCTACGTAGCTATTATATGTACATATTAAATACTCAAAGGATTAACTCTCATCCGTTATAGCGACCATAACCAGTATTTCGAGACAATTGTATTTTTCCCTCCTATTTTTTGCTATTTTTTTTAAGCACAAAAGTTTCTTTTATCTTTACTATTATATCGTCAATTTGTATCATTCTTGTAAATTAAAAATGAACAACGTAACCCGATGAAATCCAATTATCGAGCAAAGTTACTTTAGTCACCTGTGACCTATCGGTATCATTCGCACTTTAAAAATCTACAATTCCTATTCTATCTTATCGATTTCGACGATCGTCGTACGTTTGCAATTCGCGTTGTTACGATACAGAAGGATTCGCCGATGTTTATCGCGCGGTTTGTCGCCTCGTTTACGCTCGTAGAATCGCCACTCGCGTTTAACGAGCGTACGAGACTGAAGAGGCTCAGTTCGCCGACGGTTTCAAGCAATTAACCAGCCTGCTCGTAGGTCGTTACGCTTCTACGGAGCAACTGTACGAACCGGAGGATTCCGTGGAAAACAACGAATAACGCGCGTACGCGAACCGCTGAAAGAGTTTTTCCACCAGCTCTGGCGTCAGCCCATCCGTGTAACGGCTGCTCCGTATTCCTGCCACTTCTTTTTTGCGATACATTCGTTCACCCCCGAGGGATCGAGAAGAGTTGCACGCCTGCGAAACGATGGTTAAAAGAGCCGGTTCGATGGAACGACGGCGATAAATTGAGCGACGTAGTACACGGCAGCAGTGTGCAGTTAATGAACGAGAGATCGGACCAAATGACTGTTATAATTCGCGAAAATATATGGGTCAGTTATTATTGATCGTTCGGGGTATAGCTAGTTTTTGGTCGTTACGAATAACGCAGAGTTTCTTAGTTGAAGTTGCAGAGCGTTTGGTGGTGACGGTGAAATTGACTGATTATTACGGATTTAAAGATATCGTTTAGTTGAAAAATCATGATTTTCAGGGAAACGAGTTTGAACGTGTTAAAATGTTAGAATTTCGTAAGACGTTAAAATTGGTGGTAAATCAGCGCGATAAGAGATTCGACAGAAGCGTGATCGTTGTTTCTGACGAAGTTATAGGAGCGACGTAGACTATTTCGATATAAAAGTTTTACTTGTCAGAATCAGAGAGAAAGGGAGAGAGAGAGAAAGGTTGAAGACGGATTAATTAAATTGCGAAGTTAAGATTAGAAGCTGGAAGGTTCGAATTTCGTGCCTGAACTAGGTGTTCGACTGCAGTTTGGAATATGCTACTTTTACAATTTGTTTCCCAAAGTTTGACGAAAGTTCATGTACAAACGTAGAAATTGGAGTAGTTTGCAAGTTCCCAGTGTAGATAATTTTACTCCCTGAAACCTGTTTAGACGCATCGAACCATGGCTATTTTCGAAAGTGTTTGAATCAAAATACATATGAAACCTAAACTCGTTCTCAAACTAATTACATTTGCCTGTATTTGAACTTGCTATTTCTGAATTATACTTGTACATACTTTTTACCAACATGTTATGCGTGTTAAATGGAACATTTTGAAAATTGATTAGTACTGTAGTAAGACTGGACTACCATAATTTGGGTGGGTTGATGTTAGATACTATGACGATGGACTACCATCGATCGAGTTTGATACAAAACTGAAACTATATATATAAATTACAAGATATTTGATACAAGTTCGTACTCTGCAGTGATATCGAAAGTATTTAAAAAGTCAATTAGTAATAAAAAGTAGTAAATACATAAATATATTAACAATAAATACGATATACACATAAAATTTTTCTATGGTAAATACTGAAATATTTCCTCCGAGCCAGTGTATAAAAATCATTTCATTATTAAATCAAATATAATTTATATTCATAAATATATGTCATAACCACGTAAGAGAAGCACGACCAATTACTTATTAATATTAAAAGACTGTAAAACAAAACCACGGGTATCTCCACGTCGAAAACTAAATGCTGTATGGATATTGCATTGAAGTCAACGTGACAAACACAGTGGAATATTAATTATTTCGCGGTTTCGTTAGTTCCTAATTAAAGCGCATCGAGGGAACGCGTGCGAAGAGATGCGAAAGCTCATTATAATTTTTGCACCCGACAGAGTGCGCGTACACGTGTAGAGAAACTCCGCGATTGCAAATAAATTCATAGAGAAAAACTGGTTTGTCCAGGTGCGGTAATTAAAATCGATTTATTGTTCGAACGTTTGACTAATTAATTATTAGTGGATAATTCGCTGTTTATTTTCCTGTGTCAAAATAACATCACCAGTCGGGAACGCGAATTATTAAACGGGAACAAAGAGAAACGAGATTGTGTGAACGCGATAATTCATTTTTTATGCTTTTATATTAAAAAAAGGAGAAGAAGAGAACAAAATTGAGAGCATAAATGTCGTTAAAGCAAGAGATAACGTGTTAATTAACAAATACTTCCATTAATTTCAGTCGAAATACATAGATACGCGATACGTAACGAGAGGAATTAATATTAATTATATCAACACTTGATCAGCAATTAATTAGAGCATACGCTAGCGTGATATATGGTATCATCGTGATTTAATGTAACTAGAATACTATGGAAAGAGAACAATATGCGAATAAGCTGAAAGTTTATGTTACGTTCGATTGCGATTCGAAATGAGATATTAATTAGCGATAGCGTAGCTACTGGAACAAACAATTTCTGCATATCGCGAAGGTATCTAATAAATACAATTTTGATTCAACGGTTTGTTTTTTAAATTCGGGAATTATAGATGTACAACTTTAAATATATACGGTTTTGTACAAGTATCTCGTAACTCAAATTAAGTTAATGTCTCGCAAGTGTAAGGAAACGGGAAACTTCGAACGTTGGTGAGGTCGCCTCTCAGGTCTACTAGAAGAAAGCGAAAACGCAGAGTGCAATAAATTTTATTAAGGTCTCTTAAGTATTGCGTTTTGATTTAGCGAACCCTAATTGCATAGCGATGCCTGGATTTAGGATATTGCACATCCATAAATTTGTAACCTTTCATCCGCTGGAATTTTCATATTTTTTCTCTACAAAATATCATTGTATTTACTGCTCTTAATTGTTAACATAATCGAAATTTATATCTCGTATAAATTTATCATTAAGAGACTTGTGGTTATTTCTGTATTTAAAGGTAAGATCACGATAACTATTATTTTATTCTTTGGATAAATCTATCACACCGTTCTGAGCTGAAAACCCTTTATTGCACTTTCTTACATGGACTAGGGATAAAAAAAAGAAGAATATCTTAAACCTGTCGATTAAATCCATCGATTATATCTAGAACTATCTTCTAGTTACTATTCATCGTAACTAGCGCATCTGTATATGGATGGCGAGCGCGAACTCACGTTGTCATTTTCAACAAGACTTTTAACGCATTCGTATTTTATTTTTACGTCGGCCGTGTTTAGAGGGTCGTAAATAAATCTTAGCGATTTCTACAAACCCTATATTTTATACTTTTCGTTTTAGATTACACAAACGTTGTGTACCCTAATCTCCATCGTAATAACAGCTTTCCCGTTTCCATTAAAAATACGGTTGCCCATAGATCACGTCGCTGGGAAAACAAACGTATGCCCGCCATCGATGATTCATGGTTCGTCAACAATCCCATGAACCCAATTGGTGAAACACGAGTAGCCGGATCTACGGCGGATCGAATCTCCTAGTACGCGTCCCTCGCAGTAGAAAGGGGATCGGTACGACGTGATAGTACACGAAACGACGATAGAACGGGAGAAATCGCGATGGAACGACGGGATAGAAGAGGATGGACATTATCTCTGGTAATTAAACGATCTCATGCTGGCTATCGATCGTTACTTGCCGAATTAACCGCGCTCGACTGTGTTCTAAGCGAGCATAGCCACGGGCCATAGGCCACGTGTGTGTATCATATCCTTTTCGCGTCATCCACGATGTACAGTGGTACATATATAAGGATTAGACGTTTATGGAAACTAAAATACATTTAGAAAATATAAAAAGCACTTTTGGAATAGAATTCGCTTCTTAGATTGTGAGAAAAATAATCTTCTATTTATTATTAACGGTAGGAACAGAGATAGATTTTTCGATGGTTTTGTATAGAAGATGTAACGCGCTAAATATAGAAGATAGCACAATATATCAGTATGGAAGACAGTACGGTATTAGCGATATTCGTCGTTTAGTTGATTACTAATTTATGAAAGTACAATTTGGCATATGAGTACTTCATGTTGAGAGCAAAAGGATCAGGAATTTATTAAACTTCATGGGAGTATTATCTTTATCTTTTGTGACGTTTCTAAGAATCTATATATCCCATGTTAAAATCAAGATCTTATTTGATTTTAAATAATAAGATTATAGTTTTTTCTTGCCCACGCTCTTCTCCCTCTGTGTGTGGAGTTTGGCTCTCGCGTTATTAAATGTTGCGCTGTATTTCTGGTTCAGAGTCGGACCTCTCCGAATTTCTTCGTTCGTTTAACGTATGATTAATGAGATTTAAAGTATGAATATACAATCGTTGATTTATTATGATATTATGATTCTCGCGTATAGGCGACGACATATTTGAAGAGTCGTTAAGACGAGTTACCAGCGGTTATGTTGTAATAACATCTAGCGAGTTGCAACTTTTACGTTAAATCATACAGACCAAGCTACGTTAAATTTCAATTATCCCAGCAATGTTCATCGACTTTCGTTCGAATAATTATAGACGCGAGTAGCGCGTGAATATACGTATCGTCGTCATCGTTAACGAAATTTCCGCTAACGAACAGTTTGCTACCTAATCTCGTTTGAAAATGTCGCCGGGAGAAAACGAACCTTTCATTTTTTCGCTGCTCGAACGTAGAGTGAAATCGACTAGTCCGCTTTCGGACCAATAAATTTCCCTAGCTGATCGCCGAATTCGATTTCCCGTCCCGAATGTCGCGGATATATTCCTGTAAAATTAATCGACCGTCCTTTGTGAGAGCTGTTGGCTGATAGCTCTGCTACCTACGGCTGGTTGGGAATTTCGAATAGGCTGGGACCAGTCGCGTTACTCGCTGATCATTCGTTTAATCGCCAACGTACATTTATAGAGGTAATTTTTCATTCTTGGTAAACAACATAGGATAGCATAGGTTTAATGGATATACGAGTCTCTCAAAAGCCAAAATGATCAACTCCATTCTCTGAAAAATGTCTCAATTTCTCTCTTAATTTCACTGACCAAACAGTGATATTTATTTCTTAAGGAGCAAACGATTCGCTTCGCTTCGCGAGTTCAATTGTAGCAAGTGAACGGAATGAATAATAATAAATGCCAAAGCAATGTTTTTTTGCTGATTTTCTTTGCTTTTCGAGTTGTAGAATCGATTAATAGGATCTCTGAACGACTGATATCAGATTTCAGAATATTTCACGTTTATTTCGCTCTTCGTAAGAAACCTTTTCGTTAGATAAAAATTGAAAAGAGAATACAGAATCGCGCTAAAGCGAGCGATTGCAACTAGATAAAAAGTTCGTACTTTAGATAAAAAATATTCTCCGGTTTTATAAATTGAAAAAATGTAATCTCTTGAAAATCTATGACCTTGCGTTAAGTGTTTACTGTTTAAAATCACGAGTAACGAGAACTGTGAGTAACGTCGCAACCGATAGCAACGATGGTATAAATGTAATGCAGCTGGATATCGCTGCGAATGATGTTGGATCAATGTAAACACACCTAAGGTGTATATTTATGTATGCATTGAAGTTTGCCTATGTATGCATTGCCGGTTCACATGGTTTTGCATGCATTTGAAGCGTGTAATATGCTCAAACATCGTTTTGTTGTTTGCGTTAATAAACATGTGAATAATTGCTCTCCATGACACGAAGAAGCTCGCATAACGTTGCATAACGCTTCCGTTGGTAACAAACAGCTTCTCTACATACTCCTTATTTACTTCGCGGACTATTTGTGTAGTTGTATTATTTCTAGATGTACATTTATAAATAAATAAATACCTACGAAGCTTTCCGTGAACGTCGTGATAATAGATATATTATATTGGACGAGAAACGATAGATATATCGTAGATAGAATCAGAATTCAGATTAATATATCGGGAATTAAATATTTTAAACGAAAATTGTTACAAATAATACCGTTTATTCTATTGTTATTTGTATTAACTTCTATTTGAATCGATAGATTCATTCTATTCAAACGATGATTTCAAACAAATCCTTCTTATCCGTCCCCTGAAACTAAAAGACTAAAAAGTGATCGACTTCTGTGTCGATTCAGACGCGTAAATTTCATATAGCACTATCTAGCACATATCTTTTCCATCGTATTCCAAATGGGATTTATATCTTTCTCTATAAAAAAAATCGTCTTTTATTTCTCCCAGCTCTTACATTATTTTATTTATCAACTTTCTTTTAAACAAAGAATTCGAAGAGGTCCAATAGAAAGTAATCTAAAGGCAACAATACCGGTTTATATAGTCGACTATTAGCCGTAAAGCACCAAAATATCTCAAATCGCACGCTTGTTCCATTTCGTCGTTCCAATTTTACGATCAACGCAGTTTCACGACGATTTTCGATCCAATGGGCAAATTCATATCCAGATCCGTATTCCATCGTGCCGTTGCGGACTGGCAGCCAGTACGAGGAACGCAGATAAACGTAATAAAGCGGCGCTCGCTTTCCGATAACCCTTATCTCACGTTCGGCGAGTTGGCCGATATAAATTGAATTAGTCTCGGATTGTTTCGTATTAGATTATCGATATACCTTACCACAGGTTGGCCGCACGAGCCCTAATCACTTTTCGAAACATTTGCAATCTCGCTACGGCCTAAGTCTATGCGATGCGGTTAATCAGGATCATCTGTTGCTACACACGCATAATTAGTAGGTAATTAGTGCACAGGTCTGGGTGCACCGGGTCCATATAGTCACAGAATAGTCGACATGTCGTTATTTGACGCGTTTTATCTTGTGAAAGTAGAGTAGCGGCTAGTAATCCATGGAAGGATTCGACGAGGATTGAAAAGTTGCGGAGAAGAGGCGACATTATGATTTTTCAATTGAATAATTGGCTCGCAACACGATGAAATCGATATTATGAAAAATACTCTACATCTTCGCGTATCGATATTAATATTTACAAAAATCTTTGTCGTGACATTCGCAACTTCGTGATCTAATTAGGCATTGGTCTTCTACGATATAAGAATAGATACGATTATAGGGTTTAATATGACGAACGTTCTGTTTAAAAAAATTCATATGTATTGAAAAAGAAATGGAAAGTGCCAAACTATGCTTTTGCTCCTTTGGAGAAAGATAATCACGAGCATGAGTTGGTTTCGCTGTGATCTGTTAAATTATAATTAGAAATAGTACGGTAGAATTCCATTTACCTCAACTCGTGAGAAAACAGTTGGTGCAATTGGAGTTCATAGGTAATAATAGTTCGCATCGTGGTAAGTGGCGTCAACGGGCAGCAACTCATTAACTAACGTGTCGTTTCAATAAACGCGGTTCAAATGCAATCTGTACCGTGTATTGTTCTATTCATTATGATGTTCAATATCGAAATCCAGGGAATGTGGGTAATTAATTGAACAATTAGGTTCGATAAATCCCGAAGGCTACGGTAATGTTCAATATTTTAATGATTCTTAGTCCTTTCTTTCTTTTTACGATCTTCCTCGTTTATTATCGTCGCTTCTTTTTATTTATGTCGTTGTTGCATAATACGTTGCATAATTATTGCGACTAAAAAAATATTTTGTTTTACATTTCACCAGAACAATAGAGGATGGAATAGGAGTTAACGAAGAATTGAAATTTCTAAGAGAAAGTAATATAATAATAATTATTATTATACCAAGAATTACCAGCATCCTTAAAAAATACTACTTCCCTTAAATGATTGAACGGGAGATTCTCCAAACAGCAGATTTTTAATTAGCTTCCGTCAAGTATGTTTTTCCTTCAAGACGCTAAATATATTCCGTGTACAATACAGCTGCTCGACGACCTCAGTTATTCTTTTAGAAATGGAGTGCTCTCGCTGTTTGTCGAGCAAGCCTAGCTTTCGCGGTTAGAGAACTTGCGTCTCTATTCTATCTAAGTGAATTGTCCTTTTGGAGAATGAGACGAAGCCACACTTTGTGCCTGATCCATCGGTCGTCTACGTGATTCAACGATAAATTTACACAGTTTGAGAAAATTCTTCTGGAAAATTTTTGATACTGCGACATTCTTTCATATAACGAACGATGGACAAATGGTTATAAATAGCTATTTTTTTACAGGGAAGCAGTTTTAAGATTCGGTACATTGTCGATCAATCCCACATTACTAAAATCGATTTTATATTTGGTTTCAAAGTTAGATATTTTTCATCCCCTCGAAAATTCTAAAAATACTGCTCCTTACGATATGACGATGTTGAAAATATTAAAATATCGCTCGTCTTTTTAATTATATCTTTGGATTCAATAAAACTTCTCCAAATTATCAGCTTTTTTGAAAAGATTTACATGCTGTAACATATGACTGATTGTTATATATTATACCTCTGCTACACCGTTACATTCTCACACTTTTGAAACTATTGTGACAAAAATTGCTACATTTTTCAAAATAATAATAATTATTCTCATAAACGTTATACAATATAATATAATAACAATTCTATTCTGGAACGATGTAAATGATTTGTAAAGCATTAAAGTATTTCTTAATTTTCGTTCCTATAAAATCGTCATCATTTAACGTGCAAGTATTAAATAATTATCGACGCAGTAAAACTCGGTTTTCCTTAAATCGTTACGCGGCTGTGTTCTCTCATTTTACCTGCAGTTGGATACTGACAGTTATTAAGAGAGGTATCTGTTTTGTAATTGAAGTCCAACGGTATGCTGCTGTGGTCGCGAATCACTTACACAATCTGGAAGTATAATCAATGTACTTGTTGCATAATCGATACGAGCAAGAAGTTTTTTCGTCGGTGCTTGAGAAACGAGGAGTGATTGATCGATGCAGACGTGCGCTTTAATGGTTTTTTTAAAGCACATTTCCGTGTATCAAGGTAACACGTTCGAAGAACTGTTATACATATCCAGCTCGATAATTCATACTGAATATGCATTACTCGTACTTTGCATAATGTCACTTAATTATAAAGTTATAATTAAAAGATAACATTTTTCAATTCTAGATAGAATAGACAAGAAACGAAATTATTAGAACATGAGCTTTTTGTACTAGTTCTATTTCCAATTATTATTGTAACAATTTATTGTAGAATATCACGACGCGGTGAAATTGATTTTTAGGAATTAATATTCTTTAATACCGATCTGTGAAAATGAATATAACGATAGTCATGAAATTCGCGTGCATATTGATGGTAAATCTTATGAAAGTAATAGTAGAGGTAGTAGTAGCGTTTATTGCAACATTCGTATATTGTTCGATGTTTTCTCGCATGACACACAGTATAATCTCATAATATTCGCAGAAGTACTTACGTAAAATATAAAATACAAAAACAGGACAATATATTACATCATTCGGACAAATCGTGTAACCGTGCTTCCTGTTCAGTTGCTCTTCCTTACCTTCTTCCGTGCTTTGCCTTTTTACTTTCCTTTCTTCCTAAAATTTCCTTTGGAGATTTGTTTCTCCTATATTCTAACGTGTTCGCAAAATCTTATGAAAATATAAAAGGTTTCTATCTTCAGGATAGTTCTTGTTTTTGAAATATAAGTTATGTACGAAAAATTGTTCTGAATCCACTGTCGCGACTAATTGAAGTAGTAATATCTATTATAAAACCGACAATCATTTTGATTGATTTACTTCTGTGTAAAATGTGTTTAATATTTACAGATACAATATTTTTTGATATTTATATATATAACATAAATTCATAATTCCGTGTCTTGACATTGGTAATCGAATAGGTGATAAAATATATAGACGATAAGTATTATAATTTGCGCTCTTGGAAATGATTTAAAAATCAAGCATCGTGTCTTTTAGAATGTAACAAAAAGCAAATATAGCGTATAATATCTTTCTGAAGTATAAATTTCCAATAATAATTTCAATTTAGTAATTAAGCAAAATTGAACACACAAAACGTGCATAACAATTTTTTCCCTTTTTTAAATTACGTTCGCTATGTTGGAAATGTATGCCTCTGGAATACATCGTTTCACGATTTATTGCGAAATTCCGTGCAAGCTACTCTAACTCTGTTGCGCAGATATAATTTTATTTATTCCTGAAGTTAATCGAAGTCCAGGCAGAAATGAGATTACCCGATAAATCGCGTATTAGACACGAAAGTTGAAGCACTAAAACCGCTCACGCGAAACCAACTGGTAAATTTATGCCTTGCACTTCTCTGGTTCGTTGGACTCAAAGCTTGATCACGAGAACCGCCTGTTGGATATCAAACTTTCTAGATCGTTTCAACGACACTGTTAACCACCTTGTCCTCGAAGATCACCCTAGGATTCCTCTTGATGCGCGTATACTTTATGCTTTTTCCAAGTTACATACCACGAAACGAGTTCTTTTCATGTGCACTTAATCTATTTCCACGTTCTACTTCGTTTGATCTTGTAGAATATTCTTTTAGGCATAGAAGAAATTTTTTAATCTTGAAATATAAATTACTTAAAGATATCAAAGAATATTTAAGAATAAAACGTACTAAGAATTAAAAAAATTAACGTTAGAAATATTAAAGTTGCCCTTTTTTGCTTCTTTTTTAGATATACCATTCTTACGCTTCAAATTTTATTTATTTTAAACAGAAAACAGAAACGCACTAATCTCGTTTGCAAGTGCAACACTTTCGTATGACCGTACTTGTTAGTCAAACCAATAATTTTAATCGATCCGTTTAATACATCAAAATGATCAAACTAAATTAAAACTAAAAAATATAATTTTATCGTCGAAGTACGTGCACACGTATGGTTCATCATACATAGGTTTATTCTACTTGATTATCGATATTCACTGTCCGTAGCACGTCACGCATTCTCCAAGATGAAATACTCAACAAGAGAGCAACTAAACAATCAGTTTTCAGTTAAAACGCATGTAAATAATCTGGTGCTACGTTATTCGATCACTCTTTTCATTTATATCATAAGCTGACAATATTTTAGGATTATAAAATGCAAGTAAAATACAGATAAAATACAAGAATTATAAAACACAGTTTCCTCCATCTGCTTTTCTTGCTTGATACAATTTCTATTTTTATTGCATAGAGAACGTTTTCGCTTCTTCTGTATGTACAAGAGATCTAAAACAAGAGATCTGCTTTAAAGCCAAGACTACAAATACTACAGTCTGAAGTGACCTTTTCACTTTTTCTCAAATCCATGTCTTAGATAAACCTAGAAACTAAGCTGAGAAACGTTGTGAAATTACCTTCTTTATCTGCTTTGGGAAATAACAATCCATTTTTTACGTCATATATATAAACGTGGTATTTCACAGGATAATAAAAATAAAGATAATAAAATTGCAGGCAAATTATTCGCAATTATTCTTTTTCGTTAATTACGTTAAGTTCTCTGTTAAATATTTCTGAAGAGGGGAAATTGTAATTTAAAATATATTTAAAAAATGTTTAATATTTATTTGATTCAAAATTCCATCGTAAAGTATCATTCTACTGATCAGTGTCGAACCCGACAATCAGAATTACTTTCGAATATGCATACATCGTGCAATCAGAAAACAGATACATTACATTCGCAATGACGTGTGATGGGAAAACATGATGGAAGACCGTTATTCAACAGAATGATCGAGTAAATATTTGCATGGCATATGAAGCTTCGTTAAATTTCTGTATACACGGTAAACGTGAAATTATTATTCACAGATACAGGACATGTTCAAAGATTTATTCTTTTTTTTTTCGCGTTGTAAGGATCGCCTTGTAAGTGATAATAGAAGCGTACATTTTTAAAAGAAAACGATCTAATGGAATTTCCAACGACTTCTTTCGTTCGCAAATATATTCGTAAAGGTGCGTTTTCAAATCCACAAGAGATTTTATGGTATTCGTACATTTAAATAAGAAACAATTGGCTTCGATTTGCATACACGAGTCTGACGAATCAAGCTAGACGGATAAAATTAAATGGATCTGTCCATGGCTCCAAAGTTAGATAGGAAAACTTATCCTGATCCTGAAGAAACAAGTTCTTAAGGTTGCGCCTGGAACCAAGTTGGAGTTAAGTATATCGACTTCGACGGAATATCGATGGTTAGAAATTTCAGTAAATAATCCGTAAACTTATAAACCAATCCTATATTCGTTAATATAAAAGAGAAGAACGAATTAATTGGAGGAAGACAGGATTGTTAAAATTACTTGAGAACTTGCAGAGAATAAATTATCCCTCAAATAAAAACGATGTTCGCGAGACCGAAGTTACGACGTGTCCTCGTATTTTCTTTTCTCGTATTCTTCTTAGAAAAAAGTTGGTAATTTTTTACATTTTAACATACAAGCAAGAAAAATGTTCATGAACAGTCGCAACGAATTTAGTAGAAAAACGACTGTCTTCTAAAATAATAGTTTCAGATGTTTTTTAAAACGTAAAGTATTAATTTTTCGAAATAGAAATTTATAAATTAGCTCCTCGTTATAAAAAGCATTTGCGAATCGTTCTGTCCCTGTGTCCAGACGTGTAGCTACATAAATGTAGGTTACAAGTATAGAATATACTTGCAGAAAATACTACATATATAGCAGTATAACGTACGTATGACGTACGTATAACGTACGATCGAGATCGATCCTGTAATTTTTTAAAAAATCAAGCCGTAAATACGCTACTCTAACGCTAAAGTTCCTAAACACAGAAAAAACAGAGTGAATTAGTTAGTCTACCTTGAAGTAGCTCGAATAGCTCGCAAAACTATTTCCTCTCGAATTAACGTAGCAAATATCCTTTACCCGAAAACCTTATACCATCTCCCATGATCCCCATTTCCACCCCTTAAATCCAGCCTCCGGATCTTCATTAAGAAGACTATCGTCAAAAGAAATCCCCTTCCATTCTCTCGAAACTCATTCACGAAAATTCTGATTTCACCCCGTCCCACATCCTTGACGGCAGCCGCATAGCGTCGAGCGACGTCCCATCGGCGGCCTTCGGCCGCGAAACCGGAGCTCGATGACGCTAGTCGAGATGCAAGCGCGGCGATGCTCGTTCGTTCGCGACCAACCCCCTGACAGAGGTAGCTGCGACGGTGGTGGTGGTAGCAGCCGGAGCACAGCGTGCGTCATCGTCCGGGCCGGCGTGTGTGAACGTACCTTAAAAGCGGCTGAATGGGTGCTGTATTTTCACATAAGAGCCGGGCGCCGCCGGTTAAAGGAGGGGATGCTGGCCTGGTTTCATTGAACCTGCACCGCGTACACCTCGACCGGCCGCAGTCAACCCTCTCGCCCCTCGCGGCGGTGTGTTCGCAGTGCAGGGAGGTCGGTGGTCGGTGGGGTGACCGGGGTGAGGCTATGCATAGCCCGCGACGTCTATATATAGGTCGTGCTTTCTATAAATAGAACTCAGACCGCCCCCACCAAGATACCAGCGACCGAGAGGGAAACGTCATGTACGCGCACGCATACAGTCGAAGATGCACCCGAAAGAGGGGAAATAAAAACCAGGGGAGACAGAGGGTAGGGGTAGCCGAGAGACAGGGAGAAATATGGAGAGACAGAGAGAGAGAGAGAGAGAGCGAGTAGAGGCAGAGGCAAGAATAGAAGAAATGGAAGGCGGAAAAAGACAAAAAGGCGGTAATATAGAGAGGAAAAAGAAAAGCGGCGAAAAAAAGAAGGGGACGGCGAATTTCCGGTAAAACGCGACGGCAATTTGCTGGCTAAACGTGTGACGGAGGGTAGCGCTCGTCTTGTTTCATCTCGTTTCGTCTCGTTTTCTTTCAGATAAATAGGTAGACGGATAGAAGGATACGGTCCCGCGTGTCACCACGCTCCGCGTGATCACGAGAGTCGCTGTAAAACTTTACGGCTAAATATACAGCCATCTCTCGTCCAGCCATTCCTTTTCCATCGGCTCAACCCCTTCCCGGCTGCTGCTACCTCGTCGTCGCCAGTGGCCCCGCTACACCTTCTACCATTTTACCTTCCACCACTGCGGATCGACTTGCATGCGCCGCAAAATACTTTTTACTTGCTCGCCTGCGTATTAACGGGCCGCCGACTTCTTTCTCTTTCTTTTTTTCTCATTTTCTCCCCTCCCCTTTTTTATCCATCCTTTCTCAACGACCCGCCGAGTCGTTCCGCTCCGAGTATACTCGTTGGCTATTGGGTTTTTAGGCTTCGCTTTGTATCACACGTGTGTTTTTTTCCGGAGCACTTAGCCGTATCCGCAGCTCCGTTTGAGTTCTCTTTTCGCGTGAATACGCCTCGTTCTTTCAGTGATAATGGACTTCTTGGAAAAGAGCGTACGCGGACCCTCGGACACAGCGAAGGTTGCTCGGGAATTCTGTCGGAGATGATTATGATCTTGCGTGATTATCTTGGGCTGCTTCAAAGGAATTGCTTATCTATTCACGTATTTATTTATGTTTTGTCTTTATTTTTTAGAAGTAGCCGGTTATAGTTGCGTGGTTAGAGCTGGAATACCGTCGGGTGATCTTTGTAGATGTACGTTTGCGAAAGATCGTAATTCTAAATTCGGTATAGCAACCTAATTATATTCTCCTTCCTGTCTCGTGAACCAGTACAGAAAAGAATAATACGGTTATTACATCATTCGAATAAACGGATATTATCATGACTTTCTTAACATATTTCTCGATACAGAGTTCTTCGCGATGACACACTTTCCACGTACTAGAGTTTCTTAAAACATTTTTATCGATTTCCTGATTTTCATGTCACAACGTGGCTGAAAAAGACTACTTTATTGTGACATAGACAAATAGAAGAACAACGTGTTATATCAAAGACATAATTGTCAACTGATTCAGGTTTTATCTTGAAATAGAAAGTATCCCAATACAAAAAGCAAGAAGTATTTATAATTCATCATAAATGTAGTTCGTCTTTTTTTTTCGTCGTCTTTGCTCGTTCCGAAGGATTTTAAAATCAAAGTCCAAAAATAGAGTTATCGAATAATTTCACAGAAAAATGGATCGCGTGTCAATCAATTCATTAATTACCGCCGATGGCTGGTCGCTAAATCGACGTTCAAAGTATCAAAGCGGCGAGTTCGAAAAATACGGTAGACTCGATTTTTTCACCGCCATGGCGGTCTAATTTCAACACGCGTCACATATTCGTATTTAAACGATCCGCTGTGAATTCGCCACTCGCACACGAGATTTGCCCCCGAAATCGTTTCCAAATCTACTCGTGCATCCCAATCACCTATCATCCATTTTTTCTTCTTTCTTTTACTCCATCATCGACTCGCATTAACGGGTATCGTGGTCGATAATGCATGTAATTGGCTGGTTCGGTGAGTTTCGATTTCACGAAGAACGCGAGGAATGTTGATTGCACGGTGTTGCGCGAAGAAACCAATTAATCCGCGAAGACACGACTATGCGATCGTTCGAATACGAATTTCGGTGTTTTCCACATCGAGCCGCCTCGTCGTGTCAAGTAATTGAATCTCGAGCAATAAGTGCAGGGATTCGCAGACGAACTCGCCAAAGAATCAAGTTCATTAGCGAATAGAACACAATACCAGGCAAATTTCCAAGCTACGATTTCGATAAATACCGATTGTTGAGACATTGTCGAGGAACAGAGCGGTAAATAAGAACTACAGTAATTCGATTACTATATAGGTTTCAACGGGAAAAGTTGAATCGAGATAACTTAGAAAATTGTAGGTAAGATTTTAATGTTGGAACAATGTAGCATTGAAGTAGGTACTGATCAAAATTTATAGTTCCCTTGCTATGCATCATTCGAGAACGTTGATTCTGGATAATTTACGAAATTGTGAATGACTGAAATAATAATTAATTGTAGAATAATGTAGCATTCGTGCTACGAGCGAATTTAGAGTTCTGTTACTAGATATCACGAACAAACGTTAACGCTAGATAATTTATAAGTAAGAATAATTATCAATGAGATAATATAAATATATAATTCGAGTTTTCGTTTATTAGAACTATAGAAAAATTATTATAATTTTCCAAAGTTTAGAGTTCGATTGTTAGGTATCGTTCAAGAAATTTGATTGTATATCATTTATAAAATTGTTGAAAAACGATTGTGATAAAACAATGTATCGTAGTAGTGAAACCTTAAGACCGTTTCTACTATAAATGGTTGATAAAAAAAAAGAATTTTTCTCACAGGCTAAAATAAAGTTTGATTCTGAAAGGGTCAAGTATAACATAAATCACATTTTACCGTATACAGGATGTCTCAGAGTGTTTCTACAATCAGAGAACACTGGACAATAGGAATGAAATTTCCTCGCTTGTGACAGTTGAGACTTCGATTTCGAGAAAATTGAGTTTGAAAATCCGTCTAGTACGTGTGCACTCGCAACTGAACGCGTTGGGATTGTCGACGAAGTGTCGACGACTCGTATTTCAAACTCGTTTTTCACAAAAACGAGACCGCAAATGGAAAAATTTGATTCTACGCCTTCGATTTGTCTTTACCTATGGAATAACCTCTTATTACGTTATATCACTTTTATTCGCCAGTTAGTCAAATGCACGTGTACTCGACGACTTTTCGAATTTAATTTTCTCGATAATGAAGCCTCAAACGATAAAATTTTATTCTACGTCTTTGATTTATCTTTGTTCATAGAATAACCCAATTACTTCAGACTCGTTCAATCTGGATAGTCAAATGCACGTGCCTGGTCAAATATTTAAGTTGATTTTTTCAAAGAAGAAATCTCACACGAATGATCTTTATCTTTCTTTCTCTTATTTATTTTGTGCGTAGAATAACTTGTGGACTATTGTATTATTTATTCTGAAGCATCTTGTATGTACGCGATATATACATACGTATTTGTGTAATAGATTTTTAAGCGAGACAATTTTATTTCATATTTCCGGTTAATTTTCTCTGGCAGAATTACTTTTTTTCACTGATAGAAAAATTAGTGAGAGATTCTGTCCATTGTCGACCGAACAAATAAAGATCGTTCGAATAAAGATAGACTACGAGTGGTAGACAGACGATAGAAACTGACAAATCAATCGGAATTATAAGAAATTTATCTAATTTATGCATGTCAGCTTTAATACTTAGACACGCGTAAAATGGACGATTTAAATGATTTACAGAAACGAATAGAAACAGAAGTTGCAACAGTTTAATATAAGCCGACAATTTCTCAAACCCACATAATTACGCTGTTATCAAAATAACAGATTTTTATTGAAATAGACTGGAGATATCCAATCGATGTTTTGTCACAAATTGAAATAGATATATCTGTGCACATCTACAATTTTTGTAACACAACTCCGAATTATTTCAAATGTGCTGCGTACGATTTTCAATCACCGATTATTCTACACGTATAATTCTATATAATTGTATGTAAATACACGTAATTTATTGTTCAAAGTTTTGCGAGAAAATTGTGATTAAAATGCTTCGTCAATTCGCTTATCTAAATATTTTATGCTAATTTACGTAACTGAAATAATTATACATCAACGATCAAGGATTGTAAAATTTGTATATCATTTGATAAAGGTAAATAATTCATTAGCTGCAATTGGAAAATTAATCGAAAATATTTCTATAGTATATTCCTTTATTTATAATATGCGTGTTTTTTATTTAATCAAATATGTTTCATATGAAAAATAGTACGTTACCTTTTTGTAAAATGTTGGACGACACGCATTATATTTAGCAGCTTGTTATTTGCACGTTATACATATTAAACCCATCTACAAGTTTTAATATTTTTTTCAATTTAGAAGCATTCATTAATCGAAGAAATTTTCTATACGCATTACTTTTTGAATTAGTTTCCGGCTTATGCTGATTTATTTAATTAGCGATATTTATCAGAGATAAAGAAGGCAAATCATCATGAGTTTCCATTAATTGACGAGAATTGCTATACGAACAGCGGAGATTGATCGTTACCAATTAGCAGGACGCGAATTTGTGTTCCACGACGACTCTTAAAACAAAAGTGTACTTTCAGTTTAATTGAACAAGAGTCTCCTCTGGGGATCTGAATTTTTAATTAAAGCCTGATTAAAACAAAACACTTTGATACCGTATAACTTTATCGTTTTAATCATTACAGATTGCTAGAGTTATACATTACCTAAGTTTTTCGTTAAGAGAATTCTTTTTTCGCGTGTAAACTTACGTTAGTGACCATCGTTGACGATAATAATAGTAATCGGTAGATAGTAGACGATCTTACCTGAAACAGAAAGGAGAAATATCATTTTTAAAATAATTCAATGCAAAATCATTGTTTTTATAATTCAAATAATAATTAATTGTATAATTAACGTACTAACAAGGCATTCAATTTTCCAGGAGATACAATAGCAGATATATCTTTTAATATTCATCGTGTTTTCAATGTTCAACCGACGTTGTACAAATCAACGCAGGATGTCGAACGACGAAATAAAATAATTCAACGTCTTCAACCGATCTGCAAATTAATTACAGAGATCGCAACCTCAAGATTCAATCCTCTAACGTAAGTATCGTCTTAGAATATGCTAAAGAGTTGTATCTTGAAAACAAAATTGAAATTTTAATATCAACGAGGATTACAGTATACCGAAACAATTACAGAAGTAAAATTGCAAAATTCAAACTAGAGATTTGCGAATATCTCGCGATTAAAATTCTACCCTCCGGTAAATGGTACCACCTTAAAATATCCTACAAAAATTTATCCTCAAATCAAGGTGAAAATTATTTTCGAGAAATACGATGAAAAGAAAAACGAGAAGAAATAGAAATTGGATTTAATTCATCCTCGAGAAATTACATTTTCTCCGTGATATGTAATCGTTCGTAGGTGTTAGAAGTTACCAAACGAGCCGAGCGTGGCCCGTACGAGAGAGAAGTATTGGGAAAAAGTAACCTTGGGCTTGCTTCGGGATCGATTTTCAATTTTCTCGCGTTGCAAGTAAGTTCTTTTGTAAAGAACCGACGACACCGGTAATTTGTTACTGCCGTTCGATCGCGATGATGCCATCAAAATGTTCCCTCTTCGTCATCCTTCCTATTATTTATCATACTGTGAACAGTCTTCAGGTTTGAGACTGATCTATGGCGAACGTCATTCTTTAGCACGTGAATTTTCTTTCAGCTAATACGATTATCGTAGGAAGCGAGCGAACGATTTACACGACAGACAGATCTTTCGATTTTTTCCTGCTGTGTATCGATCAAACGTTGTATTTTTATTTTAGGTTTCCTTATTTCGAATTCAACGTCTATTAAGGAGGCAGCCGTAACTTGAGTAAATTACAAAGGAAAAATCCATATTTCAAGTTTTACGTATCTATCATATTTCCGAAACGTATAAATTTAATTTTCATTAATTAACTTCATCCATGATCGACTATTCAAATACGTGAACGATACACACCTATTCGTATTTTAATTTATTTACTTTATACGATACGATTATTTAATTGAGTAATTTGTAGAACAAATTTTTAGGTTACACATAGCATTAAGAAATTGCAGCTTTAATTTCCCTTGATACATTTTAGCGGACTACTGTTATGTTTGTATCCAATAATATCAATAATATCGAATGTGTATTTTGCTCTCTATATTTGCTGATACGTATATTGCATCCTTTTAAGATTAAAATAACGCCATTTACGGATAAACAGTGAAGTAATAAGTGAAAGTAACATAAACATGACATTATTCGTTTAATTAATTCATTTAAGAATCTTAATATGTTAAAATAATAGTTTCTTTATTAACTTCTACTACACAAACCAGAGATGAAAAGAAATTGCTCTAATTTAAAATAAAACACCTTTTCGGTACGAAAAGTACTGTAAATAATAGAAATAAAATTTTTGGACCTACATGGAGTAAAGAATAATAACGAAAAAAGTATTGGATAAAATTTCAAAAATTCAGAAAAGAATTCCTTGGTTAAATACCTATGCTGCCTATACATCCTCTAAATATATGTCATAACAGTATTTTACTTTGAATACTTCGGATATTTTAGCATATTATGTACATTCGTTGCATTTTTCCGAATTTAAATATTCTTCCAGACATATTAACATCTATAATCTCGTTTATTGCAGTTTCCAAACTTTCTAACTCTATCCATATAATTAACATTCATACGATTTCATCCACCAAATTCATAATACCAGCACGGAACTCTCAATTCGCCGATTCTCCATACACTTCGCAACTTCAAAGCTACTGTTCTATAAATTTATCGTAGAAAGTCTAGGAATATCTCTGAAAGCATTTCTAACGAGCATCGCTAAAAGCATTTCCCAGCTGGATCGATATTTCCGTTAAGGATTCTGATTTCATCTCACTTCGACTCGGTACCTACGCTAGAACTCGCGAAAGTATTTGTATATACGTACCATCGAAAAATGTTGTGTCCAAATTTGTATAGTTTATATAAAATATTTTGAAATTCCATTAATACCGTTGCGATACTCGATCATCGTATTATTATATCCGTAAGGTTTGAAACAAATATAGCAATATATATTTTATAGAAACTACGAGATATTAAGCACAGGTGTATACTTCGAAGAGGTCACAAAAATATTGTATTGCATTCAAAAGGGTCAATTATTCAATGGGCCATATTTGACATTTATTACACGCCTAAGATCACCATACATACTGTATATGTCAAAATGAAATTTCAAAATAAACTTATAACGCGCATAATATATCCATAAGTGGTTGTGTTACGAGTACTTGAATGCTTTTGTCAGCCACTATATATCTTTGCAGGCAATTATAGTCATATACGTACAATTGTTCGAATACTTTCGTGAGTGCCTACATATGTACCTGGGCGTTTTATGTTTCAAAAAGTTCGCAACAGAATGATCCGACGAAACTGAACATGGGACGATGCGTCTCGTCTCGCGACGACGAAAGAATAGTAGAGTGCCGTGAATAACATCGGCAGTCCAAACTGTACTTTTATCGGCACTCGACCCGAAAATATCTGCTCTCGAATATATCGGCTGGCTCCGCCTGTATCCCAACATTTAACGTATTGATCAACGAAGAAGCAATAAATAGAGGCACCGCGGGGCAAGCCGTGAGCCTGATTAAACTTCACTCTCCACTAATGCTTTATAAATAGGCGATGCTTTTTTTTCTTCTCTCTCTTTTACTCTATTTTTCTCGCTATGTGTCTCACTTCCTCTGTTCTGCTCTTCTTCTGCGCGGTCACGGAGACGAACGATGTCACCGTAGTGGCTCGATTTATCGCCAGACTCGTTCGTTGATTAAGTTCCCTTTTTAGGAATTTAATATTTTTTATTTAATCGCACTGTCGATCGCGTTCTAATCAATTTTTCATTTACGTTGGTTAGAGCATTTGACTTGGCTAATTCTCAAGTATGTGAAATAAATCGTGAAGTATATTTAAAGTATATTCGAATGAATATTGTTATACGTATTTGCAAGATTTCCGTAGAATTCTGATTATTTTTCAATTAATGATTTTCTGACTTATACCGTTTTTTCTTCGTACTATCTTGCAATTAGATTCTACATTGAAATAATCGATGAAGTAGAAGTTAGACAATCTGTTACGTTAAAGTACACAAAATGTGGTAGGTCGTGTACTTCGTTCTAGTATCACGTTCCTGTACTATCATGATTTATTAATATTATAGACATAGTTATAATCTGGTAAATGCAAGTATCACTATATTGTACACTTTGCTTGATTGGAAAGTTGTGTGTTGGTCAACGGTGAATGTATTCAGAGATGATAGATAGGGGAGTAAGGAGATGCTGCGTGATTTTATTGATTTTGGAAGCAGCATTTGCCGTTTCGCATTTTATACTGTAATAGTCATTTAAGATACTTCATCGATCACGGTAGAATATTTTGTCCTACTCTTTCGCTTTCTACGTATATATATGAATTGTTAAATACTTCTACAGAATTTTATTGAAAATGTTATTTATAGTTCAAGGTGGTATTTTATTCACTTTAGAAATAAAAGTCTTGGATGTTTTTAATTTAGAATTCTAGTTTTAATTATATTCGTTATGTCGTCCTGCAGGATGTTTCATTATAAAATGACACACTGAGACCAATTTACCAATATAAATCAACCAGTACTTGTCTCTTAAATCTTCGTAGTCTATTACATTTAGAAGCCTAAGCTGCTCGATAAATGTTTCATTTAACCTAAAATTCCTTTTTTTTCTTCTTTTTTTTTACATTTCGTCCTGAATATTTTTATTTTGACATTTTCACATTTTCACATTAATTATAATAGTTAGGTCATATACGAGATTGTAAATGAGGCTTGAAAGGTTTAGAATCCATTTTTAAGCGCGCGAGAATAAATCGGTTAATTGATTGCTAATAATACTTCCCCCTTTTCTATGTACAAAATAATATTAATATTTCGGAAATGTGCCAGTATTCAAATCTACACATGTATGCAGAATATTAAAGGCATTTTAAAAATGGAAATAGAGATGTACGTTTAGAACTTTTTTAATTCTGCTGTACAAGCGCATATATTTTTGAAAACGTTTTGATTCATTATTCGACTCTTGCTGCGAGATTTCGTGAAATCCATGCATGTCGAACGACGCTCTATCTCGAAATACGACAAACGCGAGAACATTCACCGCCTGGGTTAATAATTCGAGTTGCTATTACGCCAGTAGAGAAATTTTAACCTAACAAGAGGAACGAAGTGCCCGAAAGTTTGAAATTCACGAAATCATGGATATAGAAGGTATGTGCGGCAGAAACTGAAAATGGAACTGAGAGATTTGCGCCCGTTATTAATTTCGATTTTCTTCAGAATTGAATAACATTGAAAGAGAGAAATTATTATTACAGATAAATTATTCTGCAATTGCTTTTAAACAATTTAAAATTCAAACAAATATCCAGAAACAAATTATTCTCAATTAAAGGGAAATTTTATTTTTCGATATATTAATTGTTCCAAATTAAAAAGCTTCATATGTAAATACGAAAATTACAATTATAATTGAAAAATTTCCATTTTATAACTCGCGTGTGTATACGTGTATCGCAAAAATATGGATCGATTAATAATTGTAATTTAATGTACAAAATTGTGTACCCGTACGTTGGTACAAGTGGCTCTCATTAGTCAACTGTCAATCACATTATTATTAATGTCCTCTTCTTTCGCAACAAGTGATTTGCGATGAATAATTAATAAACAATCTCCTTAATCGGGTAGTTTGTTTAGCTCGTCGATTCATTTATGCAAAATATTTACATAGAAATTTTTTCCTACCGTTTTTACAGCCGTCTGCTTCGGCTGACAATGAATGACCGTAACCCCTCGTCGAACGTTAAGAAGTTGTTCGCGTGGCAATATTTTGAATACAATAAAAAATTCAGCTCATCAACGATTCTTTGTCTCGGATACGTTCTCATCGACAAATCGATTGATTTTCATCGTTCTATAAACTAATTTTCTTTAAAGATACTCGATGTAGCAAAAAAAAGTACGCGACGTGGTTAACATAGGAATTGTTCAGAATTTACACAGATCATCAACTGTATTGAAAAATGGGAGAAAATAATAAAGAATTACTTTATAAAATTCATCTCTGAATTTAAGATTCTTTATCTGTTTATAATATACACATATGCTTATGCAAGTAAGCCATATCTTTTTAAGGAGATTAAGCGTTAATCACGTACCAAAATCATGTACAAAATACTGTTATTCGTAATTCCCAATTAACTGCTTTAAACTAGATCAATTTTAAGAAACGAAAGAATTCATTGTTACGTGAGCGCTTATCCCGCGCTTTTCAAACAATCGACAGTTCTCAGGCTGTTCGAAGTCATGAGTAATAATTTTCCCTGTCGGCCGTTTCCCGTTTTCGGTTCTATCGGCGCGCGGAACTCCGAAAATACCTAGATTAACGGGAAGCCGAAACCGGATAGACGCGCTACCGTCGATAACTGTTTCGCATTTTAATTGAATCGTTCTTTATCGGCTCACGTGCGCAAAAGAACGGCGCGACAGTGGAAAAGAAGAGGAGGAATTTCGTTCGATGATATACTCCAGAATGCGACGGTATGATGCGTGATCGCATTCCTAAAAATAATGACATTAACGAACATCGGAAAAATATTCATCCAACGATGAATCAAATTCATCTTCCAACTAAACAGTCTAATTTCCAATTACGACTACGTAAGTATTCGATCTGAAAAATATCGAAATCGTCGTCTCCAATTTCTAACTTCCACGACACGAACATCCGATCTAAAGAGAAATATCAAATTCGAGTCGAATTCATGGTGCCTAATTCGCAACGTCAATCACAAAGTACGCCACGTCAAAAAATATATCAAATTATCGTTCAAGTCAAATCCATCGTGCGTAATTGCCAACCTCGACTAGGTAAGTATGTCGTCCGAAAAATATCTAAATCGTCGCTCAAGTCGCTAATCATCGTGCCTAATTTCCAACTCTGAAAACTACATCCAATCCCGAAGAATACCCGAATCGTGTCAACTTCTCTGTTCTAACAGCGACAAATATCAAACGATGCAGAGGATGATTTTCAGGAAAGGGACTTTCAAGAGCAACGATGTGCACGTTTCAATCCAGAAACTTACGTAGGAAACGTCGAACGTTAATAGCTGAATGCACGTTTCAGTAGTTGTGCTAATTTTTTCTCCAAGCGAACAAGCTTTCGATGGAGCGACAGAGGCGTGCAACGAGCCTCGGTTAGAAGTCGAGCTCTCGTCAACCGAGTTCTCCGCCGCTCTTCGAGCCAACTATATAAACTTGCAAATGTCACGAGAGAGTCGATACATCTTCCTCGTCTTTTTATCCCGCCTTCGGCGTGGCCTGTGAATAGGCTGTTCGCAGGGGCGTAGGTCGGATCGATCGCTGAGTAAAAGTGAAAGGACGTCCCACGGGCGGCAGCCGTTAGGGTTTGTGAAATCGTGCATCGAGAAAAGAGAACTCGTCCGGGTGTATAATCGAGATTTCCCTGCGAGATCCCGCGTGGTCTTTCGTTTTTCGTTCGATCTTCCGGGACGTCGAACGGCAAGTTTTCCCCTCCTTTCATTTTTGCCTGCTGTGTACACGTGCTTGTTGTTGACGAGGATATGCGTGCTAAAATGGTCCCCGGGAGATTGTTGAAATAGACGTTTTTAAAATGATAGGTTGTTCACCCTCGATTGATATCTTTATAGGTGATAAACTAGATCGTGGATGTTTATGTAAATTTTATGTTTTTTGGGGTGAGAAGCAAAGAAACGGAATCCATGCAGAGATTTCTCTCATTTAGTAAATATCGTAACGAGTGTTGTACTTTGGGTAATTTATGTATTTTCATATATTTCTGTATGCTGTGTATCTTGTACGTTTAAATTTTTCATTAACGTAAAATATTGCATACGCATATAGAATATTACAATATGCACATAAAAATCTGTAGTCCAGTGATTACGATACTATAGGTTTAATTCTTCAAATGATTTATTTAGTTGCAGGATATTTAATTATTTCTTCTTTATCTCTTTTAATTTTATTTTATTTTATTTTTTTTTTTTTATATGATAAATGGCAGTAATAACAGCTGTAATAACAGATTCTCGAATATGCTGCTCTGTGACGATAAATTTGAATCTAACGATAAATATAATATGTTCCTGAGAAGGTTACTAAAGTCATTACTTTGCTACTTGTTCCCAAGGCAAGAGACATTTTATGCAGTTATTCAGAAGAATGCTTTCCGCCTGCAATATCATCTCGCTTTGTCATTTATGACGTTCTGCAATTTTGATTTTACAAGCTGAGAAAAGTTACAATGAACGGGGTCCGGTACATAGGATTTTGTCATGAGACAAACACTGATTTATAGATTAAACTTTCTGCGAAATGCTTTAAAGTTTCATTATTCCTTAATAAATAAGGAAAGATAAATGGAAAAGATAGAAATAAAAATTAAAGATATACAATGTACTATTTTTTGATGACACGACGAAGGTATTGCTTTAATGATTCAATACTGCCAATTGGTTACATTGTACGGAAAATACGATTTTAAGAAAATGTAATTCATTTGAGGCAATTTTTAGCCCAACTGTTTCCAACGATACGTTTCCAGTATAACAAACGTTCGGTGATTAACCTGCTTTATTTTCGCATAAATAGCGCGTTTGATGAAGTAAGTCAACTACGTGCAGCGAAGTTATTCAGTTAAACCGAGGTCACTCGTTCGTACGCGTGCGAAAATGTCATTATGTTGGGTATAAAAATGACAGGTAAATCTTGCGATTTTGCCTAGTAATATGCAATTTATGGAAAATATATTTAAATACACATTGATTATTTAAATAAAGAGTTTCGATAGATTCGAACACTTTTTTGATAATATTGTTCTATTAATACAAGCTAGTCAATTTTAACAGTAAAATTATATTGCATTTGAGGATGAAAAAATAAAGCTAGTAGAAAATGAAATTAATTTTAATAATCTCTTCTTAACTACTTAATTCGTTCGCTATTATTAAAGAGGATTTATTATTGAAATAACAGAGCTGTCTTTGGTATAAAAATATTCTTTTTTCATCCTGTCTTATCCGGATTTAATTTTACATTTCTCTATAAAGAATAAGTCCCTAAAGAGTTAAAAACTTTTATTCTTAAACCCATCTTGGTGTTATATGTTAAATCTTCCCCTTGTTCTCCTTTTATTAGGGAATCGCATATACTACTGTATAATGATACAGCGAAGTTTCGCAAGATTAAGGAAATAGTTATAGCGGTAGAGAAGTTTCAAAGATATTAAGCATCGCACTTAATAACTTCAAGTAGATAACATTTATACGGTGTAAAAGTGTTTGATTGTCCACTTAGCTACTACTCTAACATTTACCTCTGCAATCAGCTGATACACATGTTTGTCTTCAATTATCTATTCCAGTGTTAATCAGTCAAAGGCCCCTTACCGCACATATTCAGATGACTCAATCCCATAATGTCGCACAAATTTGCGCACCAAAATTGTCCAATATTCGATCTTCTTTAATATTACCGCTAGACTTTTGTTATCTCTGTAGTTAAAATTAGAAACACTGACCAATTGAGCTTTTACTAATTTGATTGATTTTTCTCTAAAATAACTAAATATAAATTTGTGAGATAAATAACGATTAATATTACAATTTCCAGAAATTTTATAAATTTACAGCAATACATTTTTCGGAGACTCGATGTTGAAATTTGATTTGGAAACTTGGTATCCTTTTGTAAAGCAAATAAAGAAATTTTTGTAAAATACATAATTGTTTCTCTTCTTGAATTGTACAATATTTTGATAGATACCTTCCGCTCTACTTTGTGTTACTTTTTCCACTTTTGTCATCGATAGTTCCAAAGTTAATTTCCAGGTACCACGTCACTTTTACTCGCATGTTTCGAATAATAGAAAGGTTGGCCAATAAAAAAAAAGAAAACAAAACAAAAAAAAAAAAACAACAAAAAATATAAAAAGAGTAAAAGGAAAGGAAAAAACTAGATACTCAGTTGCGTGGGTCACCCTCTATTTCTCCGAGTTCCATTTATTTCGCAGCACGATACGCGGTTCCCGCCGCCCCCGATGGCCGAGATACATCGTTAAAATCGGATCTGCAACGTAAACCCAATATTCGCGGAAGCGTGACTCGTTCCGGTTAGTCGATGCCCGATTTCGTCTTTCTCCTGTCGGTTCTCTTCTATGGTCGCACCTTCGATTTCCAGCCAATTCGAGGGTAGAGATTTTCTACCAGCGTGAACGGTGACGTGAAACCCAGTGGGAATGATAGAAATGTGGCGAATGATAGTAGGTCTTATGGTTAGTGATTTACAAATCAAAAGATTAGTTCGCTATGTGTTCTGCAGAAATTAAAAATTTGATCAAATCGATCGTTTAGAATTTCGTAATCTGAGAAAATTCTTTGGTAAAATATTTTGTAGAAGTAAGAGATATTGTCGTTGATAATTGTAACGTTAATTTTGAATTAATAATGGAATTAATTTTATTCATTTCTAAAGTAACTTGCAAATCTATTTTTACATTGTATTGAACGTAACTAAGAAATATCAGAAAATTCCTATAGCTTGTAGATTTTGAATTTAATCGAAGTTAGGGTATATGAATTTGCGGAAGCTAGGTGTTTATAAAAATTTAGGAGAATTCTGTAGACGTATTTATTCTTTGCAGACGAAGACAGAATGATTTGGGAATTATATTTCAATTTTTCATAAACTGAAATTTGTTTCTATGTACACGTACTTGTGTATTCTCGCTTCCCGTTGGTATGTGCATATTCTTCGTAAAGAAAAGCCGAAAAGAATACTTTAACGTGGCTACGCGCTGATAATACAGATTTGACTTGAAAAAAATGACTAGTTGTTATGTTTATTGCTGTGATAAATTATTATTTGCGGTGCATAAATCGTCGGCAAGTGTAACAGAAAAATAATTTTTCGTGGCACGTACAGCAAATGTGTCATTGTTTTAAAAAATGTTTGATTCGTTTCACTAATATGTTACAAATATGTCCAAAATAAATCATTACATTCGAATAAAAATGACGCAATACGTAATATAATATGCCAATTTAATTTTATTATTTATTAAAATGATTTTAAATAGGCTTAAATGTACGTACATAAATTAATATAAAATATCACGGGAGAAATGATCATGAAAAATAAAATTTAAGATATTTAATATAATATAAAATATTAAATATAAGAATATAAAATAAAAAAAATATAAAAATAAAATTCTTTGCCTTACGTTATCGAGGTTCGCAATCTCCCATGAAAAATCACAAAGCCTCGCATTGAATTCGGCTCCCTTCAAAGAAACCTATTACGCGACATCGTCTGACTTTTTAGATATTTTTGAGATATTATAATTTCGTTTGTTATTAGTTAGTTGGTTATAATCTAGTTATTAGAAACTTTTTAATAATACGGACCATTTTATATTACGTAACAAATTTTCTGTTACTAAATTCTACTTTATTATTTATTCCTCTTTGATAGAAGATGAAAATTGATTTGTTATTTACTTAAACATTGTTTACAGATATATTTCAAGAAATATTTAAAAAGGGATTGAAACGATACTCTTGAAAAACTATTTTTTTACAGTGTCAAGACAGTTTTCTACGTACATTCATATTTCTTTTTTTTTTTTTTTTTTTTTGAAAGTTAAACGAGAGTTTTCTCAAATTGACAAGCTAATTTCGACAAATTTATAAATCTTTCCTCGTAAAGTTTCCTGTATCTAAATTTAATCTTCAAAGTTATAATTTCAAATCTTTTAAGAGGACATACTTGGTTCTTAAAAGCTTGGAACAGTTCGTCTAATGAAAATGAGGATTAGATTGAGATTAATTAAATGAAATGCTAATTGCTTGATAATGCGTAACTGTACTTGTGAATCTCTAGGTATAACGTATAATAATTACACTTGTGAATTTTTGTGCTACAGAAATGTCGAATAATCTTTGACTTATTAAACTTACAAAATCAAAAACAGGCGATCAGAAGCTTCCATTGCTTACAAAGTTGTAGAAAGTTTCTTCCTGACTAGCTTCCTTATTTCGCAACTTAATTAAATATTTTCTAAACAAATTTAGATTTAACTAACTAAGAATAGATATATTTACAATAACGGTGGAAAGTTAATAGATCAATAAATTACCGATAACTGTAATACACAAGTATCATATTTTGAGAAACTATTATTTATATTATTATTAATCATGAGATCTAGTCGCAGTCGCGTATAGATTGTGTTTCACTTTATACGAAACTACTACTATTACCGAAGTCAATTGAAAATTCGCGAGTATCATTCAGTGCATAATTTCATCGTTATCGAAATAACCGTCCTATTCCGCTATTCGTTATTATTCCGGCCAACAGAAGCTTTCATTTACATTTTAATCGTGTTGCTTGATGCGTTTCTACGTGGGTGATTGATCAATACTCGTATCACAGAAAGTTATCATTATCGGTATAAAATGAAATCCTCTAACTCTGGCTGACAGAAATATAATAAAAATAACGATCCGAAACGTACGAAAGCACGTCCGAAGCACATATCTACTTTATGCTTTATGCTTGAGGAATGGAAACACGTTCGTACAAAAATAAGTTCCACTGGTTTTAGCTTTTCCATGGCAAATTTTTATTTTCGCTAAATAATATTAATATTGGTTTTAATAAAATTTTCATTTAATCAACGAAAACATGGAATAAATTTGTTTCTTCTAATACAGTATTTCATAAAATATGAAGTCTTTCGATAAACTATATATATTATTACGAAAATTAAAATAAAAGTTAAATATTCATTTAACGTATAACGTTATATACGATTTTCCTCGAAAATGAATCAATTTCCTTTGTCCAATTACGTTGGTAGTTTGCGTTTAATCAGAAAGAACGCGAGACACAAAGGCATGCAAATCCTCGATTAATTATCACTTTTCTTCAATCCTCCCCAAAAGAAAGATCTTCTACCCAATGACGCATTAACCGAACCCTCTTCTTCCCTTTCACATTTTCTCTCCTATTTTTCGCCACTTTTTAACGATAAGTACTTGCTTCTTTCGTATAACTTTTTCTTTCTAAATTGTATATCTTCTTCCCTCTTAAATATACCCGTATATAATTACACACACTTTGTAACTCGATCAAAGGGATAGATAGACCGCGGATGTTTATACATTTATAGAGCATTTTGAGATGTAGAATTGCTGAGGATGCACATAATACGAAAAAATATATAAAATATACAAAGTAAAATGCTTCGTACAATTTAATAGCGAAAAATGAAAGAGATCTTTGCTTACGTTTTATCTTCTCGATTGTCCCTACGTGACTATAAATTTACGTAAAAATCCGCAGTCTGATCGTAAGACATCCACAAGGCAGTTCAATACGTTCGTCTCTTGAACCTAAGATCTGGCCATTTTTACCAAAACAACAAACAAGGTTCCTCTCGAGACATCCCTCGCGAGTCCCATCTAAAATGCATTATTTTTACAAAACGACGATAGACGCAAGTAAACGAGCTTAATCGATCGAATGAGACTAAATTCTGCAAAGTGATCCTATTGATTGACTGGTTCCGGCGCGGCGCGTCGGTCTCGTCCGTTAAGCACTCCTCGTTGAATTAATTATGACTGCTCGCACAGATGTCGAGGAAACATTGAGTGAACTTGCAAGTGGGTCACGCCTTTGATTCAGTCCCGAAATATTTCCCGCAGGAAAATTAATTCGAGAAAGGGAGAGAGTGAAAAGGGGTGGCGACATCGAAGACGCTTTATACAGGGCGTTAAATAAGATACTAATTGTAATGCAGTGTGTGAAACCACGTACACGAAGTACATCAGACGTACATCTGATCTGCGGTCGTACGTACACGAAGGATTATCCAAGTAAACGTATTTGTAGCGCAACGATATCCCTCAAAAGTAAAACACCCCGAGACAAGGAAGCCAAATTCTTGGCGCGTGTCTGAGATTCTATCTCTCGGAAGAAAGATCTGTCGGTTGTCCGTACTTTTTACAAGCACAGACTAACAAATAATCGAGAAATGGACAGAACAGCTATTTCACGTCATAATGTATACGGCGATTTGGACTTCGATGTTGGATATTTCGTATTACTCTTACTCGGAAACGACGAGTTGAATTGATTTTTAAAAAACGATTTAGCCGTTTTACCTAACATGTTGGTTTTTTGGCAACTTTGTAATTTATTGAAAAGTCATTTTTCTCAACGGTTTACCGTCACGATCGCACGTCGAAACATTCAAATTTGAAGATGAATATCTGCATTTCGGTAAGGACAGATTATACACCAAATAACGTATCGTCAAAATTTCAAAGGAATTGTAACAAAGTCAATCCATGCTACAAATACCTTGATATTCTCGAGAACAGAAACAGCAAACATAAATTCTACGTTTTTCATTTATTACTTATCTTTTTCATAAGGAATTCACCTATTGCCCGGTTGTACTACTCGCACCGAAACACCCGGTATATTTCGACGATACTAGACACGATATTTCGGCTGATGAATTTTTTACTGTTTCCGGCAAGTGTATGATAATTTATGGGCATTACGTGGATCGGCTTCGAAACGAAATTCGCCGTATAAACCGGTGGAAATATCGTTGATTTAATGTTAGCAATTAACGTCCTGGTGTAATGATATTACTCGGTTGAATTTATTCTGATGATCGTAGCGAAAAACAGTCAAGTTGCTTACCGGTGCAAATTTTACGAAATTAAAATTCCCGCTTGCGTCGGTGTTATGGAAAGGATAGGATAGTTGCTGCCTGAACCAGAAAACTGCCTCTTTTTCTTTTTTTGTTTTTTTTTATCCTTATCGACTTTGCTACATTCTTCGACAAAATTTGTCGCGTTTCAGGTAAAGTTCATCGTCAGCTAAATAACAGCTCGGCAATTTTGCTTTTTTCCGCCTCGAGAAACGTATTATAAGTTCATCGTAAGTAATGTATTTCCACTGAAACGATAAACTGATTATCCATTTTGCAGTAGTCCTAATTGATGGATTGTAGCAGTCTTTATCTGAGCAATAATAACTTTCGTTATCTCGGGTATATTTTTATATGCTATAAGAAGGTATCGATAATATCTATGACAAAAGAAGTACACAATTTATTTATTAAATTTCGTAGCTTTTTTATTAGACAATATCGAACATAAATTATTTTATAAAAAATAAAATTAATTTATCTTTCGAGTGGATATGTAGATATGTACTGCATTAATCCCAAAATTGGCTAACTAATATCCACGAGGGGTTAAAACAACTCGTAAAACTTTCGTACGTAACAACTTTAAAAAATCAAAATATCTTTAGAATTTCTCGAATATTCTTCTAATTTCAAACAACGAAACTTAAGATATAACAATTCATCCAGGAATAAAACCTCTTTGAACGAGATTGCAACTGACATGAAACAGCATATAGAAGAAATAGGTACTTCATATAGAGGAAATAGGGAAAAGCAACGCATTAACAGGTCTGAAAAGAAGCTACGGCCGTTTCTTTTAACGGTGGATCTGGACAAAACTGGCTGAGAAACGTTCGTAAGTAAACTTGAGCACAACTTTGCGAAGGTTGTTATTTCTCAGCTGGTAGCTGGTTGGCACGAATTTCAGGGAGCAAAGGAAGTCTTTAGCCGCTTTTTCTCACGGCCGATTGCGCCTTAACGAGAGCAATCATCGCTCATTTTCTCCTGTCACTCGCGGAAACTCACAAGTTTGCAGCGCGACCTTATCTCGTCGAATATGAATAGAACGCCGGGTCTCTTATCTTCGATCTATCGATCTGCGAAAATCCTCCGGGGTTGTCGCCTCGCGAAACACGGCGAGACCATCGTCTCCGACCCATTTCAAGGAGAAAGCTTCCCCGAGGAAATCTATTCGAATAATTTAATAGTGTCGAAAAGGACAAACCTTAGTTTTTTCAGGGGAATAATATTAAAATACGATTTGAATATGTAAAAAATACGTACAAAGAAAATTTCAAATATTTGCTCTAAGATATATATCAAAAACGACAATTTTTTGCAAATAACTGCCTTACACAAAAGTCATATTGTACGAATTAAAGTGCATTATAAATTATTAAATCGTTATCGAATGTTCATAAAAGGAAATCTCAACTTATGATGTCAACCAATTCAAAAATAATTCTTCGATAAAAATTCGACTCGTAGGCCTGCTATCGTCTTTAAAAATGTATTACCGTGGAAATTCGTTCTGAGACGGTACAAAAGAGAACAAAACCAGTCTCATTTCCTGTTTACTCCACACCCTAACCGAACTCGCGTCACTTAAGGGACTGGTTCGTTCGGGTTCACTCCAGGGACCCGGATGAGACGAACGAAAAGACGAACGACTTATCTTGCTCTTCTGCTCGGCTGAACGCCGTGTCTGCCGTGGCGTTCACGCTTCAACAATCGAATCGACGTGGCGTGATTTTCCTTCGATTCGAACCAGCTCCATACGAAGTTAGGAAATTGTGGATCGAGCTAACAATGCCAATCATGATTCTGGCAACGAATTGTCGATCGAATTTTAACGAATGTGCTCGGTGAATCTTTCTGAAAATTTCAAGCGCAATATCGTACAGATGTGTGTATGCAGCAACGAAGAATTTTGCAGCGATTATTTGAAACGATCGTACAAATGCTTTTCCACCGAGTCTCAGATCAGATAAGACTAACGACGTGCGGCTGACTTCTCTTTGGAATATTGTATTTTACGTAGTTATTTTACGTCATATTATATTTATTGTAACGCAAAGGAGTTTCTTATGATTTTCAATAAATTTAGGTTCTAGTTTATTTACTGTACTGATCTATATATCTTTTGATACATACGCGATTACGAATGTGATTTAAATATAAATGATTTTCCATTAGTTTTAAAATACGTTTAACAAAATATAAGAAAAAACTTGAACGAGCGAGAGATTTAAATGATATTTCTTTAAATCTAGCTTAAGAAGAAAGAATAGAATAATTATCACAGACCAACAAATGCAAAACATCGGTATGTTTCACGCACTGAACAAACTAAGTTCACAACTGACAAATAATAAAAAACAGAAATAACGCAAATTGAAATCTAGTCTGTTTTTCTATTATTCAACGTAACACCGCAACTTCTTCGGAAGATAACTTTAAAAAAAGATAGTCTGAGAAATCCCAACAGCAATGTAATACACTTCTCCACTGTTCTTTCAACAAGTATCCCTACGGAATATCTACCGAAACCACGGAAGCAAGTGTCCATCGTAGCGACTGCGGGCACCTCTTTATCCAGCAAAATCGATCCTTTGCCAGTGAAAACAATTTCGCATCAGCCACCGTGACGATCGCAAACAGGCAATGAACACTCTCGATAGCACGAACTTATTTCTTTCGGTTCGATCCCTATTTTTCGATATTGAAGAAAGATTCGAATTTCACGAATGATTAAAATCTTGAACAACGAGACGACTGTGAACATCGTCTTCTCGACTGTCTGCTAGAAAAAGAAAATAAAGCTACGACCACAAGCTGTCCCTTTTTGCAAAAAGAACAGATACAAGGAATTGTCTTATCGTTGAACGATACAAGTTTATACACAGGAACGTGATAATTTAAGATCGCGTTAATTTCCTGATTTCTATGTCTTTATAATCTGACAGATCGAATATTAGTCTAATGACTACGACAGTTTGACCGAATTAAGTCTGCGTGTAAGTAATGTTATTAGTATTTTTTAAATGTTCCAGAAAATATAAAAACACATATTTAATCCCAAAACGAAATGAGAAATGAAATCGATTGCTACTACGTTGAATTTGAAAATTGCTCTTCCATGTATAAAACGCGAGAAACGTGATTCTCCGTGTTTTTCATTCGAGATCTACTAAATCTGTAAACGATTTAAGTATCTACAAAGGTATTAATTTTATATACGAATCGACGTGTTCATCGTGGAATAAACCGATACACGCAAGCAAGACACCGACGCGTGCCAAATTCAAACACGACAGATCACATTGCCGGGCTGTCGAAATATTATTCCAGCGATGTCAATTCGTCGGTGAAGCGTGTACGAAGAGCACGCAAAGAAGAAGAATGGGAACGCCGGTTGAAAAGGAAGTCAGGCCTTCTTATCATCTTTAAATATTCGGCCTGTCACGCGGAAGAAGGCCGTGAAGCGGGAAAAAGGAAAGAAAAAGGGGACGAGTAACGCCGAAAGGCGTTCAACTAAGGTGACGAACAATGCGCAGAGAAGCATGGAAACTTGCTCGGCCCCGTTGAAAACCCTAGCTACTTTCCTTCTCGCTGTCGACTTTTTCCACCGTCGACTCCTTTGTCTTCTTCTTTATTCGCCTCTGTTATGCTCGCGACGAGTTCGAAGGGATGATCGAAGATGCTTCGCGATCGCGTGTCTACTTTTCACTTTTGACGTGATAAAAGCGAAAAGGAAGGCCTGAAGCAAACGACAGAGGAGAGCGCGGTGTTGGTTACAGTTTTGAACGAAAACGTGTAGATAGAAGGAATTCGTGTCTTGGCGAAGGATTAACAAGTTTGGACTTACGAGTTATGAGTTCGAGTTTCGACTTCGGATCTTTGGAAAGGTATTTGAATTCCTGGAATGCGAGACTGTCTTAGTTTGTCGGGAAAGTTGTATGATAGATGTTCTATTGACCATTGATGTTTAAGCGCGTGTAATCACGCCGAAAAGAAAATTGAATGATTATTTTTAAAAGAGAAATTTGTCTACTTTATAGTTTTACAAAAATGTAAGATACAAATGTATTTAATAACAGATACATTTTATTGTGTTTTAATAACGGTTGTATAACGTTATTAGTCGTTGGTTTATTTGAATATCGAGATATCGTTATTATTACATAAATAGGATTTATGCCGATAAATAACAATAGATTGCAATTCAGGTTATTAATCGTTCTAGTCAAACTGACGATACAGTATGATAAAAATTATGTTTGTATTTTGATCGTTCAATATTAATAGCTGATTATTGGTTGTTAAATATAGCCGAAGTATAGTCGGATACAATTCGTACTGTATTAATTTAGAACACGCTAATTCTATTAAAATAAAACACATTCTTCTTTGTATAAGTATTTGTATGTATACATATATAATGTTTCCATAATGCTCTCGTGCACCAATAAATAATTTCATGATTATTTGCGTCTAAGATTTAACTTGTAAGATACTTTTCGTACTACGATAAGCTTATTACGTTTCCTTCTAATATTCCCGTAATACATTTTCATTTCCATTACTCACGATTTATAAGAAAATACAATTTACTACCGTGAAGACGTACGTTCGAGTCTAATTACCGTTGAAAAAAAAAAAAAAAAAAAAAAAAAAAAAAAAAAACGGAAGAACGTCGACGAGAAAGAAATCGACGATATAAAACGGAAAAAGGGATCATGAGAACGCCAGACTTGGAACTCTTGTTCCGAGTATATAAACTCGACCGCCAACTCCTGTCAGTGAATGCACATTTCACTTTTACTACTCCACGTGTTTCATAGTGGTTGCATAAAACTTTTGGTCGCGTACTAAATTGCATTTCATACGGTGTCTCCGTGGAGACTGACAAGTTAAGTCATTACGATGATAAATTATACCTGAATCTTTCGTTATTCGATAGAGTTTTTGCATTATGGATGATCCCTCCGACTGGTCAACGGACCACAAATTCACACAAGTTGTCGCCTAATTATATTTGACAAGTAACATTCGCTCATACTTTTTCTGAATTAATGACACACAAAAGCGAATCTCGCTGTGTCCGACCATGCGTAGTTTATACTACTGATACGTTGCCGTTATTTTTCCATCAATCTAGCGATTTCTACGATGAATACAAGATCTTTGAATTTGATATCTCAACTTCAATCTCGTGTTAACAAGCCAAGGGAATATCAATGTCTCGAGAGAAATAACTGTCAGCCATATCTAATCTCTTTATATTTTTTAATATATGTATATAATCTTGTTCTTAAGAAATACCCAAGTATCTTGTAAACTTCTTTTAATTATTTTATTTGACATCTAGTACATCATACGTTGTATATCATGTCGTGTACATTATTTGGCGCCGAAGAGTTATCAATCATAATCATACCGAAATAATTTTATAAAAATATTTCAATACTAATATGACACATAAATTACGTCCATTCTCTGACTACTGTGTATAACTTTCTAAATCTAATGTTATTGCATATTAGAATGTAATTTAATATTTTCCAATGTCAATCTCCTTATACAATTAATTAAAAAAATAGAGAAAGTTAAAATTCTTCATTTTGGATTCTCAAAAAGCGAGCGATATATCAAAGATCGCTTTAATCATGAGACATCTGTTCGTCGTTAAATCGGAAGTGAAAGCCTTTGACCCGTCGAAAGTTCTATCTATCTTCGTGGTCTTTGCAGTGTTTCGAGACTATCATCGACGCTAATTCCTTTTCAACCCGTTTTAATTATCTCCCTTGTTAATTCCAGTTTTCAAACCGGCTTTGACTTGCGACTAAGTTTCAACTGAGCGGTTGCTAGACCCTGGGGAATTTCTAGCACCGGCCATTCTTTCCCTTCGTCTATGCTTTTCAACTTCCTTCGCCGCCTCCACGGACTGGTAAAAATTACATCAGACTCTGTTCTGAATTTTTGTTTGTATGCAAATACGAAATCACCCTCGTTTCTATTCTGTAAACTTCTTTATTCGTGAAATCTTGTTTCCCCCTTTAGTCAAGAAGATATTTCCCTTCGCTCTTTTTTATAATTGCGTTTATTTATATCTTTTATAACTTGCATAAAATACAATTTGTCTTGTAAGAACGATATCGTTTTTCGAATAAAATAGAAAGAGAGAGAATAAGAATAGAGAGATATACAGAAAACTCGAGGTTGCAAGAATAAACGGTTGTAGTAATGCGTGCACGAGACAATTGGGAGTTTTTAAGAGAATAGCGTTTGTCTAAGACGAAATGGAAATTTTGTGGAAAATATTCGAGTACCGGGAAATATTTACATTGTTATTAAAACATAATAGCTTATCCTTCCTACGCGTAAAGTTTGTCTGAAACTCAACATTTTTACAGAAATACATGTATTTCAAATATAAATAGACGTCTATTTGAAACGTGATTGCATTTTGTAACATGTTTGCAATTTATTAAATTCGATTGTCCTGTTTTTGTAAAGAAAAACGAATAAAGCGATGCTACTTCGTTCCTCCAATTTCTGTTCTGCGAAAACGATAAATGAATTTCATTGTTTTATAAAAAAGAATGTAATTCAATATTCTTCTCGGTTTCACGTAATTTAATATCCGAGCATCGTGAAGTTTAATTAAATGTACAAAAATTGGAAATCGATATTCGTAGAATAACGTTAATAATAATAAACGTGACAGTATTTTTGCCATACTAAAAGCTACGATGACGAAGGAAAGATCAGAAAGATAAATTTACTGACTTTATCGAAAGGTCTACTTGTTATTATAGTGATATTATCAGCGATTCTGATTTATGAATCTCTTTATTCTATTTATTACGGGGTTAATATATATAATATATACGGGGGGGAAAGAACATATAGTTGTTCATAGATGACTAATATAATCCGCAGGCTATTACGCTTCATCGAATGCGATGAAATTTAGTTTGACGTGATCTTGGAGTAGCTAATTCGTCGACCTGAATAACTCTGGCCTAATTCAAAGTACCCCATAGAAGAATCAAGAGGGGTTTTTACTCTTAATGATCAATTTGTAACTGACGTTACAGTATCGATCACAGGTAAGATATTAATTTTGTTAATAGATAAAATATACACTGAAAATTTTTTATTATAAAATCATTCTCTTCCAATCTCTTCTTATTTAATTATTATTATTATTTCTTGTTTAATTATTATTAGGCAAATAATACATACTTTCGGTTATAAATACAGGTATTATTCCTTGAAACTTTCCATAAATAATACAACGATCTATAGCCACGGAATTTTATTTATAGTTCAATTTTCATTTCCAGCTTTACCACACGAAAAGGAAACGATCAATTGCACATCGAATCTATGTTCAAGAGGAATCACTATCTGAAACTAACGAGGGATGTCGGAAGCCAGGCGACTGTTGAAATACCGTGGAGTTCGAAAAATTCGGCCAAACGCGGTATGTCTGCACGTCCCTCGTATTACTTATTAAAAAATGTTCGTTCAACTAACGAGTCGAAACCTCTGCCGGTTTAGAGAAGCGCTTCTAATTCTCATCCAGAACTTACGAACGTCGTTTCAGAGTCCATTTTCCATTTTCAGATTTTAAATCGTCGCTGAAGAGGAAACTGATCTCCAACCACCAGCGCATGTTTGAATAATGCAAATGCGAATGTGTGAAACTGTGGAAACCATGTCCTGTGACGAAAAAAGATCGTTTTTTTTTATTATCATGCACGGTGAATTTTCATTATGACCAAAAGTAGTCATCAAAGTTCATTTATAATTCTATTTTTCACTTGAGATGCCGAGTTTTGTAATTTAGAGAGATATGGACTTAGAATAGAGTACTTACAGAGTGAACAGTATAATTCATAGAATTGATTGAAGATGACTATATTTATGTAATAATCATTGAAATTAATATAGTAGATGTAACATAATTAGTATCTTTTGTTATCTATGACTATGATTAAAGACAAGTAAGTTAATGTTTCTTTGTGTTTACTACGTCTGTTATTGATTTCAGGTTCGTATATTATCATATTCTTCTTATGATGTTTGGAAACAATAATTGGCACATGATAATCAATTTAATGTTCGTTCATAAAATGATACAACTTCTTTCGGCAATATTTAATCATAAATTGTAGCGTTTTTGGGAAACGATAACGGATTACGTTTTGCCTGATGATACACTGACTTATACTACTTGTACATTCTATTAGTTCCCTTCACTACTTCTCATCGTCCTTTTTTGAATGATTTCTATATGGAATTGAAAAGTCTGCGATATTATCAACAAGTATTGAGTGTAAAATAATAAATTTAAAAACGAAAAAAGTCCCATGACGTGAATTAATCGACTGCAGATATTTACGCATTCATGAGAAATTTATATCTGCAAAAATTTGCAAAAGGCATATAACATGCGAATACGTGTAAAATATTTAAAACGAAGTATTCATTCTGATATTTTAAGAGAGAAACAAGTCCCTATTCGGCTCTCAATTTTTCAAAAACATTCGTTCGTTGACCATCGATCGTTCTTAAGTAAAATCAGAATTTCTCAAAAGATTTTAAATAAACGTAAATTTTCAACGCAATTACATGGTTACAATTTGTAACCACATTACATTACACTAGTTTACATATCAGTTTACATATCAACCTCATTTTTCGACTTCGAAAATGTTCCATACACGCGACCATCGATCTTGCTTTTTATCGAATAAATCGGAGCGAAAAAAAAAAAAGAAATGTATTATCAACATCACCGTTAACTGCAGGTTCCGGTATAGGTTGGCGGCGATCAATCTCGCTCGTCCATCGACCAAAAATTTAATCAAGATCAATTAATATCGTACTAGTAAAGCACGTCGCTTCCGTGCAAAAATATGGCCCAATGTCAAGCGTAGATAACGAGCGTGACTCGGCAAAATTACCAAAATACACTGGAGTACTCGAACGCCACGATCCTCGTCGTCCAATTAAAAGACTTTGATCCAATCAATGCTATCGCCTCGTGTAAATCTCGAGTTGATCCTACCACACGTACCTTGAAAACGATTAGGGATCCATCAGACCTTCGACCTTCCAGACCGCACGTCCTTTTTGAGTTAGGTACCAAGGGAAAACATGAAATTTACACGTCTTTCTTCTCAAAGCACGTTTACATTTGACAGGTCAAATTTTAGTTGGTCGATCTAGTTGTTCAAGATCGTAGAAACGAAATTTTAATCAAGAATTTTATTGTTGAGAATTGTGGATTTTAATTGCCGAAATAAAAGTAAAGGAACACTAAGGATACATTTAGAATTCATATTAAAATAGTTTAAGATTTATTTGATAAACGATTTCCAAGATCTTCGTCGATATACATTTGCACGCGTCTCAGCACTCTCTTTGTCTCACCATCTTCCATACCAGACTGCCAACGGACCAGTTACATTCATCTGTTTTTCGAGACGTCGCGCACACACATACTTCCACACGCTCATATTCACATCTGTGTGTCACTACTACGCGGTCAATCTAGTCTAGCAAACAAAATTATACATATTTCAATATTTACAATTATTTATATTACTTTGTTAGAAGGCGTGCACGTCTTTCATTCGAGTATACAAAACACAATTAACATAATTAACGTTACGCTTCTCTGTAGACAATGCCAATTCAGATTACGTTATGCATACGTCCAATTATGTTTACTGTAACACGTTAGGTGTGTAATATATCTTATAATAAACTGAATGTAAGTGCCCCGTATCTTTCTCATTGTCCATGTTTCGTTGCCGATCTCCAGGCGCTCTATGAGCTTCCTAATCCTTTCCTTATAGGAACTTCGTTATTTCGATGGAAAATAATTTTCGACAATTATTTTGCGTACCGACTTTTTCACGTGCTTTGAATTTTGTTACGATCTGAATAAACAGTAATCGAATAACGTTGAATCAAATGACTATGCAGGTTACCTCGTAATTTCCTAATGTAGTTTAATCCTGCCATATGTTAACGAAATATCGATGATTTTTTAACATACATCCGTTGCCACACATTTTGTAATACAATGTGGTTGAAGTGAAGGAGACAAAAATAGCTATTAACTGTTGAGGTTATTAAATGTATGAACAGAGGAACGCGTGGATAAATTGTAAAGTAAAAAGTATATTTTAACACAGAGGTGTAGGTACAAGTAGGAATATAATTTAAGCTGGTCCCGATCCGCACGCTAGCATTGTTACCCTATGACCGAAAGCCCCGAAGCCATCGTCGCCTGTCTATGGTCTGCCTTCGTCCCAGTCTATTGTCTATACGCTGCCGATGGCTTCAGTGCTTGAGAAAACTAAAAAGACCAGATGTAGAGTTTTCTTAGAAGTGGTGACTACTTCAACATTAACGAATTAATAGAACGTATTGGTAAATTAGTAGAATATATCAATAGCATACCATGTACAATTTCCGTTATCGAAAACTTCTCCATCTCGAGATAAACCTTCCTTCGATCGAATTGTTCGATGACAAATTGTCCGACGTAAACGTGGCTTTACGAACGCGCCTCTATACCACGCGTTCCTCTCTTACTTTCTCCCTTTTCACTTACGCCGCTTCCTGTCCTTTTCGCTCTCCGTACACAAAAGCTCGCCACTTGCATGATCCAATTTGCGGAGACAGAGAGGCACAGCGAGGTAACGGACGAGTCGTGCATCCGTGCACGAAAGAAAATTAATGCGGCTTGTACCACTTAACGACATAATTGAAGTGCCAAACCCCGTTGCTCTATCCCTCGTGCGTCACGACGCTGGCTTCCTCTTGTTCCTTTTTACCGCATTCTACGTAGAATACCCCTTCGCGATGCCGCGTTTAATTGCTCTACGTCTTCTTCTCTTTTTTCCTTGGCTCAGTTCTACGATTATTAAACCGTTTGGTTGTTTTCACCCGTCGTTTCTCATCTCTTCCTTTTTGTCGTCTTCGTCACGGTTAGACTGATGGTTTTTATGCGTTTGTAGAAAATGTTGTTGTAGTTGTTAGGTGGATTCCAGAAAGCTTCTTGAAGAAGAGTAAAATTGCACAGAACGCACATACTAAGAAGCACTATATTTTAAAATGTCCAAAGTATAGCGATATCTACAATATTTGGCAAGAATTTTCTAACAAAATTCCATTAAAAAAAAAATAATTTAATTAAAAAAATAAAATGAGCAAACTGCAAAATTGAAACGTGTATTACCTATACCTGTATTAAGTTCAACAGCGGGTAATTGTGTTAAGTTGCGAAGAAAAACACCGAAACAAGGTGCTAAGGGAACGAAAGTAGCGAAATTTGCGTGATCTTCAGCTTTTTGGGGCAAATTTGCTTGACACCTTCTTTTTACCTACTTTTTACATTGTATATTAGTTCTCAACCGAAGCTCAACATTCTTCGTGAACAATCTTCTTAAAGTTTCACGTACATTATAAATTCTATACTCGTTATGTGGTAGTGGGAGAATATATTCTTTCCAGCATAATTACAAGAAAGTTAAGAAAAAGCGTATCACGAGCTACCCAGGGAGAAATCTTGAATGGGAACAGCGAAGAAAGCATAAAGAATCAGAGCTGTAAAATGAACGAATCTCACGAACAAGGAAGCTCTGTAATGACGATAGAAATGAGAAAAAGAATAAAAGTTATAGACGAAGAATAATGTTTGTTATAATTATTACCACGAGACACTGATTACGATCGTCGCAATAAAACTAGAAATAAAAAAACAACTTTGTAGAGGAAACTTTCATTTTCTCAATTGCCCAATATCACGAAGAGAAGGTTACTTTAACGATTTTAGAATATTCTTGCAATGTATCGAGATATGCAATTTCAATTACCATTCTTTCGTACCTCGTAATTAAACAATCGCAGACAACTAACAAAAAAGACAAATATTTGTAGCTACTAAATAACCTTAGAAATGAAAGGATTAACAGCAAGTTTTCATTGCGAAACAACGAATACGCTGGTACTACAATCATGTAGCAAACATAGAATGTTAAAAAAAGGAAGATAAAATTAAAGACAAAGAAAGAAGCACTTTCCCTTCCCGTCGGTTTCTACTCATTCCTTTCCTATTTCCCTGAATCACCCACTTTCCACCTTTATAACTTTCTCTATTTATATCTCAAGCGTTATCGCACAAAGTATATCAACTATACGTTATCCTCGTGATTCAGCTACCCTTCGTCATCGTTCATCGTAATTCCTCTCTCTTTTTTCAACCGACCACTTTTTCTTTTCTTTTTTCGTTCATACGCTTCCGCGTTTTTTCTCTATGTTCGCGATACAAAGAAAGTGGAGCGCCGAAAATAGTCCGACAGACCTGGAAACGAGGGTACGCGAGGGTAAGGAAAGTTTATTATGCTTGTACATGATGGTTTTCTGGCGGCAAAGACACGTGACGGAGGAGAGCGAAAGCGCTCGTTAGACGAACGAACAAGGAAAGACGAAACCACGGCACGTCAAAGAATAGTCGCTGAGGACCATCGGACGGTGCAAGGGAAAGAGCGAACTGGTATTTTCCAGAGAACGACACTCGCGATTCGTCTCCATTCTTGCGCGTATCAAAGAAAATTTTCGGTGAAAACGGTGGACGATTTTTGTAATCTTAGAGATTAACGATCTCTTTATCGATTTTCTTCTTATTCTCGTGTTGATACCGTGGGCAGGTAATCGAAGAAAAATGCGTCACGAAACAAATTATTTATTTCCTGATTAATAATATGACGGGTAGACAGACTCGCTCACGGACCGCAATATTCGTTGCTCGTTCGCCGATTTATAATTGCCGATCGACGATTTCTCAGGAATTTTAATGATTAATTATTTAGAGGTAGACGAAGGAATGTTCACGTTATTCTACATTTTTATAAAGAGAATTAAAGATATAGAACCTACGTAGTAATTTGTTTCGCTTACGAAAAACTGTACCGAGTACTAGTTTGTATGTTTCGTTTCCTTTTTAAAATGCAGATTTTGCACACTGTTAACGAACGACCCATCCTGGTTAGGTTTCAGATTTAGCCGAAGTTTCAAGTAACACACGCCAAACTGTGATTTTCAAACGCCGAGTAAAATAAAGTGCTTTGAAAAATGAATAAAAAATTTCCAGACATGCGTGGAACAATTTCGGGTCGAGAAGAATTCCTTTGAAATAGTATACCTATTGTCGCTTGATATCATTTATACATAAAAATAGCATACGTTATAACTTTCAATGAATTCCAGCTCAATTTTTCAAACATTTTCGAAAATTGTTTCGAACAAAAATAAAGAAAACGGTAATAAAAACTTGTCAAACAGAATCTATGTTTATTTCTAATACTCTGACACAAATTCTTCAATTTAATAAAAAGAAGACAAAGATTTCATACAACGATTTTTAGCAACGCTCAATATTGCCACAGGGTTAAATAACTTTCCGAAACTATTTCTATTTTGCCGAAAGCTTCCAATTCCCTTGCTTTTTGTCTCGTTTTGCTTCTTTGGGGGCGAAGAATGCGCTCTGTTCGAAAATATTTAAAATCGCCTTTGACGATACTGCAATTCGTAACTCGCTCAAACACGAGATAAAAGGTAAAACGAAGTGAAAGACGAGTCTTCTTTCGCTAAAAGTAATTAAAAAATTTCTTCTTGATATTTCACAAAAAAGAACATATCGATTATAGACAGATTTAGTGAAATTCGATATTCGTCTTAGCGAATATCTTTTCGTTCTCTTTCTCTGTTGCAAACGAAAATAAGCGATTCGACGTTTTAATTACATCGATAATAAAGTAATGGTTTTTGCATTTACTATCGCGCAACAAAAGATACAAAACAATTTGAGTATAAAAATCCCTTTCATTATTAATCAAACTTCCTCTTACATTTATTTTTTCATTTACCTGGTGTTTAACTTATATGAGATCTGTATAATATCAATAATTGACGAATGCAATTATTTTTCACAATATAAAGCAAAATACTTTGGAGCCCAAAGAACGCAGAATACATTTTATTTTCTTCGTGTACCCACCTTTAAATGAATAAAAAATTGCGTCCATCCATTATATCTCAACATACACTCATACACTGTGCACTATAATATTAATACACTTACTGGTAAATATTTAAACATCTACTAGTTATATTTATTGAAAAAAAACTAACAACATTAACTATTATAAAGTATTATATGTACGTATACAATGCGAATAAAAAATCCAGAAAATAAAAGCATTTAATCTATACTAAATATCAGTAGGTGCTCTAATACTTATGGCCGACTGTGTATAGTACACCCTAAAAAAGCAACGTTTTTCATTCGTCATTCGTATAATCTCCAAAAAATATTTGATTTTGTCCGTACTGCATCGACGTATACGTCAATGGAAATCTTCGACAGAGCGTGTCACTTGATTTTTGTCGGACGAAGGACCGAAGGTTTGAAAAGGATATCCACTCAGTTTCTGACTGATTTTCGTCTCGTTACCGCGATGAATTCATCGATCTCGACTCGACTACTTTTCTTCAAAAAAAGCTCGACGACTCTCCTACCAAGAGTGCGAATGTTTCCATGCAAATGCGTTTCATTAATTCCGCGTCTCGTCGAAGAAAGGAAGTGTTGTCAGTGAACGTGACGAGAGGTGGAAAGAGACTGATAGAAAGTCGAACGACGATGCAACGTTGTAACGATAAAGGCGGACGATTCGTATTTGTTTCAATTTTTATAATATTTTTTTCTTGTCGTGTTCGCGTATATATTTTCATTCCGTTTGTTTTACTTTCTATTTCTTTTACTGTGTGTTAATTCCATTTGACGGTCTGTTTGGTTTTTTATCAGTTTTACATTCTTCGTCGGTTAACGCGTTGTAACTGAATTTTTATTCTCTTTGCGTTATTTCGTTTAGGAAATATAGTATTGCTGGAATTTTTGGACAGCCGTTATCGTTGGCGACGCAGACGTGGAAATATTTATTAGAAGAGATTGCGAGTCAGAATTATATACATAAAATTGCGCTGACGTTACAAACTTTTGAAACAGAAAAATTCTCTATTGTTTACATCATATTCTTTCGATGGACGAACTTATGTAAATGAATCAGTTGTTTTTTAACAAATTGAACATTATCGTAACATTGTAGCTGAATAATGGAATCAAGAAATTAAAACGGGATTAAGAAAAATTATCCTGTTGTATTCTACTTTGCTGTATTCTATTTTATATAGTCGTTCTCTTGCACATTGAAATTTTCAGTAAATGTATGAACATTTGTAATCTTCCATAGATAACCGCCAAGAAAACTTTTTTTTATAGAAACCTTTTTACATTTAAAAAAGCTTTTTACATTTTGACGGGGAAACGTAAACGGTAAACACCTAAAACGGCTGCCATAATGAACTGGGCAACTATTTTACAAGCGGGAAAAACGAGTGACCTCTCGATCCCGGGTGCAGCAAACTCATTTTATTTATTCTGATGCTTAGCTCGTGTGCTCGACGTTTGGATCAACCATTTTTCCACCGACAATGTATTTTTTGGTATTTTTGCGCGTTGTCGCGCGAACCTGTTCGAATTTAGGGAAATACAATGACAATAAAGTTAGCAACAGCGATAAGTGCTTTCGCATCGAGTGAAGATTCATTGTAAAATGCAGTGGCTGTAAAGCCACGAGTGCTTTCATTCAAACGTATGTTTCTCGCTTATGTATTTCACTTGCAACAGTCCGATTTCCGTCACCAGCCTTTTAATTTCAACTTCTCACCTTTGTTTCAACTTTTCATTTTGTATCACGTTGTCCCTTCCAATTTTTATCTCTGTACGTATTAAAAATCCTGATTTCCTTCGATCGTTTAAAACTTTCCTCGCATTCTCATTCATCGAAACGTCGTTCGTTTACATCGTTCGTTACGATCATTTTTACGTCTGAACGAGCAATAAAAATAAAATTAAAATTTCTATACCACATTGTAAATACCATGTTGTAAATATTTTACATATTTCTGCATATTACATGCATTCTGCAAATTTTTGCATTTTTACTACTTGTTATTTTTCAATCTAATTCCATAATTCAATAAAATCAGGGTTCAGAAGAATACAGATATAATTATCATAAACAAATTAAGAAACTAAACTAATTAGAATTCCAAATAAAGTACGAAAAGCAGAGAGAGAGGGAAGGAGAGAGGATATTTTTAAATTCAAAAGCGAGCTTTGCTTTTTAATACATCAGAGTCATGTTCCACTTAGAGACTTAATTTTAAGGTATTCAAGTACATAGAGGAAGAACATCGTGCGTTGATTCCCACTGAGGTTTTGCATGCATAATCTAATGAAATTAATTCATCTTCCCAGCCGTGCACAGCTGTGGAGTCGTAATCGCTTTATCATTGTTCTCGTATGACTTGTAAACGCAAATATTAATCGAGTTTAATTCCATAACGCTTTGCGGACAGCAATTTCTTTAATAAAGGAATCAATAATGTTCTCTAATAACTCACACGCCAAACGTTTAACGTCGCATCAATATTTATCCTCTTGCAGAATTTCGTAAAATATTGTATTTGCTATTGCGAGTTCCAATTACTTTCGAATTACTGAAATCTCAATTTGTTTTTTCACAAGACTGATTTCTTCCACAATCGACGTGTGGTATTTAAAAGTACAAACTATCAATCACAGAAGTCGAGTGATTGATAGAAACGATGAATTGCGTTTTTTTTTTTTTTTCTATTTTTAAACTACAAGTATTAAACATTTTTCGTGGAATTGTTCTAACGGTAAATGATCGATGAGAATTTAGCTCCGCGGCATTGCATCGAGGTTTGCAATTATAAAATTTCGTTGGTTTATAAAATCATGCGTTAGTACACGATGGAACTACGGCGTAACACAGCTCGTTGTCACAAGCATATATTACCCTGTTTCCTCTTATTTCACACGATATATCAACCAATTAAGCGTGCGTTTATTAATTCTAAGACACGCCACGTTTCCTGTCCGATAGAATATCCTCGTTGTTTACGATGTTAATGGAAAGTTCCAATTAGTCGGTGGCCCGTTACATCGAGCATGCGTTTTCCATGGATGCCGCTAATAATCCACTTTCCCTCTCGCGAGTGCCCTGCCTTCGTCTAAACGTTTCCGTTTCATTTGCAAATAGTCACGAAGGATTGGTTTCCTTCGCTCGAAGCGCTATGCACCGAGGGGGCGGCGGAAATTTAAGTTCCACCCCATTATCGGTTACTTCCGATATCTCGTTGCTGCCTCCATTGTTACGACGACCGTCGTTTTGCTATTATTACCTACCCTAATATCGGAGAAATCTCCTTTCGACGATCCGTTCGAATCGCGTTTTCAGTGGAATTGATCACTCGCTGGTTTTATACAATTTCTTCGTCACCACGTTTAATGGTATTTTTTTTTCTATTTATAAATTATTTTTGAAAGGATGTAATTTCGGTAGAAAATTACTTACACGAGGATCTGTGTAGATTTTATTGTTCAGGATCGTTAGAACTACGCGTTGTAGAATATTATGATACACAGTTACGTCGTAAGTAAATGAAAAATATTAAAAATTAGATATTAAATGTTAGCAATTGTTCGAGTTAAATGTTAGCCAGAGAAGTGAATATTTGAAATACTATTGCGAATTAAAAATAATTATTTTTTTTTATAAGTTTTAATACCGAAATTTAATATTATTTCTTAATGAGGCTCACGTGTGTTTCGATAAAACGTTTTGACTAACGATTCAGCTTGTTAAGAGAAGTTCTATAATTGCACTGGTTTTCCAGTTTTAATTCTGTGAAAAAGAAATAATTATCAATTATTTTTTCGACTAATGTTCATTGTTTTTACAAAGTGTACATTACATCAAATGGAAATAATTTTAAAAATTTGTACAACAAATTTGTTTGTACTATAGGTACTCGGTGCTGAGTAACTACGTATATCACAGACCATAATTTATGGAACGAGTCGTGTAACGAAGAAACTCTCCCGAATTGCTTTCAAAGAAAAATACACAACGTGCGGTCAAAATTTGTGTTGCAGCAATTCGTTAATAATAATTAGATTTTACCATAAAGAAAAGATGTTTCCTTCCATTATAAATATTCTTATCGTAACTTGTTAAAATAATTCGATTAAATTAATAATTTCAACATCAAAATTTCTTTTTTACTTCGTCTCCTAATTACTAATTAATTCATAGCCAAAAGAATCATCGATATTATTTAAAACTTTGGAAAACCTATTTCTCTCATAATACTGAGAAAAACTATATTACCGTCTATAACTCATCGAACAAGGCGTATAACGAAGAAACTCCCCTGAATTGCTTTAAAAGAAAATACACAACCTGCAGCCGAGCCAATTAGTAACGTGGAGCCCGTGCTGAACAGTGTTGAACCAAGCGAATTCTCAAAGTGTAATTCTTCATGGTTCGTGTAGCGGTTGTATTTCTCACTCAGAAATCTCTGCATACGACAAACTAGAGAGATCGTAGAATTATCTTTCTCCTGGCTAGAGAAATGTTCACGAGCCACCTATTCGGCCGATCGAATTTCTTCCAACGTGAATTCTCCTGCTGACTGTTACCTTCCTAACGAAAAACAGTTGACGCATCCAGCCTGTAATATCCTCGTTCCTCTTCTTTCATCTCTGAATCAGCGAATCTTGGATACGACGTTATCTTCGGACTCAACCCTTATTCATACGAAACGATTCCTGTCGCTTTGTCAGTTTTACGAGATCATTCGTTCCATCGATGTGTGTAAAGACAATGAAGAATATCGTCGTAAAGCATCTTCCACATTAGTCACAAGTTACCTGAGTTTATAACAGTTAAGTTGGAACAATTGGATTTTAAAAGAAATATCTGATAGAAAATGAAAAGAAAGTAATGACATACATTCCTGTTCACGAGTGTTAGGATACTCGTGAAAAGTTAAAAAAGAGAAAAAAAGATTAACTTCTGAATAGCTCTGGATGAGTTTTACGAGAGATTTGTTTAATAATTTTCATCATATTGAAAATGGTATAGAATCTAATGACGAATAACGAGAACGTATACGGTGGTGAGTATGGCGCTTCTACATCGATTTATGGCGACAGTAGTTAACCCTGAGATGGCTTCTGCTCCGTTTGACCCTCGAGGTCATCGAAGACCCTCGACGACTTAGATTTTATCGGGCTCGAATCAAGCAGATCTGTAGTACCAGGAAACACATGGAAGCAAAAATCGCTTCCTCTCTGTATGTGTTAAGTTCTTTCTCCGTTGATTGAACTTATTTGCATACGAAATTTCGATCTAGTATTTTAATATTTTTAACTATTAGTATATCACTTGTTTTTAGTATATTATTAGAAGCTTTGGATTTGTATATTTTCTATCTAAACAACACGTTCTCTTCTCGTGATTTGTTCTACGTCTAATTTTATTATACGTTTTACAGTAATTAATGTGGGATTAAAAATTCGTAGACCAGACAAATTTATAAACAATCAGTGACAAGGAAATATATTTAGAGATTCGTTTCTAATGATAATATAGTGTGGAAATATTTCCTAAGAATTAGGTTATGGTTACTATTATAAGATCGCCATTCTAAACGACCTAAGAGATTTGTATGTAGACACAGAAGCACAGAGTAAAATGATCTTTGTTTTTCTACGTTGAAGAGTTTTTTTCGTTTATTCTAAAGAACCTTATAAATCGCTATTAGAAATGGTCACGGATTACATAACCTAGAAAATTGGCAAACCCCGAGATTCCCATTCTCATAAGTCACCTTAACCCTCAGCATATCAAGATAGGGTCAGTTTATTTCTCTTCGCTGAAAAGAATTTGTCTTCGTTCGAAAAAATCCTGCAGGTTTCTACCAGAAATAGCCACGGATTACATGGCCTATAAAATTGAGGAATGTCAGAATTCTCGTCCTTATAAGTCACTTTAATCCGCGGTATATCAAGATGGAGAAACTTCGTTCTTCTCCGAGGAGGAACGTCATTTTTCGATTCCAAAAATTGTACAATCTCTTAGCCGAAACGGACACGGATTTCAGAGCCAACAATATTGACGACTTTTGAAATTTCTACCCTTGTAAGCCACCTTAATCCCCGGTATATCTCCTTTTGGAGGAATAAATCTTTCGTCGATTCCAAACAATTCTGCAATCCTCTGGCAGAGATAGCCACAGATTTCAGAGCCAACAATATTGACGAATTTTTAAATTCCGACCCTCGAAAATTCCCCTAATCCTTTAGAAAGGATTCGTTAAAAGGAATATTTTTTCGTTCTAAAAGATATTACAACTTCCAACTAGAAAGCTATCGATTTCAGAGTCAACGAAATTAACGAATTCTAAAATTTCCATCTTTGTAAGTCACCTTAATCCTTAGTACACCAAGCTAGAATCACTCTCTTTATTCGTCTTCGTCGAAAAGAGTTCTTTTCATTTCAAATAATTCTAATTCTAATTTACGGAATTTCGAAATCTCCAGCTTCTTTTATAACCGATCATTTATAGTTGATCATAGATCACGCTCGATCATTTCACCTTGATATTTTAAATTATTGCACAACTATCAATCAAAAAATTAATTTCCTCCGTCGATATAATTGTTTATTCAGCAAGAAAAATCGTTCTCATCTCAAACAAAAGAAGAAGAAAAAAATAAATCATTTTATGCATTAAAATTCGGTAAAACTGCGTGGGCTTGATCTCCTGGGTCTCTTGGAGGATCAAGGAGGAACGTTCGCCATTTTCGTAAGACATTTAGTCGGACTGTAATCGGCGAAAACTCGAGTTCCAGGTAATTCATTTCTACTACCATTGACAAACCCATTAACGGGAAAGTTAAGAAGAAATTCACCGTTTAACCTTATATGGAAACTTAAGCTCCAATTGCCCCCTCCTCTGCCCCCTCGGGGTTGCTAATGAAGTTAGGGCTGAATTCATTCTCGGTAAGAGTGCCACTTAATTTTAAGGGTTCGCTCAGCGACGTAAATCTTGAATGCTTTATTTCCAAGCTTCATCAACGTCGTTTAGCCGAAAGAATTCAAAGAAAGATTCATTGTCATCGTTGAGCCGTAGGCACTGTTTAAATACCGATCTCGACGAGAAATTTAATCTTGCTCGAGTATTTTTGGTTTCACCGTGAAAATCGATGCAATTAACGCTGTTAATATTTATGAATCTATTATCAACGTGAGAGCACCGTTTCGTTTCGCTATGCCGAGTGGCAGGAATTTGAATTCCCAAGTGGTTTATCCCTCCACTTGTGTACGCGAACATTAATTCGCCGCGGTGAGATGTACTTTTCCTATTTCGCGTCAGATTATTTAAAACGAGTCGCTAAAACAGCGCCGTATACATTCATCGTAACGAGGGTACGACGCTTTCGAATACGTCACGAACAGTTCTGCCACAGTTTCTCCAAGTTAGAACACGACGAAGCACGCAACAATGGCAATTGTACATTTCTGGTTAATTATTAGTCATAAGCTTTGTAGTCGATCGTTTATATTGCGATTTGAATTTATCGTAATTGGATAATTTAAGCATTTCTAGCGATTAATTTTAATTCGCGTTCGATAACAGGTAGTTTAGTTTCTAACGTATATCTTCGTCGATTGATAAAAGTTTGAAATTTTGTATACGCCTTCTTAATCAAACGTAGCAATTCTAAATCGAGAATCGTTAAACGACGATTTATGGCAGAAGAGAAAGGTTCGATATATTCCTGGTACAGATACGATCAAACTTTTTATTGTCCAAATCAGAAACATGTTCCTGGATTTTTATAAAATTTACGGAATAATAAAAAGAAGTTCGATGGATTACAATAGCAGGTTCCATTATCACTGTTGCATTCTGTAGCGTTGTAGCAACGCATCGGACAATACGATTAAATTCGCATTTTGCAACGATGAATGTTCACAATACCATTCGTCATTTTCAGACAATTGTCGCTAGCTACTCGTTTCATGCATGCAGCCATACGATTCTGGGTGAAAAAAGACCTACTACGTAACAAGCATTAATATCCGAATTATCAGAAAAGCTATACATTCTTCCGGAAGTTTAATCTTATCAATTAATAAATACCGATTAAAAAACCAGATTATAGTAGAAGTTTCTGTCATTATTTTTATCTACCAAATCTTCGCATTATGAAATCTTCCGAGCACCGAATTAGAAACCAATTCACCACTGGAAATTCCATCTTCTCTATCTATTAAATCTTCAATCTACCGAGCTCCTAACTTAAATAGCTCGACTCTTCCAACTAATATATAACCAGCAAAATTGTGATATTCAGTATGGCATGTTTCATTACTGCTTACTCGACTGTAATTAACAAGAACTTAACATAGTGACACAATGCTGGTATAGTCAAAATTCATGCATTATCGATTAATAAATTCTAATCCAGAAAGTTTATCTTTGTCCATCATAGGAAACCTGCACGTTTTATACAAATTTTCAAAGACATACATTCTCGTTATATAATTGCTCCATCCTTTAATTCATTTCATTGTTGTATGTAACATTAAAATCTGTTTATAACTCGACATTCCTGCACAACTCATTGGAATATCATGCTTCCAAATTACGATCGTACTGGCTAAACCCAGCAACTACGTATGCGATAAACCCCGATCAATTTTTCGTACATCTTTAAAATTTCAATTTACTGACTGCAAAAGTACTATTACCCCTATAAAGATGGTATTCGTATTAGTAGTAACAATGAATATAGAAAACTAACAATAATAACGAAATAAATCTCTGCTTCGATTCGACGTTCATAAAAATGCAGATTTTGATAAACATTCACAGTTTACTTATACTCCGAAGCATAATCTCCTAGTCCAAAAAAAGACCACACCTTTGCACGATCACTATCGTCAGAAGCGAAGTATTCAAGATAAAGTACTACTTCGATTCCATTTCTTCGATATTTTCAAAGAAATAATTAAAAATACAACTTTTCACGAACGTCCATAATTTACTCATATTCCGTCAGAAATTTAAAAAATAAAAAAGAAGAACCCTTCTTTTCCACGGTCGCTGTGTATCATCAAAACAATTAATCCTACTTTTAATAATGTTCGCTATTGCCACGGGTCCCCTAAATTGCGTAGATCTATTTCAACCCCCGGAGCAGTTGCGTTTGACGCGTGCGTAGATCAACCACATGTCTTTGCGCCATCGACCAGCGAGAGTTTCGTTTCGCTTAAATGACACGGGGGAGATTCGCAGGAAGGCAGACCCTGGAATATGAACACCGTCGAAATGGGAGGCTGGACAGATCGGTTGGAGAAGAGGGTGAAGTTCAGTCTCTGGAATACCGAGAGTTTCGTGACAATGGCCATTGGTCTGGCCTAGTATACACTCACCCCTTTGATAATTCACGACGAGAACTCGTTCCTCCGGGTTCTGCCTTTCATAATCCTAACCACGGGAAGTAACAGAGTGCGAAAGGGAATCTACCGATTGATAAGTTCGGTCGATGGACTTTGTCACAGTTTCTGCGGCGATTTCGAACAGTTTCCATGTGGATTACTCGCGAGACGAGAAGTTATTTTTTCGAGGATTTCGCTTTGTCGAGGACTTACGTTTTTGGACGATGTCTCTTGGAAGAGATTTTATGAAAGTTTGCGAGATTATGTCGTTGATTTGCTAGAAGGGTGATAGAATTAAGAGGAGTTTTTACGAAATTGATATGGAATGGAAAGTTATTGAACGTTCGGTAGTGAACAAATTCTTTTTTCCTATTTAGCTGATTTTACTGCTGACTTTGAGCTGACCTTTTTCGTTTGAAATAATTAAGATTTTTAATAAATTATTGTCTATCTGTTTCCCTGTCATTAGACATGGAACGAGACAATTTTTGTGAACGTGTTTTGTTAAATAATGTAATTTTGCTACATGCAATAATACGTTTATATTTACAGTTAATTCTTACAGGCATAAAAATTGATGATTTTTTAAGTATACTATTCTTCTAGCAAACCTTGTGGTGGATGTTTGTAATGGATATCTATAAGATGTGTCCAAAAATGATCACTTTGATCACAGACTTATTTAATTGAGGAAAAAATAAATTCTGAGAGAAATAAGAAAAAATTAATGAAAATTATAAAATATTATATGTTTTGTACGTTAGAATATAAATTACACAATATACGATATAAACTACACGATTTTATTAAATATGTTTTATGAAAGTTTGATAGAATACTCTAAAACGTATCAAGAATGTAGTATTCGATCGTTTCTTCGTTGGAAACAACTTCGGAATGCTTGTAAAGTTTGACAGTTCTTAAAAATTCCCCAACTCATTCCCGAACGTCATTTCTGTATTAAAACTTCCTAACGAAATGACACGAAAGTTCGAATCGATAAACTACAAGTTCGTTCGATCAGAAAGTAACGTAACCATTTTATTCTGTTATTTATCGCGTCCCATTATTTTGTCTCACTAAAAGGAAATATATTCTACAAATTCGTACGTCTGCGTTATTCACTGACTTGATTAGGGTCCAACGACAAAGACGTTAGCTACAAATCGCCAAAATCGTCAAGCTTCTACTGACCAGAGGAGAATGAAATTTGTCAACTTCCTCCGAAGGGGGCCCCACTGACCGTGAAACAAACGAGACTGTCGTGAAAAATCTTCACCGCGTCTCACTGACAAAGTGGACGGTTAGAATTACGCTGCTTGTCGAGAATTACCGATTTTCTTCTGATTCTTGAGTTTCTATATGTAGAGACGTCGAATATTATATTCAAATTATATAGAAATTATAATTTTATGTTGGGATACGACGATATTAGAATCATAGACGCAAACACCCTTATACAGACACCTACACAGGCATTTGAACAGGACACTTACACAGGTCATACTCATTAGTGTATAGAAAGGGGGGTTCAAAAATCTTCAAGGGATCATGGGTCACTACCTACAGGCAGTCTGAGAGTAACTAGCCAACTGTCAACAATTCATAAATTCCTTACCTGCATACTTTGTTGATCACTCGCTTATATGTTAAATACATTTGGTTCTGTATTTCTGTTTAATAAATATCACCGAATATTATTTCAACATAAACATTGTGTCTCCCACAAATTATTTTATCTTAATTTTAAGATTAAATTCTAACATTTTAAATAATATACAATGGATTAATTGATCGATTAAATATCGAATATTATATTGATGTATGATGCAATTTCTGTAATAACAATGTTAAAATAAAACCCGCGTATCAAGTTCTAGTCGTATCAACAAAAAAGATTATAGATAAATTTATCAATTAAACGGAATAACAATTTTTACAATTCTTCAACGAATATCAACTTCTCATTTTCTTCAGCTTGAAATTCACGCATTATCTAATTTCTGCTGTTATGAAAATGAAAATTTGCAGAAGGTTCGTAATGAAATGTATAAATTTGCATTATAGAGGAATTAAATTGCCGGTGTCCCTACAACGAAGTTCTAGTTACTGTGAACCAAACGAGATCGTATATACATACATATGTATATGTATGAGTAAACATGATTATGTATCTTCTCTAAAATTTCCCAATTTCTTGAATACAATTTTCTCTAAAATTGTCTCTAAAATTTCGAAATAATTTTTCTAAGTCGTACAAAAATCATACAAACCAACCTTTCGATCAGATTTCTCGATCCAATTAAAAGGCAACACAGCTAACAAAAATTCCATTGAAAACACACACGTTGCTTCACCGAAACTCGATTTTCCTCTATCCTCGATCTTTAACTTAGGCGGATATTCAATTTCTAAAATCCGAAATCGGAAGGCCGAAAGTTTTCTAGAACTTCTCAAAGGAGTATATAAATTTACGTGGATGCATAGAATCGCCAACAACCCCGGAACAGAGTACCGGTGACCGTGAAACAAAACGAGATCGTCGTGAAAAATCTTTATGGCATCGCGTTGTTGCCTCTTCCGATGAGGCAGAAGGAAAAGGGATCGATTCAACGAATGGGATACGCTTGTTTCGTTTACATCGAAACAAGGGTGGAAACAGACCCTCCACGGAGCCCCGGCATATCGTCTTCCTTCCACCCTTTTTCCCTCCGTCACGACTTCTCCTTCGTCTCTCTGTAGATTTTAAATCGCCACCAACAATAAGACGCCGCAATATATTAAGAAAGCGTTTCTCGTCTGAAATTGATCGTCCGACAGTAAATAGTTAGGGGGTGGAGCCAGTTTGAGCGCTCAGAAGGGTGCATTGGAATGAGACGCGATGAGGAAGATAGGTAATTGTAAATATTTAAGAAAATTCAAGCTTTTAAGGAGCTTCGTTTGGTCTTTGATTGCTTTAGCGGTGATTTAATTTTTTTTATTTAAAGTGGAAAGTCGGAGGTTTATTTTTGATGCATTTTTTCTATTGCCATCGGTAGATAAATTTGGATAACGCAATGATAATAATCAAAGTATGAATCGTTGATCGCGAAATTATAGTAAAAATTCGAAGTTTCTTCATTTGATATAATTTAATAGCAAAATGAAAAGAGAAAGAAGAATGTAAGAAAATTGGAAGAGGATACTTTGACGATGATGCGATTGGAGAAAATTGAACTGGCAATAGGAAAAGGATGTACTATATTAATATTGTCTCGCATTCTTCGTAGAATTGTTGTACATAGCGTGTCTGAATATTTCGAGATTTCGCGGTACCGAGAGAAGGAATTCTCAAAGGAGGTCTGGAAATATCGCGATTTTACCGTTTCAACGAAGGCTCTTTTTTCTAAGCTAAGAATTTCACCTTGCATACAGTACCTTTGCATAAACGCGAGTCTGACCTCCTTTTTCTTTGTGGAACAGTTACATTCTTCTGGTTCTACGTTTTTTTCACGCTTCCTTCCTTTCATCTTCCCACAGTTTCGTCTTGAACGCGACAACAAAGAAACCGCGTTTCGGTTTTTTAGTGCATTAATTAAAACAACTCACCGCGAACCTAGCTAAACAATTCAATTATCGAGCATAAAAGGCTAACGCCGAGCGTCATACAACAACGAAGAAATTAAAAAAAAATGTTTACGTAAATAATATTCGAGCACAGGCGGGGAATTAAATTAAACACTTTTTCAAACTCGATCTTCTTTTCTAGAATATTTAATTCTACTTCGAGTTAAGAAAAAATCTTACTCTTAACTGTAAAATGTTATCTTATTATTCTTACGAGAAACATTTATCATTTTTTCATCGCAGACTTCCGTCTGACGACGACAAGGATGTCATTTAATATTTGAAAACATCTCTTTTACAAAATATTTTATATCCAGCTCCCAAATGAATCGGTTACAAGATCCAAGTATTTCTACGTATACAACTTAATGATCATCTACTCGATGAACTTTCAAACTTTTACTCTTCTGATCGCTATCGCAGAGAACTTTTTTTTAAAAACTTGATTACATCTGATCAGTACCAAATCAGTCAAAACACACGCATATGTACTCCTATATAATCCAATAATCATCCACAATGCTATTTCACGTCACGCGTGAAACATTACAGTTATTCTTCAACGTGGACAAAATCCGTGGCCAAAGAAAATTCTCTCAAAGAATCCCTTTATTCTTAAGCAATTTCAAAGAGATTGATACGAAAGTCCATATCCATGGTCTTAAGCAACGCAATGATCGCGGATATCATTTCACTCTACACGTAAGAAATCCTAATACTATACTTCTTCTTCGATTATCCTCTTCCAATAACAAAATTCATCTACCATCGTACGATGTTCCCTTTGGACGTATCTATCTACGATATTTCCAGATAAATCGGTTTACAAACCCACTATCCATATTTCTATAGCTATAACTCAACATCTATCGTTGCACTAATCAAAAAATTCCCCAACGTCCATTCGATACGCGGATAGGTAGCGTGTATCCACCGAAAGCTCGTATCAATTCAGTGCAGAAAGGAGAGATGCCAAAAGGAGAGATACGAGGATGGCTAAATAGGAAAAGGAGGTAACGCGAAAATTGGCCAAGGCGAAGTTCCTTGGTCAGATGATCGCGACGTGAAACGAAGGAAGCGAACGAGTTACGAGCGTGGCTTCGATATCTTGCCGTTTCTGCACGGTCGTAACCGCGACCTTAGCTTTCCTTTAGTATTGGTCGGTTATGCTCGGGTCGATATCAGGCCACAGGGAAGAAGCAGCATCCGCACGAGCGCCATTCGGCCTCCTACAGCTACGCCTCGACTCTGTGCCCTCTTTCACCGCGTCGTTTCGCCCCTTTTCCAACGTTCCCCTAACCTTCTAGGACGGCTTGAAAGCTGCGAGGAAAAGACGCCTCTCTCGCCCTACCTACTCGCTCCCACTCTCTCTTTTTCTGTCTGCCTCTGTCGCTCACTCTTCGCTCGAGTGTTCCTCTTTGAGAGAAAGGACGTGAGTATGGCTCATAACGTGGTCATCTGACATTTGCGCCGACAGGAAACTCCGAACCAGGGAACTCTACGGTAGCGTAGAGGAGCGAGCAGAGGATCTAGAATCCCTCTTCCCGTACAACCCGCGGCCTTTTCATTTAACCCTTGGCGTTACGATGCCGATGTGCTTTTCCAATCCCGCGTCCTCCCACCAGCTTAAATGAATTTCGAGAAGCATTTGTCGCCGAACGTTTCGGTAAGCCATGGTTTAAAGAAAACGAGGATCAATGTCGACCTCACAGTTGAGAAACACGGAGAGAGAAGAAAGATGTGGCCGGGAGTAGTTGTTTCGAATAAACTTTAACTTTTCAATTTTCGAAGTTTCGCGGTTCGAAGCTAGGCCAGGGCAATTTCCGAATTCTTGAACTTTAGAAATTCAAGCTGTTCTAATTTTGGAACTCGTCAATTTTCGTATATTCGAATTCCCGAATGTTCGATCTTGGGAATTTTTCAATTTTGGATTATCTTGGAACTTTTAGATTTGAAAATTTGAATATTTTCATATTCTCATTCAAATGGGTCGTACAATAACCAACATATTTGCCAATTGCAATCGCTCGTAATTAATAAATTTTCCACCTAATTTCTTCTAGTTTCTTTTTCACCACTTATCCTAAATCCTAGAAAAGATACACATTATCCCATCGCTTCGTGTCACTGCTTATAAAATCAAAGTGTCCGATAATAAACTTGAATGCTCTTTCCAATTTCGATCACCGTCAGCAAAGAATAGGTCAACCGTCTAATTTCCTAAATTAGAAGAGCCGAAAAGAGGAAGAATGATACGCTCCAGTGGCACACGGAAACGCTACCTGAAAAGCCACGTGTGTGCATCCTATAGTGGACGTTTGACATTTGCACTGACCTTACGACACATCACTTAGACAGTCAGTGAATCGAATTACGCAACTGAGATACGACACCGCCAACTTGACGCTTTCCTTAATACAAGTATAGTGCAAATTTGTTGCTGTACTGTGAAAGTCATTTGCATTTGGTTCTACAATCGAAACAACGTAGAAAGCTATTAAAAGTTATTTTGTCGAGTACTTGTGTCTACAGAAAGTTTCAAGATCACACATCGACTAAGTGGAATTTAAATAAATAGTAGAGAAATTGAGGTTTCGTGAATCATACGCAATTAAAATTACCAAACTTGTCGGGGTTTGCCATCGACATTGGCAATTGGTAGTTAAAAGGTGTAAATTTTTGAAGGAGAGACTTTTCAAAATTTATAATGAAATTTTCTTGAGTCGTTTCAACGACGTTATAAGCTTGTCGAAAGCAGTACAACCTTTTTTTTTTTTTTTTTTTTTAAATCCATTTGTGGCGTCACAAAATAATCGAAGATGATCGAGTGTTGTAAAACTAAGGTCGAGTTGATAGCGGTATAAATTTGAAACTTTTTAAGTTGTATCAATGCCAAACAGCGATACGCAAAGTTTCTAAAATTAAACAAATGCGCAAGTTTCAATTCTGAGAATTCCTCCTAAAAGAGTAATCGGATACGATTTTCTAATTATAATTTCAAACGGGGCTAGGCTTTTCTTATTACGGAAGATAAGATTTCTGAAGTAACAAAATGAAATATAATTCTTACATTAATATCGCATATGTTTCCCATTTAAAAATCGTTATTGGTAAAAGTGCATTGAAACGAAGAAGTAGAATGATAATTATTTCTAGATGCATTTTCCACACATCGCGAGTTTGATACACACAAATTCCAGGAACTTATTAATTAGCAGTGATCAATTAGCGTACAGAAGTATATTACTTAATTAAACGTTCAACTGGCTCATTTACTTCGTTCGGAACCGCGTGCCACTGTATTCAGCCAAAGGTATCCATAGTGAGAAGAATTTCGAACGAGAACTTCAGCTTTAAGTGTTTTATTAGAGCAACTGCTAATACAATACACGTATGTATATGCATAATACGTAATTAAAACTAATTGACTATCTCGAGATCTGTTCCATCCACAAGCTATTAAAACGAACTCCTTACTTTGAATATTTTATATATTTTTTTGTTGATAAATTATACGCATTCTGTATGTTGTGCGTTTTTATGCTTTTAAATTTATGGGACAAAATTAAAGAGAAAAGTTGAATCTTTCCCTCCATAATCACGAACGACGTCTGATGATTATTTTTACGTTCGTTGATCTTTATCAGTCGAGATTCCTACATTTACCAAAAATATCTATCTCCAATTTCATATTTTCAGTATTTCATATTTCAACGATCTCTTATATCTCATCGTTCAATCACCTTAAAGCAATTTCAAACAGTAGCTGATTTAAATTCAAATCTTAATGAAATCTTCGATAAATTACAATATTCGCGAGAAAATCAAACCCGAGGAAATATAGTATAGATTCTTGATTCCATAAATAACGACGAGATCGCGTCTTGACATTTCACATGCGGTGCGCGTATTTCCTTTAACGAGAAGCCGCGGCAACGTTCAATAGGAAATTTCACAATACCGGAAATACAGAGACAACGCAATTTGGATCAGGAACGAGGCTATCTCGATTTCTTCTTTCACTATTCCTTATCCTACTTTTTCCACGCTATTCCATCTGATAATCGAAGCGCCGTCTGGACGTCTTTGCGGTTCGATTTAGAAAATTCTCGATGGCATTCTACAATTTTTACAGGCAACCTGTGGCGGAGGAGTACGCATCGCACGCACGCACAGCTTCTTCAGATCAGAAGATAGCGAAGACGGATAGAAAGGGAAAAAAGAAGAAAGAAATCGATTGATATTCCAATGTGTTGGCGGCGTGCCGTGAAACCAGAAAAATCTACTTTACATTTTTCATAGAAGAAGGCGGCCACTGAGGTTTGTTGAAAAAACGGGCACGAACCGAATATGCCGGTCAAAAAGCGTTTCGCGGTGTGGCGCAAAGAAAATAGACAAACTCGAGCCGCTATTGCGATGCAAATGTGTATACTTTCTTAACTATTCTCGCGACTTCACGCTATTTACGGTCTATTTTAATTTTCGGGTGCAGCTAGTTTTCGCTTTATAAATTCACGTTCTACGAATTTTTATTTTACATTATCGCGTTACGTTTGTTTCACATGTAAATCTTTGGCTATTTTATGCTTTATATCTTCCTTCCTACGAACACGATTCTCGATGATAGCACCATTTTTGAGTTCGTCAGGAATTAATTATGTAACTCGTAAAGGCGAGTGCTATCTGTACTACTTGAAGTTGTTTGAAACGAGCAGAAGATTATTTTCCATGTCACTGTAATTTCTACATCTACCTTTTTGTTAATTTCGACGATTATCTTTAAATTAAAATCGTATAGCAGAGTAGAATGTGATTCTACATGCAAAAATGAAACGAGGATAGAGAAAGTTTTTCCGTTTCATTTTTTATTTTTGTGAAAATCTAATTTGAAAATGTGACACGCGCAAATGGTTAACTAGCGATTTAATAAAGTTGATATCATCATACAACAGTATGTGTTATTCTAAAAGCAAAGCTAAGTGAAATATGTAGAACAACAATTTTTCCTGTTAGAGCCACTTTTTTTTTAGAAAAATGAGTTTAAAGATTTATTAAGTGTACATGTACTTAACTGACTCTCGACTGGATAAAATAATCACGCAGAAGATTATTCTATGAACTAGAAAATGTAAAATATAAATGTATTAGGTTGTCCGAAATGTTTCTTTCGTTTCATGAGGAAATAATAGACGCACAATGTTTTTTGTTTTATATTGGTTTATTGAATTATGCGCGAACGTAATAATAGAAATAGAACGAAATGGATCATACCCAATTCAATAAAATAATATAAAACAGAAATTGTTATTCATCTATTATCGCCTTATGAAACGAAAGAAACTTTTCGGACAACCTAATAGAATAAAAGTATAGAATACAAATATGGTGCTTCGCTTTCGATAAAGTCGAACGTGGAAATCCATCGAATGTACTTATATTTGATTAATTCCGGCTGAAAAGGGAAGTAAGATTGAAAAAATATACTTTGCCAGCGAAGTTAAATTGAAAACGTACAATAAAATTTTGTGATTTGTCTCGTTTTCGAGAAAATCTAGTTTGAAGCAGCAATTGTCGATGTACTTCGTCGAAAGCAGCAGTAAACGCGTTCGATCGTCAGTTTTGCTGAGTACACGTGTACTCGATAGATCTTTAAACTTCATTTCCTGGAAAACGAAGCTCCGAACGAAAAAAAGTTGTCTTCTGCATCTTCGATTTATCTTTGATCGTGGCATAGCTTCTTATTAAATTATACGACGTCTTATAATATCGTATCACAGTTACACGATAATGATTTAATTGCAATTTCTTCTTAAGATAATCTTTTCCCGCGTTAGGAGAAATATTTGAAAGCATAGCAAGTTGAAGAATACTCGAGACTATCGATTGATTTCGTTTAAAAAAATTTGAAGATCTGTTACGAGATTAATTGCAGAGGAATGCCCTCTTAAAAAAAAATAATTGACCTTAATTCGCTAAGTATAAACTACAAGATTGAAGAGTCGATGAATTAAAATACACTCAAGTACAGCGAAGCGTGATGTAGTGTTATTTGTTCGTTTCTCCGATCTTCTACCGCATTTTTTTATATTCTTAAACTACAAAATTCTGAGTTAAACATTTTTTGAAACTTTGCGCTACATCGTGTTGCATAGTGTCTGATCTACTACATTGGCAATAATAATGACAAACATTCAAATTCAATGCAAAAATTTGTTATTCTTCGTCAATATCAAACAGAATTTTGTAAAGAACGAAAAACAATTTCTTAATAATAGGAAACTTTACGAATAAATGACACGAGTCGTTTAGGAAATTTTGCACATTAGTCAAACAGATAATAACCGATAGCATTAAAGAATTTCAACACAAATGACCTTAACTTCGTATCAATTCGTTCTTCGATATTAACACGATGTAATAATTGCAACGTCGATCCAACTGTTTCCAAACACTCGTGTATCATCGAAAATATGTAAATAAAAAATCAAATAAATCGATTAACTGGTTACTGCACATTGTGCGTGTTTCGTCTGAAACAATTCGATATATCTCGATCTTTGCTTTCCATTTTCGTGAATATTTCATGGTACGTCAAATTTTTGCAACTATCACACACGAGCTAGATAGCTCGATCTATTCATCCCGCGTTCCAGCAATTAATTTCTCAACGATTAACGATAAGTAATATACCAAAGGCCGTGCGAATTTTCGAGTTTCACCGCAGTTTCGAGACTTTAATTTATCATCGCCGAAATCATTGGATGTTTTATGACAAAAAGGTTTGTCAAACGGAGCGGAACGGAGAGATATACCGTCCCACTTACAAGGCCATTGATTTATTTTAACCGCAGCTCCGTGTATTTTGACACGAAACTGTCATTCCTTGTTAATCAATTGCTGGCTGTGTCGTTACACGAATCAATGAAGCACCGACACTCGTTTTACCAATCGTAATTTCCCATTCTTTCTTCCTTATTAATTATCCACTCTTCGAGCTTTCTTCCATCCTCCAGAAACTTTCTTCGCAAAAAATTCTACTCCAAAGAATTCGCTTAAAAATTCTCTCTGTAGTTTATCACTTTTTAAAGGTGGGTCTCTTCAAAAATTCTTTTCCTCTTCTCCTGCGTGAAAAAATCTTACAAGAGAAGTTCCGTGTTTTAAGAAATTGCGTGAAATATTTAATGCCACGTAAACTTAAATTTAAACGCATATACCGTACTAGTATACCTTCACGTTCATTATTAAATTTCTATACAGTGGTTCGATGAAGTATATTCAATTTATTTGCGGTCCCTTGCGTCTCAGTCGCGTTACCAGTACGTTGCACTTTGTTCCGACGTGTCGTGAACATTCTACTTTATTTCTTCCGGGTAAACCTGAAATTTGCAGGTTGAGAAAATGAACGTCTCGGTTGACACCGACATCATTGAAGAAGTAACCTGGGACGTTTACGAAACGTCGAAATAAAACGTAACGTACGAGTAAGGCTATTGAAATTGAAACACTCGTCAAGCTTTCAAATCTAAAATATTAAGCTTAACAATTTTTGTAGCATCATTTTGCTATTTTTTTTTTTTTTTTTTTTTTTTTAACAAAATAGTCTCCTCTTTGAATTTTCAAGTTCCTCCATCCTCCGCCAGGAATATCCACGAAGAAGCAAATAAATTTATACACAAACGAAGACGTAGGAAGAAGGTGTTGCAAGTATTACGAAATGAAATCTTACCGCCCTTTGTTTCATCGACTGGATCTCGATTGCGGAAGATCGAACGAATTCCCATCGTTCTCTGAACACGCCGACGCGATCGTATCCGCTCGCATCTAACTCTACAAATACTACCCGTATATCGATTTAGACCTATCGTTGACCTTTTTCTATGGCATTTTTTAAAGTTCGAGCGAACCTTGGCATCGACTACTCGACGTGGGAGAAAATATCGACGACGAAACGTCGAATTGAACCTTATCGATGCAGAAATTCTCCGCCGCTTTCACATCAAGGTCCAACGCGAAAATTGATCTCCGTGTCGGAACGCCTGCCTCGTTCTAAAATCGTCAACCGGCCTAAATTTGTATTTCAGTTCGTGTCGACGAAATGGTATATATATTTGTTTAAAAAGAAATTATTTATTTGACGAAGATAGGTATTGCAATAGCGGAACATTGTGTTATATTGATGTTGTTTTTGTTTTTGAAAAGGTATCGCGAAGTGTGAGAATATGAAAGCTTGGTTCTATGATGTGTGATTACGCAAATAATAAATATTTATACTCAAACTTATGTATGTACGTGTCTCTTCGTTATTATACGTATTTTTAACACACCATTATAGAACATCTTGCCAATGATAACTTTGAAAATAATGTTCGGAAGAGCAGATGATATTAAAATATTACTGATCTTACTAAATATATCTTTGGTTTCCACAAAACTATGTCAACTCACCAGTTATTTTCGAAAGACCTACATACATTTTTGAATCTGGAAAATTCGAAATTTTCGATTATAATTATATCATATTCAAATTCCTCTGTTTAATCATAAAATGGTATTAAAATCAGAAAGTCAAAAATATACACTCATCATATGCCTCTTCTATAACGTTCAATTACCGATATTCTTCTTATTAAAAATACGCAACGCTATCATCAGCGATAACCAGAATATTCGAAATTATCATAATGCCGCGTTTTAAACAGCCGTTGAAATGTTCAACAAACAACAAAAGTGGGTATCAAGTTACGGATATGGCAAGCTCGTTGCATAACTCGATTCGACGGGAAAGCTATTGGATAGCGATCGGTATCCTCGCAGCAAGCGATTCGATTTCCTGTACCGGCCACCGGATTCAGCGAGGGATTTTTTGTCGCGTTGGGTCCCCGACAGCTATCGATCCGTATTCGCTCGTGCCTTTCGAGAACTCGTTCGGCGAAACGGTCGTTCTTCTCGCTGGCAAGTCGATTCTGCAGAAACGAAATGAATTTCGTTAGAGAGAAAAAGAGAGAGAGGGAGAGACAGGTAGCGAGAGGGAAAAAAATTTGGAGCGCTCCGGAAGCATTGTTTCCGCACACCTTCCGCCCGCCTCTTTTTCTCTGCCAACTTCGAAAACAACCTCCGACTTTCGCGAAAAACGTGTCTTCCAAAATTACATTAACTTTAATTTTTCATTCAAATATTTTCATCCAAGTTCGAATAGACTTTGAATAAATATAGAAATAAATATTACGATAATTGAAAATATCTCTTATTTCCTTCGTTATATTATTTAAAATTTTTACGATATTTTTTGGTCGAGAAACTAATATACTTTTATTAAGAAAGCGTAGTATTAAACAATGTTTTCTTACTTCGTCAAAACAAATAAAAATGTAAATGAAAGTTTAAGTAAACACGCTTCTTTCATGGAATCTCATATTTTGTTCAATTTCGTTTATTAGGGGCAGTTTATTTTTTATTTTTCTCTCGCTTCAATATCGTGTTCTTTTCTTTCTTTTTCTAGCGAGAAGTGGTACATCGCGAGAAAATATGGATAAGTATTGCAAATAAGAGTAGCGTGAAGTATAAACGATCTAGCGTTAATGAATATTCATCGACTGCTGTATTCCAGTTTATTTATACAACACGACAAATATTAGCGATGGCCAGGGAAGAGCGTGCATTGATCCGTGTTTATTTGAGTGCTAGATTCTGGTAGCTTTTGAACACGATTGTGACGCGATTAATTCGTACAGAAAACAAATACAATAAGGCTAATGAGAAAATGAAACAATCAGTTTTAAATGCTTAAAAAATTCTAAAACTATTAAAGAGTCAATTTATCTATAATAAATTATACGGTGAGATTATTTGATATTTAGATCGACAGTCAATATCACACGTTATCGCTGATATCTCGACGTTTCGAGAAAATACAGTTTCTACCAGAAAGATAGTCCAGTAAAAACTATACATTTTTATGAAAGATCACGAAAGGGTACTAGAGAAAGTCAGGAAACATCAGGAAGCGTAAGATTAAAAAAAGAAATAAATTAATGTAGACTTTAGGTTCAATTATGAAAATTTCCTAGAAGAATAAGAATTGAATATTGAGAAAATAGAGAGCAGAAGATGGAATAGAAATGAAAGAGAAAAATTAGGAAATCGACGTAACGTTAAAGAATGTTTCAGAATTTCAATCGAATATGATTCACGAATGGTACAATCTCAGCCTTAGCCTCTATTCTCATTCGTCTTCGGCATTCGCGACGGGGAGCGTGAAAAGCGACAACGAATAGACCGTTTCACCGGTGACAGAAGTATCGACTTCTATTCATGCGCGCCGTATTTATATAGTTTTTTAGATAAAAGCATTTTGTGCCGCGCACGCAACTGCAAAGCAAAGCTTTTAGCTGAAAGCCGCGTTTTCAAACGACAAGTCGCTCGCAAACCGATACATCTTTCTGATCTTCCTCGATGATGGTCAACAACGTTGAAAATTGTGTACCGGTTTGGCGCTTCTTTGCATCTTTTGTCGTTGCTCTCGAGCAGAGGGAAAAAATTCACGCACACTTTCAACACATATCGCGCCGAATATCCACTTCGTTATAACGAAAGAATTGACAAATTTAAAGGATCAACGACCAAAAGTTACAAATACGAACTGAAAATACTCTCAGTAGCTTGAATAACTTCGATAGGTACAAAGGAAATTTCGTATCGAATGAAAGTAACGTATATCAATAATGTGGGAGACACATCGTACAACTGTATGGAATATGGAACATCGATTTAAATTGCATAATTCAAAGGATTTAAATGGAATTTTCAATGAAAATTTGTATAATATAAAAGCATAGCGTAATAATTTTGAACCGAGATGAATCGAGAAGCGAATTTATAATTGCCATTTTAGAAATTCTAGTCGGCGTTTAACGCAAGAAAGAGTTAAATACGAAGGAGGATAGCTAAAAATGTTTATACGAAAATTCATAAAATCAACGCTAAAGAAAGAAGAAGATATACGTGGTTAACTAGTTCGCGAATCTCGTAAAAAATAGAATCTCGAATTAACGATGCCCGTAATTAGTTTCGAGCAAGTGGTCAATTTCACGGAAACGGATCGTTGCACAGATCGAATATATTAATATTAATGAAATCATCGGGACAGCCAGTTTGCCAGTGACAATAATTAATTATGCTTACAAGTAGGAGCATCTATTCGGTTGTCTTTACGGTATGAATTTGTCAACATTTTCTGGATATTTTGATGCCGGACTAGGATTTCTATATGCTAAATTTGTTCGTTAAACTCAAAAGTATTTTCTTCATTTTTGATTTCTGACATTGTAACATTTCATAATGAAAATTTGGAATTCTACAAAAGTGCCAGTGTATCGAATATTTGCAGCAAACAATACTGGCGAGTCTTGCAGTAAAACCACATTAATTTCACGGAAGCTTACCTTCCTGTTTTCCGGTAATTACATCCGTGGAATGCTGATCGATGACGCCAATGGAACCAATTAAAACAGTCTGTCGAAATCAGTAATTTATTTTTCTATGTATTGTCCGATGGCTTTCAATTTCTCCCCCCTGTACTTTTTTTTAAATCAAATTACTCGTAATCGTAAACTCGATATACCCAATTTTTACTTACAGAGGATTTTATGGGAATACGACGTCGATAATTTTACGAAGCAGCTTCACTTTGTAAATATTTTCTATAAACGGTCAACTAACCCGATTTTCTCGGCTAAAGAGAGATTAATGTTTCGAGAAATTGTAAAGTCTTTCCAACAAATTTCTTTTCTCCTCCTCTTTTTGCCGAAGTACTTGCAATTAAAAAAATTCCTCGTGAACTTACTATGTAAAAAAGTATCGCAACAGTTGACGGAGCAATTCCGAATTTGCGCCAACGAATTCATAAGGAATTTCGTTCACATATGTTTGTGTAACATCCTCTATCCTCAGTCTCCCATTATTTTACGATTTTACTTCATCCCATGGCAACAACATTATCCTTATTTGCATGTAATCGTCGTTCCATATACTCGAAACACTTTCGCCGTACTGTCAGAAAACATTATTCACAATGTGCCAAGCGGAGAGAATTATTAAGGAAAATAGGAAGCCGAAGGAGGTTGTAGGATCCGGCAGGACAAACGATAAATCCTTATCGGCTTTCGACGTGGCATAGCTGGCGAAGTAATAAATACAACGAACAAAGAAAACCTCCTGGCGCGTTCAATGGCGGGTCTGGTGCGGACCAATAAATATTTTCCGCATGGTCATCCTATAAAATGTACCTATCATGCCAACGACCACTACCGCGATGTTGGCTCCTTTTGCGGTGTTAACGAACGACGAAAGTCGAGACGAACACCGAAATCGGGATTTCACCGAATATTTTTCCCATTTCACGTTCAACATATAAGAAGTGCCGGGAGATATCTCGGGTTGACTTTTCCTTACTGGAAGAGAGAAAGTTTCCACTCGCACAGCTCGTATTCCTGTGATCCTTTATCGAATGTTAATCTTCCTTTGTCTCCGATGCTTTATCTCGCTGGTATTAAACGCGAAGAACACTCCGATATTAAATGCACGAACGAAAATCATTTCCATTCGCCGCGTGTTACTTTGTTCCGTTTCGAACATTCGATATTGACCTATACGAGAGGTAAAACGGATTTCTTTGTTCTACGTCGACTCCTTTGTCACTCATTTCTGTAAAATAACTCGGTAAATTTTCTAAAACGAATATCAATTTCTCGGTATAAAGAAAGCATAAATATTTCATTTGTTGTTTCATACTTTAACCGAATGTTTCTATTCGTTTCGTATCCGATTCTTTCAAGTACGATATTGTACATGAAACTGGGCTGCTTTCTGAAAGAAGAGTTCATAAGACTAAATGGTGAATCGAGTAAATTGTATTGCAAGTTTTAGTCCTAGTTTTTTTTTTTTTTTCGTACTAACTACGTTTCGGTTGATAATTATAAGTATTTAAAAATAATAGGCCTCTCAAAAGTGGAGATAAATCCATGGAATTTTGCTTTGCAAAATGTCAACGATAAAAACGTAGTTTACCTTGCAGTATTCATTTATAAAATAAATAAAAATGACATAATGATTCAACAATTTATTTAACTGCAAAATATCTACGTCTTTACCATCGATCTATAAATTCCTGTATCGAAAATCTCCTCAATTATTCCATGAATTACAAAACAAAATAATTTGCGAATAAGAAATAAAATACGACTAATTATCCTACACAAAAATGAAATATCGGAGCATAAGGCGAATAAATTCGTCGACCATAGCCATTAATCCTCATACGAGAAAAGGATTGCAGCGAGTAAAGGGTTAAAGTGGCCACGATATGGCCCCGCTTTCCTGCTCGTAGCCGCGTTATCGGGTGTATCGCGTATTATTAAAAAAGCAGCTGATCAAACTGCTCGAGAGGATGCTACTTGATAACACAACACTCCGGGGTCGATAGCTATCTTTATTTGACGGAAAGCGAGCGGCAGCCACGAGGCCCGTGATGTTGAGAAAAAAAGAAGGATCGGTGAAGTCGAGTGTCGAGCTCGTCGACTGAAGCTTCTCGATACAGTTTTGAAAAGGGACCGATACTTTCGAAGATGAGCAACACGTTTCCCGCTGTTTCGTCGACGAACATCGTATTAAACGTGTATTTAGAACGTTCTCTCTAACGGGCTGTATTATTTTTTACTCGTACTACTTTCTACGTATTTCGATGCTTATATGTAACACACCCAGTATATCTGATATATAAGCTTATATATCTAAATATTAGTGGTATTCAATATGTATTGCCTTTTTGTGATAATATGAAAAAGGAAGAAAATTGTGGCAAGTAACAGTTAACGTAATAATAAAGATGTATTCAACTCTTTCGTCTCACAGTCAGAAGACACACGGAAAATTACAAAAAAGCGTAAATCACGGAAGATTTCAAAAAGAAAAATATTTAGTTCTTTAAAGATCCAAGTTAAACTTAAGTCAAAGCAAATTTATTCGTAAAATTCTAATACTTGAAAGATAATAAAAAGAAAAGGGGGAAATAAATTCAACAAGACGTCTCATCTTGAATGTTGGCCTGCAGAAAACTAAGAACAAAAGGCAGGAATACACGAACTTATGAATTTTCCTCTTGTTTCTTTTTCCTAGTCAACTCGATCTCACCCTTTGATTTTCGGTTTTTCTTCTGTTTTACTACTTTGAACTGCTCGATCTCGTTCGCATGTGCGTAACATTCCACGATACGAATATAATGGGGACACGTAGAGAGTCACGGACTGCACCGGCAGGATCATTATGCAAACATATGCTAATGCCAAGCAGAATCATGACGGACAGAAAATGTAAAATATTTTTCCAGGCTTCGAATGCGGAAGCACGAAATCCGGTCGTGCTTCGATTCTATTTGGTACAAACGGGAATAAAGAAATATGTGGTGAAGAGCGCGTATAAAACAGAATAGAGAAATACGTAGAAATTTTTCTTTCAATTTCCTGACCGTCGTAAGTTGTAACAGTTGTTAAAACTACCTCCTGCTTATATTCGAATCTTTTACTGTTACCGGGCATATTCAGTTCGATCAATTCGATTTCCTACAATTATCGATTATATAATTAATACAATTATGATATAAACAGAAAATTGTAAATGTTTATAAATTAACTTGCACGGTATATACCTCCCTTTCCATTTGACAAAGGCAATAAAAAGAACGAACCTTTACGCTATTAATATCACTGAAATAGAACTCGTGGAATGAAACTTGTGGACGAACATTTTTTTGTTTCAACAGTTCGGATCTAAATAAGGTAAACAGATAAAATTGACGAACATGTGTGACCTCCATACGCCATTCGACCTAAAAGCTTGCGCAATTTTGTGAAAAATGACAAAAGATTGTAGACCATTCTACACGTCGAGAATAATGTAAACATTAACCTACATTCCTCACCATTTTACACAGCGAAACAACGTATAATATTCTAAACGGGAAACACATATTCTGGGAAACGTACACACGGCTGCGCGTGCAAATTTTGTAATTAAAAGGACGCTTGATTTATTTCATCACTGTTTTCAATAACGATATCTCTCGATTCCGAGAAAAAAGCGTAATTGCGTTTCCTATTTTTATCTTTTCCAAAACATCTTCGAGCGCGTGTTTATCTACATGAATATTTTATTGTATAAATACCATCGTCAAACACATTATATGGGACAAGTTGTTCTTCGTCATAACAGCCTTGACGTAATGCAACGAATACCTGGATTTTCATGTACCTGGGCGAATAAATAACAATGGTAAAAAGGTTGATATTTTCAGCATGACGTAAATCAGACAGAATCATGCTCGTAAAAATAAAATTTCGTTCGTCGCGCGTTGTCAGAAAGAAAATTTCAGAAGAAATGTCCATCGATATACGTGTACAAATTTTTTACTTTACATTTCCTGCTGCTCTTTCGACATACGAACGAGAAAAAATACATACTTTTGTTAGTTTATTAACAGCGCTTCGCTTTGATCGTGATATTTCTTCCCTCTCGATGTTAAATTTCTTCTATACGAAAATGTTGTATTATTGTTATTTCGTCACTTTATCTCTATTATTTTATTAACGATATCGTTTTCATGGTTTTAGCTGTTCTTTGTCTCGAAGTTCGTACTCTTGCCAATTTATAAATGCGTTATCATATTCCTTTTTGTAATATTCTACGTATTTTTCTGCTTTTGAAGGGCTCTTTTATTATCAAATAATTAGCACTTCCCATCTACGTTTACAATAGCTTTGAATTATAATCAGCGATATAATTAATCTTTTTTAAGAATATCTTCTACGCGATTCCTCGAGAATGTACATTGTCAATAGTTGTTTCCTTTAATATCTTTAGGAAAGATTATTAAAAATACGAATAAACCTGTCTGTGCGAGAAAGTTAATTGAATACAGAAGCGTGATGAATAAACATTCATAAATCGCATAAATTATTACGCCATACAGAAAACCGTACAGTAAGTACAGTAAAGATTCGACGTTCGTCCGAGTGAATGTCGAAGCGTGTCATTAGGGTGAAAGAAACGAGGGCTCGTAACCACTGCGAATGGTGACAACATACAAACAAGTCTCGAGTGAATGGCCGTGAATTCTGTGTTCGAAAGTTGCCTGCGTTTTAACGAAAGGGTAGTCGAGTGGCAGTAAAAATTTGTTTTCATCGTCTCGTCTTTACCAGCAAACTTTTACGAGACTTGACATTTTTTCTGATTTCCTCGGCTGTAAAAGTCTATAACCGGAATGTTTTGAAACATTGTTGCTTTAAAGAGAAACGATTACAGTGTAATTTCTTCATGAATACATAACAATTGGTTTTTTAATATTAGATCGTCTGAAAAGTTTCTTTCGTTTTATAAGAAAACAATGGATACACAACATTTTCCATTTTATATTATTTTATCGAATTACGTATGATCCATTTTGTTCTATCGAAATAAAAATCACAACGTTCGACAGATTAGGTTTCATGTTTGTATAAAGATGCGTCGTTGTAAAAGACGCGTCTGTAAAAGAAAAATACTTTTCGGACAACCTAATACATGTAAAAATTGTATCAAATGGATGAAAATAGTTTTCAGAAATTAATGATTTATGCAGATTTCTATCGCTATTTTTCTGTAAATGTAATTAAAGAAATTATAAAAATTTGATCATGAAAATAAAATTCGTAATATGTAAAAATAACAAACGATATTTCCTGACAACGATAAAACTCGGATCCTGCTTTCAATGCAATTCTCCATATTCGTTGTCAAACAACGTTTTCAAACACGACTTCCGTGGAACGATTATTAAAATCTGAAAATCATACATAAACTGGTTACATTTGATACGAGCTTATATAAACAACACTCAACTTCCATCAGAAATAAAAAAAGAATTTCTGGTAATTTTATTCGCGTAATACCAGGTATACAGAAAACAAGATAAAAGCAACGTATGGAATTAGTTAACTCTAAATTGATAGCTGGGAATTCTTTTAATTCAGAGATCTTCTTCCTCGGCGAGCAAATTCAGAACTTGTAAAATTCTGTCTTATTTCTCTGGCGAACCGTTTCGTTAGTTAGATCTTTCGTTCGTCTGTTAGTACGTTTGTGGTTTAAAGAAAGTTTCATTTTCATTTTACATCCAATTTCATTGTCCAGGCTTATTCCGAGAAAATTTTAAAAGTTCAAGTCAAGACATAAATCGTTTCTGCATGGCAATTACTAAGCGATGGAAAAATCGTTCTCGACATCGACACAACTTAGTTGAACGTTACCATGTGCGGTTAAACAAAGAAATAAACATTCAAGATATTTAAACCGCGCCAGAGAGTCGACAAAATGCTAACAAAGACTTGATAAACAGTCTTTTACTCGTGTCGGATCTCCTGATATAGAGAGGCAAGAAAACATTGTCTCGAATCCTCGTTCAAATGCTACGCCGTGGAATGTGAGAGCTTGCGGGCATTTACCTGCGAACCTGCCCCGTGAATTTTGATTTTTATTCCAAATCCTCGTTCAAATGCCGCGCTATAGTGGGGGCAGTAGGATTAACAAGACTCTAATCAAACAAGCTCGGGTCAAAGCTGAGAAGCTAGAACAGGGCAAAGCAAGGCAAAGCCTTGAACGCTGTTTGTTCCACTGGGCGAGGCGTGTTGACATTCGTACACTCCCAGTTAGGCTTGATAGATAGGCAAAGGCCATTTCGAGCCGGCCAACTCGTCAAACGGAATTCTGTTCAACGATCAATCGAAATTTCTTCTCTACAGAACAAAACAGAATCTGTCACGAATAGAATCGTGTATCACGAGTGATAGTCAGAATCGTGACCATGGGTTAACGCACGAATTAGAATTCCTAAGCTGTTACGTTGAAAATCCTAGCAAAAGTATCGTTATTTCTTTCGAACGAACGAAACTTCCATAATATCAATAGATAAAGATCGCATACCTTTATTTCTTTTCTGCGCTGTTAAGAATCGTTATTCGAAATGATTACAAATCACAGCAAACGTCTGAAACGGTTGACATGACACGAAAGTCTTGTAGCATTAAAACTGATTGGTATAAACGCTTAGACTTAAAAAACGCGTTGAATTCCGGCAAATAAATTCTCTTGATACGAGCTAGTGCTTTGCAATTATACGGACAGGTAGTTCCTGTTTACCACCTTAACATAAACAAGATAGAATGATGTAATTACATGCGTTGTTGGGTATTTGCTGGAACAAATCGGAGAATTCGCAAAGGCACCTGTTGCGGCAAAATAAAAAGAAGGAAAGGAAACCCGTCTCTCGAGCTTGGCTGGCTTCGAAGGGGAACGAATGGGATTACGATTGTTTTTCCTCGTTTTGCTTTATGGAAAATCGGTAGTTCTTAGCGAACGAGGGATTTGAGGTTTTGTGAAGTGTTGCTGATATATCGGATTAGATGGAGACGAACGATGCAGCTGGGCTTTAGAAATAGCACTGAGAATAGTACGTTGTTGGACATATTAGAGAAGAAATGTTTAGAATTGTTCTGAAGCTTGAAGAAATTCGATAATTCTAAGTGTACAATGAGTTTGTCAAAATATACCAATTAAGATTCTACCGCATTCGACACGCGTGATGCGTGGAAAACAGATTGTTACGTTAGATAGACAGATTAGGTGACAGATTCACGAAACACGTTGCATTATTTTGCTACGTATGTTTCAAAAAATGCCTATACGTCTTAGATTAATCACATTCTTCCAAAATTGTTCTCTTATTACGAATAATTCATAATCGGAATAATCGAACCAAACGATTGGAATAAACAATAAATAGCAATAGGAAAATCTAATCAGTACATTCGATTAAAAGCCTAAGAAAGGGTAAAATTATTTGGAGAAAATATTAAAAAAGAAAGATTTCAAAATATCCAGATTTATAACCACAACAAAGGCATCCAAAATGGACAATGACAAATTTCAATCTTCTTTCTTTCTTCGCCGACCAAAATGTCATCTTCTTCGGTTAAGGATCGCGAGCAAAAGGACGAAAACACCGAGAACGAACGAAAAACAGAAGAAACTGCGATCTATCTGGAAAATCTATCCATCAGATTGCGAACGATAAGTCGAGTCGTTGCCTCGTAGCGAGTTAACGGAAATGAGAAAAATATTAACATCAGGAGCACCGAAACGGAAATGGAGGACTAGCTGGAGGAAAGAGTGTTTACTGAGAGACGAGATCTAGCTACGAGTAATCTCGGAACAGTGGTATGATACCCGGGGAAAACGAAAAGTCACGATCAACGGATCGTTTCTCTTCCAGCGACGGAATTAAGATTTCATATTTCACGACACGAAATTCTGGAATTCCGCGGATATCTCGTATCCGTCGTCCCCATTTCCCAGAAAGATACGTGTTATGTGTTCAATATTCTGAATACATATCGGGGGTTGCTATTCTTAGATAGAAATCTGCTGAAGTCGTAAATGAAAGTTCGGAGTGTACTGTCCTGTTTGATTAAAATGTCCTATCTAACGGTTTTTCATTTTTCATAATATGTTAATACGTTTGAAGATTTGTTATCTTTACTTTGATCTTTCTAAATCTTAAGCAAGATAATTTCTATGATCGTGCTATTCTACGATTACGACCAAATATTATTAATTGAACGGAGAATAACGAAGATGGTGCAAAGAGAATGACGAAACTTTAGTGGAAATGGTAGACAGGATATTTTATTTAAGTAAAACAGTGTATAAACATACACGTATATGCTTTACTGGTAATATATTTTATTATGAATTTATATTGACTGGTAATTTATTTCTTGCTTGATTACACATATTATTTAATTTTATTACGTTGTTTTATTTCTCTATACATTTAACAAGCGATTTAATTATCAACTCCAAAGCGCTCTTGCATAAACAGTGAAAAAAATAATTATCGATGGATTGAAATATTTATTCCGATTATACTACAGAGAACTGAATATAGTAGCTTGTCAGATTTTAGAGGATCAATAATTTGAACCATATATAATTTCAAAATTCAAACAAATATCGAGCATCACGAAATACACGTTGCATTAATAACAATTTTTCTGAATTTACTTCTAAGAATAATCAAACGTTCAAACACCTTTTTTCACAAAACCATTCAATAGAAAGTTTTCAAACACGAATCTTCGCGCACTTAGACGTAGAAAGAAAAAGAGAAAATAAAAAGAAAACAGGGAAACGAGGGAGAAACTGCTTGGCAAGCCCCACTTATAAACGAAATAGTTAATCGGTAAGAAGCACACGAGTTGCAAAAACACGTCCCATGTTGCTGAATTATTTATTAAAAGTTGGCGGTAGGTACACACGACACACGGCAGCCGTGTCTCGCGTTTGTTCAGTCCACGGCGGTGAATTTATTTTTCCCCGACACTTTGCATCCGCAAACTTCCGCCGTGACTGTACACCTAACTCCAGACTTCTTGTTTGAAACGGGACTTTCGTTTCTGCTAAGAGGAAAACTTCTTAATTGCCGTGAAATAATCTACGCCGGCTTCTGTTTAACGCGAGTTTATCAACTGCGACAAAGTTCCCCGGATACACTCGCTTTTCAGTTTCGTCCCGATAATTTTATTCAGTCTTCGACTAGGAAATTTCTAGCTTGAGCTTGCAACACGTTCATAGCTATCTTTATCGAACAGTTATTGGATTGAAAATAGATAATTCGTATTAGCTACATTGTAAAATTTTAGATATTCTACTGATGAGATCGAGTAACCGATTATTTAAATTCACTGATCTAATTAGAAGTTTTTGAGACGTAAATTATTCGTGGTTAAAGGTACGTTCAATTTTTCGAAATTTTATCAATGCGATCGATTATTCAGTGACCTAAATTCGCTAATTTAATTGTATATCTTGAAATATAAATAATTCGTGTTTAGTCAAATCGTGAAATTTTAGAAATTTCAGCAATGAAATTGATTGGTCGATAATCTGGACTAACTGATATAAATTTCAGAAGCTAAATAATTCTAGTTCGTGTCTCTGGAGATTTATAGAATAATCGTGAGGTTAAATTATGTTGAATTACTTTAATGACAATTAATAGAGTGCAATCTGCACAGGAGTAATTTCGTATGGCGCTATTTATACCAAAGTTTCCATTCAAATGTCAGTGAAATATACCTACTTGTATGGTAAATCGCTGTAGTATGACCGAGGTAAAAACATTAGTGGCTTAAATGGTGCCATCAAAGCCATACTATGCCGAATGAAAAATTGTAAATTGTCAAAGCTAAATGGCTGGCTATTTCGAAACGAGGTCGTGGATTGGAAAAACACAGAAACTGCTTCATACGTGAAATTTATCATCTTTAGTGCCGAAAATTACCTAGCGTACAAAAAATAAATATTATAAATCATGCAAAATACTAATTCTACAAATATTCTACCATTTTATAATAACTTATGATCTTTGAATTAAAAAACCACCATATTATTTACCTTCGATTAAATAATTCATTATAATAATTTGTTAGTATTTCGTATTCGAGTTTCAATAATTGTTAAGTTTCTTTACGATAATTATCAAGAGAAGGATAGAGCGTAAAACAGTTGACTATCACATAAAATATATATCTCATAAAATATAAAAAAATGTTTCAATAACAATTTAACTTTTGTTATAAATATTACTAACCTAGGCCACATAATGAACTCAAATTCTCCTATTTCAGTTACATCAACGTAATTCCTCGGGCTATCTATAGCCATAAATTTTGAACCAAATAAATAGGACTTTCTTTATAATAAAGATTTTATAACAAAGCAATTTATAATTTTTCATTTCGATATTTCTAAAAATATTTCAACTTAAAATATCCTTTCCCATTTCGTCTCGCTATTTAAATTTAACCGTCAACTTGCTATTCAACAATCGTTCGCGAAATCACTTCATACATTCTCTTTGTTTTATCGATCCGATTCAACTAAAACATAAATCAAAATTTCCGAGCAGCGTTAGCGAGGTCCGATCGGAACGCCCGCAATGTGGAATAAATTATTTGAAGGCGGCGTCGTCCAGGCGCTTTATTAATTACACCGAGGCAACGAGAGAGGGCCATAAGCGACGTCTTTTTCTCTCTCGTATAATTTTCAACGAACCGAGATTTATCATCGATGTAACAACTGTTCATTACGTAAGATCGAGTTTCTTACTTCGCTGTGTGCCTCCTTCACAGGCAATAAAACCGTATCGAGGAAACGCACCTGCGATTAATATTAACGCCCGTTATCGTTCGCTACGGAATACCTTAATGGCCACGGAGAGACATTTGAAAATTTATTTGGCTGCATTTATTCTTTGCAATGGCGAAAAGCTGCGAGATAATTGCAGCGCGAGATAGCGCGCGAGTCTCGCGTTTTTCTTGCTTCTAGGTACTTGATTAAATCACATTGGTTGCAGATTTTGCCCTTTTTCTCTTTGCTAAGCCGCTGATGAAAGAACTTTTGGCAAGGTGTCAAAATGCGAACAGGGAAGGTAACAGCGAAAGAACTTGAAAATAAGTAAGACATTCTAGAATTTTTACATTACGATTGTGAATTTTTTAGAAAATTTCGACACTTTTCTTAAGTTTTAAAGCCTTATTCTCACTACTGTTTTTAATGTTGTTATTAATTCTACGTTCCAAAAGGATATTTTACAATATTGCTTATCCAGAAATGTACTTTACATTTCTATTATATCTTTAAAGAAGAACTTTTTTGTTATTTCTAAACAAACGTCATAATATTATTTGTTGGAAAACGTTTTTTTATATTGTCTCCAAAGAAGGATTTTTATTATGTATAAAAAAATATAAATATTACGTAATCGAAATTGACGCACGACGACAAATTAATCTGCCTTAGACTGAAATGTAAAAACTTAAGTACATAGCCTCTAAAGATGGTTTCTAGAGGCTCTAGATATTAGATCTTCAAAGGACCATCTATTAAACACGATGAACCATCCATCCATCCACTTCAAACCTAATCTTATGCATCCGTACGATGACGAATTAACCACTTGTACGACGCGACGTGCAGTGTATATTCCCTACAGTATCTCTATCGATTATAATTATCATCCTTATGCCATGAATAATTGCCAACCGTAAAACATTTACATTAAAGTACATTTAGAAACAAGTCACTGAAAAATTTATATACAAAAAAATGTCCTTGTTCGTTCCTCCTACTCTATGGTCCCTGCATTTCTATATCCTGTTTATTCTATATGTTTTATGTTTGAATTTTATAGTCTTATGATTTATTTTGTATTTTATATTTTATGTCCTATTATATATTTTTATTCCTGTTACAACATTTAGGTAGACAATGGACAATTTTTTTAGAAAAAAATTATTTCAAACTAAAGTAACTGTAAACTTAGCGTTCGAAGAATTTTTTATTGAAAATGTCAAAAATCTGAAATAAAGAAATTAGTAACGCAGTGTATGATAAAAAAAAACGCAAAGAATTACATATGTAGAAATAATTTTGATTAAATACATTTTATGTCGAAAATGTACACGTGATCGAAGCAAGGAAGATCGATGTGTACATTGTGTTTGTGTGATTGAACAGGAGCCGCTGGTTTACTGCCCTAGTGAGTGTCTGTTCTTTTAAAGTGCTGTTAAAAGAACGAGCTCTTGTTACGTGCCAAGTGGCCTGTTTCCTTTTAGCGCGAACGCGAAGACCTTTATCACCAGGAAAACGCAGTCCGCGTAAACGCATTAACTGTTTAATACATACTACGAATATCAAGTTTTTTTATGCGTCTTAAATATATCTTCCTAGTGTCGTAGAAACAATTATTAGAAATTACTTTGCTATCATGCTAAATCCTATAAACACATTTATAGTCACTCGTGACTTTCCATTCACGTCAATTGAATTTTATAGAAATATGGACAACATAGCGTAATGCTTATATAATAATAAACGTAACTGATATCGTAATATCTATTAAACTGCATAAAATGTAACGTGTAATGAATTTTACGCTTCTCTATTATTATACCTTTCTGTTGTCATCAAATATAACGATACATTCGATCTTTGCGCATACATTGTCATCGTCCATGATTGTTAGTCAAAAATATGAAGAAATTAGAAATAATTATATTTAGTAGCGAAAATAATAACTTTCATCAACCACTGGCCAACTTGATTTTTGACTGCTGTAACAGTCAACCTTTGTCATATATGATAAATATTTTACAAATGGAGATAATACGAAGCTGAACAATACGTTTTGAAAATGTTTATCCTCGCGTACATGGATAGAATCATATTAAAATTAAATATTCTACAAACTTCCGCAATACTTTTAATTCCGAATGAACAAATTTCCATGAATTGCTACTTTTTTGTCATCTAATAATTTAATATCTTTTATTCTCGACGAAAGAAGCAACAATTAACTGCGAATAAATTACTTACGACATAAGCGAAGGTTTGAACGTTCGCGTATTTACGCGCGTTTCCGATCGCAGAAGCGTTGCGACGTTCGGTCATTTTCGGACGATTTCGCCCACCGACGCAATCGTTGCGCGTCTGCGCGAAAGTTTGAAAACCTCGCGAATTTGAAAAGGCAGAATTGAAAAACGCAAAATGTCAAAAGTAACGATGTTCGCGTAAAATTATTATTTAATAATAAATACAGTAAGGGATGAGAATCATGCGATATCAGATCTACCCTGTATTCGATCAACGTTTAAACTCACTTGAAATCGTAATAAAGAAACAAAGATTCTTAAAAATTGCGATCTATCCCTAATTACCTATCGACTTAAAAGTAAAGTTGAAGCTAAACTTATTCCAAAATATGTAATAATGGATAAAATACATATATACGAGATAAAAATACGTACATCTTCGTTTCTTGCTGTTACTGTATTAGCTTCATCTGACAAACAAAAGATATTCGACCGACTTTTGGTTCGATGTCCCTAATATACACAGTCCCAAAGGAATCGCGATGATGTATGAGAAATACAGCTATAATTCACGGGAAAAATGCGGAGGGACGTCGAGGTAAACGATGAGAGGGAAGTCTGGCAACCGTACGACGATATTCATTGCTAATATCTGCGAGTCCATGAGTAACTTCTTCCTTTTTTCCTCGAACTACTTTTTCTTCGCCCGAGTGCTTTTCCCTTAATTATATATCGCTTCCGAGACTAAAGGTTTCGTCGGCTATCAAACATCTCGGTGTTCAATCCCTATAATTCATAACTTTTCATCGACATTTCGAAAAGAATATTCCACGGAAGAAATCAACAAAATTCCACGTTAATTGGCATACTTTGGTTACTGACTCTCGAAAGCGAGTCTTTCAAAGGAAGAATCATCGAAAGCGACTCGCGTGGCTCTGAAATTACAAAGAAAAGCTCTCGGTCCAGCCGCGAATCGCAGCGATCGAGCTTCATAATCTAAATACATGCGAAACTTTTTGCGAGCGGCTGATTTTGTATAAAATTTTACTGAGCAGATGTTTATGCAACGATCGGGCTAAACTCTTCTGGCAAAGTGTCTCGAAACGAGCGGAGTACTCGTCAGGAAGTATCGGCGCGCGTGTCAATGCATATCACGCCAATGTTCCAGCTAAGAGAGTGTGACGCGGGTTTACAGCTATCGTAAAATGATATCGAAAGGCATCTCCCTTTCGGTCCGTTTGGGGGTTGCGTTGATGACGTCACGGAGCACGCGCACGCGCCCGAACAACTTTACGTGTTGATCGTTACCCATCTTCTGCATCTTCTCGGCTAAGGGTGCATTCACGCGCGGTCGATTCATAGAAAATAGAATCCTTTTGCCATGCAACGTTTACGCGTGTTTCGGTCACGTTTGCGATTTATGCTCGTATTTGGATTTGCGTTTACAGTGGCGCGCACGAAAGTATTTGAACGCTTACCTATCATGGAAAACTTTTATGTACACATTGTAAGGATTACGTAAAACATTTTGGAATTTTATCAGTATTACGAGTAACAATTGTAAATTGAAATTTAACATTAACCGAACAATGTATATGAGAATTGAAAGGTATTAAATACTTTTGTGATCTTTATGAAATATATAAAATACTGAACATTTTGTAACTTCCATGTATATATTCAGATTTGTTTCAAGATTTTCCAATATGATCTATCGAACTACAAAGTGTTTCATATAACGCACGTGATATACTGGTAAAAGATTTTTGTAAGTACAGGTATGAACACCAATCGTAGAACAGTTTTATGTGCCTGATACCAGAAAACGCAGGAAACCTTAAACGTAAAGGAACGTATCTGAAATTCTTCGTCGTTTTATTATACTGTCGAAGGGTTAAAATATAATTCTCAAATATACAACAACTCGATATAGCAATACATTTGAAGAGAACAAAACCTATCATTCAACAGCAACCAACTACTCCGTCTTTCACACAACGCACGCAAAACTACGTACACTTACACATTCGTCCTTTTCTCTAGTTTACAATCTCTTTCGCTCGATCTAGGCAAACTACGCAGACATTTGCAGGATATAGCACATCTGCATGTATAACTAGAACCTTGGATAGCTATAGACTCTTCTTTTGCATTCCAACCTGGCTCGGTTTTTCCTCACATCTGCCGAAACTCGGCCACGCGCTATAAACATCCGCACCAAATTCCCTTTTTCGCGTTGCATGAGATAAGAGTTGTTTGAAACCTGGTAATTCCAAGTAACTCTAAATTCCGCTACCTGCTACCTATAAACATTCGTACCGAATACCCTCTCCTGTGTTGCATTACGTGCAAGTAACATAAAACGTGATAATTTGAAGTTACAGTTTCGAGTTGCACTTTGAACTTTAACGTGTTTACGCGAACGCTGATTGAATAGTGGCAATCGTACGTTTGAGACGTGTTTTTCACCGTTCGACTAGTTCCACTTTTAATTGATTAATTTTTATTAAACAGATACGAAACAAAAAAGCGTGAAATGAAAGATGTGTAACGATTGCTATGTATTTAGTATCTTTGCGAAATTCCAAGGCGCGAAAATACACAGAATGCATCCAATAAACGAAAAATCCTATAAAAAATATCTACAGTACAGTACTCGTTGTAATATTTATTTTTCCCTGTATTACTGTATAACAATTATATTAAAATTTAATAAAACAAACCTCAGCTGAAGTTGGACTTTTTTTATCGGTGACATCATAGAGATGTTTGCATAAAAATTGAAAGTTCGGTACTAGTATTCGTGAAATTTTATTAAATTGCAATACAATCGCGTTATTTTACAAAGAGCAAAAGTTCGACAGATTTTTATTGGATAGATGATGTTCAACAGGAATCGTGCTTGTATATCGTGGAACTGAGTTAGTTGTAGCTTCCGAAACACCTGACCATCGTACATTCCGTAGTTTCGCGAAATTTCTAAATCCTATTGATCAATTACTGCAAGTCGAGAGTGTTCTATTGTTCGCGAAAATTTCATTATTCTGTCGACAGTGTATATACCATTTCCTCTTCTGCATTTACACTTTACGATCACTTATGGGAATCAGAGGTAATATTAAATTTCCAGACTGCGGGCTACCTTTACAACCCAAAGATCTTTGTGCTGAATAATTTCGTATTCGATATTCTAGTAATTTCATTTCTTATTATGAAACGTTGCATATCTTATAGTATTTGTCGGTATTTAGTTACTTATTTAAATGATAAAAAATGGAACGGAAGAAGAATGTTGACTTCTTACGAAATAAATTTCGGAAAACTTCGATACATTTTTCAAATTATCTTCGTCAACTTGTAATTTAAAATATTACCTGCTGTTTAATCTGGAAATACACATCAGCCACAATTTTGTAGACGAAAAGAAAATTAGAAACTTGGAAGATGAAAAATTGTAAAGATCGAGATATAATACATATACACGGAGAAGACGGATGAACATTCGAGCTGGCGGACTATTAAATTGAATAATACAATCTGAATCGCGGCGCGCTTACGCGTTTACATCGTCGCCTGATTAATAATTTCGAATTGTCGGGTACAATTGGAGCGCATGAGTTAATGCTGGAGTAATTAAAATTGATCCTATTACGCCCTTTGTGACCGCCAACTAGGCTTGACCAACGCTTGCATTTTGAATAAGACAATTACTATTGGTGCTGACGTGTATAGCTAGCTTTGAATTCTCTATCGCTCGTGTTACTCATCGCGCTAAACTTAGCGTTCTACGAAACGCTTAACATCTTGCGGTTAGACATGCTAATAAAATTAGAAATATTTAAATATATGACTCTTATTTATACAATATACGTATGCATGTAATAATTATGTGTTGTAATATGTATGTACGTATACAATGTGTATGTAGTTCATTTATCAAAATCTTTAAAAATGCTCCTTTCATTTGAAACTGTTGAAGTGGTCACCACTTCTAAGAAAACTCTACATCTGGTCTTTTTAATTTTCTCAAGCACTAAAACTATCGACAGCGTATAGACAATAGACTGGGACGAAGGCAGGCCATAGACAGTAGACAGTGGATTCGTGGTTTTCAGTCATAGGATAACACCGCTAGCGTGCGGATCGGGACCAGCTTAAATTGTATTCCTACTTGTACTTACACTTCTGTATTAAAATATATTTTCTACTTTACAATTTATCCACGCGTTCCTCTGTTCATACATCTAATAACCACAACAGAAACGTTAGGCTATAAAGAACTCATATATTCGATGTAATAATAGCAATGTCATCAATTTGGTACAAGGAAATTAATTCCCCTTTTACCTATGTATTATATACATCGCATTTGTTTTACACTACAGATTTAGATTTAGATCTTCGGCAGATTCTCTGCATCTTCGTATCTAATTCACACTGAAACTTGGTCTGTAGGATTTAAACCTAAATTTATATGTGGATTCCAGGACCGACGCATAATTATTACAATTTATTATGTCGCTGCGACTGTAGCAAACAATTAGAAGTAAACATTCTTTGCACTCTCGTATTTCTGAAACTTCAACAAAAAGATAGTCTTCATAAGAATACAATTGAAGAAAGAACAAATTTTTTTTTTCAAGGATCTACAGTAAAATATCTCCTTAAGCGTCTAGTTCGCGTTCAACGAGGACTGGGTACGCTCGCAGCGTCTGGAAATTTCCACGGAAAATTTCAGCTAGCCCCAAGGCGTCCGGGACGCAGTTTGACGGGTCCCAGACTAGTGCGAATGCAGTGAAATTTGCATCCCGTATACATTATGCAAATCATTGCCCTTCTCGGCCAGAGATATCTTCGGTGATTCGGTTCGACCCGCCATTCAATCCGTGGCAGGGATTTCGCGCGTCGAGCACAGTGAACACCTTCGTTTCGTCGGCTGTCGAAATGTCATCACGGTATCGATACCGACTATCGATTTCCCGCTAGGTTGTTCCCTTTCGAGTGGCACGGCGCAACCACTCGACACCGAGAAAGCCACCTTCGTGTGCGCTGTTCCGGGAAATTGTACCCGTTAGAGGGTTCTGTTCGAAATTACCGATGCTAATTGTGGCTGTTACGGCATTAAGCAGTCGATCAGATCGACTGGGACGATTAGATAAGCGTGGGTGCGTGAATAACAAATAGAAGAGCAGAAAGACGTCCGCCGAGGTCGTTCGTGTCGCCGGATGTGGTTTCATCGAATCTCGGTGTTCACAGATTCTATTGGAACGCTTGTGGCTAGATACCTTCAATAAATATATTATGGGTATTGTACGAAAGATTTTGAAATTACATTAGCATTGTAACGAGGCTCGATTATCGTGATTGTATTGGTAAGATTTGAAACAAATTGAAAATATATACGAGATACTTAGTGCAAGTTATATACGTATGTACATGCAAGTACATGCATGTTAATATACATATTCAAAGTATCGAAAGTATTCGAACAAACAATTATTATATTAACAAGACTCAATAATTAATCATCTTTAATTATTTTTCACTAAATATGTGTTTGATGTATCTAACAATTGTTCTCTAATAACATGTGATACCGCGAAGTCACTTTAATACCTTGGTCTTACTGATTTTCCTATTTTCACACACTGATTTCAATGTCTTTAATCTCTTTGATAGTCGCCCTGTAATTCAAAGACTGCAATGATATTCGTGTGAAGAAATAGCAACGGGAAATAACGGAATTAATAATCGTAGCGAAATATACAAAACAAGAGGCAGAGTAAAGCGTAAGTGAAAAGGGGTGTGCATGGTCGGACAAGCTGGAAAGTCGAACAAAATTTAGCTCGGAATTATTACTCCAATTAAAAATTTCAAAACGTTGCTGTATTACTGCTTCGAAGTACGTTATCGACAAGAGAAAATTGTACATTCTACATTGTAGAAATAAGAGTAAAGGGATGGAAATATTTTAAATATCGTTTTAAATATAAATTATTCGAAGGATGAAGAATTTATTTCAGATTTTTAAGTTACAATTTTATCTCTGTAGAAAATATAAGAAATGAATATAAGAAACTACTTTGCTTAACCGAATTCCACTGAGAAATTCATATATTCAGAGAAATGTAAGTAAATTATACGTAACATTACAAACGTATAAATCAAGATACGCGGCCCATAGTGAAACGTTATTGACTCTGTCGTTGGTAGTATACCGGAATGTTATTGCGGAGTGTAAGTTGCCCATAATTACGAACTTTGGAATCACGCATCAAACTCAACGCAAGAGGATTCCAAGTTTCCGTAGCATTAACCTGGAAAGAACTGAAACTAGTAACTTTGCTTTACCAACAATTCAAATTCGTTAGTGTTCCAGTTATTGAACAAAACAGTGAGATTATTTTCCAAGTTTACCCAAGGAAGTTTCCACTATAATACATTTTCGCAAGAAACGGTGGTGGAGTCAAGATAGTATTTTTCTACGAAAATATTTATCGTTACTTTAAAATGTTGTGGCAAAACAGAGTTGAGGAATATTGAGAAAATGGTGACTCTTGGTTCGCTTTACCCAACGTTTTAATAAACTTCTCGGTCTTAAAAAAAAGAAACCTCCCATAAATTCAGTTCTTGAAAATTTTTTAATGGTATAATTAAGGAACAATGTTATGTGTATCCTTAATCCCGTTCCAAAAAAAAAGTTATAAACGCAAAATGAAAATGTTCTAAAAAATTTAATTAAAAAAATGATATTTTCACAAATTCTTGAAAACATATAAAAGAAATCTTTTTAAGTTGTTTAAAGCTTGATATAATGTAATCTAAGCCATAAAGTAATTTTAACAAACTGCGAGAAAAATTCGAAAGAAATAGTATTAAAAATCCTAAGATATCCTTGAAAAAATATTGTAAGAATGTTTTACGAAACTTGTTCGAGCTTCTTAAACGTATTATTCCATTTTCGCCATAGGATCAAACCACCGAGAACATTAAATTCCACAAGGTATCGACACGAAGTTACAATATTAGAATATTCAATCAAAGAGATTGGAAAAAGAGATAGCATCTCTGATAGTATGGAATCCTATTCTCATGTAGAATAACATCAGACGGTCTCCTTTCCAATAAGGAAAAAACGTTTCCTTCTTCCGAGTGATTTTTAATTTATTTTCAGACAAGAAGAGCGAACCTTATTGCGTTATATAAATCGTACTTCCTTCCTAGAGTTTTTCCTTACGTTACATTTCCATCTCAGCTCTATTTGAGAAAACAACCAATGAATTATAATAACAAAGATAAAGTACAAACAATTTTCTTCCAAAAATAGTGACAGTACGCGTGAGAAATGACCAACAATTTATTGAAAATATTTCCTATCCCGGAAAAGACAAATCTTTTGTCAGAATTTTACATTCCAATAAAAAATTCACGTCAAATTCCTGCCATTTTGACGTCTCGTTGTTTCTATTTTAAACGATACAGCAGTAAATGCATTTATTTACACGAAACTTTATTTCTGTCAATATTATCGTCGATTATAATTGGTCCACGAACCAAGAGAACGTGGCAAAATTATTTTATCCATAATTCAACCAACATCCATTTCCACTATTTTTCTCTTTTCTTATACCATACACGTCGACTCTAAATAAATCCCGCTCGATTCGCTGCTGATATTATCTGGCGGACAAGTAAATCCTCGTTCCACTTTTCCCGAGAAATTCGTGGTTAATTCGCGAAACGCTTCTCGCGGGTGAGAACGATCTACGCTGATTCGTTTTAACGTGAGAACTTTCGCGATAAGCTGAATGTAAGACAGGTGCGATGAAAATAACTCGAAATGCAGGGGATAGTTGGCAAATCTGTTTAAAACGCGAAACGTTGTATTTTTAAACATTTAATTCGTATTTATTCGAAATACGGAAGAAAATAATGAGATTCGAGAAAAGTATTTTAGAAAGATGTATTTGTTACATTGCATGTAAATTTCAGTATTATATCACATACGTCATTTATGCTTGAATATCTTAATTTCCTTATTTTCATTTATTTTAACGTTATTTAATTAAAACATATTTTATTACTGAACTGCAAATCGTATTATCTAAAAGTAATCATATAACGTATTTTAAAACTGTAATATACGAGCCAATTACATGTATAAATATATTAATAATCGTAAAAGAAATTTAGAGACGAATTAATGAAACAATAATATACGTATGTAATAGAAATTAATATTTCTACATCTGAAACGCATATGTTCAGGCAAAAATCCGAGTCGTAAAAATCATAGACACCTTTTTCGATCATATTTTGTTATTTTCAAGCTGCGGTGTTTTTTAAAGTGCACTGAAATGATATAAATGAAAAATTCAACAGCAATGAGATAAATGAATTGCCTAATTAGTAGAAATATTATATGGAAGACTAGTTAATACAAATTTAATTTCGAACAAACGACCTCCTCCTTTGAAAGAACAGAACCAACAGAACTTCCGATCAACCTAATACAATAAATAAAAATATACAAAGAGATCGATAGTTGCACGAGTCATAACATGCATATGATCGCGTTCCGTATAATAAAAAGAACGTCTCATAAGATATACTTCTGTTTGAATTTGTCCTGAAAATATAAGATGCAGGAATCATAAGGCAGAGACTGGTACGGTTCTATGTTCAATAATATCGGAAGTCGAATGTATCGATAATCATGCGTACGTATGCCAAATGCATGCACGATGAAAGAAACAAATCCTTGGCTCGTATTACTTCTACGATCCCTCGACAAGTATATGCTCGATTTACCATCTACAATCATCATGAATACGTGTCTATAGGCAACAGTGCCATAGTACTCAGATATTCGGTCTCGGGAACCTATGATAATACGCGTCTCTTGAATATTTCACGAAAGTGATCTCCGCAACATAGCGTGCTGTGTATTAATTGAATGCGAAGAAGAATGTTCCCCTGCACTTTCAGCGAACGGACAGGAAATTAAATTAGTACTTTCAAAGCGCTGAAATTGATACGGGAATTTCAATTCGAACGAGGACCGACTAAAGAGTATTTGAAATTTATGATGGGAGGATTTTAACAGTAAAAGTTTAAAAAAGAAGAAAGATTGAGGTTTTAAAAAGTTTAAAAAATATTCCCCCAATTAGAACTGTAAGTTCCCAACAAGTTTTCTATAATTTCTAGATTTGCCATCGTGTATTATTTTACATGTGCTTTGAGATATACTTGAAAAAAGTTGTATTACAAGCATGTTACTTGAAAAGTGACGAAAAACCTTAAGACTAAATTAAATCTCAACGTAGAAATCCACAAGATTCAGAATTAAAGTTTGAGGAGTTTTTATTTTTTAAATATACCTTATATCTTTATTAATTAACTGTTATTATTATTAACTATTATTAATTGAAATAAATACAAAAAATTTGTTCTTTCCTTATAATCATTAATAATTGACCTATTTGACCATAACCTACTTGCATACTATAAATACACCATGGTGTTTGAACCAGACTATATTAATAAAAGCCAAATAGATAATACAACGGTGGACTTCAATATGTTAGTACATGAATAAACAAGTTATTTAATACCGGAAAGCATATGTTGCTCCAATTTTATTCGTCAAACGAACAACCAAAAATTTTCTTCGTACGTATATCATGTACGGAAATATCTATATACAGTATACAGGAAACGCAGGTTTCCAGTCTCGATATTTATTACCCTAATCAACAACCAGATTCATTCACACGCATACACATACACACACGTATATGTACTAGAAGTAGCTGATTCAGTGACAGAATTGCAGGCACGTAGCTGATGCTAGAACGAGGTGCCGAGATTGAAAGCGCCGACACACATGTGTAATGATATCCTCAATGTGGAAATAGAAGTAGCTGGCACGGAATTACAATCACATAACGCACGAATCGCGGACAATTTGGCAATGATTTTTCCGTGGTCCGAGCAATGCAAGGATTTTTACAGTCGATTAAACCATGACAAACATTCAATTTGTGCCCAGAATAAATTCTATTCGGAACACGGGTTCACGGGGATGGTTCGACGTAATCTGGAAAAGCTTCTCTAGATTCCTTCTTAGTTTTTCCTATTTCTGTTCCCGCATTTCGATGTTTCCAAGGAATAAAAATGAGTCGAATGTAAGATTCTTTCTCAATTTGATTTTAGATTGCCGTATTAATTCGAACGCTGATTATATTCATAAAAATCATTTACTTTATTTAACGAGTAAAATTTTCTATTTTTCAGAATTCTACCGTTAAAGCGTTTGGAGGAATTCTACTGCAAAAGTTATCAAATTCTACAATTAAAGTCTGTTAATAGAAATTTTTTAAAAGAAGATCCCGATTCATATAGAAATTACGATATTACGTTGAATTTTGACTTCGTCTAAGATAACTGGAAATTTAATCGAAAACCGACAGCATTTTACCAGAAATTTTATACAAATGACTCCATAATTGTAGACTTGATAACAAATCAAATGAACGAGTTCCTAATTGAACGAACGCGGAACAATTAGAGAGAATCGGACGAGCTATTAACGTGTTGAAATCCAAGCAATGCAATGTAAGAAGGTTAATCAAGCCATTTCAATGGTTGAGTTTCCGTATCCAATGAATACCTCCTACCCTGTACATCATATTTTCGAAAATATCGCATTGGATCCTGTCACGGCGTTGTAACCGAATCGTCTGAACCGTGTCTTTGGCAGGATTTCAACCGCGATAACACCCTTCCTACATGGAGGTACAAAGCCTTGCCAAAAGGTAATTCAGAGAGACACGAATGAATATATTGTGTGAGACAGCCTTAATAGACTGGTACAACCAGCACCCACCATACATAAAATGTTTTTATGTCATAATATTTAGAAGTATCGAACCAGAAACTTTAGACTCTTCTTAACTTATAACACATGAAATATTCGAGTACTTTAGATCTTTTACTCGAGTTGTATCAAGAAGTAGATATATCATTAGTTATATTATTAATAGTTATATCATTTTAATATAGTTCGCATAAAATGGAATGTCGGTTTTTGCATTTTGCTTTGTAAACAATTTTGAAAAATCTTTAGGATTCGTTTTTGTAACGGTGCAATGAATATGCACGAAATTCAAGTCTTTCGTATATTTTTTTACATGTAGATACTATTTATTTTTATTTAACGATATCAGCCTGGAAGAATTCTTAGAATTTTCTAGGATAAAATCGCATGAAAATATTTCTCGAGAATATTAAATAATTTTAATAACAAAAACGTGTCAATTAGAAAAATTACGTTAATACACTTAGTCTGATGAATATTTAACTTTAACCAGGAATTTCCGTGATCACGCAATTAAAAATTAATATAGATAAATCAATTTCAATTCTACAGATTGATCTTTTAGTCCTTGCAGGTTAAAAATGTGATTAAGATTTGAAATTTTATTTGCGATTTTAATTCGCAGCAACTTCTATATCTGTTTTCGCTCAAAGGATCTGACAGAATTTATAAACGTGAGATTCAAGAAAATTTAAAAGCAGTTTTACAATCTCGCTTTGAAAAGCGTGTAGTCATACATTCTGCGAGAACGAAATTGACTTAAATATATTACGTCGTTTATTCTAAAACCTCTTATAATAAAAAAGTACAAAATAATATGCAATTTATATAAAATATCACGTGAATTATGAGTTAAAGTATATTAAAATCGTCCACGGAATCTAATTTAATAAAAAAATGATATAATGAGATAATTATTCTGTGGATTGTAACGAAACAATGATATCGTTACTGTGACAAAAGAAATTCCTTATCGATATATTCATAACGACGAATAAATTTGTTTTTTAACCCCGGTGTATTAAAAGTGCTTTCAAAGTTCATCGCAGGGAAAATTTTAATCCCTCCATAAAACAAGCAATAAAGTAACTTGATGAATCTGTGCTCTCGTATAAAATTGTTTGGAATAATTTTCTGATCAATTTACGCTCTTATTCGTAAAAGTATGAACAAAATATATTATAAGCGATTACACGATTGGAATACGAGGAAGAGATAACAAAATAGTCGATTGTAAGAGAAAAAGACAAATGGTACAACTGGTAGCGGACTGCATCTGATCAGACATTGCTTTCGCTAGATTAACCACATCTACTAACTTCTGATGCAAATATTCTACTGAAACTAATATTCGCTACAAAATTAGTTGAACGAAATTGATGAAAAATATCGATAAAATATCATTTCACGAATTTTTGAAAGTTGGTAATTAAAAATTCTTTAACACATAGCACTTTTGGACGAAAGATTGCATAAGCAATTAATACACTTTTTCTTAACGTCTTTTAAGAAATATCGTAACCACGTGTATTGAAAATAATGAACGAAGATACTAAAAAATAGTAGAAGAAGAAGAGAACAAAGAAAAATGCAATTTATATAATACATTCGGTGTAATGTTAAAAATATAGGTCACTAGAAATTTGATGTCGAATGTTCATTAATCACGTTTGGTATGAATCGATCCATCGATTGTGAAACGACAAGTCGTTCAAGCGACATAACGAATGCACCTAACGACCCAAAAAGCGAACATGACGTTAGAACGAAAGGAATGGCGAAGAATAAGCTCGAAATAGAGGGATACCGATGAAAAACAGCTTTATTCAGATAAAAAAAAAAAACCCGGCAGATGATACGTCCATTGATAGACGCCTATCACGCCATTTGTAACCACTCGATTTTTTAACCGAATGGATTTATTCGTAACCGGTAACGAAACTTTATATCTATGCACTTGAATCGTATTTAACTATTTTGTGAATATTAGAATAGTACAGAAAGTATTTCCTTAAAATAAATTACCTTCAACGGTGATTTTTATCATGGGAACTATACAAAAATTTGTAAACAATGTAAATTACTTAATATATGTTTAATTAAAATTAATAACTCTTTTAAGTAACTTATTTTGACGTAAGGTAATGAATTAACTATGTTACGATATAGTAAAAAATGTATAAGCCCAAAAAGTTGCGACCTAGCCCTCCGTAATTAAAAATTTTTGGCCTTGTGCGACTAATATTCTTTTTACGTCCTGTTAAAATGTTCTCCTGTTTGACATTGTTAGGCTCGCGTAATAAAAAGCTATACTACATAATTAAAAGGTCAAAGCAACTTAAAGAGGGAACAAAAGAGCTGCGCGATTCTCAACAGGGGATTAATCGCATTTAACGTGGGAATGGATCGATCCGCGCGAAAGCTTCTCAAACTACAAGAAGAACGTATTCATCGAGCAAATTATTCTTAATCGCGTAAGTATTCGGACGTATACAATTTCGACACCTTTAAGAGACGATGTGACGAACGTGCATCCAACCGTTTCTTTTCATTTCCACGGCTATGGCTGCGTACAAACGAGGCACGATGCCAAGTTGAGAATTACATTCATTTGGACGAGCTGTGTTAAGTACGATTCAACAGCAAATTTCGAGACTGTCCGTCAGCTTCAGCTATTTCATCGTTTATAAATTCTACCCCTTTTCGACATAGCTCGGCTGTTTGTGGACCGATAGAACAAAGGTGCTCGTCAAACAGAATGACTCCACTATTGCTACCGTCTCGTAGACAGTAAATATCAATTCACTACCAGTTTACACGGTACAAGCTGTGTCAACGATCAATCTGTCTTACGTATATTCCACCTTGCCTTCAGTTTTGTTTGCCATTTTTCAATTTTCGAAATAGCATCCGTCAAGTAACCAAATTTATATTTTATATTTCATGGTAACAGCAAGCTTCTCTATTCTCTGACGGATATTTGATTATGTGCTCAAATATTGCTTCCAGTAAAAAGAAAAGTTAATCCATCCATCGATTCTGTTTTATACCGTAGACAAAATTTTTACTATTCTGTCCTATCGAAAAAGTTTCTTCATTTTGAAGTATGATAAAAACGGGAAGAATGCAACTGTTTGGAATAGAAAATAAAGGACAAGTTTATATTATATATGTACAATATCTACAATGTTCTCTCATTATATACGAATTTCGTAATTAAATTCGAGATACAATTGTGTCGAATATACGTATGATCCATGCAATATTGATACAGATAGAACGCAACTATAATTGATAAATACGCGATAACACTCAATCAGAATTTTCTAGTTCGATAATCCATAAAGCTCAATGTTGCATGTTGCTTCGTTTAAAATATGTGCGAATTATAGCTGAATATATATCTACATAAAATTATTAATTTGAAGGATATCAAATGAGTGAATAATGATATCTAATTATTCGTCTGCGTCACGAAATATTATACTAATTTTTACAAAGATGATCATTAGCAACAAATAACTGTTAAACCGCACAGGACAAGGAACTTGTGTATTTAGGTAAAAAACTAAGTATATTCTTGCACACAGAGTCATGTTGACGAGTAACCTCGTTAGTTGAGGTTTAACCTCTTTAACGTTCACGCAGCAAAGGAGCTTAAAGTAAGTACGTCCTAGAAAGATAAACCGCATAATTTTGGACGAACATCATAGGTCAAAAATGATCAAAACATAAATTTGATTTCACAAACATGTCAATATTTGATTTTCATCATATTCAACGTTTTATCGCAACCAGTCACAGCTTGATAGGTTAAATTCGAAGGTCATTCATAACCTCGCAATAGCCATAAATTTTTTTAACTAATAGTACTATGTCAATATATTTCATACAAAAAATCTACTTTATACATAAAAAATAAAAGAAATGGATTCCTTAAATCTAATCCAAAGGGTCACCTATGACTGAACTAGGTGACAATTAAATAAATACTATTATCGCAGCAAATATTATATTAAGAAAAATTAATTATAATTAAAAAATATATATTAAAGATAGTTGTTTGCGTTATGAAAAAGAAGAGAAACGTAAAACGTATATCTTCTCTTTTTCAACGTAAATAGAAACTGCAACTTGTTATAAGAATTATTAGAAAGAGTGAGAGCGTTCGTTGAAAATTTAGATCACCAAGGAAAATATGCTCGAAACTTTTGGAATGGAAATAATGTTCAAAGGATAGCCGCCGTTTTGAATTCAACACGGTTAAAGAAAGTTTGATAACGAAAGTAAAGTTTTACAACAACGCCCGATAATCTCTGCAAACTATTTTTCTAACGTAAGTTCTTTTCAATAAGACCAGTGACCTGCCGCGGTCGCCTCGTTGGAAAGAGGGCTTAAAAATTAATTTCACCTCCATGACTAAACGTTACAACAAAATTACAAGGGATTACGCGTGAAAACGTTGATCAAACATTTTACAATATTGTCTCTTTTTTAATCGAGCTGTTCGTCGATGTGGAAGAATAATCAAACTTTGGATTAATTTAAGTAGTAAACTTTTTTAAAATTTAAATACGCAAAATAATAATATAATATCTCTAAGAAAAATTACGGACACAGAAGCAGCTCGAAAAGATGAAATTTATCTTGTACAAGTACGTAGATGTATACATCAGTAAGACGCAACCCCTTATTTTAAAAGGTACTAAGACTTACCCTAAGCGGATTTCTTTGTTGGTTATTGAAAGAAAGCCACTTTTCGATAGCATCTTATATATTCATAATTTTTTCTACTTCTCGAGCAAAACTTTTTCGCGTAACATTTTTATCAAAATCGATATAAACTTTTTCCCAACTTTTACTTACTTTTTCCTTCGTCTTAAGAATTCGCAATTTAGCTCTGTAGCCACGTGGCCTCTAAATACGAGCGTACTCATTTAGAAAGAAAGTTTTGATAAAGACGGAGATATCAAAAGAGGTTACCATTCAAGGGAATCTAGAGTGGCACATGACGGAGGAAAGATCTACGAGCTAATTTCAAAGCGATCTTCGAGATTTTTCATCGTCTTGCCTAACATACCGACGCTTCCTACGTAATTTATTGGAATGCCTTACATTTATCAAGTTACCTAAATTCAAGCAATTTGATAGCTTTCTATTACTGCACACCGTGAAACTGTTATTTACTCCGGAACATCCTTCTACGTTTCTACATTTGTTCTCATTAGTCAAACTACTTGACTTCGTGCAGCTTAAATTTGAATGATTCGAAACGCTGTATTACAATGTAAACTTGAAGTATTTGTCCAAGTTTTAGGTGAAGTTGAAATATTTTCGAATATTTCTTGACTTGAAAGAAACAACAGTTTCTTGATAACGTAATATTATTTACAATGATAATATTTGGATTAGGTACATCTTGAAATATATTGGTTTATTAAACGAAGTCAAGCTTCCTCGAAATTTTATGTTTCTTCATATTATACAAATCAGTAAATTTTTCTATAGACATTCTAAAATATATGAGATATATTAGTAAGAAAATAGAAAATGAAGAATATCTTAGAAGAAGAAAATAGTAGAAGAATATCTTTTTCCTAGAACAAGATAAACGTAGGAAAATATACGTTACAAACCAAAAGTTTGGAATTATAAGTTTCGTCGCTCGTGTCACTTTAACTATGAGCGCTTCTATTTTACTATACTGTGCCTATTTTCTATTAGCTGTGCACTTGAACTTGGGTCGCTTCAACAGGAACGACTTGAGACCAGCCAACGTGACTTCTATTACGACAAAACTCGAGCTACTCGAATTCAAGTAACTCGGCTAATCTGAACGAGTCTATATCCATTTTTTAAAACAGGATCTTGTGAGACTTCGATGCACGAAGTTCTTTCAGTATATACCAAGTATATACGAAGCAACGAACAGTAGATTTAAAAGGATAAAGAGGGAAACAGTTGATCGGGTTCGAAAGTGGAAAAGCGAAAACAAGGTAGCTACGAGAGGCATGGTAGATTTTTTGTTCAAATACAATTTTGTCGTGGACAAATAAAATTTCGATTTTATTTAACTCACGCGATTCAACGACAAACCCCTGAATTAAACGGGAAATAGTGAATTTAAAGTGAACGAGGAACAATTTCGATTTCGATAGCATTCTTTTAATTTTTCGCAGCGAAGCGCTGCAAATGTGACAAAACGTGATTTTTATTTCGTGAATTTTTCCCATCAATCTAACTCGACGTATCGTACCTATGTAATATGCGTATGGATACGTTTGAAACTTTTATTAATCTGTTCGTGCGTGTTATTTACAGTACTTTGTAACGATTAAAGTTGGCTACTGCATACTGGACTCGAACTACTGCTGCCTGACCATACGCAGTCTGATATCACTTAGAATATTATTCTCTCTCTTCAAATGAATTCTAACTCAGAAAATTCAGGAAACAAATTCCACATGATTTTCAAGTGAAACGTCCCGAAACAACGAACGCGTTAACAAATACAATATTTCAATGGTTCTATTGAACAAACTTAACATGTATATAGAACCAAGGTCATCATCGGTTTATTTTAAGATTCTTAAAATACATCCTTCTTTGCAATATTAAAATAGGTTCAAAGCTGTTTTTTTCGTGGTTCGATACATCCCCTCGTACAACAAAGTTTAAAAAAAGTTCATGCTAATGTTATGAACATATTAAGAACAAACTTCTGCTGCATGTGAGTTCATAACATAACGATATAAACACTAAGTAAATTATCCTATGTATTTCAAATAATGTTCAAATAAATCCTCCAGTAGAAAAGAATTACTTAAGACAAATCTCCCGAAAATATCGTTTCTAATATTATAAAACAACAAGCGATAAAACCACATATCCATGTAAGAAACAATTTCGAACACGGAATGCCCATCGTACCAATACGATAAGAGCGAAAGGTAAATTGGTGCATTACAATTATACCTCTTCAGATTTCGTTTATCGCGTGTTTGTAAATGGCTATGTCAAAGTGCAATGTAATTTTAAACAGGACTCGATTTTCCTTCGATTGAAGGGACACGCAATTTCGTTCGGGCTCGCTAAAAGCATCGACGATGAGATGCTTTGAATCCTTCACGAAGACCTGTCTAACAAGCTACCCGATTCGGTGCCACAACCTATGCTTGACACGTGCTTATCAACGTCACAAACGGCCAGTCAGCGTATGGCGATAACGCAGTTAGGGTGCATCCCTGGACGTAGTTTAGAACATACGCGAATACGTCCGAGCATCATCGTGTTGACATCTGTAATGGAGTTACCAGAGGGACTACGGACGAATCGCATTAAAATAAGTTGAAGAAGCGTTGATAATGAAGTCAATTCTCATAAGCCATTAGTCCATATAAAATATATTACTTTGCGTTCTAGATTTTTAAAGATCAAAGATATTTCAAAAACTATAATTTCAGCTCTCAATCTTGGCTTCATCCTTTTGATATAGTGCACTACTTTTCAATTTCAAGGTAAAGTAGATACTATAGTGGTGATTGTCGTGGATTCTTTTAAAAAAAAAATTTTAATTGCCATAACTATCGAATTAATAATGAATGTTAATGTTACTCGTGGAAAATTTCAAATTATATAAGGAAACGTTTAAATTAGAAGAATGAAAGAAGAAAGATTGGAATAAACAAAACCTTATTTACACCATTATTTACTCGATTATGAAAAAGAAAAATTAAAGAATATCATAAGTACCAAACTTTATTGGAAAACTAATTATAATGTACTGGAATTAAAACCATAAAACTAGCAGACAAGTACTTTCCTTCCCAACAAGGCTACTGTGTTTTCACCATTTTGTAAGTAATACAGTGTGATAGCTTTAATATCGCAGACCATTTCACAATATGACTCATATGGGATCGAGTTACACCACACGTGGAGCATTGAAACTACTTTCTATCTCCACCTTGTTCAACTAAAATGGAAGTTTATCTCATGGTCAGAACAGAACAATTTTTATATTATCTATGTATACCTCAATTTATGTCAGCAATCTCAATTTCTAAATATACTAACAGTTTTGTTATTCTAATTTTTAATAATGATACAATACCAAAATACCTTATAGTAATTCACCTTATAACCTATAATAATATTTTATTTATTCTTAAAACTAAGTTATTTTTTTACTTACTTTTTATTTTCATTTCAACTTTGATGTATTCTAATTTGAAATATTTCATTGGCAAATGCAATTGCAATCCTTAACTTGTAATATGTTGAACTAATTAATAATTACAAGTAGCAACATTATTGCTTAAGAATAATACAACGCATAGAATAACACAACCTAACCTATCGAGTGTAATATGACGATATGAAATTTAAATACAATGTAAGTTTCTACTGCGACAAGAACGAACTTAAACAATATAACATGCATAATCCAATGCATAATCCAAAATGAAACTTCTGATATCTTTCAATATACTACGCGCATATAAATGTGAACACTTTTAACTCAGTTTTCCCTGATCATAACATCGAACAATATTTCCAATTTTCGACAAATTATTATACGCTAAATACAAATATAAAATGGACTTTATTGTACATGATTATATTAAACAACAAATAGAAAAAGAAAATCATTAAAGATCTAAAGATATTTCAATTTTCCAATTAACAAGTTTAATATCGCGCGAAATACGAAACACAATATGACACTTCCGGTAGAGACGATAAGTACCAATCAAAATACTAATCATTTATAATACAATACGACCATGGTAAATTTTATTACTCATTGCTAGTGTCAATTATCTTTTTGCCTCTAATTTCATTTCGAAATATTTCGTAACTAGACCGTAGATTTTCATGCAAATTCATATTTTTGTTAATATATTTTGTTTCATCCACAAAATATTATAACGAGTACTATGCTTGTATCATGTGCGTTTCACAAATGCATAAACATCCGCAGTCCGTTCATAACCCAAAACGAAACTTCTCGTTGTACAAATAACGTGGACGATCTGTAAGTCACGCGGCATACACGAGAAAAAGATGATCGAACGAAAGAACGATGTTCCGTCTGGCACGCCAACGAGCTCCATAGTAGTAGCAAAGAGGATAAGCCAGGCGATAGAGGCGCACGCGGTACCGGCGACTGACCGACAGACGGATCATCGTTCAAATCAAATTCGATTATCGGCTTCGGCGGGCACACTGTCGATCGAATAAGAAACTCGATCTTTGTGCCTAATCGATAGAGGTCGCAAAACATCGTGACATTCGTAATATTAAACGATATCTATAAATAAACGGTGAGTCGTGGAAGAAAAAAAGATAAAGGTTAGACAGGATCCTTACCTTTCCACGTCACGGCGAGGTACACGCGAAATCCGACCACGCCATTCTCTCTCTCGAGCACAGCACCGCACTGCACCATATATATACACAAGAACACACTTCAACACATCTCTACCCCTCCCGGACAGCTTTCCTTCCGAAATCTTTTTTCGCTGCTCTCGTATTCCCCTCGTTACTTGTCTATTTCCCTCACACCATCTTTGTTTCTCTATTTTACCGGTCTCTCGTTGTTTCTCTCGGTTGCCTTTCCTTGTCGAATCCCCTTTCACTGCCTCACTCTACCTTCCTATCTAACCCCTATCTCACCCTCTATCTCTCTCTCTCACCGACCGGCAGGAAACCTCGTCGGCCTCCCTTTTCTCCGGCACCTTTTCTTCTTCTCGTTAAGATGGTGAACCGGTGACCGAGTCGCACGATATCCGCAGCATCGAAAAATCGTGACGTCCACGGCGTTGTTCGTCGACCGATACAAGCGACGAGTAGGACGAGGTTAGGAGGAAGAGGAAGAAGAAAAGGAAGCACCTCCCTGCGACACGCGCGCGCACGAGAGAGAGAGACAATCCAGCATCCAGCTACGCCCGTGACAGCGTCTGGGCAACTACTGAGGACGATCTGCGCGGTTCCGGCACAACCATTCGTTCGAATTTTGACCGACAGCGGCGCCACTGGTGTTATCCCTTTTCGTTAACGGGTTCACTATGGTGCGCACCACCCTCAACGGTTTACCGCTGTCGCTCCTCCTGATTATGGATGATTGTTCCTTTCTTTTACGAATGGTCTGCTAGTAGTGTATCGTTCATTTTATTTTTTGATCTACGAAATATAATTTTTATTGATTTGGAAATATATATATTTTGGCGACTTGATTGCTCAAAATATAAAAAATTGGCTAGTTCTAAATCAAAAGACGCGATTCTGTGTTAAACGTAGAATACTTAATTAATAAAAATCTTGCTTGTTTATATTACGTTAATAAAGAATAGAGGAAGAAGTAGAATTTTATTATATTACTAAGGAAAGATAAAATAACTCTAACTTTTCCATAGAGTTGAAAGAAATCTGTGGAAATGTTAAAAAGCAATTTTACTGTCTCCTACTTTTGCTATTACAGTTTCTTGTATTTGAATAATTTCTATGAATAATTCTGTTCGTCTTATGCGCTCTAATATGCCATCTTTTTTACATATGAACAATACGAAGTAATAAAATAAGTTATTAAAAAAAATGACACGTTATTAATTCTTCATCTCGATAGCATATCAACAAACTGTCATTTAAAAATGTGCAATGGATTAATACTTAAAAAACAGTATTTTATGTCCTGCATAATCTTTACAATTTAACATAGGATAAAGAATATTTCATGAACTTTATCATTAGACCTTTAACATTTCCGCTTACTCTTCTCAACGAAAATGTCAACGTGTTAATCAACAAGATAAAATTAACAGTCTATTAAACAAGAGTCATAGGTATTAGAAATGATGTAAGAATTTATTCAAAAACCTGAAATGACTAAAGAAAGCAGAAAATTTATGAGTAGATAACATTTTTTCAATTGAACTGCATAAATTGCTCGGCGGTAAAACCGACAGAATTGTATTTTATCCATTGCACCACGCCGGTACGATCGTCGGTATATTCTAAGGTATACGAGACAGAACCTTTTTACGATTTACGAGGGAAAGCCAACGTATAAATAGCGAGGAATCGTCGATATTTCGAGGAACGACGCCGTGACTAGAATCGTGAGCCACAAGGGGCTGCTTTTAGTTTTTATTCTATTTCTTTCTTGTAATCTCCAGCATGTAGTTATGAAAAGGTATTTCTTAGTATCTTGATGTAGATACTTTCGTTAATCATATGTAGCAACAGTTATAATATGCAATTTATTTATATAATTTTATTATTGTTGTTAAGAAAATATTATTTATATGTAAATTAAGCAGATATGTATCGTTTGTTCTTCATTGAAGAGAAAAAATTAAATAAAACATATACATCGTCATCTATATATGATAACTTATTGAATTCTCACAATTTGCTAATTTATAATTTTATTATTGAACTTAGAAATAAATATATTACTTTATTATTATTATATAAATATATTAAGTAGTTATATCGAAATTTATATTTTTGTAAAAATTATTTCATCGTAATTTGTAATATAACCTCATAACTAATTTAATTATTAAATAATTGTGTCAATTAATTAGATATATATTGTTACTTACATTATTTATCATGTAAGATAAATCAATGAAGCATGAAACCATTGGATTTATAGTAACTCAATAAATGCCTTTCTTCGTCGAAATGATTCGTGGTTTTATTACGACGTCAATTTTTTGCTTTTCTCTAATGGCATACATGGTAACACTCTTAGGCAGAAAGTTAATAATGGGGTAATAGACTATTACATCCATATCAATGTGTCGACTCACGTAAAAATTCTCACATATCAAAATGATTATCGCGATAACTGTGATCAACAACTGATTGAAATTTTTCTACTTACCGAATTAAGGTAAAAACAAAAATATTTTAAGTCGATTTATATTATTTAGACATTTATTTTTTATTTTACTTTTTATAAATACAAAACGAAAATTTATTCATTTCCCTTCAATAAAATGAGTTTGAAATGCTATATATGTAATATATATGTTAACACATGTATATGTTATGTGAGACAATATTAGAGATTTGACTTAGAATAATTTCTTTTTTATAATATCTGATAATATATGTGTCATCACTTGTTTCTCTTTATCGTTTTTCGTGTATTGCACATAGGTTATTTTTCATGAACTCTGATAGAGTTTACAAAGCTACATTTATTTGGATGAAATAAAAGTATCTCTGAAAATAAAATTCAATTTATTGTTATACTTAACATACATTATCAAGTAAAACATTTTCACGTTAAGTATTTTATTACAAATTTTACAATCACATTTTTTACATCTCAGGTATTACAGTTTCATCAAATACAGATACAAAAATAAAACATTTCAACATTTCATAACAGCCTCAAAAATGAAAAAGGAAAATTTTTATTTTATTACGGCTGTTAAATCTGGGATTATATAATACTATAATCTTAATTTACGTATCACTACGTATCGATTACATGTAAAAAAGTAGTTAATTTAAAATGCTATTCTTTTGTCGATATAAATAAGAATACATATAAAGGTATTATAAGTACATAACAGAACAGGATATAATCTAGTAAAAATATATAAACAAATAAAAAATATAAAAATAACCAAGATACAAAATATTATATTTCCAAGTATATAAATAATCCGAGTTACTTTTTCTGTTATCTTATATATTAAGAATTATTTTATAGTTATATCTAACGCGATCCTAACAGCATTAAAATAATATTACTAAAAAGGTAACGTCAGCAAATAAAAAATAAATATAGATATAAATATAACATTTCAATAATATCTACTTGAATTAGATTAATAACTTTGAAATATTTAAACGGTAATATAATTGCTAGATATATTTGTTTTTTTTTTTTTTTTAAACATCAGTAAGTTAAACTTACCAAGCGTTTTTATGGGTTTTCACATGATTTTCGAAAGCACCAAATTTGCTATAAACTTTTTGGCACACTTTACAAGTGAATGTTGACGAACGACTACGAGTACAATGAACCTGGTGCACTGCTTTTAAGTGGTGAAGTAAAGACGACTTGTGTCTGAAAACAAATTTCTATGAATAAATCTAACAAATCCTGAGATTTGAAAGCTCTTATTCGGAAACTTTATACATCTTAGTCTCCCTTTTTTACCTATATTTTCTAAAGCACATGTCGCAATTGAAAGGTTCTTTTATACGGTGGCAATGAATGAAATGCCTATTGAAATGATATTTTCGATTGAAAAGCCTACCACAACTTTCGCAAAGTATTATGTACATACCTGAAAAGAAATTCGATGACAAACACCATACTTTATTGGGGATAAAATAGTACATTTACCTCCATGCGCTGCAGCTTGATGTATCGCCATTGTACGCGCGCTTGCGAACGATAATAAACATGATGAACACTGAAACCTACAAGTGTATCACATAAAATACAAAATTTAGGGCAACAACAAAAATTTTAGATGCGTCTTTGCATTGTAAAAATCTCCTTTACAAAACTATCGCTATAATACGATATACGATATACGAGATGTTCTACCAAGTTTGATTAACCTGAATACTCGTTATTTTTAGAAATATGAAAAAACTTTATTTGCAAAAACTGTGTCATACGGAGGAGACCATAACATATAATAATTTTCTGTAATGTCAGTCAGTGATAATTTTACTTTATGGATTGTAGATTTTCGAAAACTTCCAGATTACCTTTATTTTTTTTAATAATTGTTACACTTCTTTATTACTAATGACATAGCAGATATTCAAACGGTTTTACTGGTTTTTAATATATATATATACATTTGTAACATACAATTTGTTGCATTTTATTACACTTCTGTTATTAAACATTTATTAGAAATTATTTTATTCTTATAGTGTGTATCCTAAGCGGGAGATAAGGAACAAAGAATGATTGTGGTCTTGTGATATGTACACAATCAATCCGGAATGATAAGTGAACAGACGTAAAAAATATGACGATTGTAATATCGCGTTGATGCAAACGAATTTAAATGTCCGCTCTACTATTAAGAATACAAAAGCATAACATGCCATTTAAAAAAATAAAGGCAACCTAGAAATCTTCAAAACTTCTTCATACCATACAGTTTATTCAATGAATGCTTTGAAAATGCAATTTGAAAAAGAATATTTTTTTAATTTTTCACACTTTATGGAAATAACATAAAAAATTAACTTACTCGTTCTTTTCTGTAATATGTTTATATTCGTTGTTGTCTTGAATTTGTAATGTTTCTTCTTGTTCTTGTGTACATGTAAATTGTTTAGATATTCCTTCTTCAATATCTTTTTGACATGAATAATTAAAAAATTTTATTAACGTTGAGTCAATATCATCCGTAATTTGCAAAGAGTTTTCAATGTCAATAAGTGGTGAACATGTTCTACTGCTGTCCTCGCTTAAAACATTATCAGTAACATATGTACTATTAGAGGTATATAAATCTGTATTGTCCAAATTAGCTTGTGAATCATCGTTAAAAATTTCTGTTGATAGTCTGTCTTTTGTATAAGCATTAATTTCACTAGTTGTAAACAAATTTGGAGCATAATCCTCGTGGCAAGAATAATCACAGCATGAACATTTTGATTTTCTATCACTGAAGAGATCTTCGGTCCAATAATCTGGAGACATTACAGGTTTTCTTATTGAAACATCTATTTCATCCTGTTCATTGTCTGTTAAGGACCAATCTGCCATTGTCTCATATGTATCTATTTCATTATAATTCATATCAAGTTCTTTTACCTGATAATCGCTATGTTTTGAACTAAAAGGATTATGTGTGTCATCAGAATTTTCTGTATACCCTATAAAACAATCTAACTTATTGCTGTCATAAGATTCGTAATAAAAAGTATTAAATATTTCATTGCTTGAGAAATCAATTGAATCTTGAAAATTATTTGATTCAATTTCTTCCAAAGATGAAGGATCCTGACTTTTTGAGGTACAATCTGTTAATACATTCTGAGACATTGAAGATACAAGTCTTTCTTGTTCACTTTTAAGAATAGATATTCCTTGCCTTTTATCCTGCTTGTTAGTGTAATGCTTCAACTTATTTTTTTGCGCAGAACTGTCTATCTCTGTTGACATACAAACGTTTTTATCCAATACTTCCTTCTCCTTGTCAACAAAGGAGCACATGTTCCAGGCGTTCACATAGCTAAATTTTTGTTTCCTTCTCCTTGATACTTTTTTATATTTAGCTTCTTTAACAAATGTATTTTCAGAGTGAATATGCTTTGATGCTGCGTCAGGAACAAGTAAAACTTGTTGCTCTGTTTTTGCTATATCTTCAAAAAAGCAGTTTGGTTTTGTTGCGTCTACTTCAGATATTCTATGTGATCTTGAACTACTCTTTAAAATATTAGGAACTGTGCGATGTGTTTTATTCAATACTGATATGTCTTGTTTTGTACTAGTATTATGTGATATTTTATTATGTAATATGTTATCAGATTCAAAATTATTTAATTCCTCAAAATGATTTTTTTCTTCATTCGTATTAATTTCTTTAGATGGTTCATTATCCTGCATTATATCTAATAAAACTGTGTTTTGGTACATATTTTCTGAACTTTCACTATGCATATTCCAAATAGTATTATAGTCAAATGTGATAAAATTACTTAGGTCTTCGTACATTTTTAATAATATTGTTTAGATATTCCAATGAATTTTTTCATTTCTTTTATTTACATATTATGACTATATTGTACTATTCATTATAGCTAAAAAATATAATAAAAAAGTAGCAATTAAAAAGATATACCAGAAATTCTATAACAAAATAGTTTTTATGTTTTGTAATGGAAAATAAATACCAAAAAAAGATATAAATTCATTACATTTTTTAAAATAAGCATTATAGAAAAGAAACAAATTATAAGAAAATTTTTTTTTAATTAAATAAGTAAGAGAGCATAAAAAGATAATTGTCGTAATATTAAAACGATAGCAAATATTTCTGTCAGCGGATAAATAATTGCTTTTTGTTTTAATAAGCCGAATATCATAAAAAAACTTACCTAGCTTTTCTGACCATAGTTCAAACGATGTTTAACACTGTAATCACAAATACAAACACCATCACCTTTCCAACACTTATATACCGATTATTACAACAAAAAATATATATGTAACTAATGTGACAGATATGAAACGTTTCAAACCGTACCGTTTGGCGACAGAAACTAAACTACGCTCCATGAAATCCTATAAAGAAACTTTAGTTGTGCTTAGATAAGAAGAACGAAACCTGAGAAGTCCTTGAACGATAGAATGTAAACATCCCTAAGAAATTAAAACTTAAAACTTTCGAGGATTAGAAATCTGTACGTGTGGTTAGTAGTTTTTTCAGTAAGCTTTCATTAATTTTCAAGTCTTCGTACCTTTTGATTTATTATTTTTTTATATCTTTGATATAGATTTATCGAAATTCATCAAGAAATTAAAAATACAAAGGCATCGAAATTCGAAACAACAATGATCATGAAATGAAATGCAGATTGCATCGACAATGGCACACACCATACGTTCTTGTAAGTTAAATTAAATACATAATTATATATATATTATTATTATTATTTAAAAGATAAATTTGGATAGTGTAGAAGTGTGTTACTTTGTTGAGAATCTTCTTCAAATCTTCAAAATGCAAACAAGGTTAAATTTACAATTTTTCGTTTGGAGGTAGATTGTGTGTTATATTCTACAATATTATAATAATGATTATTTTATAAAAGTGTAATGTGATAACGGTGTAGAAAAATGGTAAAAATTATAACTTTTAAGTTGATAATGTGATAATAAAATATTTTATTGTGACAATAACATTATTTATAATAATAAAATTTCAAAAGTAACTAAAGATGAGTTGTGTGCGATAAAATGTGTGATATTTAAATAAATAAAGTATTTCATGCTTAATAATAGTATTCAAACAGTAGATCAGCTTCTTTGAATACCTAATATAAATAGGATTACCAATCGTTACTATCAGCAACATCATCATATTTGTCATTACTTTCATGCCTTAATACAGAAAATAAGACATCCCTGACTTTTGGCTTGGGATCTTTGGTAATTTTCGTTGGTACAGCTTCTGCCTGTCCTAACATCCATTCCAGTTCTATAATAACACGTATAATAAGTTTATATGAATACCAATAGAATCGAGACAAATTATCAGAATAGATTTTTCATTAAATTTCCAATTATACATGCCTGCTTCAGTTAATTTCATGCCTCTTAATTCCATTGGGCCAATAATTTGTTTTATCATATTTCCATTGTGGTAGATAAAAATTGTAGGAAGATTGCTATCAGGCCAGTTGGGAATGCAAGTAGTAGAAATACTTTTCAAAAATTTTGTTGTAGGAAATTTTTTTGCTAAGTTAGTTAAATACTGATTTATTAATGAGCAGAGGGGAATGCTAAAACAAAAATCATAAAGAGATAAGATTCTCTTAATATCTCTATTAAGAATTTTGATATGTAATATCTATGAATAGAGGTGTACTATATATACCCAGCTTTATATAAATGAAGTATAACCCAAACATCATCTCCTGCATTATTTATTTCTTGAACATAATCTTTTGCTGATATTTCTTTAACTTCACCATATTTAGATTTGCTAGCTAACTCTTTCATTTCTGCTATTCTCTTTCTTCGATATTCCAATAGAACTTTCTCATCTTCTTCGTCCTCTAGTTCATCCAATTCATCTAGCGTCTTATTTTCTAAATCATTGGCAGCTATAAGAAATAAGAAATATCTAGATTAATAAATTTTAGTTTGGAATTGTATCAACACGAGACAAATAAAATAAACGTTCAATTACCACGCCCAGTTTTCTCATTTACAGTATTTTCCACAATATCAACGATTTGATCTTCCGTAACTTCTTTCTCTTTCTCTGGTATAATCCCTTTTCTTCTGAGAATGTCATTCCACTCTGTGTCTTCGTTTGGATCTTGCTGCGTTAATAAATTTAGGTTAACTAGTTTACATATTAAGGACTAACTTGAAAAATAATATGAAAATCTTTTATATTTTATCTTATGCTTTACTGCATTTCGACCATTACAAGTTTATTTAATCGTTTATTTTAATTTTTGTTCTGCAATATATGGCATCCCTTATTAGGAACCAGGAATGTTCAAAATGACATAACCTCTATTTAAAAAAGTTTTTCTGTGCTTACCATGATGTAAGATTCTTTTTAAAATAATATTTCGTGCGCAAAAGAATTAATTTGCGCTATGCAAATTGTCAGGTTGATAGAGTTAATATCGTTAAGTGATGGATTTCGCTTCTAATGTTAGAATACTTATGATCAACAGCTGATCACGTTTCGCTACAATGAGATACGCTACGCAACTGTACTCTTGTTCTTGACTTACGTGCATTTATGGTATCATCAATGACGTATTCACATTCGAATCTCATTCTATTTAAAAACCATGCAATTAGTCAGTGGCGCTCCTGGTGGCACGTTAAAGTTCCAGAACATATTTTAAATTTAATGTAACTTAATTTATTAATTATCTAAATTTTCAGCTTTTTATTAGTGCAATCCATAAATTAATTTTTAGACAAATCCAAGAACCTATATATTTTATTCTGCTACGAATGAAATACAATAATGTAAAATAGTGAAATAATAGAGAAAGGAAATTACCATAGTAAAAAATATATACACTTTTGTCTTCAATAATAAATAGCAAATGATGCTATACTCGATATATCATTTTAATGCAATTAACACTTATATAGAATACAATACTTATTACGTATTTACGCCTATATTCGATGACTGTACATTCAGTCGACTGTAATCAGAGAAACCGGTTGATCGTGCAGCTGTGCTGGTCCACGGCCATGTTTTGTGTCCCGCACCAAATACCTAAAACCAGTTTGGGACATCACCTCGATAATATTTATAGGCATATGGAATGATAATTTCTGTAACGGTACAACGTTAGTATCAAGCTGTATGCTTACACTTAGATTTATGCAGATTAGATCATTTCTCGTTTACATCTTTTTCCTTTTCCTTCCCTTTTTTATATTATTTGTTCACGTTTTTTTACACCAGAATTTCGAGGAGCTACTAACAAAACCAGTCTCATTTAAATTTCAAATGAACGAAAACGAATAACAGGCAATCCCGCGTAAACATATCATCTTGATTGCTTTTTGTTTTGTTTCAAGGAGAGGTATATAATAAGTTGCGTAAGGTTTACAATCAATAAAATTTGCATATAATATTCTGATTAAACGAGCGCGCGCGCTGTTTGCGAATTCTCGACTTCATCGAGCCTCTGTTTAATATTCAAAGTCGCGTCGAATTTCACGACCATGGGGAAGAAAAAGAGGAAAAGGAAGAAAGTTGCAATCTTGCTTGCCACCGGAGAAAGAACGCGGATTAATTTTCCTTTGAGTATATATATATACGCGCGGCGTATAAAGCTTAACGCACATGTAACACCGCGAAACGTTCAATCCGTTTTCACGGTGCTTTCACGTCGCGTGCATACCTTTGTATGGAACGGCCTTTGTTGCTGCATCGCATAAAAGAAATGCGTTTCCTCAAGGGTGGCGAGTAAATTACAGAAAATATGTATTTGTATGTATACCCGCGATTACTGATGGTTGAAAGTGAACACGTGTTTCTTTATCTTGTTATAACAACGGCATAAAGAAAAATTAGTAAATTGGCTGGGCAAATTCCATCTAGAATTCGAGCGATTGAGATCATTTTAATTAAAAATATTTTCTGATCGAAAGCTCTAAGTCGTGTAACGATCTTGGTACATAGATGACTATCTTTTAACTTATCTATTTTAAAATTTGTTAAGTATATATTTCTACGAAATTGTCTTATCGAATTATAATCTTTATTTTTACAATCTTTTAGGTATATTATACCGAATGACTAAGTTTAGTACTCCTTTAAATTATAATTAAATTTAGTATTCTTTTAATTAAATTTAAATGTAAATTTCATCAGCTAGCTATTCTTAGAACGATACAAAAAATTCTCCTGCAATTGAGATTCGAATTTCATATTTTTATACGAGATGAAGGGATTTGTAGACGAGTTGAAATATTCATGCAAAAATTAAATTCTCCGAAAGATGTATCTAGGAAATTGACACAATGAGAACAACAGCAGGGAAATACTGACCAAAGCTTCCCTTGCGTGAATGTATATTGCACGCACCGTCTGTCGTTATTGTTTTCCATTGTTATGCTCTTTTTTTTTCGAAAGCATTGTTTGGCAAAACACTCGTGTTTCCGGTTGCGTGCTAGATTAGAACTTAACCCTGTATTTAGGCGTGTGCAGCTCGATTCAATGGAATGTCATTCATTCGCGCTTATGTATCACGTTGGCGCTAAAGCAGATTGTCACAAATAAAATGTCAGCAACGATGTGATTTAATGGGATGTGACCATCATTTCATCGGTATTTCCATATTTCCACTATTTAAACACAAAAATGTCAGTCGTGTGATTTCTAATATTTATTAATCGTTTCCACTCTTAACATTTCTTACGCTTTCACAATGAAACTTTTTGAAACAAAAAGTTTCGTTTCGAAAAGAGAAAAGTTATAAATATTTTCCTTCTCTCTTCTATTTTTCATCGATATAAGAAATAATTTTCGTGTTGCCAATATGGTCATAAATCATTATTATCAGTCTGTATCGATAATATTTTATTCATTTGTTATCAATTTTTTATTCAAAACGGTTTTCCCCAAAATAATTCGTAACCTTTTATCTGTATTCGTCCATCGAAATTCGTTCTATTATCGTATTATTCACTTTTCGAACATTGTACCAGTAAATACGTAAATGCAATGCGTCCATTGTCTGATCATGGGTCATCCATCCATGTACCACAATCTCGTGGTCAACTTCTGCGTTATGTCGATACCTTTTTTGTGGTTAGGTATCGATGCTCCCCAGACCTTCTTTCCTTGAATCACGAAGCGAAGATCGAGCTTGCCAATTCTCGAGACGCGTTGAAAATGTCAATCGCTCGCTACAAATTAAATTCACGAGCACAAGTACTGAGCAGCTTATACTTTCGTTGGCGTTTGGCATCAGGAATATCTATGTGTAACATAAAATTATATTTCTCTTATCATCATACTATTTATATATAAGAACGCCAAGGGGATTATCACCGTATATGAAAACCTTGAAAACCTTGGAAGGAAAATTTTAAAACGGTTAACGCAACTGCGATTCGTGATACGAATAAAATACAAGATCGCAGTCGGGTTCTGACGCAAACAAGAAATTTAATGACAGTTCAATTAGCTAAGAACAGATCACTGATCTAATTTGCATATCTAATGCAATGTATCAGAAATCGTAACTAATTACGTAGATTCGTTCCTTTCATCAATTCACGCCACTGTACAATGTAAATTTTCATCGGCCGATATGAACGTGATTTGGCTTGTAACAAATACACACGAAACTTACTTCTCGGGGACGTTTAACGATAACAGCTGATATATTTACAGCCTCCTGGTTAGATTCGTTCGAACACGGGTAGCAAGCGCGAAATGTGAACGCACGCAGAACGATAGCATGAGCGCAGGATGTGCTTGTATTTACAAATCACGGTGTGCGGCACGCACGCACTGCCGTTCGTAAACTCGCGTATCCTGGATCGTTGGTCTTTTTGCAATTTGTTTAATGATCCTCGCATAACTCTGGCAGAAAACGACCGCTAACGAATGCAAAATTTCCTCACTATTAGGAGAGAAAAATTATTCGTATCCTTGGAAGACGTGGCAACTAACATTTTCGTAGTTTCTCACTATCTAATGCTATTCTTTATGCAATTCGGTAATTGTTAAATTGTTATATTTAGCGCTCTGCGGAGTAGACATATTATAACAGTTATGAGAATCGTTTGGAAGTATGCGTAAAATTTAAGTATGTACGTAGGTAGCTAGAATTCGGTGATGTAAATTGACTGGAAAGATTGCAAGTAAAATTTGGTGTTAACTTAACGCCAATTTTTGCTATCAATCTGTAATTACTCAAGTTCGCGATATCTTCGTTAAAAGTACGAACATTCAAAACCGTAAAAGAAGATTAAATTTTTAATTCATACAACATCTAGTCAAATATTTCACCAATGCAGAAAACCAATGTGGAAATCCAAAATTTTACCATAGTATCGAGAGACGCGTGTACCTAAGCGTTTCCTTGTTTGCTCGTCCGGTCAAGAGAATTTGCATAATCACGCATATAGCACCACAATGCTGCGGAAGGGAAAGGGAGGCATGCAATGACCTTGTGGAGGCTTATGTGTGCGATAGGATCCTCAGTAGAGGCATTAAACGAAGGTAACGATAAGGAATTGGAAAACGAAGGTCTGATAAAATGTTATTCGCTCGTACATACATATGTACGTTCATTTTACCTAGAATGTAGCCCACCGGAAATTTGCAGTTAGTTGCATTCCTTGCAGGGTCGACTAATCTAGGGATAACTCTATTCGCGAGATCGTTAATTGCTCCCCTTTCCAAATGAAAATGTAATTTTCACTCTGCCGCCGATTGGCTTCGATTCGAAGACTAATTGGATTTTAATTATGAATGTTTTAGTCGATGTAGGAGAGCAATTAAGATAAACGCGATATCAACGATTTGTCTATTCTTATTACATCGAAAGATTATTAGACATTTATTCGAGTATTTTCCATTTTTTCCTGTGATTTCCCAATTATAGATTTTTAATGTTACGCGAACGTTTACACATATTACATTTTTCATCGCGGGGGAAGAATAGGATTAAAAAATTTGCGAAGTTTGTAATTATATCTCGTGTTCTCTGATGTCAGAGGAACTGACTTTCATTTTTTGGAACAAAAATACAACTTGATTGAAAGGCGGACAGGAATTTAATTATAGAATCCAGTTTTCCCCCCTGTTTGGAAAGCAGCACGTCAAAGTAGAACATCTGTATCTGGTTGAATAACAACCTTGTCAATCAGATGGTAAAATGTTACAATGTAAAAATTAAATTCTAAAATCTGACAAAAAGGTCAGTTCTTCGAAAAATCTTCTGTTTTCTCAACTGCGTATAGAGCGTCATCGTAATTACAGTACCACTCGTATTTGTCCGAACAATACCTCACTTACATTATGAAAGCTCGGTAAGAATTCCTTGGTACAGATACAATTTCTTATGGATTCTTTGCTATATGACTCAGTCTTAAGAAACGAACGATGTTTTTATTGTATCATTGATTGCAATTATTCGTATCTTACATCTAAATTATTCAAGTCAAATAAGACTGCGATACGATTCTTTATTAGAACAATGAACTATTTGTATTATATCACTGGTTGCAATCGCACGTGCCTTACGTTTGAATTTATCCAACGTTCATCGACTTCCAAAATTACAAAACATACCAAATTTAAGTTGAATCATTATATATATACGAGTTTCTCAAAATCCAAATTAATTAATTCCACTTTCTAATTTAATCCCTCGGATACATGATTAACGATCGACTTTCAAAAAACCGGTTACTCCTGCGACTTCATTTGTCGTAAAGAGATGATATAAACAATAGCAGGTTCTAAGATAAATTTAACGAACAATATTTCTACATTTATAAGTCGTAACGTATGAAATTTCCAGTTTTTAATTATCCCATAATTCACCGAGTTCTAAAAAAAAAAAGAACAAATGTTTCGTGCGTAAAATTCAAAAAATTAAATCAATTTAAAAATAGCATTATAACGTATAAAATGATCTACAAAAATAAAGATATATATATGTATATATATTGAAGAAATTAAATTAGAGCAAATAAATTAACTTTAGAAAATTAAAAATCACACGTAATATATCCATAAAAGATTTCTACAAATATTCGAATGTTTTTACGAGCCACTGTACAAAACGCTAAGAATCCTTGAACAATTCTACCGAACGAATTTCCGTTTGTTTGAGGTTTGAATGCAAAATAGTCGCACGGTTTGTTATCAGTAGGTTTCGAGTACGGCACAACGCGTTTTGCCGCACGATAACAGGCGCGCGTATACCTGAGCGCCGCGAACAGCCAATGAAAGAGTTGGTTCAGCGTCGACCATCTTGCGCGGCTCTGCTTTCGAGTTCGGAGTCGCGTGGCGGCGACGTTCGGCTTGCAGTGTACGCCGACTGCCGAGCCGTGACTGACTCTGTGCCTCGTGGCCCTCGTGACTTTCCATTGTGACCGCAGGTCCGTGTATTTTCTCTTATCGCTGAAAAATTGACGCGACCATTCCACGGGGACCAACCAGTCGATCGTTTTTTATGTGACTCGACTTTGCGACTGTCAACAGTCGATCGTCAATTCCGTAACAACGCGTGTGTTTACCTCCTGCTTCTCTTCGTCCCTTTTTTTTTCAAGAACAGACCGCGTGACTGTCATTCGTTGTCGAATGACAAGACGAACGTGTTTTTTTTTACATACACACGACTTCCTTATTAGAAGAATTTGGCTGAACCGTCTTTTTCAAGGTTGAGTTTACTAAATCGTGGATAATAGTCGTGTGTCGCGTGTTAATATCTAATTCGCGTTGTGATTGTATACAGACTACGTTTGACGTTAATAAACATTGAGGTGTGTGTTGGAAGAGGAGATTTGAAAGAATTTTGCTCGATTCAAGCTGCATTGTGTGTAAAGGTATTTTGTATTATCTAATTTGACTCATTTTAGATGATCGATATAGATAGGCCATATATTTAGTAATTAATTAATTACACGTTGTTAAAACTGTCTTTTTATTTACTTGTAGCAGTAAATATGTATTTTTGAAGCATATTGAGTATTTCGAAGGTGTCGCCTATTACGATTTTTCGTGTATTTTTAGGAGATATCTTCGAATTATACAGATTGCCCCATCTCCAACTATCTTAGTGACATTAAAATCAATCAACCAGATTGGGCTAGCTTCTTTTTTATGTCTCTCCTGCGTATAGTTTATGAAACCTTTTATGATTAAAATATTCTATTCATTTTCATGTGACGTATATAATAAAATAAATAAACACGTAGAGTATGTAATCTAAAATATGTAAAAATATTAAAATTTCAAATCAATGGACAGTAACAATGAGATTACACATTATGCAAATTTATTTCATCAAAATGTGGAAAAATGATAATCTTAACTTTTTTCAAATAATACGACGTTTCGAATAATGATATATATCGTATAATATATGATAGAATATTAAATCACTGTATAACCTGTTAAAAAGTTCCACAAGAACTTATCGTCAAATTACGTACAATTTCTTGTCATTGATTAAGATCTGAACAACATTCGAGGGATTACATCACGAACAGTTTGTAAATTGCGCGAGTATTCCTCGTTGACAAACGGCCTTCGTTACGGTACGTGGCACTGACATCTTTGCAGTAAAGAAAGCGTGTCGTACAAGCGACGCGTAATTGCGTCTAGTATTTGGTGCAGCGGGACGATCTTATTCGATTTAACCTTGCACTTTCGCCAAGGTACCTTCGTGTCGTTCGTTTATTGCGCCTCTTGTTCAGCGGCAATTGACATCTCACTTTTTACGACTTTCGAAGTGATAGTAGTCTTGACATTACGCTATCAGCATCGTTTGTTTGTCGGATAGGTCACCGAACCTTGCAGCACTACGTCTAGTACTATCAACTTTTTTATTCGCTTTGCTTTTGCTGCTATGTAAAATTGAGTCGTTGCTTTATGGATAAGATGATTATTATTTGATATTGATCGTTTTCATTGATTGCGAAAGATTGTGAGAAAAGACGCTATAAAGGAGATTCGAAGAAACTTGGGTAAAATTAAACTTTAATACGCGCGCACGCGGTCCCCTCTTTTTTGAAACAATGGACAACATATTGTAATTGTATTGGAAGCAACGATATGATAGTGTAGATTATAGTATATATACATTCAGATTTGTAAAAGAAAGGAAATACGTAATTCGGTAGAATTATACTTTTTAATAGCATTATATATTTCAATAAATCTTTTAGTTTTAGAAAAATTATACAAGCGATAGCCTCTGTGAAAGTTATTTCGAAAGAGTTAAGAGAAGAATCCGTGAGATCTGCTTTCAAACATTGAAACGTATTATCGTTAAGGCTTGAAAATTTATGATAAAATCATTTAATTGATCGCGAATTTTATAGGTATCGTCTTCTGTTATATACGTATTGTTTATTATTTAATCTTTTGAGAATAGTTGTACGTAATTATACTATACGACTGTTTTATCGTTCTAGATTGAGATATCGTAAATTTACAATTGAATTATTCCAAAGTATGTACGCATCATTTTGTCGATTCATGTGTCGATACATGTCCGTGCAATTAATCTTTGACGAAGTTCATCAAATACAAATACATACTGGTAACGAATTTATATCTAGTGGAGAGGATACCATTGGTCCACGCGCTGCAATTAACAGGCCGATTAACTTCGTTTGTCATTGATCAATTTGTTCGTTACCCGCATACAATCTTTATCGATTCAATGACAATTCGATGTTTGAGCGTTCTTCTAGAAAATAATTATTAAATTATCGTTAAGCAGTGTATGGAAAGCTTTGTGTTTGCTAGAAACTCAACCTCAACTTCATTTTTTCTCTGGAGTTCTATTGATACGATAATAAGAAATCAACTTAATACAAGATAAATAATGCTAAAGTTAATGTAAATAGTAATGAAATAATCCCAAGTATATTTGCAAATTTTTTTATCGTAAACAAAGAACGTGGAAGTAAATTTATTTAAGATATTGTATCTCGAACGTATGATTAAGCAGCCACGCTTAACAAATAATCGTGTCGATTATGCGAAGTAGAAGGAGAATGCTTCCGAAAAAGAAGGAGATTAACGTTAATCATCTCCCTGGGCGCGAGTGTTTTTCAATTTTTCCACTCTATTGTTAAACGACGAATTTCGTCAGCTACGAGATCCAAAAGACCCACACGTTATTGTCTCTTTGCGAGAACAATGAACCATTTGCCATGTTCGACACTGCATTTTTTCTGTTGCACGTGCATACAAAACGCGAAAGGGAAAAACGTCCTCTATCTGCATACGATGCATCTGTTTATACATTCCCCGACGCACACGTTTATATGTGTATGAATCATATCGATAATAATGCAGGTAACTTATCTTAAAGCAAACGAAAATCGGCGATATGCAAACTTTTACATTACAAAAAGCGTAGTTCGAGCGAGATTTTTCTATCAAATAAGAAAAATGTAAATGTCATATCGTAGATTACGTTCCATTGACAGTAACGTTAAATAACATTCATTGGGTATAAAGGAGTAGAAATTCAAAAGAAAATACGCATTCGAAATTCTCGGTAGTTACAGAGCGCACTCTTGAAAGAAATAAAAACGATATTTCTTTGAGATACAGATTTGCGGTCGTTTAACGTATCAAAAAAGTTTTCCAATTTATGAAACGGAAATTAATCGAAATATTGTTTGTTTAATACGAAGTGAAAAAATATATCGTGGAAAAAATTTCTGCGAAAAATATATTTCAATATTTGCGCTCGTTTCAAGCTTTACACTCGTAATTCATGTATCCACTCATTCTTTATCTGTTAATAAAAAGTCGAATATGATCCGAAATCAAGATTAAACTTTGAAATTTACGATAAGAAATGCTTTAAATACATTAATATAACGATATAAATACTTCGATATAAAAATTCTCGGTTTTATATATATTATAGAAGATAAAATAATTTTGCTAATCGTTATTCTATCTCAATATTCGATAAAATAACCAGAGATTACAAGAACACAGTAAATTGCACTCTTTATTTTTTATTACAAAGCAGTTTTAAGCTTAAAATTACAAGTAGCATTAATACAGAAATTATTAATATTAACGAACGTAGTTTGAAAAAGTGATAAATAGTACAGAATATTCATTAAAAAAATACGATAAAATTGGCACGTTTCAAAGTTACATAAATCAATGCAACGTTACTTATGAAACGTCCCGTGATATAACACAATAAATTGATCGACCCTGTTGAATGCTCCTTAAGATACAAGACACGAAAAAACTTTCTCATCGCCCTATACCTTTAACCTATTTACAGCCACCATTTTTCATCGCAATTCTTTTTAGTTCTCTTCGTCTTCCCACGTAGCAGTTCGGAATATCCCGTTGCTTCGTTCCGTGTTGTTTCTTTCGAAATTTGTCCGTGGTGTATTAATCATTTTAATACTCGTTTCTCGCGTATCATTTTCACCCCCCATTACCCTTTATTTGCTCCTTGCTCTGGTTTCAATTCCGACGCTGCGACGACTATGTTTTCTCGTTTTGTCACCAACAATCCTAGCTTCTTCCTTTTACTCACGATGTTCACGTTTTTTTCTTTTTGCGTGACCCTCCTGCAAACTCTAATATCAATATTTATGCGCCCTCCGCGTAGTTGCCCTTTTAATAATAGCAACCAGAGTTTTGTCTTGCTCGTTACCTCGTCACATTTTTTTTTATTCGTCTGTCTCTGACCTCTGCCTCCTCTTTATCTTCGCCGTTTCGACTGTACAACCTTTGTTCGCTATTTTCACGACTTTGCTTCTTGCCCTTTCGTTCTGTACCCACGCGACCCATATTTTACACCGTGCTCATTTTTTTTGGCAACCCCCAATTTGTATGCCGTGGTCGTTCTCTATATTTACGACTATATCGCGGGAGTTGGTGGCAAAATTAACATTTGCGTTTTACAAGAACGAAGTTATGACTCAGTATCGGTAAATTATTTTGCGTCATAGTAATAATAAATGGACTTCTAGTAGTAAATATAGTAAAAGTTACAGTCGGCTGATTATCCTACTTGGTGTAAAATTGTACGATAATAAAAAGGTCTATAACCTGTAGTCTATAATCTCTTAATTTACTAATTTACCAAGCTTATTATTGCGCTAGAGGGTCTGGTATAATAAGGTTACAGTTTTTTGTAATCTGCTTGGGACATATTAGTTGGCAGATTTTTTATCGAGTTCATCGTTTGTTATTTAATTGCTCGTCTTAATGTATCTTAAGGTTATACCTCACGATGTAAAAACGGAAATGATTCCTCGACTTCCCTTCAAATGAATTATAAATGAATCGAAGTAGGAAACGTACGTTCGTTTTTCCAAGTGTATGAATAACTTAAATGTTGGTTATTTCTCCTTATTAGAAATAGAGCGTACATTTTATTGCGGACATTCCTTCTCGACTAGCGTTTGATTATTAAATAGCATGGCGAACAGCTGGTTTGCAATTTCCTTGAGAACGTTTTGATTCGGATTACGATAAGTTTGTATTCTCTTCTGGGAGAAGTCGAATGCTCTGCGCGATAGCACGCGTACTAAGATGTAGATTAAACGACTTGTACGTATAATTCCTTTCTTTCTAAGCCTACTAGAGTGTATGCATTTATCGCAGGTATATGTATGTTATCGTGATTATCTTAAATTCAATATTATGTGATTATTTCAATATCGTAGGTTATTTTGATTTAAAATTATATTTCTCATTTATTTCAAGTTGGATCACAGGTAAGACGCGCAATCAAATTATTGCAACATTGGCGCCGTGAAATGTGAAAAAGATTACGTGGCTTGTTGGAAGTTTGCACATAGTTAGAAATAATCATACTTAAATACTTTGAACTCAGATTTATTTCTGCACTTTTGCATACGGTATAATTATCGCGAGATTTATCTTCCATAAAAAAGCTAGTATAGCTGGTATTATAAATCCTCCAGTCTGCCAAACCTGTTCTTTTATCCATTATTATTATTGATCTTCTCAATAACGAAGATATTAATCCCTGCCAAGTATCCATTGGTAACAAATTCACTTTTTGTAGGTCGAATTTCTTATTATTAACCCTCTGTAACTGGATTTTTTACTCAACAAAAATAAATCGCTGCTAATTATCATTTTCGATTTTGGTAAGAGGAATTGGAACTAATAATTGTTACAAACGAGTTGTACAGGCAATAATGTAATGATATAAATAAAAGATATACAATTGTGATAAAATATCACGATAACAAGTACATAAAATAATTCCTTGAATAATACACCGTTCAATTTTAGAGAAGAGCTATTGTATGTCTTATGATGCTATAATACCGTTTATTAAAATTACCAATATTACTTTTAAAATTTATTTCAGAATTTAATATCATCGATGCTACGCTCGTTGTAATAAACGGTCTTATGGAAGTAAGTCAGTTCTCTGAGAATTGAATATTAATGCGAGCAATGAAATCGCGAAATTTATAGAAAGTGAGGTTGATCATTTCGGCTTCTGGGAAATTCACACAACTTTCATACCTTATATACGTGTTAAAGTTACAATCAAGAGTTCCCGGAATTAACATTTCACTAAGGAACGTCCAGGATATTTGAAATATGAACCATGTTATGGCCTTCAACCTTTGGCTTTCTATAGGCCTATGCAATAAGCTCGACCAAATAAAATCCCCAACGACGTATAAATCACGAGCACAGTCGAATACACGGTGGCACGGCTTATGGGGCACACAAAGAGGGTTACGCGTAGCGTCCACGGCGCACCGTCGTGTTTAAATAGTCGAGGTAACTAGGCCTGTCCGTTCTACTTTCCAAACAGGGCTCTGACTCAACGACGAGATTGTTTTGGGCAAAGAATCCGCGCAGGGTCTCCACCGACGTTCACCCCGACTTTGTCGAGACGCCTGTGCTCCCTCGTTGCGAGACGCCCACCCACGCATCGCGGCATCGCCTCCGGCTGCCGTTGCATATAGGGTGTCGTGAAAGTGCATCGATCGTCGCACCGAGAGCTTTGTGGAAGACAGGACCTCTGAAACCCTACACGTGGGATAGGTCTGGAGTGATTTTAATACGCGATATTATTCAACCGCCTTCGAGCGACCGACCAGAATACTCCTCGATCTCATTCACCAACCCTATTCTCTACGTACGCGCCGATGGAAGGGTGACTAGTTTTTAATTGAAGCACCGCGTAAAAGCCGGTTATTTCGTAAAAAATTAACTTGCGTGCTGCCGCTTGTCGTGAATGAATTTTTTAGTTGTTCGCCGATTGCTGGAGAAATCAGTAACTTTGAATTGTTTCGCGTTATAGAGCGGTTGAATGTGGATACTAATGATATTAATTTCTTGTTTATTAATTGTGATACTCTTGGTCGATTTTGTCAATTGATCAAGGAGTCGATTTATCACTTAAAAATGTTCGTTGTGTTGTGATCAATTTCCTTCTATTTGATTTTATTGCTACGTTTTTACCAGAAACAACGCATTTGCTATGAACAAGTTCTTTTTTATTTAATAACACGTAGCGAGACAATTAATAAGTTACAAATTTTTCTGTAGCATAAACGGAAAGCTGCTATTCTTTATAAATTTATACATAAATAAACCGGAATATAGTTTGTTCTAAAGCTTCAACAATCAGCAACATGGATATCCAAGATAAAGATAGTGACAAATATATGTTCCATGACAAACTTCTTTCGGTCGTATGATCAGCTTCATTCATCTGGTTTTACATAAAAGCAACCGTACACAGTTAATAAGTTGAAAGAAGACTAATTCATCTTTTTGTGCTGATTCCCACCGACGATAATCCGATTCGTCCAAACTTCTCCACGATAGAGCTTAGCATAGCGCGGGCATTTCACGATTTAATTCAGAAAGTTCTCGTATTCCACGATCTCCTCGTCGCTTCGCGAGACAACCGCGATTTACGATCCTTCGTGCTTCGAACAGGAATTAACGTTTCAATCAGAAACATTACTTTTTTCCGTTTCCAGGGTACTGAAACGCTCGTTTTGAGACCCGACAATCGATGTCTTCTGTTCTACATAGCGAAATACGAACCTTGAATGTGGTAAAAGAGATAATCGAGCCCATAGGCGTTGATTTTTCATTTTCCGCTATGCAATCACGAATCGTAGATTGAAATTACAGATATGAATGGTGTTTTACATTTATGAACGAAATCTTTTCATCCTCTATATCGGCGATGAATTTATACTCATTTTTACGATAATCGAAAGTTAGCTGTGTGGTTTGAAAAGAATTGGAAAATATCATTTCGCGTCGAAACATATCCACGGGCTAATTATTACGGAATTATTTTGTGTAGTATGATTAAATCGAATGAACCCTTTTTTTATCAAGTTTATCGATGAAAATGTCGATGCATTTTTTTTTTCTTTTTTTAGCGTAATTTATATAATCTATGTGAGTGTACTCATTTAGACAGTTTGTATATATGTAATGTTTATCGGTTTTTCGAGAGACGATAGGTACTTGCACTTGACAAAATATTTTCTCATGATCTGCATACATCAGGGCATGCTTGTTTAACTGCGCCAGCATGCAAACAAAGGGTGGGTTAAATTACGGCACGAAGGTGTGCACAGTGGATTTGTGTCTCGCATATTTGATACAAGCTGTGATCTTTGCTAAAAGAATCTTCCGATATAGGTAAATCAAATTATTTTCTTAATATCAGGATATCAGAATCGAATTTTTCTATTCAAATCATTATATAATGCACAATGTTTTCATTTTATAAAGATTGTTAACTCTGTATTCGAGTTAAAAGAAACGGATATAAGGAGAAAAAATCAGTGGCGTATATATGATAAAAGTTTCCACGTCGAAGAAATACTTTCGTCTGTCGGAAATGAAACGTGGGATGGAAAAATAAGTTTGAATTCCGATCACGGAGATTGCGGGGCGTTTGAATTTTGTATCGTGTAACTTTTCAACTTTCTCGCGTTGTAAAAAAGTTCGACAAAGATGCGTGTGTTTCGATCCCCTCGAGGCTCTCTCCTTGCGATTGTAATCGACGTGGTGGCGATGCTTTTTCCGTCGAAGGCCATGAATGAAGTTTCTATTCGTATGCGTTTCACCGACTCGACCATCTCATTCACACGTTAACGCGATGCGTTTAACTCACCGCGCTGTCGTATCGATATGCCATTTGTTTCATGATACCGCACCGTCGCGTCGTAAGTATGCAACGTACGCGTCATTGCTTCTTTCGTATGGTGTACCTCGAGGTCGGAACGCCTATGTGATATCGCTTTGTTCCATATAACAACTTCAGTAAAAATTCTTCAAGATAATTTCAATTTTTTTTTTATATAGAGTAATATCGATGTTACGAAGTTACTTTACAGCGAAATAATTTCTTCAAAGAAGTATTCGTAAAATAGTACTGATACGATCTTATCGAGAGAAAGCGAATGCGATCGTGTACCACTTTTAGCGTAATTATGATTAGCTGAAGAATAGAATTCTTTTTTCAACGTTAGAAGTTCCTAAATTTTTTATTTCAAGATATCTATATATTTTTTTTAAACGAAGTCTTGCAAAAAGATTGATAGTATTTTCTTAAAAATTAAATTGCACGATTGTTAAATAAATAACACTTATTTTCTACATAATGAACATTCGAATCGATGTGTCCGCTCTTTCAAAATATTTTAGCAGAGCCAAATTTAAAATTTCGAACGCTGCCAGTAAATAGGAAGAGCCACAGGGGAAAGTTAAATGCTGACCTATATTACAAAGTGTAACTTTCTTTAGGTCGAGTATCTCACGTTATGGAGAACTCTTTCCCTAGCCTTCTCTTATTATGCGCTTTGTAGGATCTTCACAAATATATCATCTGTGAGATCGTACAGTAACCGGTGAAATTAGCTACTAATGCAACTCCTTAAGAACGATCTTTCTCTCGTCACCGGTGTAGAGGTATGTATTTTTCCTCCTCTTGCATAAAAATGAAGTTTGGAACAATGGAATTTAGATGGAACTTGATATTTTCGTTTTATTTCGAGCGATTCGCGGATATCGGTTGAACAATTGGACGAAACGTTGATATTCGTTATTGAGAAATAAATTTCGGAGCTACACCGCGTTGTTCTTTCGAGACACGTTTATCGTTGAACGTTGAAGGGACAAACAACTAGCGTCGTTCGTCGTTATTTTTTCATCGCACGTGGCATTCTGTCCATTGTAAACACTCGCCTGTGTTCTGTTCCTTTTCTTTGACTAGTGGAATTTTTACCAATGGAACGAGGAGTTGGAATGACGAGCTCCATACGACTAACCTTGCAAATTAATTTCGTATAAAGGCAGAGTATCGAATATCAAAAAATAACATCGAGTACATTTTCAGATCTCTGAGTTTACGTATTCATCTTTTTTCAAGTTTTCTAAAAATACTATCAAATATTTCACGTAACTTTTATCTTTGAATCTACTTAATATAATTGTGCTTAACATAATCGAAGTAATATTAATTAAAAGAATTTTCAAATTTGTTAAATTCTAATGTTTCGTTTCTATCTTATCTCGAGTTACCGTAGTAAACATCTACGTATCTTGCGTTTTGTTTCTTCTCACTGATTTAATAGAATGTTTTCCAATGGAATATTTTAAAATGATAAACTCAAAGCGATTAGTTTTACAAATTAATCTGCTTCAAAATTTCCATAAGATAATATTAAATATTTGCCTTGAATATCATCCGTGGACCAAAAGTCGCAGCATCCAATATAAAATTAATTTAGAGAAGATATTTTCAAAATATTGAAATATTTTATTCCAATCTAATCTCAAAATTAGGCACGTTAATCCTTTATTAAACTACACTTTCATTGCCACTAAGAGAGACTTATAATCAACGCCAAACGATCAATGTCGATCAGCAAGGGGCGTTAAGTTGACCGAAAAACCGTGCCGGAAGTGCCGTCTGGTAGGATGGTTTTCCGCTCCACTGATTTCCTGTTTCTTCGAGGTCTTCTTTTTCTTCGGTACCGACGACACGTACGCTGCATCTCCATTCGTAGGTATGTAGTTTCTTTCGCGTTCGATAATCGTGTATTTTCTACACACATAACTGCACACGTACACACGTGTAACACCGACAGTGCTTGTCTCGATATAGCTGCAGAATCACTAAAGCTTGGAATAGGAAACGCCATGTGAGAGGAATTTCTAATTATCGAGGGACTGTGAGAAGGTGAATCCTGTGGCTACGAAATCGGATTTATCCTTCGTTTGACAAACGATGTCCTATTTTCTCAAACACTTACCGCGTTCCGCTTAATTGAATTTAAGTATAGTAAGTTGTATCTGGTTATGTTGCAAGAATGTCTGCTGTGTTCTCCACGAGTTGTTGCGTGGTATGAGCGACGAACGAGAAAAAGCTTAAGATTGTCACGAAACGTGCAGTTTTTCAACAAAGATAAAATGGTTGCTTTTGCATTTTGTGATATAGGATCGTCCTTCTTGATGTAGGTTAAATTTTATTACTCTTGATTAGATTAATAAAAATTGTTCAATTTTTTCAACGATGCATTTTTACATCGTAATACTTCCTAACTAATATTTTGTATAATTTGTATAATTTGTCTCGAGTGTGGTTTTATTTTGCAATTAAAGTTCGTTTCCCGATAGTAATGTTACAGTGTATTACATACGTAATAGATAAGTTGCTTTGAAATTTCCATATTGGAAATTAGAAATTATTATTCGTTTAATACCAGCATTCGGTACGGTGTATATAAAACGATGTCTCGTTAGAATCTTTTCATACAATCATCTTTTTTATTCCTGTACTATGTTAAAAGATACATGAATTACATAAGTTCTGTTTCAAAGAGGACATTTTATTATGAACGTAAGTCTTGTCTACATGAAAGTACCCTCGTGATTTCAAGGCAATCTTTGTATTTATAAATGGAACTATACATTTTGCTTTAGTTAAGCGTTTAGCCTATTTCGAGCAAATTTACTGACTTGCGATACGTACACATGTACACAGAAAAGTGGTACGCTTTCATGAAACAGTATCCAAAACACCTTGGTATAAATAAAATTTCACTTGCTTGGTTCTTCTTGAAATACCTTTCTTTTAGCAAGAAGACATACAATTTCAAGTGACTCATTTTGTGCACTAAAAGTTCACAAATTTACAAGGAATGACGCAGAATGTTCGACATAGCGTACAATGTGAAACACTTTCAACCATCTGCTCGTGTTCATTTAAACGAACAGAGAACGTGTAAGTTTGGACGTGTCGCTATCGTAACTGGCTAACAATCGAAGCGTTGGAAACGATTTCGCGCGACCAGCAGATTACGGTTGGTACTCGCGGGTCTTTTTCTCGACAATCTGGCAGATACAAAGCGCGTGTAGTCGTTCGAACCGAACACGTAAGTGCAACTCTCCTCGACTTATGCACTCGACAGACGCGCCCAAAGGGAAGCGAATTTGCATACAGAGAGCGCAATGAATTCACGACTTTGCGACTGCGACACAAAAGCTTCTCTTGTTCTGTCGAAGAACGTGAGCGCAAATTTCGTCTACCCTTGCTTGCTCCTTTGCGTAGTAGGTAGAAAATGTTCTTGGAATCGATGGTTGTCTTGTCAATTACTTCAACTTGTTAATCGGATCTCCCTTTAATCAGGAATTTCCACACATAAATACGAAAGTAAAGATCATTAAAGGTACATTAATTTCAACTATATGAGCTTTAGCCCTTGCCAATGAAGGCTACAGGTGAAAAATATGCAATCGAAAAAGTATAGGATGCTTAAACGTTGAAACAGATTAACAATTTTCTCGAATTCTGTTTGAATAAATGAGATTTAATACGAGAAAAGTAATGATTTCATTATTTGAAAATTCTATTATTCGTTTCGTTAGGATTTCGTTTATCATGTTTGCTGAAATCTTCTATTTCACTTGTAAGCTTGCAACACTTGCTTGAGGGAATTGATCGTTAAAGAAAATTATTTTCTTTTATTTGCTTCAAATTGTTTGAATCATCATTATCTTCAAATTTCTTAAGTGTCACTACGAGTTTTTCTTTGCTCTCGAAGACGTTTTAAGATGCTATAAGATCCTTGTTCTTTTCTTAATTTGGTCATGATGCATGTTTTTGTTAGGTGTAAGTTAATATTCAAGACTTTGGAGGTACTCTTGTTCTCACTGTGTTATGAGTGTCAATCTCGTGGCGTATGTTTTAAGTCCAACTTTGTACACAAAGCACGTCTTTCATGTTTGAGAGCAGCACTTTGAGCTTTTGAGTAATTCACGCAGGAATGACGCACTGTGTGTACTATAAATAAATTTTTTGATGCTAGTGTTACTTAGCTTGGGTGGAAATATCAAACACGACGTTTCTATATTAATCTTCGCTCTGACAAATAGATCGTTACGCTCTCTTATTTACGAATCTATTATTCAAATTAAGAGAGAATATATACGTACGGTATGATAAAAGATATAAGTTCATATATTGAAATTTATTTAATTTTATCAAATTAAGTACCATGATATAATAATAATAATAATGATAACCTTCCTGTTAGTTAAGCAACAACTTCATGAATGGTTTCTCTGGACGATTTGTGGCATCGACATTTTCGGATCGCCTGCTATTAAAAATATTTACATTGTTAAATATTCCAAATTTTTATCTAGATGTTTAATAAATTATAATTCTAAACACGTGAACGGAACGAACCTCAAAGATTTCGTGAAATTCATTCGATAATACAATGTAGATGAGCGAGAAAATAGTGGGGTACGTCTTGGCCATAAAATAGAGTCCCTCTCTCTTGTCGTCCGTACAACACGATGCCTTAGGCAGTAAGAAATTGATCGCTCTAGCCAGTCGATATGGCATTCGTATCAACAGGAAAGCGACTCCGATAACCACTGAAAAGATTTGTTTTTACTTTTAAATATGTGAAAAAAATTAATTCACGATTAATCAGACACTGTAATTTCAATCTTTCGTCTCTCACAATTTTTACATTGACTTATAGAATTATAACCTGACACCCAATTTACCGACCTAACATAATATAGTGCTTTAGCTTCTTCATTCTCCACAATCCCTCGATTTTTCTCAATATATACAATTCGTAAATAATCAGAGAGCCTAAAGCAATTGATACGATCAACGGCATAGCGATAAACATGAACGTGAAACACACGTAAATATCCGCCATATCCTCTTCAAAAAAGTCATATATATGGAGCCCAATAGCAAGTGAAATAATGCACGAACTCCAAATCAACATAATGCCTTTAATAGCATTTCTTTTCTTTAGTACCACGTGTCCAAAAGAGACGTGCTCTTGAAAGATACTAATATGCAACATGAATACCAAAACCGAAAATGTGATAATAGAAACATCAAAGCTGATCATCAGCACGTAATCCATGTTTAATTTCATGTTTATGTCGAAGAACCATTTAAGTACCTCTTCTAGCGGTTCGATTAATATCACCATGTTTGAACATGCGAAGCTTATGATGTAAAAATTCGGAGATGTTCTCGTGGACGATTTAGAAACGATCGCTAGTATAATTAAAAAATTCAGACTGGTTCCCAGAATTAATAAAATCAGATTTATCAGTCGTGCGTCAGATAGCGGCATACTTAGAGTGATGACATTGATTTTCGTGGGGCTTTCCCTTGGTGATTTCGTGGTCATAACAGGAAGTACTTCCGTGTTAAGATGATGCAAATTTGGTATTTCCATTTGTTCTGTCGTTCGATGTTTGTACGTGAAACTTTCTTGAAACCGAAGGCTTAATTTGGTTTTGTTAAAATTTGATCAACGTCATTACGTGCCTGTTAAGAAATGGCGAGATTTTTCGAGTCTCGTCACTCGCGAGTTGTTCGAACTAACACGATGCTTGGAGGATGAAATCAACGGGTATGCGTCTATTCACGAGCCGAGTTAACACTGAAGAACAGGAAGAACGGTAGATAGAGCTTTCGTTTTTAATATTTTTCACGTCCACTCCCACTTGGGAATTTAATATTCAGAGACAACATAGGAGAGCTGCTGTGGATTGACCATGAGGTTGGTTGACACGCGATATTCTCATTTTATTAAGTGCTCCTTTTTTCTGAGATGAAATTAAACGTGGTATTATTACCGTTTAGTGTCCACCGTGAATTATGGTATAGTTTATTCTGTAACTTTTGATATATTCAAATTTTCACACTGACTTCCAGAAATCTGGTATATCCAGTTTTCTTATATCCACTTGTATCACGCGAAGATTCGTGGCCAGAAATTGCCACATAGTCGCAATTTATTCAGTTATCTTGGTAACGTTATATGTATTTCTTGAATATTCCTCGAATCACTCGTATTACACGAAGATTCGTATAACGTGGTCGAAAATTAGAGTCAGCGGTGATCCTCGTATGACATAGTTCTTCAGTTGCATGGTTTTTAGAAAGCTTCTTCTTCTTCTTATTTTTCAGCTTCACTTTCGATACATAAGAGTAGGTATTATTCCTTGCTGTTGACTTACCTGCTGAATGGTATACAATCTGAGAGATAGAATTTTATGCTCTTTTAACAGCCGTTAAGTTGCTAGCGTATAGTGCTCGTGTAACAGGATCTTAATAAAACGCTACGTGTTTTACTATTATTCAAACTGGAAATTTACAAGAAATCGAATTCGTCTGTTTCATCTATAACTGATTCGTACCACGGTATATACCGTGGCGATATTGATCGAAGTGTAATTTCTGAAAAGTCTAGCGCTTATCGCATGCTACGAACTAAAATCGAGTAATTTCTAAAAAATGAAATTAATTCGTTTAACTTTTAAACGTTCATTTCTCGGTATGTTTCGGTAAAATATCGATCGGTGTATCATCGAGTCGGCTTTGTCCATTGCGTTCTAGCGCTCATCGCGCAGAATATACCCCGGCGGAACCCTTGACCCTGACACCGCGGCTGGAGGAGATTCGTTCTCCTGCCAGTAACGACTCGACAACCAGTGACGAAAATAGTTCTGCACGAGTAAATCATGTCTCGTCCGACACATTTATCCGTTGAGAGAAAGAGAATCGTACAGCCAGAACAGAACGGGACAGAGAAAATACAGCCTCGCATTCGACTGCATATTGCAACAAGAGATGTATTTAGAAGAGAAGAGAGTCGATGCTGTCTCTCATTGTTGGCAAATAGCCATATGCGTAATATCGGTCAATATTTGGCCCTGATGGATTTGTCGTCGAATTTGTACGCGAAGAACATTCGCGACGATCGTTCCTTCGAAAGTGGAACGATTCGACTGTTTCACCTATTGTATGTTAACAATGGATGGATTTTCGCGAGGAAAGGAGAGTTCGCGGGATGCTCAGGCTCTTCTTGAATCGCGACTCGTGAAAGGATGCGTCGAACTCAAGGTCGGAAGATACGCGAGAGAAAGGAGTTAGGTAAATGCTAATCTTTTCTTGCGTTACGTTTATAACCAGGTGTAAATTATAGGATGTCGTTAGGAATGTTTATTTTCTGGTATAAAAATTATAGTAACTGCAGCGTAAGGAGAAATATCTCATTGCCTTTTTCTTTTTTTATCAAGTAAGTACCCCGCACTTTGCGAATTACTTTTTTTTGTAGACGTACTTGGGGTACGTTTTATGTAGGTCTCTGAAGTATAATATATAGCATTTAGACCTTTCCTACTTCGATCATCGAGTGCTTATTACATCTTCTCGTGTAGTTTTCCTGTGTTTTCTTTTTTTTTTTTTCTGTCAGCCTTTTCTGTCAATAATTAAGTACGATAGAAGTAAAGAATTTTTTCCCCAAATTTCCCATAAATGCGTAAGTATCCGCGATGTAGTAACAACTTCGTGACTCGTTACAACTTTGTATTTACCTCAAAGGAGATCCTTTTAACCTCACTTCGTCTTTTCGAAATCAAACACCAACCATTTCGACGTCGATTTTTGGAAGACCCTTCTCACCTTTCCGCTTCACGCCAGAAAACGCTCGAATCTTCCCTCGATAGTCGGCGATTACAGAATCTTTCATGGTCGTTTCGTAAATTACGAATTTCGTGTTGGCGTTCTTGTGTTCACGATGCCTGGCCTCTCGCGCGTTTCGCACTTTCATCCTTGGACCAGGTGTGTGGTTCAGTTTTGTGGGTTCCTCCGTGTTTTTTTCTCCTTGCTTTCGTCTGGTTGGATCGGGTTAGGGGCCAAATAAGTGCAGTGGCAGGGCCAGGGCCAGGGCCACAACCGGTTCGTTGGTTGGCCATCATTACAACGTAACTCAAGCGACCTCGCGGAGCCTTCGGACAGCACGATAATCAGGAGGCTGTGTATTATCATCACGAACGTCAGCATTCTTTCGTATTATCATCGTCAGGCTTATAAAAGCGTAGTAAGTTACGATCAGCGTTGAATTTAGCCTGAATTTTGTTGTCTGTGCGTGTTTGTATAGTCAAAACTGGGCGTCGCCTTTGTATTAGCATTCGATGCATGTTTCTTCTTTTGATTTTAGATAATAGACAACGGTGAGCGTGCAACTAAGGAAAGTCCTTATTTCAAATTCACATTAACTTAGTTGGTAATTGTTACTTGCACGAAACAAAAATTTGAAAGTATATCTCTATTCAGAGTGCTTCAAAATGTAAAAAATGTAACGTGTTTCATGATAGAATTAGATGAATTTATAAGAACGTGTTTGCCTACTTATAAGTATACCATTATACGTTCATCAATACCATGTAGATTTTTAAATAAAATCTAGCTTTTTTTTTCTTGGGAAGGATGTTCTAAAGATCGAGTCCAATTTGCTAGATCTTATTTTTACTTTTTATTTTTTCACTCTTTCGTGTAGGTAAAGTAAAGGTAAGGTAAACAGTATAAAAGGACAGAAAATTGTATGGTACTGCGGAAGAATAACCTGGTATTTAGAAACTAGCTGTATTCTTTTTTTGTGAATGATCAACTGGAAGATACAGGCTAGCTTGATCTACGTTCTCGAACAATAGAATGAAATGTATATTACCTAATAACGGCACTCAGGGTAACATTAATCGAACTAAAATACGTTGATGTATTCTTCAGTTAATTAAAAGATGCAGCACTTGGCTTGATTAAATATTATGTCAGAAGAACGTAGAGTGAAGTTGAAAATAACTAAATAACCAAATCCTCGCGAACGTATTAAAAATCACTGTTCAGTTGTTGTTTTTACAAGCTTCGTAATTTATAGAATGAGAATATAAGCTCATTTTCACTAAGTAGGTTTAATCGTAGCTTGATTGCGGTCTTTACTCGATCATCACGCACGCTCGAAGCTACTTATTCCACCTGTTTGACCTGTTTCGTGCAATGTTGATCTATGCGATGCTGAATTATCGCGCGCACGATGACATACCGAACGCAATATCACTTAGTACTTTTCATGTCAATCATTTATTTGTCACGCATTTGCTTGTCCTTTGGTGCATCAATATCTAATTTCAACTAATTCGCTTTCAAAATGACAAACAGCAAATTTGGAAATTTAATATATCAATTGTGATAATATAGTAACACATATGATCCTACGAACATCAATTACCGTTAACGGAATAAATCAACCATCTGATTCGCTCTATTTTATATAAGGTAAATTAAGATATCGAATTGAAAGTTTAAAACTTTTTCCATTGAAAATAAAAATTATTAGCAAAGAAATTTAAGGATGAAAATTTGCGTGTGCATCATTGTCAGTGTGTACATAAGCAAAGTATCCCAAAGTTACATCCTAACTCGACCCAAATACAGAAAATCGTCCGAATTATCGTTTTGATCCAACGATGCTACGGTTGAAGATTGAAATAAATAAAAAATCTCAATCTCTGTTATCAGATATATTTATCAAATTATATCAAATGTACAATACATATTTCTCTGTACATACTCTACGCATTTTGCCTAAAATTTTAATTTCCCTACAACCTGGTATAAGAAGGTCGTAGAGCGTTGAAATTTCCTAAAAACACCGCAGAAGGCCAAGAACCGCCATAAGACGATCCAGTGTCGCAAAGTACCAACATTGTCTCGCGAATGAAATTGTTTATCCGCGCCAGAGGAATGCGAGAGGAATGTTAGTCGCGAGCACAAAACGTTTCTATGCATTCGATATCACAAAAGAAAGATCGATCGCGAGTGGACCGCGTCACCGCAACCTCGTGCTGGTGCGACCACTTTGCCGCCTCTTGGTCCTCTTGTCAGAAGAGCTCGTGATATTTTACGCGTGACCGGTTCGGCGAGTTTTTCCCGAAGACCGCAATCGCGATGCGCAACTGGCCAACATTCGATACTCGGAGCACAGGTGCATCGTCAAAAAATTCGCGCGAGCGCACCCCCTCGAAAACGCGCGTAATCCCGCGAGACACGATATGCCCCACAAGAAAAGACAGAGCTTATGCCATCCCTGGCTGTGTCCTACAGACACCTCTTTGCTATTCTCTTTTAGCTCACTGGTTTTGTATTGGGATACGTGTTTGCGTTGGATTTATTATCCCTTGAGAAATCGAAGGGGTTGAAGTTTAATAATAGCGATGTAGAATACTTCTTATCGTTTTACAGATATTCTTTTGTATTAGGTAATTATGCCGTGATGTGGAGATGAAGAATGACGAGGTAATTAATAGAAGAAATGATTAATTATTGTTGCTACATAATTTTGTGACAAATATGATAACAATTTAGTGGTTGAAGTTTTTTCGTTTGAAGCAAATGAACTTATCTTAAAGATTGTAATAGGAAAGTAGATTTATAGAGATTTATATTATTAATATTTGTATTGTTTTTATGTGTACAGTAATTTACTAGTAAGTAAACAGATGTATATATTGATTATTTTAAAGTAAAGCGTTTCAAGTGTATAAAAATAAAAGCGAAAGTAACTGCAAAATGAAATCTATGTGTACAGATTAGCATTATTATATAGGATTATTGTGAAGACACCTTATGTAATAGAATTATTTAGTTTAATAATCTAGCAATTCTGAAACCGCAAGAACCACAAGAAAGCGGCTATAGATATTGTCTGCTATTTTTCTCGGAACGTCAATTATTACGTGAGCTGAGATTAGCAAGTTTCGTAGACAGAAAAACGTTACTTCTAATAAAAGAACATCTGTGGGTAAAATTATAGTAATCGACGCTTTCGAACGTAAACTCGTACAGAAGCGTCACAAAGGCTAAAAGATTAGAGCTGAAACCTGTTAGTTCATGGTCGTATAGAAAGGAAAATCTCATGATTAATGCTTCTATATAGCCTGCGTTACTTAATTAAATACGTAAAAATAAAAAAGTATTTCGTCTCTCCATTTAGTTTTTCAATTGTAATGTATTTATTTTAAAATAAAAATGTAGACATTAAAAGATAATTTATCCTATATTTATTATAATAAAAATTTAGTGACGAACACCGTGTTAGCAGAAATAAGGTAAAAATCAATAACAATCATCGAGTCTATATTTATTACGGATAATTTACGTTTCTTCGTTGAAAGATCAAACTCTTCCAGTTTTATCGGAATGAAAACATTTTTTAATCTTACCCTTTAATGGAACCATCGATACGGCCCTGGAACGTGATGAATGCTCGAAAACTTTTTAGCTTACAAACCACTCAATGTGTTATCGGAGGGGAAAGTTTCGGAGGCGTGCTCATATAAGTGGAAAATCCTTAAATCCTGGAGGCGAAAAATGGCTCCGCCAAACCTGGAATTACCACGTCGATCACCTTTCCTGAACCAAGGGTTAAAATCTTACTTGACGCATTGAAATCCTTCTCGATGAATGTACAATAATGTACACACTTTAATCGAGTATCTCCGATACGAAACGAAAGTTTTCGGATAAAAATGTAACCTTCCGTTAACGTTTCAATAAATGACTGTTTCATTAATTGGCGTTCCGATAATCGTGGTTTTACAACAAAAGATATTTATCGATTATTTATTTAATCGATATTTATCATTTTCTTTTCTTATATTTCATTAAATAAAAATATATGTATTCTAATTATCGCGATCCTTCAATCGAACAAATACATTTATAATGATTTATTTCGCAGATTTTCATTCTCTCCATTTCATCGGAGAAACGCCGCGAATTTTAAGCTCCTTACCTCCGATTTTCACACTTCGCTATCTTCTTTCTCTGCTTCTGTCATTTCCATTTTATATTCATTCGTTGCGAAGCATTCGACCGATCTCACTCTGAATTACTTACACATCTTAATCGTGTTTTCATGTCACTGGTTGACAATGTACCGAAAGCGAGGTTCGATATTAAGTTTCTGATGGTTTCTCTTTACGCGAGGAGAAAATAATATTTTCCTAAGTTTATTCTCGTTTATATTTCCTTTTATGGGCTCATATTTCGTTACCCAAATCAAGCTTTGCTTTTCTGCTGTTATTCGTTCATTACTTAATTCATTAATTGACGAAAGCGATATGGGATTACATAGATTTGAAATTAATCAGGAAAGTCTATATTTAATATCTTAATTCATAATAATTTAATTAATTAGACTGGAGATTTAAATAGGCAATTAATAAGTAAGAAATTGGTTTCTAAAGAATAATGTTCGCGAAATTTTTAATCTACTGAATATTAAGTATGCTCTACACAAAAGATTCTCTAATATGATGGATATACGTGAATTCAGTGCAAGTTAGATTCTAATTAGTTTTACTTCCCATCATCGTTCTCAAATAATTATTAATTCTAAAATAAATTCAACTAACCATTTAACAAAATGATAAACAATAATCTTCTTCAAATATATTAAACATTTCCAATTAAGATTCAGGATAAATTTGTAATACTCGTTATTAAGGAAGGAAACGGTCTCTCACAGAACTTCTTTCGACTACATTTTTCTTAGAATTTTACTCTTTCATCTTTTCATATTCCGGTCGCTTTTTCGTCCTATTCTTTAATTCAAGCCAGAATACACCTCGGAAAAGCATAGAAAATACTCTTCTTCAAACATATTTTAACAATCTCAATTAGAACTCAAACTAAACTTTTAACGCTCAATACCAAGATAAAAATAACCTTCCACAGAATCTCTTTCAACTACGCTTGCATAAAAATTGCATTTTTTCATCTTCTTACCTTCCAAACGTATCCAAGAAATCTCGCTTTTACCCTGATAACGAATGGAAGCTTCTCCTACCTTTTTCTCAATTCAAGCCAAGCTGTATCAACCATCTTAAGAAATGATAGATAATTAATTTCCTCCAATATATTATTACAATTTCGGTATTCAATTAATCCTCGATGAATGAAAACTGGGACAACTTTCTGAGTCAGTTACCTACCAACTACTATAGAAAGCATTATACTTTTGATGAGTATTTTATATATCTTTTGATATTATGCACATTTTCCGCAAAATTACACTTTCAAATTTCTTACAATATAAATGTATAAAAATCCGCAGTATAGTTACTGTTAGAATTGTTCTTTTATCTTCGGTCCTGAGAGTAAAAAGCGTTTATCTTCGGCTTTTCGTTTTATCGTAACAGAATAAAACATTTAACGCCCAACTCTCTCGTGTCTGCAATTACCTGGCCTTCGCTGCAGGAACGATTAAGATTCCAAATAAATTTTTAACACTCGGCATCAAAAAAGAGAATAACCTTCCACAGAGCATGCATTCCAACTCTCTTAAAATTTCGCTTCTTCATTCTCGAACCGCGTCCAAGAATCCTCGCTCTTACGCTGACGGCCAGCAGGCGCTAAATTTTTTTTCCATTTCGTCAACGATTCTCCTCTCAGTGAGGAGCATTGCCAACTTTCTTCTTGCGTCTTCGTGTAATTGTTTACGCTCGCGTCGAGCGGCTGCGGTTTGCGATATCGCGAAAGAAGAAATACCATCTACGGCCGCGGAACTCCGCATTGTGACGAAACGCGATGATGCTGACGCGTATAAATTCGTCAGTTGCCGTGTTCGCCATATCTTCGGCCAGGAAACACGATTTTTCATTTAATTCCTCGTCGTGCTCGTGATAACGATCCGCGCGCGCAGCACGTGTTTTAATTATGCTCGAAAATTTCGTGTACGCGAACCGCGCGTAAAATTGGAACTCTGCATATGACGATGAACAAGCTTCGTGTTGATATAACCTGGCATTATTCATCGGTAGGGTCGATCGAGCAAAAGGTCTTTTAGTGCGACGTTGAATAAATGAGGTTGATGGAGGACCATGGCTTTGGAAGTGTCGCTGTTGGTAATGGACTTGCAACGACTGATAATTGTGAAAGTGATATGATAGTCGATGAGTCATGTAGATGTGGCTGATGGCTTTGGGAGGTAGAAATTATGCAACTTTCAGTTAGGAACACTTTTACGAGTATTCGTTTAAAAGTCACGCTAAATCGAAAATGATGTGGTAATTGATTAAATTTGCATCGGTGAATTTCAAAATATGCGATACATTATCAAATGGGTGGTGTGTATCGTTCATAGGAAAAAGTTTGATTTCTATATAAATGCAATAATTTGATCTTTTTTATTTTTCGTTGTTAACATTGTATCATTTAGGTAAAATAATTTGCAGGGCATTAACGCAAACATAAATTAATTCTGTCCTCGAGTAGAGTACTAATTATCTTTTCAGTGATTGTAGTGGTACCTGAAGTTATTGTAATTTGCATATTAAACGAAACATACAGGAGCATCTTTTGAAACCAAGTAGCATAAATGACTTTCGTCTAAGGATGACTGCTTTAACAACTGTAGGTAGCAGATAGTTCGAAGAACAGTAAACGTAGCTATTAATGAACTTTATGACTACGTTGTCAGGGGTTATACTAGTAGCAAGTACGTACTATGGCCCGTTTATATAGCAAAGTAATTTTATTTTCATGGCTGTAGCAGCGTGAGATTCTAGTATCATTATAGTGATAGTAGCAATTTGTAATAACTCTGCATTATTACGTAGAAACATGTAAATAACATTACACGCCTAATGTCTATCGAAATATTGATTTACTTAAGTAGCATGGACTAACATAGAATTAACTGGAATATAGTATGCATATACAATAAAAATTACATGGCGTATTATGGGATATATATGGGTTTCTTAAAATTACTAGTAATTATATTTGAGTTTAATATGATATTAAACTTGAGTAATGTAATACTTTCGCAAGGCTTTGATAATACTGTAACAGATAAATTACACAATTAACAAAATTATACAAATTAACAAAAATATTCTTTCATGTACCTGTATAGCGAAGCAAAGCGCATTTCTACGAAATTTATGTTTAATATTCTCTAAACATTCACAATTTCGACAATTCAATATATATACATTTTTACGTAAAATAAATTTTATAAATTCAAAATAGGTGATTTCTTAATAATCCTTAGCTTCTCTTATATCGCCGTTTTTTATTGCAAAAAGCGATGAATTTTACACGCGAGATAAATCAGTTTTTCATTGACAGGACCAACGATTAGCAGAAGCTAGCAATTTCTCAGTTTTCTTTTGAACGAGTTACGGCGTCGCGACGCCTCCCGCGGTCGATTCTTCGCGGGCGTCAACTCGTGCGTCGAAACGGAAATAACCTCGCGATAGCAGCTCGCGTTTACGCCATAACGTACGATCTCCCCTTCTGTCGTTTCCGTTTTTCGCTCGGTCCCCTCTGATTTCTTCCTTTCTTTTCCTCCTTTCAGCCATCGCGACGTCGTCTTCAGGCGGATTTTGCGAGAAAATACGATAATCGTTCCCGGTACCGTATACAGACTCCGGAAGCGGCCTCGGCGCTTCTTTTTAAACTACTTGATTTTCTATGAGAATCTTAGAGTCGCCAAAAATGGACCGGTGCTAAACGCTGTTGGCAGTATAGCTTTTTTAGTCTCGGGTAATTGTAATTCTTCCGTGTTGTGGTTTATCCTTTTTGTCGAGAAAAGTTGTGTTATTTTATCGTATCTTTTAGAATCTTGAAATTAGAGAAAAGAAAAGAAAATGTCGGATAGTCTTCGCGGATATTGAAAATAGAATAAATCTAAAACATAGGTATGCAAGAAAGAATAAAGTTTGAAATAATTGTCAATATGATAATTACTATATTGAACACTGTGTGTTCCGTGTATGTGGAATAAAAATTTAGAAAAGACAGTTGGAAGTATTACAAAAGTTCACCACGATGAAATGTCGATTCTCGCTCGAGAAGGATAAATATTTCTCGACATCGGATGTGTATGTTTTGCGTTTAGTCTGATTGCAGAAATTTATCCATTAAACCGTTAGAGTCGCTGTAAGTCCCGTAGAAATCTTGAAAAAGCGGCTAACGTAAGCGAGGAAACGAAAAGAAACTCGGCTATCGTGTAGATGGCGGTCGTCTATAAATACTGTTGCGTACATTGTCATTCAGAACGAGGAAGGCTCGTTATGTCGGTACGCATAACACGTACAAGATAGTTTTGGAAGGAAAATAATGCGCCGGAGGTCGTAGGAAGGCCTAAACTTTTCGAATTTTCGAGGTTCTCAATGAAAGAATTGAACATTTTTGTCCAACGTAAATCACAGACTGGTGTAGTAATAATAAAAAAAGAGGTTGCTATAGTATTTAATAAACGAGAAGTTAAAACAGTGCAATTGCATATTAAAGCAGATCGAATGTTTCAATAGTTAATGGTACGTACAATAATTCCGATCGAACTGATTATGTTTGTTTTTTGAGGGATTCTAAGGTACATTTGATGTTATGGTAAACGCAATATATGATAATAACGATAATATAATATATAATTATTAATGTATAAAAAATGTTAAAAATAATTCGTTACACGGAAAATCGTTTCATTCCACATTTTTTATTATTATCTTCATGAAAAAAATGTTGTTTCGTAACATTAATATTCATTTATAGTGTTAAGTATACTTATAATAAATGTTCATTGTAATATATTAATTTTCTTTAGAGCTTTTGAGACAATCGAATACGAGTAGTTCTCGTCCTCCGGTATGGTCTAGTGGCTAGGATACCTGGCTCTCACCCAGGAGGCTCGGGTTCGATTCCCGGTACCGGAATTTAATTTTTTTTTTGTTTAATTTTTACGCATAGATATATCTTCTTACGATATAATATATCACTGAAATAACATTCATACGGATCTAATTTTTGCGATAAAATCAGGCGTCAATATTAAACGTTAGTTGTTCCTGTACCAAATTCAGTATCATTTCAATAAAATAAGATTCCGTATGGCTTTTGCCATTTCTGAAGAACAAAGTGCTTGAAGGTTTTTCTTGAATTTACAAAATCTGTTGCATAGCAGATGGAAATGATTTTAAGCGTATTGATGTGCGCGCCACGATGCCTCGCTATGATAACGCAATCTGAAATTAAATCTGAGACTCACAATGGTTAGTTTGGGAGCGGAAAATTGATGAACGCGAATTTCAAAGCGCCGTGTCGCTGCGATACTGTTCACGCTTGATTAGTGAAAACGTGAAAAGCTTCTGAAGGGGTCTTGGTTAAGAGGTGTTGTGTAATACCATTTAATCGAATCTGAAGAAGACAGAAGTGCTCTATCTATAGTTCTCATCTGTGTATTGTAGTCCTTGTCTGCTTATAACTTGTTGTCTCAATAACGTTCCTGTTTCTTTCTATACTGCATCTGTTTACTGATCCTGTCTTAATTAAGCACAGAGTTTTGTACACATTGTACACATGGTATATAAATCATATGTAATTATAACTATAGATAAATACAGTTTATATCAAAGAGATCCAAATATGTGGATTTTTATTCTTAGAGAATAATCAATATAATCAAACGGAAAATGGTACACGTTAATAGCTTCTAACTGAAATTGCATTTCCAATACACGTAGCTTAATGCTTGTACTATTTGTATGAATTCATATTTTCAACCAAAAAGTAGATCACACTAATAGGTACTATCATATTCTTTTCTATTATAATTTTTCCACTTAATTTCATCTCGTACACAATTTTACCTACATCTTTCCGTTCTCGTATAATTGCAAAATCTCTTCAGCTTACTCAATCGGTTTGCAACCTCAGAATTATACAAATTCATACCATAATCCCGCCAATCTCCACCCTCCACTTCGACGTAAAACGTTCAACCACTCGTTATCGCTCGAACTGGATTCTTCATCAGCAACGATAAGTACGAACAACGAATAAAAGAGCCGGTAGGCTGGTGTATGAACGCGTAATCGCTCGATTGACCTGAATCTCTCTCGTGTGAATCCAGTCCGATTTCCTGCGATTCAACTTCTTTTTCTCTCCCTCTGTGGAAGAAACGACCCTCTAAAAACTTGGCTGTACAGAAACGTAACGCGTATCGAGTTGCCTACGTTAGCGTGGGTCCCCTTGACAAGCGAAAAATATCGTGGTCTCATTGTTACCGAACCCTGAAAGCGACCACGAAGACAGCGACGCCAGCTTTAGCACTCGAGCACGTCTCGCTCCAACCACTTTTCTTGGCCCCTCGAAATTAACGCCGACCACTCAGCCGGTACCATTTAGCGTGTCGGGCTATGCCAGTCCGGCCATACTCTTTCTGCGTCCTACACCTTCTTTCCTGCGTCACCGATAGGTATAACATCTTTTCCCAGCACGATCCTTTTCCTCTCTCTGTAATTTTCCTTTCGACGCGCGAAAAAATGTGCCTTTCCGTTCTCGTTGCAAGTGAATGATGGAAAGGGTGGCTTGGAAGGGGTCTAAGTTTCTTCTTATTTAGCTTTGCATTACTCGTGATCCTGTATTTTTTATAACGTTTTTGATATTCCTTTTCTTCTCCTTCTTCTTGAATTCTCCTATTTACACGAGGAAGAATGTTTATATACACGTACATATATTTAGCTTTATTATTCGTAGCTTTTTGTTTGTTACATCGTATTCACTATCGTTGTTTTACTTTCCCTTTAATCTCTTTTTCTATGTATGGCAAACGTATTTTTTGCTGCTCGTTCGTGGAATTTCGGAATAATCGTGTAATCTTTCGTTTATATCACTTTTGAAATGTACCTAACACGATGATCGAAGGAGATGACTCGAGAGATAAAATTCTTTTTAGAGATGTTTATCTTGATGATTGCGGGTTTTAGAAGTCGTTAGCTAGATGGTTATCTTCTTTTCAAGGGTAAATTAACTTTATGATTAGCGTTTGTAGTAATGGATATTCTTCTTACAAATTGGTTTAACAATATTTTTTGCGAGCTGTTGAAGTGCTTTAACTTCGTTCAGCGGGATATATCGTAATAGGATTTCATGTAAAAAGAGCAGCCTTCTCTTCTTACTTTTAATTTAAAACTCCTGTTCTTTGTTGCTGACATCGAGCATACGATAGTTGAAGAAACTGGAAATTTTGTATTGAGTTAATAAGAATTTCTACATCTGTGACGTACATATATCGTAGAAGTTTATTTGACGATGGTTTTAGTCGGAAAGATGGTAACCAACGCGTAGCCTGTTTATTTCCGAGTCTCCGAGAGAAAGAGAACGGCGTCAAGACGTTTTACTGGTATGGAAGAAGCCTATTTTTGATGATCGTCGAAGATGACGAGGCGTTTCACGACGTAGAGTTCGGGAAGATATTTCTGTGCTGTTTTTGGAGTTATAATGGATCGGCGAAAAGGTCACAATGTTGGCCGACTTTTCAAGAAAATAAATATTCACTATATCGTTCTCGATTCTTCGTAATTTTCTACGAATTTTTATAGCAAGAAAGCACGCGATATATTACAAAAACTACAAAATCCTAGCACTACAAGATACTTGTTGTATCTGTTATATATCTAAATATATCGCGCAAAATGTTCCATTTTTCCAATCTAATTCTATCGATATAAATAAGAGAATAAAATGTTATAGAAATATAAATATTTCTTTCAAAATTATAACAAAAGGAAGTAGAAATTCTTCGATCTCAAATACCGCTCCGGTTCTGTATCGTATCTTAAATTTAATTTAAACAGTACAGCTTATCCTAAACCTAGATAAATGATGACTCTGTTGATGTATGGTGTTTGGTAAGTAATAATAACTATAAGTGAAATATAATATTATGAAAGGTGTCGTTTGAAAAAAGAAACTGCTGGTATGATTATTATAAACAAGTCGATGTAATATATAAAATTGTCTCAACCTCGATAAAGGTCAACATTGATCTTTCCAAAAACACAGAAGTAAAAGAAATCTGAAATCTGTCATTTTGACAGGTCTGATAGTTGTAGTCGAGCAATCTCACTGATTTTGACTGATATAACTGTACTCATATTCATCCAATAAACTACGGTTATTTCCACTATCTCTAAATTTACGTTTCCTACATCGAATATACATCTTCCAATAACAACGTGATCGTAGCGCAATGTTAACGGTATCAAACGCCAGTATCTACGATTATAATCTACTTTTAATCGACTTCACGCTCACCCATGCAATCTAAATTACTTTACATATATATATATATCTTCAATTTTTCACGATTTTACATTTCCATAATTATAGTTTATCTTTAAACACGGCTAAACAAATAGGACTTGAGACAGAAATTTGTTTCACCTACTGAATCTTGCAATAATTATCCTACCTTGGATAATTTATACATTTTTATCTTCTTTTGGATATTTTATCTATTTCTATTCCATTTTGCATATTTTATTTATCTTCGCGCATCGCGTACATATTGTGAATTTTCGCGTATTATAAAAATCCGTAGTAAAATCCTCCAAACACATAAAAATTCACAGTCTGCTTGCATTTTTTTCTCCCATAGGGGTAAAAGATTATTTGCGCGTACCCTTACTTTCCAATGAAGCATTTTTCTTTTCATGTTCTACGTTTCATTTTCATAGCGTAAAGTTGTTTCTGAATGCTATACTAGATACGACGCCGTATAACTATTTCTAACAGCCAGTATACGTGCTCGCAATACTTTGGCGATGAAATTTTAACGATCTGTATTGGCAACGCTTATGAAACGAAGTTACTGACACAGCGAGAGGGAAGCAAACAACGTTCCGATCGGATTGCAATCATTTTCAAGAACCCTGTTTCAATTACACACCTCGGGAAAGTACATGGTTTACATCCTGCATCCTGTTTCTTACGAAGCAAATGAGCAGAGACGGTTCTCTGTATCTCTCTCTCTCTCTTCCTCTTCGTATTTCAAATTCATATAGGATAACGGTGCCGAGACAAGCGTAAGCTAATATTGTTCGTTCGTGGACAAAAAGGGGACGTGATAGAGAGTGCGAAGCAAAGAAATTACCGGAGCCAATACGTGTGTTACGTGTTTACCGTTACCATGATCCCGTGTGACTCGCGTAAATCCTCACGCAAAAGTGGCATCCCGCTTTTTCTTCGCAATTCGTACGGAATTTTTATACGTTTCGTGAAACTTTAGTTTACTTTACGATATTTCGAGGAGAAACTGTTGTCGAGTTAAATACGCAGTTGTCATTGTCGTGGTTGTTTCTAGAAACCGATATTTGCGGTGAAATCTAGACTCTGGTGAAAGGATTCTAAGGAAATTATTCCTAACCAGTATGTGATGATTGATTTGTTTTAGAATAGGATGTTAATATTGTCAGATAGATTAGAGCTTTCTTGTTTGAACGTTTGTTAATTGCTTGTAGGTAATTTATTGTGAGATAATCTGTAATCAATGTACCGATGATATAATATTGGAAAAATATTGTTACGACGCTATAATAATTTTGAAATTTTGAAGTATAGAAACCTAGAAATTATGAAATATTGAAATTTTCTTTTAGACAATTTTTTCATTTTTATCGTTTAAAATTTTGAAATCTTTTACGTTTAAATTTTCAAACTTTGAATATTTGAAATGTTCAACATATCGAGTTCCAAATATTTGAAACTGCTATTTCCAGAAAGTTAAACAATTTTTTATATTTGTAACTTAAAAGGTTCTAGGTTATCAAATTCTAATACCTTGGAATTTGAAAATTTTTTGAAATTTCGTAACGAAGGATCTGTGGTATTTAGAAGCCATCAGGCAGTAAACAACCATGTAAAGTTTTATTGATAAAGCTTGCTACTTCTTCAATTAATTATTTTATGAAACGCCAAGGCTTGCTTTCTTCACGAATGAAGTCATAGTATAAATTATGCTCACTTACTTACAATCAATTAGAAACGTGTTCTTGCTATGTCGTTTACCTTGAAGATGCCGGGTAAAGGCCGTGTTTTACTGGGCATAACGTTAAGGAATGAGGAGAGTGGCTGATGAATATCGATACGATATTCATTAATTCGTTGAACACGATTTCTTGGTATTGTTACTGTCGTTTGATACGCGTCGTATTACGCTACTGTTCGTCCCACGATCACGTTCCCTCACGTGTAATACACTAAATGCATATGAAACGTATGAAACTGAAGTCGTATGAATTGTGGTGTTGACATTGATACTGTTATTACACTTCTTTCAATGCAATCGAGAAAACCGTTGTTCTAGTAACAAGCAATTAACGATGACAATACCGATGATTCGAGTATAGCAGTTGTATTACAGAGACTAAACTGAAAAAATGCAGCGTTGCAAGTCTAGAAACTTTTAAATAAAAATTATGAATTTATTATTTTGACCATACTAAAAAATATAAATTTTTCCTTTTGCAAACATTTTTGTTAGATCTTAATTATTCATATCGAATGTTAAAAGGAAGAATACCGAAGTGTATTTAATTTCTTCTGGATAGTTGTAGATCCATTTATTTATTTATTTATAATTATTGTTACAACATGAACATTGTGATGAATTTGATGTTTATTCGTTATTGGGCTGTAAGAGGAAATGACACTTTCATTTAATACGAGCTTACGTGCTAACTGTCGTATAATATTATGCACGTTGAATTTAGCCTCGCTACTATTCGCACATTTTTCCGCAATTTGCCTTAATCCGTCTAAGAAAATTGGTCATAAAGCATGACCATTGTCGTCCTCTTTATTGTTTCCGCAAAATTTGTTCCACAATTATGTAGCGAGACTTCCGTATGATCATGGTTTTATGAGCCTCTCATTTTCTACTCTGCAATTTACCTACATTTTGCCGGGAGGTATAAAAAATATTTTCTCCACTTGAAGAGACGCGTTGGCATGAAATGTGCCTAGAATTTCCTGAAATTCGGAAGGGAATCTTCCATATTTTATTTCCACCAATTTTATTCTATCCTATTTAAATTAATACGAAACGTTACACGGTTTACTAAATAAGTACGATAAATCAAATTTATGAAAATACCAAACTGTAGAATGTTATAAAAATACCACGAGTTTTCGAAAAATGTTATTCAAAGAAATTAAGTTATTTCTTTTAAAGAAGTTACTACCAATGATTCTTTAATTGAAAAATTGAAATAGTAAATCACGTAAATGCAATAAAAGTAAGAAATAATTTTTTCAGTGCAAAAGAATGTAAATTCTACAAATACAAATTCTAAGGACAGAGTGAAACAATCATAGATGGTAGAATAGTTTACTATATTAACATTTACAGAATAATTCGCTACGTTTAGTTAAATTTTTTACTAGAATAAGTTGCTTTAGCTTTTAACTGTAATTGCGAATGCTAACTACAATTCAATTGGAAAAAATTAAAGTATAATGCACAAATAAATAAATTTAACCGATTCGATACACGTTTCACCATTTATTCTCTCTTTAAATTTCTAAAGCTATTAAACGCTGGAATTCCATAGTGTTTAAATGATAAGTAATATAAATGGTAAAATTAACAGAAACAAGTTAAAAACCTTTTGGCCTTTACATCGTTTGCCATTTCCACTTCTCAATTTTAATATATACATATATTAAATACGTAGCGTCGTAAATATTAAATAACGCTGAAATGTATTTGATAGAAATCGAGTAATGAAATATCAATTTCCCTTTCATGCAGATGACACTGACGTAGCTGATCGAAGATGGCTTCCATCATGGGGTTACAGCAGCCAGCTGCATCCCAAGATACCGTGGATTATACTGGGTATTTGCAATCGACGCAGTGCCATCAAGTCCATGGAAGTCAGACAAATGGACAGATCCAATCTGCACAGAAATCACCGTCCAATGATCATAATACCAGCTTTACCAGCACGAAAGGATTGCTCAATGGACCTGGTCAAAACAACTGTTTCCTCAACAGCGCTGTTCAGGTAAGATGAATCTCTTTTACGGAATGGAAGAATGATCGCTCTGAATGTTTCATAGTCTCGGAATATGATTCTTTAACAATTTTTAGAGTTGTTGTGAGACACGTTCTTACGATATTTCTTTTGTACTTGGCTATGTAAAACATGGAAAACCAAGTGTTAAAGCGGTGAACATATATTTATGTTTCTGAGATCTGAATTCTTAGATGCATAGATAAAATTATACAACGAAAAATGTTATACAATTTCTACGATTATATCGAAGATATTACGTATAATATAATTATCGAGTTAGTGTAAAAAGACAATCAACGAAAAGGTGATGAATTTGAACAATGATAATATTTTGCGATACGCTTAATGGCTTGGAAAATTTCAAACATCATGCGTTGACAAAGATTCTTTCGTATCTATTTCTATTACTATGTATATAGTATTACTTTTTTTTATAAAACACGCATTACTCGCTTGGAAATTCAATTCCACAAATATTCCAATACTAATTTATAATTATATATATTTACTAACTATACAGTGTTAATTTACAAATTACATATTTCCGTTGTCCTCGTAAAACACGTATTCAAAAAATAAAAAAGAAAGAAAAAGATCCTCGAATAATGTAAACTACGACGAAAGATCAACATTCTGCTTCAGAAATTACCCGCATCACTGTCGTCTGTCACGCATCATCGATCAAACTGAATTTTCCTAGTTTCGACGTGATCAATACAAATTGAATTTCGCGCGCTTCGATCGCGATTCACGCGAAGGTGGTTGCAGGGTTCAAGAATGGAAATAATTCTCGGCTACGCGGTGGAAAGGAGTCTTCTCACGTACCGTTAGAATTTGTTATGTCGATCAAAACTGTTTTTCCCAGCTTTTGTACAGACCACGACTGTGTTCGATCGTGGCGGCAATCGTAACATCCGCAGGAAGCAATTACACACGACCTGTCTCGATTAGAACAATCGATCGGAACCGCGGTCGGACTAAACGCTCGATGACCGGGACAAAGGAGACCCGATCAAGCTTTAGTTTCTCGTTTCAACGGGATTACGTAACGTTAATCGTTCGAAACGCGTTCGATTCAGAAACCGGGCTGGCGCTCTCCAGTAATTCGAGTAGTGGCTCGTTTCAACGTGAACGCGTGTCTAAAATGCGAAAATATAATCGCATTTTGTTTGTCCTACGGTCGAAATTGTTTTCTTTTGCCTACCATTGGGAACCGTGATTCGATAATCGAAGTGTTACGAGTTTGAAAGTTGATACGTTCGATACGCAAAATTGATTGGAAAGATAAATTTACTGGAGTTAAAGAATCTTATTATTATTTTCTCTTTTGGAGGAAAAGTGTTAATTAAATATTTTGATATCGTATAAGCAACGTTAATTTTCATTTACCACTAGATTTACCATTACTAATCCGTAATACGCTACGCAAATAAATATTCTGCTCATGGATAATTATAAGTAAAGAGACGTTAAATACAAATAGGTATTATGATAATGTCCCTTTTATCTGAATAAAAATCAATGTTAATTATGTGAAAAGCATCTGCACTTTTGCATGTTTGTATAGGCATTATTGGATATTTGGATTCATATTTCTATTAATTGCAATTTTTTACTGCAAATTGGCAAATATAGATTTGAAGTTCATGTAAAAGGGAGCGTTAAATATTTGATATAACTTTGTAAAAGATTATCTTATTTTTCTAACAAATTTCGATCGTTTGATCAAGAGTAATTTAGCAAGCGTCAGACGAAAGGAATTTTTTCCGTGGCAGAGCTTTCAACTTCGTTATCCATCGATTCCCCGATATTTCCACCAAAGTTTGTTTTTCATTTTTCCCCGAAATCTGTTTACGTTTCAATATCGCTTGTGCGCTTCTCGAGCTGCATTCCTCGGCGAAGGCCGCTATGCGCCTTCCCGCATGCAACCAGATAACCGAGCGTGTATTTCAGCGTTTTCGAAACATTCCCTTCTATCCGTTAGCAGTTTGATCAGAAATTTAGAAACGATGCAGATAAGACCAAAACAAGCCTTTACCATAAAGGAAAAAGAATAGTGCACCGAAAACTACAGATGAATACGTTTGTGATACCCAAGTTCGATATGACAAGGAAACCTTATCATCCACCAAAAAGTCAGTAGATATAAATTGAGAAAAAGTTGAGTTTTTTTTAAAAAAGGCTTATAGTAAAAGTGTACTGTAACTGATGAAAAGATTCGAGCACTTCTTGAACCTTTTATAAAATATTATGAAATATCTTAGAATAGAAGCTATAAAATATTTAGTATTAGTCGACCTTGGTCGAATTATACTAAAAATAAATAAATCTAATTCATTTTCTAAATATAAAAATCACGAAGTTCCTTAAGATTATAATTATCAATTAAACCACAGCTAATATTAAAAAACTAGAAGCAGAACTTTCATGTCGCGTAGTTTGCCGAATTCACTGCTTTGCCTCTGTTCTTTTCTCAGAAATCTCAATTTAAAATATGTACATACATATATCTAAAGTAACACGTTACTGGAATCCATTTGTCAACGACGATTTAGAAAGCTCGCAAATCTCAAACGAACGCAGGAACATGGAGCAGGTATAATCCACGCCAATATCGTATCTCTACCCTTCAGTCTCTAAATCTCTTTGAAACGCGAATTTGTGAGTTTTTCTGAAACAGCTTAACGGCGAGACGCTTATGAGCTAGTACGTTCACAGTTTATAGCCACGAGTAGCCACCAAATCTTAAAGACGTGCTATCTTCGAAAGCCTTCAAGGCAGACGTAAATATTCATGCCTGCCAAGCGACAGGACACGTGGAGAATCTTCTCCTCAGCCTCTTTCATCCTCTCGTTCGACTCTCGTTTTCTTTTTCCCTTTCGACTCCTTTCCTATCGTTTCGCGTACCTTTTTTTTCGCTTTGCACCGGTTCCTATTTAATATCCAGCTCCAAAAATACATCCTGCTGTTTTCTCGCTCACGATTACGTTGCTGAAAGGTCAGAATCTTGTTTGCTTCTGGTTAACGCCGTAACTCTTTTTCAAAGGCTCTTGGACCGATTGTTATCTCGTGACAAAGAGAACCCTGACCGTACAACAGACACTGTGTGTGAATAGGATTCCTTAAGCGTCGAAAGTACTTTATGCGCTTTCGTCGCTTGAATGTTTGGCAATTATAGCGATTGGAGTGCACTACTTGCCGTAAGAATGTCATTGGAAACTGGTTGACTTTCTAGATTTTTATGAGTTCGTTTCTTGTCACAATGACTATTGTCTGAGAACCATGAATATAATAAAATTCCTCCTTCTTCTAGAATTTCTTAGGTTGATTAAATGCCATTAATTGGAATGTCAATGTATGTTATCGGGTTTTCGATATAAAACAATTTTTGATGTTCATAAAGAGCATTAAGTGTGTAACGTACACGTAACTTCGAGTTGAAGCTTTCGTGTCATAAATTGCACAAGTGCATAAATTGTATTTGTAAATTATAGTATATTTATGGCAACAAAAATACATACGGGATTGATGAAATACATATAATTTTCTAAAACGGATTACGAACTGCTCATACAGCGTCGACATTTCTCGAGCATTGGACACTTTCTTAATCGACACAATATCCGAAACAACGCATAGGTAAACTATTAATTATTAACATAAACCAAACAGTAAAATCAACGATTATAACAAAGCGGTACAATTCACTATCTCAAAAAAAAAAAAAAAAAAAAAAAAAAAAAAAAAAAAAAAAAAAAAAAAAAAAAAAAAAAAAAAAAAAAAAAAAAAAAAAAAAAAAAAAAAAAAAAAAAAAAAAAAAAAAAAAAAAAAAAAAAAAAAAAAAAAAAAAAAAAAANACGAGATGATGTTCATCATTGTCAGGAAATAGGAGACTCGAATGCAGCGATTGTGCCGCATTGCAACGACGCTACTTTGGTCTCTCTCTGGTGACGTTCGCTTTTTATTCGTGACACGAGACAAAGGAGTTACCACACCCTGGCTGCGTGCACGTTTTACGCTTAAAACACTTGTATCACGTGTCACGTAAGTCGAGGTATTGGATACGCGTGCCCCATGCCGAACGAACTATCGATAGCTAATAGTACGATCATTTTATTAGATTAGAACCGTCGTTTTCTTCGTAACGTATTCGTGTGTATTTCTCTGGCGTTGATTTCTATGCCTTGAAAATTAATCTGTTTCGTAGCCAGCCACGTTCACCTGTTCCCGTTGATCGATGGGTTACTCGGTACATAATTTGAATGTACTGGATTCACAGCACCGTGTAAATCCTATGTAAATTACCATTTAACTGATGTAACTACTTAACCAGTTTGCTTGTATTCCATAGTTACTCTTGCTGCGGGATAGGTTGGAAAGTTCGTTCTTTTTAGCGCGTTTTTATAATTTCTAATTAGATTTATGTTAAATATATGATATGTTGCAGGGAGTAACAATGGTCTACGCTTTTTAATTTATATTCTATATAATTAGAAGTAGCAATGTTCTACGCTTTTTACATTTTTAGATTATATGTGTGTATAAGTTAGGAAATACTTGTTGTTTTACATAATTTATTGTAGCAGTAATTTCTGCTGCTTTTTGAAAATTAAATTCTTTAGTTTTCCTACGGAATCTTTTTACGATGCAATAGACTGTACAAGTTCTTTACTATTGTTTTGCTAATTGTTTAAGTGAAAGTTACTGCCTGTCTTGTAACATAGAAACATTAGAAGAAAGAACTTGATTTTTTAAGTAATTCTTTAAGAAATGGTCCTACTTTTTATTTGTTTATTCCTGATTGCATTCGAATTTAAAGTAACTTCTGTATAATATACAACATATAATAACATATACATACGTACACAAATATATATCTACATAAACAATATTTTAACTTAAACCAACTTATTCATTACTACATCCTAATATTTAGATTCTTGTTCACATTTACTCTTTCTCTCTTTTCTCTTTTTGCCCATAGTTACGCATATTTCCATTTCGCGGGTTTCCACTTTCCATTCCACCAAACCAGCCGCCCCTCATCCGGGTTCAATTTAATTTCGACCTTAATTTGGTTTCAGTTTGCTTGAATTATGGCTGTCTGCATATTCGATGGTTTTTCGCGTCATTAAATCGTTACGAGACTAATGGTTTTCGTTAATTCACACAAACATAAAAAGTTGTATTTTTCTGAACCTTTCTGCAATTTTTACACTGCAATATTTATACTAAAATTCTTGAGCAACGGTATATAATTAACTAAAAGCAATTTAAACGTTTTAAACAGACCATAAATTTGGTAAGCTCTTAAAAGATTCTTCTAAGAAAACGATGCTCTATCTAATTGTTTCAAGTACCATACCATTCAATCGGTTCCGGCACGTCCTTCTATTTTCAAGTTTTCATTGTAATTTTACAGCGATGACTTTTCTCGTTCGATTGTTTCTTATATTATTAATGTTTCGCAATTTCGCTCACCAGTGAACGATGAAATTAAACAATCGCGGTCTGTATTTGTCGGGGCAGCGTTCGATAAATGGTAATTTTTATCGGTGCGATTTAATCGTCCCATAAATTAGCAACGTGGATTAATGAAACTCAGGAGTGTATCGCTGGAGGGTTCGTTCGTCGAAACTGTTTCATTAGCCGGCCGGAGCTAACGAACGAATTAATGATATAAAACTCGTTTTCGGCCCGCTATAATGGCACCTTGGGACTAACGGTCCATCGACCACTTTCGTCGCCGATCCTGATAAATGATTAAACGTTCTCGTTATCATTCTACCCTACCAGGATCGCATAAATTATATTTTAGGTAATATCTCGTCGATATATATCTTTTTATGTTCTGTTTATGCGTCTTCTTCCCATTTTTTACCATAAAAATGGCATCGAAGGGAAATGCTCGAGATTTCAGAGAAAATGTTTCTGGATGAGAACCTAATGTATTATAAAATGAGCAGAATTGGTTCGTCAACGTTGAGAGAGGGAGATAGCGAAGTGATAATGAGATTTTGAATAAAAAATATCTCTTCATTCGATAGTGGGATTTTGGAATATTTGGGGAAAAAATGTTATGAGCAAAATAGAGATAGTTGTAATAATTAAAATAATGCAGTGATTTAATGGAAATTATGTTGTAATAGAAATAGCATGCATTGAAACGTTTGAAGCAAATTGTATCGGATATTACACAAAACCTTTAACATTTCCTTCACAACGGATAGTTGGTATTCTTTTAAAATTCCATTAACGAAAAAGTAGCTGCAAAATATAGCAAATAATTGTCAGCCGATTGCTACATTAATAATGTAAAAATATGATAATCATTTAAATCATATTGTTTCATAATCGAAAAAAATCATTATAAACTCGTTCAATAGATTCTAAATAATGCTTGCGTATTGAATAAAACAATCAAATATGAAAATATCAATTGATTCAAATGAAAACTGCTGTATTAAACATTATTCAATTTATCACGTGTTTATCAATTTTTAGCCCCATTAATTTTACGATTTATTTTGCTAGAACCTGCACGGTTCTCGTTGAACACCGTTAATTTATTGATAAATTCAATTAAAGCAAAGTAAGTCGGATAAGGAGCTGGAATTGCGACCCAGTTTTTTGGATAATTGGAAACGATTGGGTAAAGGTAGTTAAGTGTCTCTTTTTAACTGTTTTTCCTCTCATTCCTATCCTGTTAGGTTTTTCATTAATTGGAAACACTTTTCACTGGGCGATTGGTTCGTCGCGGAGGGAGTCTGTGTCTATACAGTTAACGAAGAATCTGAAGCGACTCAAACGAATGGAAATTAAAAGGCTGAAAAAAAATTAAAGCCGTTCCCATTACTTCACAGTGATTGCTAGAAAAAGATTCTGATCGATTAAATTTTGAAACAAGCTACAACCTTTCTGAATAATAAAAAATTGTCCAAATCTATATATGTTCCTTTTTAAATATCGTAACGATCGATAGACGTTGTCTGGTCTCTACGACTGCATGAATGTCAATGACACTTCAAACCAGAACCAATCTGAACCAATAGATCAATCATCTTACTCATCTGTCTCGGTAACAGACGCGTTCATCTCGTTCTCTATATGAAACAGTCTTAAGATATTAATATGACAGTCTAAAATATGTTTAGTAATGGTATGCATGTATAATGTGTTTAGGATAATATATTACCACAATTGAAGACATCTTATATTTCTAGTCGCGTGGCGGGGGGGGGGGGGTCATTAAGATCATGTCTATGACATTCAAAACCATTTGAAGATTAAAATTGGTCATCGAGGTTGTGTAATTAAAGGTTAAAGCCATATGAAGGCTATATGGGGTCACTGAGGTCGTGTCATTTGAAAGAAGGTTCAAGATGCTTCGAAAGACACGAAAGAACGAAGAATCAAGGTGATTTGAAAGATACAGAGAATTATCGAGGGCGTATCATTGCTGATTATTCATCGAACGATATTGTCCATCGAGAGATTCGATAGAGTTAGACTGTCATAAGTACAAATAATTAGAATGCCATAATATAAATAAAATCAAGTTTGAACGATGTTTAATTCTGAATTCTTATAGCTACAAAGTAAATGTCCATGTTTGTGAGAATGGTATGTTTCAAATTTATTTAATATAAAGAATTCTTAAACTTGACACTAATATAATCTGTATCCCCTTTTATCTGCAAAATTAGCCCACTTCGTCGTAAATCTCATTATCTATTCCACTAATGCATCATCATATCTCATCATACTACGTTGTTAGAAACGTAACTGGACGCAAAGATAGACAAAGAACCAGGGAACAAACTCAGCAACGTTTTTAGTCCAGCGAAAATAAGGAACGTATTGTATCTTGTATTGCTCCATCGCCGGTTAAAACGCTATCTGGTGACTTGTATCGGTTAATGGAGCTAGGTTTTGCGCTATCTAAAGACAACAACGGCGATGCTCGCGTATTTGCCGCTTGTGACGTGATAACGTTTCGTCGAAACGAAGCTGAGAGCAAACGTGTACTGGGTGGTATTCAAGACGAAGATTAGGTAACGCGTTACTTTACCTTAATCTCCGTTCGTGTGCTTGCCGTCGTTTTTTAAAGTTACTCGAGAACTAAAAAGAGCTGGCCAGTCGCACGAGACATGCTTTCTTAGCCGTGAGAAGCTTGTAATTTGCACCGTGTAATTTTACAGTCAACGAAAGGCAAAAGTGATTAAAGAAGGGAAACGCGGATATTCAGCATGTTTAATGGTGTCGAAAGAGTGGATTGGATTTTTTATTACTCTTGAAAATCTCCAGGGTAGTTGAAATGACCAGGCAACTCACCCATAACTGATCTAATGTTATTCCTGAAATTTTACAAGTCACAAGTTGCAAATTATCGAATAAATTCTCTCTCATAACAGCAAGAAGTTTTATTAGGAAATTTTGTAAACTACAAATCAGATGATTACTTTGTTTGTCATAAAGTAGTAAAATTGTGAAAGAGAAATATGTAAACTATAACATGTTAATTCAGTAATATCACCGGTTGATAAATTGTCGTGTAATTAAGTAGATGCTATTGCTTATGATTTAATTGCTGACGAAGCATAAAATCTGAATGAGATTCAAAATTTAGATCTAATGTTTATGATTTGTGTGAAATAATGTATTTTTGCTGCAGGCAGTTGAATATGAATAAAGGGGTTGCGTTTTATGCGCATGGTATATCGTCATGGTGTTTCACTAATCAGATGGAATAAGAACATTTCGTCGTATCGGAGCAATAAGAATGTTCTTTCTGCTATTACCTACGCAATACTTCAAAACGCAATAAAAGAAAAAAAACTACTCCATTAAAGCTCTGAGAAAATATTTATGAAGTTCTCAAGATAATTCGTTAATAGACGATAAAATTCCAAGAATCGCGCAGTGAAACATACACTGTACAAAGCGCATATGCTTCTTAGTGTTACTAAATTCTCCACTTTAATTTCAATTCTCATCCTCTTCTCCTTTTCTTCGTCTTCGTTAACATCCATCTCATTAGCATGCACGCTTAATCCCACCCTATTCATAAACTACCTTGAGAAATAAAAATTTGACAAAACATACTTAGGAAACCGTGCACATCCGACCTTACCGTATTCGTTAATTACCTTGAAGAATAAAAATTGAACACAATAGCGCCTTTGACAGCACGCCCCGTGTAAAACAAACAAAACGGCCCTTTCCATACACCGCACAAAATACCTTGCTGTTCTCGCCACGCTAACGCTAGGAAAAAAAAAGAAAGAAAAAAAAAAAAAAAAACAGGAAAAAGGAAACTGTCTCGACTGGTTAGAAGGACCGAGGTGGTGACACCGGTATATTCATGGTTCTTCAACTCGCGTCACGTCGATCCTTAGGGTTCAAGGTTCCCTCGTGTCGGCACACCACGGAGGATTCCCTTTCATTCTCATCGTGGCGTAAAAAGTCGACTGCAGCAGCGATTTTCCTATCGATATCCCCACCACCTTTCAGAAATCTGGCATAGTGTGCTGACGAGGGGGATGGGAGGGTGTTGTCGAGCTAGTTTGTGGCACAGTCTGCTCGTAATTAGCGCCACGAGATGAATCAGTTTCCTATTATAATTAGCCGCAAGCCGGAAAGAACGAAGTGGATAGCTACACCCCTTTACACCTGCTCACAGGCTCGTCTTCTGGGTGTTATTGACACTGTCGCTCCCATCGTGCCGCTGTACAATGTACCTTTCCCTTTCCCCCCAGTCGACACCTCGGTGGCTCGAATTAAATGGGCATTTCCCAGCTGCGCCTCGTGTTTTGTTCAACTTACGACGACACTGATTTTACTCTCATTTTCTCTTTTTTTCTTTTTTTTTTTTTTTTCGTGCCACGAAACGAGGATGGAGAGCAGCGAATCATCAGGCTGCGGATTTTTCTGCACCTCTGTATTTTTACGAATGTCACTAAGGAAATGGAAACCTGAATAGAAATTTGTTTCATCGTGTTCGCACCTTCGATTAACAAATAATTAAAGAATTTATTCATTTTTTCGACTTGATTCTTCCTTCGTTGAATATTCGATGGCATTATTATATTTGCATAATGTATGGAACTATAATATTCATTGTCGTAAATTTTCGACGTTAGCTTTTGTATATCGCTAATTCATATTTCAACGTATTGATTTACGGTAGCTTTCTCATATCTTTCTTTGTAAATTACGTAGAAAATCAACAAATCTATTTATTTTCAAACTAGTTCGCGAGTGCGAACGATCGTGTGCTGCTGAATACGGATTGACTATGTTGGGCAAAGTTTCAGATTAAAATGTCGAGTGTACGAAACAGGAAAGAATCGTTTTGCTTCCGTAAACGAGCATGCTCGCGTTTAAATGAAGCTCTTGTGTCTCGTTAGTGAAGCAATCGTCTCTATCGCACGGCTCACAATGCGCTTTTCTTCTGTCTGTCACGACTGCTTCGTCGGCTGAATCGTAGTTTTGTGTAGCTGCGCGTTTTTAAGCGGAGAAATTGACGCGATCGTCACGAGACGAAGAGCGACACTGTAGATTCCTTTTGTTGCAGCTGTTGCTTGAATGCAACGAGTTCGAGAGTGAAGGAGTCAAAGTTTGATAAGACGTAGAAATTAATTACACGTTATATATAAATTTAGAAAGTTTCGGTTAAAATTAATTATATTATTTTTTCCATCTCTGTAATTTGAATTTCACGCGATAAAGAACTACGTATTTTAATAATAATAACGTTAATTTATATATAAGTCAAATAACATAAATCTTTTCGATCTATACACGAACATTTACATAATATTGAATTTTAATTAATATTCGACTCGTAACTAGCGAAGTAACTGAATGAAGTAATGGGAACCTACCAGTAGTTTAGTTTCAATTATTTTGCAAAAAGATTGCACAAAGCAAGAAGATATTAACAATCGAATAAAAAAGTAATATCACTCTACATATCGAACAGTTGTAAAAAAAAGTGCTCTGATATCTTCGTATTATATATTTAACGTGAAAGTTATTAAGATATCTTGTAGATCTCTTATGATTTCATGTATAACATAAAGAAGATTTCCATACTGTTGAGGTTATTGGGATTATAAGGATCGAAGAACGCGTGGATAAATTGTAAAAGTAGCAAATATATTTAAAAATAAAGAGTAGATACAAATATGAATACAGTTGAGCCGGTCTAGATCCGCAAGCTGGCAGTGTTACCCTGTAACTGAAAATCCCGAAGCCATCGTCGCCTGTCTAATGTCTATGGTCTGCCATCGTCGCTTGTCTATCGTCTATACACTCTCGATGGCTTCAGTGACTGAGGAAACTAAACAGTACAGATGTAGAGTTTTCCTAGAAGCGCTGACCACTTCAACACATACAAATTGTATTAACATGAAATTTTAGCGTTAAATCGTGAGTCACTCGTCCGAAACGGAGAACTGATTGGCCTATTTCCGTTTGGTTACAAATCCCACGCAATCTCGTAATTTCAATTAGTCCTACGCTTCGGTTTCCTGTTCGAATTATTACGGTGGACACATTGCAACCGCGTTTGCCCCAAATCATTAACGCAATTCCTCTCTGTTATACCCTTACATCAAAACCCCATCAATATATCACGTTACACAACGGAAGCGCAAAAATTACGAGCAGGGTGGCCAGCAAATACCAGAAATAATTTTGCAAGCCACGCGTTCCTCGTGATCAAAAAAAAGTTGTTTCTCGAAAACATCCGAAACAAAAGACGACCTGGCTATCCATCTGGTGGCACGTGGCCGATCTGCACCTGACCCAATCTTCCTTCAGGATTTAGTCGTGCGATCGGTGAAACATTGGTGTAAGCAGTAATAACGACGCGTGCCTTTTCCGAAACATCTGCCTAGTTAGACGCACATGCACATGTTCGTCTGGCAACGAGATTCGCTCGGAGACGATCTGTTGGCATTTTGGATGGTCTCCGGTGCCATCCGTGCACTTCCACTACGCCCACTCGATCATTGTTACGCAAACGAGGTCAATTTCGTATTCATTGTGAAGTCTGTTAATCATTGCCTACGTGACGGAGTCCTTTGTTATTTTTTCTCATCTCTGATTTATGCTTCAAAGTACCGTGATACGATTAATCATTGTTAATTAAAGACTAGGGCAATTTTTTCTTGTTTGTTCCTTTGTTTGATGTGTGCTGTCTTCGTTAATCCTTATTTGTCGCTGATTGTATTATATATCTTTATTTGGTAGGTATTATGAATTAAAAATGTTCATCTTTAGTAGTATGTCAACTTTAATATGAAAATTAATGAAATATTTCGACGTAGTCTGTGTCAGTTTGAATTCGTATATTTAATCAAAAGTTACTGATATTGAAGTTGAAATTAAATTTGTACTTCCATTACGAAAAGACATAGCCACAGTGATCTTCCCAATGAAAATATAAATTAAAAACTGCATCACAGTATTCTATTACACATGACTATAATGGTCATAAACAATAAAATTACCTGCAATGTATTTATCTGCAATTAAAATACACCTTGTCAAAAATCAGCAAATATCCAGATATTTTTAAAGTATCTAAGATAGCGTACAAACCATACAAAAATCACGACATCTGTAAATCGCTACAAAATAGTCCTTCGTTTCGGGTTTCAAGAAAAATCCGCCCGCGGAACCTTCCGATAGACCTTCTGATAAACACTTAAATTATTCTAAGAAGCGAGCTACGTATTTCGTAAACGATTTAGGAAAATCTGATTGCTCGTGACTGGACGTACGAAACGAACCCTTTTCTAACAACGAATCGGTGAATGTCGAGGTCTGAAAGGTCCCGTTGATGTCGCAAGTCGCTGGCCCATGAATCCGGGTCTCGTTTCGGGGACAATAGGCGAAGAAGTTACGTTTCTGTCGACCCGTGGCTGCCGACCTCGAGGAAAAAACGCGTGCATCGTTAATGGCGGATGGAACCTGCCGTACGCGATTCGGCCTCTCGGGGCAGCAGGTGTCTGGGAAGGGAATTACTTCTCTGACTCATCGCCAGGTGATGTCTACCGCGGCGCGAGGAAGGAACCGGAAGCTCCTGCACAGAAGGCGAACCGTTCCTTCCAGACGTTATGGGGACTGAAAGTAGTGCTTTCCTCGTTATCCGTGCTTTAGATCTCGAGACAACCATTGGAACACTCGTTATCAGTTTATAATCGAATTAATTTGAATAGTGTATCGCATTGATTAATTAGCTTCTAGATTGTGTGGTTTCTATTTTGTATTCATCCATTCGTTACATTATATTTTTGTTTTTTTTTTTCTTTTTGTAGATTCTGTGGTCTAATTTTGAGGCTGAAACTAAACGATGTTTCAAATGATTAATATATAATTTTTCGTAAAAATTGTATAAACACGAGGGTTTGCGCGGCTTTTTATGTATATTTTATACATCAGCCTCCTTTTCCGAAATTTTTGTGTAATTCTATAGATTCCGGTCAGTTTTGCATATAATAAAATATATGGATTTGGAGACTTCGATTATTACTATGAAATTTCTATACGTAGAATTCTAGAATCGTACAATGTCCAAAGGAAGACAATTGCAGCTAATAAACCAAACTTAATTATTCCGAAGTTTCCCTATTTTTCTTTCTTTTCTTCTTAGAATTTTGATTCGATTGTTGATTTATTTGACCGAGTCGCTCGATATCGGATATTTTATACATCGTTGTATAATTTTTCATGTTCCCTGAAACTGAGTTTTTTATTTCTTTGCGATTCAATTAAATCCAATGATACGTTAAACGTTCCTTTAAAAATCAAACGTATCGAAAATTATATACGAAATTTCCTTAATATATCTGTCGTTCCGCAACAGCTCGCAAACGCACGTAGATTCCGTTACTCCTATCATCAGCAGCGAATATTATAAATTTTCTGGCAGCGCACGTTTTGCACGTTCGATACGTAGGAACAATAAAACCGGAGAGGCTCGATTGCACAACGGTAGCCCACTCGAGCGTTAGGAGGGGAACAAGGAGAGACACAAGAAGAAGAAGAAGAAGCAGAAGAGGAGGCGGAAGAGCTGAAAGAGGAATATACAAGTGGTGGAAAGGGGGCTAAGACGGTGCGCTCTGGCAAAAGGGAGAAGAATAACCGTGACTTCGTCTACGAACCGCGTGTGGGAAAACTCCGCGATGCGAGACTGAGAAACGCGTGCGTTCGATCGTGAATTCGCACGTGCGTGAGTGCGTGTTCGTCGATGTGATCCCGTATACTATACACTGTACACCCACGCGAGTCGCATGCGTATCGTTGTTCGCCTCTCTTCGTTTTCCTATGCGACCCCGACAACCAGTCGCCGGTGAACGTGCCACTTGATTGACTTTTTTAATCAGTCGAATGAGTCGTGTTACGATTTTTAATTCAATCGAGTTTTACAGCTATGAACGTTTTGTTGGGCTTTTCTCATATGTACTATATATTTATACGTACTATACGTGTATTTATATATATATATGTATATTTTTTTTTAAGAATAAGGCTTTTAGAGATTAAGACTTTCGCAGTTGATTCTGAAATTTTTTAAATATGTATTTGTTAAGCTTTGGGAGAAATATTTTGTTGCTTTTAGTGACTTAGAAGATTGTTTGAATATATAGAAATCCTTGGTTATATTCTTTACTTTATTTTCTAATTGCAGAATTGCGGACGAACGGATCTGCAACGAGTTCGTTGTTTATACGTTCTTTGTACATTAGTGTTCGTAGTTGTCAAGCCTCGTGAATTTGCGTATCAGCGAGCTCTTTGTCTTCAGGTTATTTAAATTACAAATTGCGAATGAGATAAAGAATGTTCTTTTAAACTGATAGAAAGGCTACCGCTATTAATTTCAACCATCTAAAACTGGTTGGCATATCATCAAGTCATGTAAATTATAATTCGTATCCTTGTTAAATGATGTCATTATTACTGTCACTAAATTGAATTCGATCATTGTTCTCCCATAACTAATAGTTTTCTGAGATAATACAGGGAATATAGATTGTAATTTCATGATTATGAAATATATACATGAATGTTTTATTTTTTATTTAAATGTTTTCGTTAGATTAGCTGGTACAATTTATGGTAAAATGTATTGTTTACAGTACACTTTTATATTAAAAAAACTCATGACATATTTTCTTTAACTCTTTATAAATCTGTAAATGACATTGATTTTATACAAACTGTTACATATATACGTTGAATCATACGCTATAGCAATTAAACAGACTTTTAATCTCTCGCTTATAAATACAAAAGTATACTTCAATTTTTATTATCGCCAACGCTTTGTCAACGCTTCTACTACAATTTCCTCGACATTAATTCCTTAACACGGATGCGATTACCGTACCGACAAATTTCACTTCTTCACGGCGTATCAGCTAATCTTCTCACGGACGAGGTCCATTCACGTCAAGCCTCTATCTTACGTACTGTAAGCAACCCATAGAAAATTCCAAGTTCACGCATCATGTACCAGTATTATCTTTTCATAGTCGTCTCGCCGACAGAGACTCGGTTCAGCAACTCGATATTCCACCCTCGTTCCTTCGCTACGTTCCTCGTAGCTCTAAATTTTCTAGGTCGCGACTCACGCAACGCTTGCCGCGTTAATTCGACTGTCTTTCCACAAATTCCTATCTTCTCGCTTCAGCGAATTTTCTTACGCGGATCAACCAGTGAAATCTAACGCTCTCGACGCTTCGACGACTCCCAGAGAATCTTTCCTGCGAGTCTTCGCACCTTCCTACGTTTCTTAGCGGACCAGAACTGTCTCACTGATCTCAGGTTGTGAGAATGTCGTCGATGATCTTGTATATCGTGTACGTAATACGCGCGTCTAATCCTCCTATATCATTGATGTATACGGTGACCGATTTTTCGACAACAACTTTCGAGAACTAATAAAATATGGTTTGGATATGTTTGGTAATAGTTTTAGTAGCATTCAGTTGTTTTGAATGTTTGAAGAATACGATGAATAGATAGGTAAATAAATAGTATAATACAAGCTTGTAGTATTATATTTCTTTTGTTGTACGATTCTATAGAGGTATGGAGAGTATCTTTTTAAAATTTATTTGGTTGTTTAAATGGCTAAATCGTTCATCAAACTCTCGACGTCCATAATTATATAGTATTATTGAATTCTACCCTTTATTCGATTTTATTGACAATAACGTTAATCGAAGTATTCTTCGTCAAGTTCGATAATTCTAGTGTCAAGTCATCGATACTAAAGCTCGTTCAACTTCCATTTTCACTTTAACGTCCAACGAGACTCTTCCTCTACAACGCTCCATTATCTCCTCTATTATATTTTTTTCGCTATGATGCACGAGGTAGTTACAATTTATTATACTTAATTAATAAGTACTTCCTTATAGGTGGTTTGCGTTGCCTTTCGTACTTTTCGAACAGCATTACGTAATCTAGACTGATGACTAACGATTGATTCATTACTGTGCCTGTGCTCTTCTTCTGGTAATTAGACAAAGTGTGAAACACAAGAAACTTGAAAGAGTTGACGATGATAGAGCTGCTTTTAATAGCAAGGGGAAAGTAACCTGGCATATTCTAATTGATTTTGGGTGTCGAAAGCGTGACAGAAGAGGAATTTCTTAACTTTACTGTTCAATCTTGAAAACGAAATGTTTTAATCAGATTTATTTATTATTTTTCAGAGTTCCGTAAGAGAACGATTAATAACAGCGTTTTGCTTATATTTACGATAAGCAGTTAGTGTCATTCCATGTCATCCAGCAGATAGCTAAAGGCTGGTTGCGGGATTTAATTCGCTGCTTGAAATAATTGGAGGATTATTTACTTGAGTTGGCCGAGTTAACAAGCCGTGTAAACGAAGCGGCAAAGTATTTTATTTGTTTGCAAAGAGTCGATTGGAAATTGGATTTAATCTATCAAATCTTTACTTATTGGTACACTAATATTAAACGGAAATTAAAATAAATTGATACGAATGCTATTGATTTGTTTGTCGATTTCACTTTAATCGATAGTACTTGTTCGAATTTTATTAAATCGCCAATCTAAGATCCATTAGAGCAATTCTAGCAGAGCGACATAATCGAAATTGTTTATCTACCAATTAAATATTACAAGTTTATAATATTAAAAGCAATGTACAGTACGGTCTGAGAATATATGAAATATACAAAACGTAAGGAAATATGTTTCATTATAACGAAAGATTATGAGAAAGTATAATTAAGAACGCTAAACCTTATTTCCTGTAAGAGCGGTTTGATACTTTTTGCTTTAAAATATTCACATGTGCGAGGCTCGCATGAATCATTTTCAAATATTCCATTCATTTCGTTTCTGTTTCTCATCATATACACATGTTCTATCCGTTCTCAACTATATTCGATCAAGTTGTATATACTTGTAATTCCTCCTGGCAAACGATATATTGCTTACCTATACAAAAAGGCAGTAACTGCAAGAAAGGGTGAAACTAATTTCTTTGTGCCTATAAATACTTAATTGTGAGATTTTACCTCTTGATTCAATGGACAAAGGCAGCAAGGTATAATATTTTTTTAGAAAGTCAATAATATACTCTTATTGCCTGTACATGGCAGAACACAGTGAGTTGAGGGAATTGTAAAAGTTTATATTAATTCTTCAGGAATTGATCATGTAATGAATACTATGTTTCGATTAGAAATTAATTTGTTTCTTTTTCTACAAAACCGTCTATCGAAATGTATCTCTATCATTGATAATCGATTCAAAATAATTTTCTTCGCAAGCTGGAAGAAATTCGCGCCTAAAATCAGCCAGAAAAATGTATATCTGTTAGACGATATTTAATACAAAACGATGTTTCTCGCAAACTGAAATAGCTCACTCGTTAAAGCGTTAAACAGCCTATATTTCTTTCGCTATCAAATAAATTCAATCCGAGCAACTCAATCTAATCCCGTATTTACGACTACAAATCTACGTACGTTCTCCTAAATGATTCACGCAAAGTACTCAACAAACATATAAATCATCGCGTCGATCGTGTAGATCGGACTTCGTCATCACGTGCAACACCAAGCGAAGGGTGTAGCGGAACGAATCGAAAGGTTAACGCGCTCGAAACCCGTTTCGTTCGGCCTAGTTCCAAAAGCATGTAAGTAACAAACGTTTGTCGAGTCCATTGTGCGACGGTCTCCGATCGCTTTGGTCTAACAAGAACTCATGGTGAAACGTGTCGAGGTCAGAGCGCACGTTTTTAACGAGGTTCTGCTCCGTTTCGTTTTAATCGATAATTCAGTTTGTATCTCTTGAACAAACTCATTCCCGTGGATGTTATACCTGCATATAAGTACAATGCACGCTGACTGCTACCAATGATGTCATCGTATCCGCGTAATCCCACGCCCACGCCTACCCGATTACCAGAAGCTGTTAGCGAGCCCTTGCCATCCTACGAAGAGACCTGGTTGTACGTGGTCGAATCGAGTCACGTTTTACGAGGATTGCATCTCGACCTGGCGAAACTGGATCGCCCCACTTTGTTCGAAGAGCTGAATCTTGGAAAACGTGCGCCGAGTTGCTCGTTTCGAAGTTTCAATCACCACTAATGTTCGCGAAACGTTCTTGTTCTTAACACATTTTGTACCCGGTGATTTAACGAAACATAAAAGTGAAGAACCGCGAGCCTCCGCAATTAAGAGTAGAACTACCGACGATTGAGGTGTAAATTATCTCGCAGGGAAATGGAAACGATGCAAGGTATTCCTTACTGATAATTACACTCGGATAATCGGTTTACATAGCTATATTTCAAGTACTGTATTCCTGTTTTGCTCGATTGAGTTTTGAAGTAATTGCTCTGACAAGTCTTCCGTAAAATAAAGTTAATCAAGGTAGAAACATTTTACTTTTTTTTTTGATAATATGTCAGCGAAGGGTAAGGAATAAATTGATATCAATCAGAAATGTTTTAGCGTCTTCTTTTTAATTTAATTCAATTCTTTGTTTTACTGAAAATTACAAAGATATTCTTCTAGATCTGCATAGTGATCCATAAACTCTAATTACCTTTATTTCACTTAATTAACTACGATATTCTTTCTGTTCTCAAAAAATATAACATGCTGCCGAAACTACGTGTTAATTAAAATATACTACTTGCAGGTTCACAAATTTCTAAAAAGAGGCGTATCTTAATCTTTTATTGCATTGAGGCCAAAATAACGAGAAGATCGTTCGGCTGATCGCAACGGAACAACTTTCGGAGATTTCGTGAATCTCGTATCAAGAAATGACGTTCTGTAATCATTTTATTTAAAACGTTTATGCCACAGGTTTTTTTTTCTTCCTCCATTCCCATTCGAAGGTCAACTTCTGCAACAAAGTAATTAGCTTGCAAGAGACGAAAAGTAGCTTTCTAACAACGAGAGCTAACGTTTACGCGGTATTTTCATCCGAGTCCGTGTACACTGTGGGTGCGGTCGCGTGTTCGAGCGTAGAGTCGTAGAAAGAAGAAAAAGAAAAATGGCGCAACCAGTAGTTAGCTGCTGCTTGATAGGCGTAGCACGGTTCCCTTGCGGTTCTTCTTGTTTCACGGTTATTCGATGCATTCCTTTAGGATTCGAAAGCAATATTCTCGCACTACACTCGCAGATGCACGCATCCTGATGTTGCTCGCCTCCTTGTTTTTCAACGAACGTTATTTCACCTATCTCATCCTCGAGCGCAAGTCTCTCTGATTTGTGAAACTCTGACTTATCGATCATCGATTTGTTTCTTCCTTCGATTCGCTCCTAGTACAGTTCCGCTAATACGATTATAACTTTCGAATTCGATTAAATTGGCCGTAGCTTGGAAGAGATCGTGCGCGGAAATAGTGGAATTTCTTGTTCGTTCTAAAGGATGTGTGTTGAGAGTAGAATGTATCTACTATACTTGTTAAATCGAGTCGGAGAATTTATTCAATGGATCGAACTTTATTTATGAATCCTTAAATGCTCGTATATATGCGCGTAGAAATAAAATGTAGAATAAAAATATATCTTTGCTATTTTGAATTTTAGAAATCAAACTTGATCAGCTGGATCCTGCTGGGATTTCTAAAAAATTATCTTAACTCGTAGTTTACTATACCAGCGAAGAAATGTCCACTTGATAAATAAAAATTAAAGCTATAGTATTCCATGATTAAGACACCATCGATTTAATGTTACCACTACGAGTGAAGTTTGCAAAAGATCACGTACATCTCAGAAACTCACGAAATTATCCCTTGGAAAGTTGCATGGAAAAGATCAATCACAAGCAGAAAGTCACTCTCTCAGATTACAGAAACAAAATGAAGTACAATCGCAAAATCACAATCTCGAATATTGCACAGTCAGAATCTCATCCCTCGATCTCTCATCATCTTCTACTAGAACATCAGACGTAACATATACATGATACCTACGTTGTCCTATATATAAAATCGACTTGGCAATTTCTTTCCGCGAGACGAACGCGTTACCATTTCCGTGGAGCGGACTCGCGTACAAATCTTCGCGGTTGCTCTTCGAGGTAGGCCGATTCGTAACGATGACCGTGGCAGGAAGACTCTGAAAAACGTTTCCTATACACGAAGAAAAAACGACCACTAAGACGATGAAGCGTTCCAACTAAAGGGATCTTACGAAGAAACGGCTGGACAGTGCGCATTACCTGCGTGGTTTACGAGCATAGACGCTCTGCGAGACGGTACTAAAAAATCGGCGTCCATCGACCAGAAATTACAAACGAGGGATCGTTGGCACGAGCTAAGAGCTTTAAAAGAAACCGTTGTCATTAGTGGCAGCCTGTTCCGCGGCCGGGAAACATCGAAGAGACATCTGTAATTCCTCTGACACGGAGAATCCTGTTTTTCCTCGCGCGACCGTATTATTGCCGATCTTCCGCGAAGCTTTTGCGTAATCGTCACTGACAGTTTCGCGTGTCGGTGTCTTCTACCAGGAAATGAGCAACAAAATATACATACATTTTGCTGTCGTAGTATTGTTGCTACCGGGTGAAGCGTAAAATTTGGAGCAACGAAATGAAAATGAAAGAGTAAGAGGAAGAACAAGTTTTTATTTTATAAATACACTTTACAGCGAGTCGTTCAGTCTTCTTAAGGAAGAACGCAACGTTGGAAACTTGTAAAATTTCTATGAAAAATTATGAACCGGCCATTTTCAATTAATTTTAGTACTTCCAGTATTAAGTGGAAGATCGTTTGAAGTTTGGTTTGATTGGATTAGAACGGAGAGTTTCGTACGAATAATGGTGGTTGGATGCTTTTAGACTACTTTATCGAGAAATTGGAATTTATAGTGATCGTTTGTCGTATTGATTTCACGTAAATTTAAATACATAAATGAAAAATACCGCGGTAAACTTTAAACTTCTGTGCTACTTTTAAATTACTCCTTCGCTTCGCGTTCCAACAATATCTACTCACGCTCTCACTCAAAAGTTTTAATACACCTTTCGCTCTTAATACAACTTGGATATTTGATATGGATTATAAATCTTAAATATCATGAATTTTCCAGCGGAGTTGTTCGTGTATCTTCTTTATCATATAGAGCATCGAGCCGAACGATCTCTTCCTAAGAGATACATACATGTATATTAAGAGACGATTATATAAGAGATTATTCCAAGATACTTTTTCAAATACAATAACTATTTCCAGATTTTTAAGCGGAGATACGATCCCGATTAAATGCTTCTTAACCGCGAATTAGCAAAATTCACAGTAACAACATAGAAAATATTGGAACGAGCCGTAATCGTAATCTCTAACAACAATTTTACCCTGACTCTCTCACGCCGGTAATAAACCCGGACGACACCAATGGACTTCCTCAGATTTTCAAAATTACTTCTCAAAACCTACAGTCAGTGTGAGAACACGCTGTGTTCTGACTCGCGCTACTTCACCACCAAGTTTCTCGAAATCATTAAAACTCTTTTTCCTCATTTTCGTTCGCATTGTAATTCCCCTCTGTCTCTGGTAACTACGGCCTCTTTGTATTGAAAGCTGAAGAGACCTTGCGTCGCGGACGTGTCTCATTATCGCGAGATAAAGAAAATAAAAGCGCGAACGGAAGGTCGAAATCTTCTCGACGGTAGAGAACGATCGCTTTTGCACGTGGGCGTGCAAACGCACAATCCACGCGTATACGACGCCGAACACACGCACAGTTTCGTGGGAATCGCCGGGGCTGAGAGAATCCTTTAGCGGCTGAATTAACGGCTCGACGAGTAATGATTGTTGTAATTTTGTTGCTCTCACGGCTCGCGCGACGTATTTCGCCGTCAGAGACGATTTGGTAAGCTAATGCGTCGCGATTTCGATCTTAGCGTCGTTAACTGCATAGCCGGATCGCGGTTTTGTCCACGACTTTGCGCAAACAGAAAGCAGAGTGAAAGTTATTCTTCGGTTTCTAGGATTTTGTACCGTCGAACGACGAGCGACGAGACGTTGGCTGAAAGCGTTGCGATTTCGTATCGACGATACGTATCGCGTAATCGGGCAAATATTTGGTCGAAGAAAGGTAACTCGACAAATTCGAAGATATAAGTGTTTTAGAAATAAATAATAAAAATTCAGTCTAGTTGTTATGCTAGTTTAATTTAATTGAAATTATCTTCGTGAGAAGGATATCGTTAAATCTTGAAACTTTCTATAAAATACGCGAAATCTCTCGTACCGTGTTATTATGTTTATTACCTGCAGCCTTCACGTCAATGTTTTTTTGTTTAATCACGAGATATTAAAATTAGAAAATCGATAATCCAAATTGATCTCGTGTGATCTTCAAACATAAATGAATCTCGCAAATAGAAACTCGCAAGAACGTCGACTTACGTCAAACGATGAGTTTCATTTCTAAGCGGTGCTATCGAACCTTTCTGCGAGTTCGTCCGAAACTGAGCGTGAAATAATTTTAACTCGTCGATTATCGCGCTTATTCTCTTGGTTCGCTCATTATGGCGATACTTGTTCCCGGTTACACGCTGAATTCTCGCCGTGGAATGAACGGTTTCGTTTGTCTGGATGAATCGTCTGGATGAAGATGCGTCATCGCGTGTGGTCGTCCTATAAAACGTGCTGTCATACAGAGGAGATAATCGAAGTTCTCTTTTTTTGAGTTTCGATACGATGATAGACAAGATGAGTTTTGTGGCGAGAAATTTGCACGGTTTTTAAATGGTCTTTCTTTTATGCGAAGGATGTTGGATCGACTCTGGACGATGTTTCTGTCGAATCGAAATTAAACAAGTACGCGCTAAGACACTTTTGTAGAATAAAAGGTAAACGAAATATTAAGTAGCCTCTTTCTTTCCTTTTTTTGTAAATTAGATTTTTTAGTTAGATTAGGCTCGTTACGCTCTGTTCTTTTAGTTGAGAAATAAAAAGAAAAAGATTTAGATCCGTCTGTATAACGAGAATGCTCGAGTGTGTTATCAATATTCCACTTCGTCAGCTTCGTTTTAATTTTATAAATCGTACACTTTCCATTAGAAATTGAATCTATATGCGTCATAAAGCGAACACCAAACAATGCAATTACTAAATTTTCATTAAATCAACACGTTTTCATTTTGTCCCTAGTCGCATTCAGTAAGAACTAGAAATAAAATTATTGTAACACATAATCTGATTATAAAACAGGTACCAAGACGATGTACAAGAAAATATATAACTAATTTTCACGCATTACATCATCAACCCTGTGATCGTTAGCAGCAGAATATTTTTAAAAAGTTCCAAGGAATTTCCCAATAAACTGAAATTGTATCGTAAAACTGCGCGCATCTTCAATTACGCCTTGCAAGAAATCTTATTACTCTATAGATTATAATTCAAGAATCACTCGAGCAAACATAGCTAATCGCCGTACTCATCCCACGTATACGCCTTCGTACAGTTTGCAACATTCAACAAACGATGTTTTCAATTAGCGAGCCAGAGGTACGCAACAAGGGGACCCGTTTAAGCCCATCAAAGTGAAATTAAATCGCAATTAAACGGCGAAACAGTATCGACATGTTCCTAATTATTATTCGATACGCATCGATTAATACAAAACATGGAAAGTTCATTTCTAGTTCTGAGTTTGACGACCGGATCTCTCTCTCTCTCTCTCTCTCTCTCTCTCTCTCTGTTGTTTCTCATACACTGTTATGTTCACGTGTGGAAACACGCGATTATAAATTAATCGAGCCCAGAAATAACGAGCCCTGCCACCGACATGGTAGCTGCGTCACGTGGGAGTCGGCGCGTCGTCTCGAAGAAGTCTGGCGCCTCTAGGTCGATCTTCGATCGCGACTCTCGTACAACGCGTTCATTAAACTCACAACTTAATCCGCTTAATTTGTCTCGATTGTAACCTCGTTTAACCCTTTCAGTCTGATAAAATACTCTGCTATGACGAAGATCGAATATTTTTACGTAGACTGAATATTTTTCTCATTTTTACGCGTCTGATTACATATACCTTTGTTATGTACCAGATCATCTTCCTGTTCTGATTAAGAGTTTCACATTTTTTAGTAATATAATTTTGATATTAGATGTATGTGTACGTAATGATTCTTAGTACGCAGAGAGTATATCCATAGGCGATTGTGAGCTATATATGGGTTTAGAGCTGTAAAAGGGTTATTAGGTTGAGATAGAAATCTTCCTGTCTGGTAGAATACTATGGTAAATACTGTGGTAAAGACTGAATATTTTTATATGGATTAAATATTTTGTAAGTTTCAATGCTTACGATTATATCTCCAACTATGTTTCCATTCTGACGTTGCGCTCAATGACTTGAGAAGATATTCAGTAATACAATTTTGGCATTGGTTGCGTACGCGGGTCGTTAGCCTACAGGAAGTATAATATATCTATAGTTGTTTGTATTGAATTGACATGGAAACGTATGTAACTTTCAACTGGTATTGTTTCTACTTAGTGAGATGACTAACGATAGCCTGATCAAGGTTGATCAATTTTGGAATAATTGACTTTCATATTATCGCAACATGTATTCTAACTATAAACTGAAGAGATAATGAAGCTTTGTCGACGATAATCTTAATAATATAGATTTTTATTTTCTTAAATATTTCATTAGCACATATAAATATAAAGGTCGACATTCGTTGAAATTATAAATTCTATTTTCACGTTGAAATAACATAATTGGTTATACATACTTACTGTTGGACTCATATTACGGTAATGTAAATTGCAGTTTTCTCGTAAGTGGAGCATCTAGACAATTAAATGGTAAGTAAGCAAAGGGAAAAAGAAAGGTTAACCAAAGTATAGTTCTTCAGATTATGTTAATTAGTTGCATCGTGTATACGAAGCGCCAGATCCCACGTTGTTCAACAACCCTGTTCGTAGTAAATAAGCGTGCTAGAACTCTTTACACGCTAGACGAAGAACCAATGTTATCTGCTTTAATGATAACATAATGGATGAAAAAATAAACCTTATTTTTAACTTTGCACGCGAATAGATTCATTTTTAGATAAATGAAAATGAAAGTCTTGATACACGGTTTAACAAGGCTCGAATAAAGGAAGATACATCAAATAGGAAATTTACGTTAATTTAGTAGAACAAAATGTGTGTGTGTGTATGTTACATTCTCAAATTAGACGAAGTGATACAAATTTTTGATATTATTTGGTAAAGAAGATAAATTAAAAAAACTCTTTCCATTTATTTATGGCTCTACACTAAACGCGTATTTATAATACTTTATCTGTACAGATTTCTTTTTATACATCTGTAATATGGTATATTTGTGAAAGAACAGGATCAGTACTATAGACAATAATCTCCACTAGGTGTTTCGTTACTTCCATTTTTATAAAATGCCCAGAAAACAGGGCGTTAAGTAAATTTCACAAATCATCAAACAGTCCGTGCAATAATAAATTGACAATACATTATCGAATATTACGATACTACCTGAAATTACAACAATTTTTACAAATACAGATACAAATGTGGCTCAAAAGTTCAAATGATAAATTAACGAAAAACCAGAAATATTGTAATTTATTCATTAAATATTAATAACGCTTTAAAATATTTAAGGGGTGGAACAAAATGAGGCAAAGTTTATTGTTCGTCGGATTAAGGCGAAAAAGCGAAAGGAGAATCGAGCGTGAACTTGGGAGGGGGATGAGGAGGGGGCAACGATATCACGAAGACACGCGTGAACTTACTGATCCCACGTGGTTCAGCGAGCGTGACCACGTGGCGAGCAATAGTATAGTAAAGTGGCCGCAAGATAGAAACGATGTCGGCTGAATGGGACCGCGAAGTCACAGGACGGAAGGCGAAGGAGGGTATAGGTTAAACCGGAAGCCGTCACCGGAACAACTTCTATGTACTACGTAGATTCACATGGTCGACGTTCACCGGGCTGGAGGTCACGGTAATTTCCTCGTGTCAGTGCAGGTGCTCGCATCAGATAAAAAAACGTTTTCGCACCGACATTGTAATGTTCTTGTTTCTAATGTTGGTGTTTCTGAACTTTGAACTTTTTGCTTGGACATCGGTCATGTGGAAATTTGGAATAATATCGAGAAAATGGAAGGATATAATCAACAATTCTTCCTTGAATTTTGTCATTCAGTTTGTACTGTAATGACTGGACTGTGGATATTTGTACATTTATGGGAAAATCAAGGAAATACAAAAATGTATATTTATTAATATTAATAAATAGTAATATTTTGATCGCATTCTATCGTGGAATATTCAAATTAAATCAAAGTACAAATGTCATGTTAAAGGACAACAGTTAAGTGACGCAATTTCTAAAGTATGTAATTGTTATTTTTACGGATGACATATTTGAAAAGATCTGCTGCGAATGAACTAAGTTTAAGAAACGTCGTTCTCGTTTTACATTTACTTATTAAGAAATATTTTTCTTTGTCATGCGCTTCGTGCATCCTTCGCTTTCAATGGACAGGCCGACACTTAAGTGACATTAAAGCGTTTAAAAAGACCTTGAACGCGTTCTTCGAAGACGAGTAGTATGCAACCAATTGAACGTTATGCTTCAAGAGTGATAGTTTTTATTTCCTTCGGCTTTATCTAAGACAGACATAAAGGATTTCCGATCCTACCTACGTAGCGTTGTCGATTTTTACGCCCTCGTCCTTTCCGGTGATCGAGCGTGCACCACCCCGTGAGAACACACCCCTTTAGGAATCGAAGATTTCGCGAGTAATGGCCCATGAAAAGTATACTACGCGTATATCTATCGGAAACGCCATGAATTAATTCAGGTGTGTTTCGTCGAGCGTTAAAAGGTTACGAAGACGCAAAGGTCTTCCCTTTGAAGCGTGGCATTCTTTGAACTATAATTTGCTAAAGGTTTCTAAATGCTTGTAATACGATAGTTTATTTTCGTATCGTGTCGAAGGATTCTCGACGAGATTCTGAATTATAGGTTTGGGAAATATTATTCTGATTTCAATAAAAAATTTAATTTATATTTAATTTCAATCATAAAAACTTCTGGAGGGATTTAAATAAATTTTTAAAAAGTTTCAACTAATATCGTAACAAATTTTATGCGCGACAATTATGCAATACATATTTGTATTAAAATTTTACTCGAAATACTGCCAATGGTGTTATCAAGCAAAGTCTACCTGTACGAATTATTATTTCACATAAAAATGTTCTATAAAATGTTCGAGAATGGTATGAATGAATGAAATAGGTTAAGTGAAATCGTTTAAAAGAATCTTGCGGGAGAGCGCGAGTTAAACATTCGATAGAGTTGCGGCAGGTGTTTAACGAGTAATTTTGTAACAGTTGCTAGAGGGTACGTTCGATTCGATCACGTGGAGAGATTTCACTCGTTTATATACTTTTAAATCCAGCGAACCATTTTAAATGAAATAAATTAAGCTACTCCTTACTTCTAGATCGCTAGGTGAAAAACAAAGGAAACATAAATTAGAGTGTGTCGATCGGTATCGATCTCTGTCGCTACACAATTAACCAAACCTCGTTAGAAATCTAATTATAAGATGCCTAAAACCAAAACAATTTCAAGATAATTATCTGCAGAGTAGTTTAATGTTACAACAGAAATTTGTAATTTTACTTTGGTAATTACAAACAATTCGTTCGATTCAAAACAAATAATTCGTTTGATTTAAAATAAAAATTCATTGTGTGATTTGGGTCTAAGAAGGATACGTTTTGATGATCGGGCTAAAATCAAATTTACACACTGGAAATTAAAAATATATATATATAGGACATATGAGGTTTACCATATAAAACTAAATTTTGTATGAAAACTATTTATTAGCATGCAACATACATAGATGTAATAAATAATACAGGTATATTAATATGTAGATATGTAGGGCAATAAATAATAAAAATCCAGATCAATGATGCTCGTATTAGGTAATACGTAAAATATCACAAACTACAAATTTTGTATTTCAGACGGTGTAACTTATTGTTGAAACGAATCGAACAAATCGCGAAACGTCTTAGCATCTTAATCAACGAGGAAGCGCTAATATTTGTATGTAAGCTCACGATTCCATCGATCGTAAAGGCGCCTGTAGCAATGCAAACCGCATACGCGTGCGGGCCGCGGTGAATTTTTCAGGCGTCTTTCCTTTCACCGCCGTTGAATAAACGATAACGCTATTCCGTAGCGCTATTACATTCATAAAGAGAAATGTCAGTAGCAGACTCTCTCGATAAAAGTTCCTCTTAAATTTTCTCGGACAACGCACGAACGTTGAACTCATGTCGAACAAAACCAGAGACACTAAATGCACGTTAGAGAACAGAAGTAACATAGCTTCTGTTGAAATAAATAATGCATGAGCTTCATAATTCGTACTTTTCTCACTATCAGTCACGTTACGTTACGAACCGCCTTGCAATTACCGTTTCCTTCCATTATTGTTCGGTGGAAGGAAAGAATCGAATCTCCGATCGAAAAGCTGCGATGACAGTCGAGAGATCCATCGGTGAAGATATTCTTCTATTGTGGCTTTCAAGATGTTCGACGCGATCTAGCCGCGATAGAATAATAAACAGAGAATGCCGATGCTGATTTACGCCTACGCACGCACGTATCCACACCCCGCACGCGTAAACAATACCTGACGATCATAAATCATCCTGATAAATGAGCGATTGTATTTTTCAGTGGCCGCTTAATATTCCTTTGTTTATGTACCCACACTCTGTAGTAACCCTAAGTAAGTTCAATTACAACGAACCATTGGTCTATTTATGGATAAAATGAAATTTAGAAGGGTTTAGTTCACTTTGTTATTGAGAGTTCGTTATTGGAATAGTCGGGTTAATAAATTATGGAAAAACTATTACAGTGGATAACATGGATCATAGCTTATAATTCAGAGATAGAAATGATTATACATTAAACGAAAGATAGCATCGATGAAAGATCATTATAACGTATTATATGCTTCTGTACCAAGATTATAGTTGACGTAACTGCCAAAATTCTGAAAACTGTATGTATAATATCATCGAGAATTTAGACGAAAAATATGATTAAAAACTACTTGAATTCGCTGTATCTTTTGATAAAACTTTGGACGTCGCGGAGAGAGAAGATGAGTCCGAAACATAAAATCTCAACTTCGTCCTTTCCTGCGTTTAAAAGATGCAGACCCTCGTATTAACGATAATAACATCCATATAATTTACAGAGAACTAAGTACCGTAAAACAATTACAACTTCTAATTCCAAATACGACGAAGAATATCTTACATCACTGTATCACGTGAAAGCAATAATAGGATCACGGTCTTTAGCATCTTCCATAAACGACGAGGAGTCAAGTTACGAATAAATCAAGATATATCCAGTCAAGGTTTCAGCCCAGTCACGTAACTCGAACATGATAGGAACAGTTTAGTCTTTCGAAAGCGATCGCGAGTTTGCCGGGGCTACCGGGGACACGTAGGTGTCAGCTGTGAGTAGTACTACGATCACGTAAACCGTGATCCAAGATGGCACCGGTGGTCGGGTCAATATCCTGGCTAGTTGGAGAACGGCGCCGTCGATCCTGCGCCAAGTCTCGGGGAAACACCGCGGGAAGGCGCCACTGAAAGCCTTTTTAATGGGAACTGGTTTCAGCCACGACCATGGACCGCACGCTTGCGTTTCGCTTGACCTCGGCTTCAACCGTCGTCGAAAGAACAAAGGGCCACGCTGCTACTGGTTTCCACGGTTCACGGGAACTACTTGGTTTTGTTTAACATTTGAAACCCTTTAGAAACAGCTACGAGTTCATAAGATAGGTGTTTTCCGACAGATATAAAAAGCTGACGAATAGAATGGGAAATGGAGGTGATTGAGTCAGCTGATTGAACAGACATAAGACACGTACCACTGTCTATAGGTATCTCGTTATTTGGATCGAGGGAAAAGTTATAGGATTGGTCGATGGAATGGAAGCAGTAGGAACGAAGTCAAAGTCTTTCGCTTAGCGAGATTGTAACAGTAAACGGAAAATGTATCTGTCGAGTGATTTGAAGAATGTTAAATATCCTTGGCGAAGTGTACAATTTTGCAACGGCAAAATAATAAGTCGAAATCGATATTTATTTAAGATGAAACTCGAGGGTCGCGGGGAACACGCAGGTCTGTTTGCAAGGAACTTAGAAAATCCCTTTAATTTTAATTTTGCATACTAAATTAAAATTGCCTAAAAAATACTAAATAATCAAGGAACACGCGAACAAACACGGTCGGCGAACTTTATAGCTCGTACGATTTTCACGATTGGTTGCTTCTGAGGAAACCTATCTTTCTGAAGAAACCACGCTTCCGTACCGCGCAACTTGCGTGTATTTACGGTTGGTTTTACTATATAGCATAACAATTCAGTGTTTCTTGCTACGCCTTAGGGATCGTTGGCGTTCGAGAATATAGGTTCCGGGAAGAGGGATGTTCGCAAGGAGATTTGATTCTCGTGGCGAGGTTTCAATATGGCCGGGTACCTCGTCGCTTCCCGCCATAATCCGTGGCATTGAAATCTCTGGACTTACCTTTCGAGAAATCGCGGCATCTACGAACCAATGGAAACATTTCCCGCGTTGACTGCGCTCGCCCTTGAACGCTGCATTTAAATTCCTTTTTACTCTTATCTCGTGCAAGAACGTCCAACGGCGAGCAAATACCAATCGAGTTGTCGCGTAGGTGTGTGATCATTCCGACTTATCTTCGTTACTGACGTTATGGAACGCTTTGTCAAGCGATAGAGGCTTTATTATTTTTATTATTATATATTTACCGTGTAATTCTTCTCAAATTTATTTATTATTTTTCGGACGCTGTGAAAGAATAAGAGTATAGTGATCGAGGATATTATGGCGCAAGTCGAAGAAAGAAGGTCTTTGAAAAATAGTAGTTGCGGTACGATAAGGTTTCTGTCGCGGAGGTTAGTGGCGCGTTGAGTCTAAGTGGTGTTCTTAGCGGAGACAAAGGTTTCTTGATATGGATGACAAAGAGTCGCTTTTGTTGTCTGGAGAAGCATCTCTCGACGTAATCCTGTTTCGAGGAATTACTCGCTCCGTTTCAAAGGATACGAAGGAGGATAACCTCCCACATGTAGCTTCCGACCTACGCAAATTGCGAGTATCGATAGCCTGGATGCTCTGTACCGTGTAGAAATCGCTTTTCTCGCATCATAACTTGTGAATATAAATTGAAACGTACGCGAACAACTTTCATTTATAGAGTTCCAATTAGCGAACAAACTTGATTTTATTTAATATTTTATTATACGACGACGTACGATGCAAATAGAACAGTAAATTTATAATAAAATAGTTAGGAACTAAAAGCAGTGAAAAGCTTTCAATTTATATCTCCTATCTTAATAGTTACGGTCTGCAGTACACATAACGTATCTACTTTCTACCAAAAGTAGTATCCTTCTCCGAGTTACGCTCTACGTTTCTATGTGGCACATCTATCAATCGCTGGCTCCGCTCATATCAACATCGACTGCGTCATAAACATGGAAGCACGCGGTCCGATTCGGCTCGTATGCAGCACACTTTTACTCCAGTTTGTATCGTGGAACCGGTTTTCTCTCTCGTAACAGGCCACGCTAGCCTCCTTTAGCAGCGGATACACACCGTTCCTCTTCTGGTAAGCAGCGTGGTGGTCACCGTGCTCCTTGGAGAACCGGTTCCAAGTCTCGGTCTTCCTTCAACGAATTCCCTCTCCTCGTCACCGTCCCCCCGATTTTTCTCAAGTTCCATGGCCTCCTGCGAGCTACGAAAACAACGCGCCAACGGGTTTCCCTGGCTCCAATCACGGACAAACTCCTTCTGACTGTCTTCCAAACGCGTCATACTTACGTTTACTCTCTTCGCGAAGGATTCCCCTGGTCCTCTATTTTCTTTTCCATGGTACACGACGGGTAGATGCAATTAAGCGCTGTCGGAAGATTGATCGAGGGAGTTAAGGTTATGATCGTTGGCAGATGATGGTGGAAGATGACGGTGGAGATGGTGCTATTGGTTTATGAACGTTGATGACTCTGAAAGTTAGGTAGACCGTACATTTTGGAAGCGCTTTGAGGTTTATATTGCATCTTTAATTTATCGGGTCCTTTATTTTTTGAGAATGTAGTTGTTTTTTTTGTAGGAATAGAGGGAATTCAAGGGATTAGTAACATGTATTTTCCAGTTTTGTAGTAATTTAATAATATACGTATGTATGATCTTCCTTTATTTTTTATAATAATTAAGTGCGAACGTATATAAATTCTAGAACTTACATTTTCCAATTAATTAACCTTGTACACGAGTACAGCTACGAAATGCTGACACGTTTCCCTGACATCCTTTCTTTCTTTCCTTACGGAAGTTCGCTGTTTAAGAAATACGTCCTTAGAGATTGATAATTAATAAAATGTATAAGTGTGGTTTGTATAAACCCGTTTCTTGATCAACGTTCTGATTTATTATATCTAGATGAAATCTAGTAACGATGGAATCTAGTCTAACGTACACCGAATGTATCTCTTTAATCAACATATATTTATCATCCCAGTGCTTTGCAGAGCTGCTCAGGAGTAAACAATTGATCTCGTTTCTCGTTTGAGGTATTCATAGAAAGTTGCGCAATATAACACGAAGGATAAACTGTTCTTAAAAATAAAATTCTGGTACCTTGCTTACATAAGTTATCTCGTGTCTAAATAACAGCAATATGTTTCTAATATTTTATTACATACGTGCAACATAATTTTTCTTCAACAAATATATATATATATACCACGCGTATATTTCTTCACCAAATCTACGACCAAATCTCGAACATTCGAAATAAACTGTTCATCTAAAAATCAAATTTATTCATAAGCTTTCTCGTTGTCTTTAGTTCCGCTTTCCAGAATAATATATGCACTCTCCATTATTTCACTTTTTTACGCTTTTAAGACTCCCGCGACTTCTTGAATCCCAGTTCTATCATCGAACCATCGCTTCTTCGAGTTTCTTGCACTTCGATGGCTCTCGAGAGCAACCATTTCCTTCAGTGCCCATAGATCATCGGCTTCATCGTGCATGACGTTACCCGCGATACTCTGAATCCCATCTCTTCTGATCTGGACACACGTTCACCGGGCATTCAGTGCAAGCTGTCGGCAGGATTGCAAAATAGCTTTTCATTTGCGCAAGTTCCGCTGCTCTGCACGACTATGCCCGCTCGGTCGGAACCGTTTCTTGCGTTTATGAATCGATTGTTGCATGCTGGACGAGTGTACGAACACGCTGTTCCTGATGGGTTGTTGCAGACTTTGTTACGTAGCATTTGTTTCTTGTCGTTTCTTCTTTCCATTAAAACTTTAACCGTACCAAGTTTCTTCGTAACATCGTGTGGTTAGTTAAAGTATTTTCCACATGATTCAATGCACTTTTTCAACAAGTAACTAGATTCCAGAGTGCCAAGAATGATCTTTTTTACAGTTTTTCGATTTAAAGTTTCTTTTAACCTCCAATTAGAGACCACCCACGTGCACGACGAGTCTGAATTTTTGTTTTATCGTTGCAATGTAGTGGAAAATTTGTGTACCCATTTCAATCGTAGGAAGATTTTACCAAATAATTATATTAGGTTGATATATTTATATGACGCAGTAATTTGTAATAAATAAAATTATTCGATAAAATTAATCTGTGGTAGACACGAAAATAACGACGTTTATAATTTAACCCAGAAACAATTTATCTCAGAATGTATTGCAAATACCGTTTAAAGGGTTCTTAGATATTTTTATGAATCATTCAATGATGACTCTTCAGAAAACAGTTATTCTTCTTCAGGTTTTAAATATCTGGGACAGCGATGAATATATGTATGTCATCATGGACGCCCATTTTAATACGTTTATGGTCTTTCAAATTCGTTACGTACTTTCATAGTTTTCTAAACGCAAGCTTGCGGTAATGTGTTTAATAAATGACAATATAATATTGTAAAAGTAAAGGTTAAAAGATACTTCTTCTGGAAATATATAGTTAAATTAAATATAAAGATTTTCAAGGAATAAAATTGATTACCAACAAATTTAATCGAAAGAACACAATTATTTTAATAAATTCTATTCTGATCAACCTTAATAATCAATTTCCATAATTAACTTTGACGAGTATAGAATCGATTATAATACAATTTATACACACTGTCTCTATAAATGTATTTTACACATGAAAAGTAAATTTGGAATTCAAATGAAGCTTCATCAGTAGCACAACTCATGTTTGTCACAGCCGAGCCGTAATTTACGTCATTAATGTGACTGTATATTATAGCGCAAAGGGGGTAACTAACGCTTATTTACTCGATGGTAGAGAACGGGGGCTCGTTCCATGATATTTCAACATCTACCATGGTAATCTTGGCGCGTACGTGCGCGAGTTGACGCTTTTCGTGAACCAGCAGCCGCAACATCGTTCGGGGGAAACCTGTTTCTGCTTCTGCCTCCTTCTCTTTCCTCCATCGCCGTTTTTCTTCCTTTTGCTGGAACGAGCGGCGCACGTGCGACCAGCACCTCGATCAACCGAGAGTTAGAAGCCTCCGATAGAGGGACAAGAAAGCGAAAGACGAGGCGCGGGATGCTGCGACTGATTTCTGTTCGAGATCGAAAGCATTCGAGTCCTCTGTTCGAACCTGTTTCGACGCTTAGGGTAAGGAAGAGATTAGGATGTGGAAATTTGGAAAGTTTTCTGGCAAGATTCGACTCTTGAAAGATTGGCTTGAATCACGTTAATGAAAATAAAATGCTTTTTCGATAACGGTTTTGATAAACTTTTCACAGAAATTTCGTTTGATTGGGGTAAATTGAGAGATGCCGATGTAACCTAAAGTTGAAGCGCATCTTCCAGAAATTTAAATGGACGAGAGATAACTCAAAATCAATAAAAATTGACTCATTCTCCGAATCATGTTACAAATAGTCATAGTCAACTGTTACTTGTAGTGATAGACTTGTTATTGTAAGAGTATTATTTCATTGATAATATAAATACTAATGCTATTGACGATGCTAATTCTATGAAATCACTTTATCATCCTTTGAAGGTCGTTCAACAGCCAGGAGGAATGCCACGATATTTTTAATCGCGTTCACAGTACCAGACGAATGGATCCGCGAAATAATTAATGAACGTTCTTCGTAGGAAGAAGAACGCCGTGGTCTCGTGATATGGTAGCCAGTTTCAAATAAAACGATGTTTCGGTTTGCTCTATTTATAACGAATCTTATCCCCTCGAAAGGCGATCATTTATCTCCACGCGCTGTTTCTGCGTCGTATTTCGCCTGGTTCCTTTTGCTTTTTGCGATCGGTGAGAGGCGCACGTGCGAATCGCGCCAGAATAAACGACGAATCGCGTTAGGATGAACGAAGAATCGCGAAGACATCGTGAAAAGAGCAGAGATCGCTGCTTGTGCTGTGTGTTCGGTGAAAGGTCTGCTCATGATTGCGCAACCGTAACGGTAATCATATAAATTAACGAGCAACGAGAAACGTTGGATTTTGAGAAAAATAAGAAGAATTTTACGTGGTTTTCCTCCTTCTCTTTTGAGAAACGTTTCAAAAGATTCAGAAGTCCTTTGAATGTCTACGGTGAATTATTGTATTTGTTGCCATCAAAATATAGCTATTGCAGTTTAGCTACTGCGTGTCTGTTCCATCACAGACTCCTTTGATTTAATCGAATAAATTAACAAACATTTTGTTTGTTTTCTAAATCTCCGAGTTAAAACGGACATGAACAAAAATACGATAGTTGCGCTAATATTTATCGTTTAGAGTCTAACAACTGATGGTTTAAGTAATTAAGAAAACGCGTAAAATTTCTTTTCCTTTAAAAAGTTTCCAGAAGATTTTGGAAAGATTTATTTAATGCTTAGAGTACCTTAGAAATGATACCGCAAGTTCTATTTGAGATTAACGAATGTTAAATATTTAATGATAGCTGCTTCGAAAGAAAATATGAAACAAAATCCATCTTCTCCTCGTTAGGAAATATCTAGGAAGTTTAAAAAAATCGGTTTAATACGTAGATAAATTTAGATACGAAACTGAAGGTTGTATGTTAGACTAACGAACGTCAAAGTCCGATGGTAGATAATTCAGAGAACAATATGGAGAAAAGCTTATCGTTGATGGTTTTCCTCTTTCTGCTTGGCAAATGTTTCCAGAAATCTCAGACGTTGGTTTAATGGGTAGAGAGGTTTGCGGATGATTATATGTTACATCGCTGAATGCTACGTCTGACAGGTATGGTGCCATAGTATTTACGTTTGTAAAGCTAGCATAGTGGATTGTAACACCGGAGAACTTTCTTCGAGGAAGATGAATGTTGTTAAAAAATGTTTGATTAAGTTATACGTACAATATGAATGCCAGTTATTCTAATAATTTATGAATATTTATGTACATTGTATCTTGTTGTTGGCATTTCTAACTTATATTTTCAAGAGCAGTTAATTATCTTAAAATAAATTTAAGAAACATGTACCGTTAATAAAAATCGAGCAGAAATATTGCTAAAATAGATCGAAAGAAACGAAGAATGAATTAGGTGCCGTAAAATTATAACACGCTAAACGTCTCATGAAAATCAACATTTTCTATTTTCAACGTCGTCTCTGACACTTAACGAACATTTTAATTTAACATTCTAATCAACACAATCCACGGTTACTAACATCATAATTCAAGAATCATATGCATCACTAATACTGATAAATCATGTCTGCCGTCGCGTCGTATTCAACGCAACGTGCACGCAGATCGTGAACATCTCTATATACATATGTACATTCAACGATAGAATACTTCGAAAGGTCAGTGGAGTCGTTTATATCGCTATTAGAAGTCAATGAATTAATCTACGATAGTATTGTCCACGATAATGTTCAAACGTTCGATTTAAAGTTATCTGTATTTCTGGAGGACGGTACGGTTGCTCAGAGTTGGTAAAATTTTATTGAAAGCGATTCAGGTGCAGGTGCACGCAGATCCAGCGATTGCGCTTCTCTCTCCACAGTGGCCAAGCTGATATCAATGCACTCGGTTTACCGCTTCTTCCTGTTCGCCAGCGAACAGCACGTGCGCACGTCCAAGAAGTCGAAATGTCAGTGGCCTGCGTCGCCGCACCTCTGATCTATCGAATCGTCGATCAAATCTTTTGATCAAACGATTGGTTAATCTTACGAGGCTCGTTCAACGAGTCGCTTTGGCCTTATACGTTCAATTCTTTCTTTGCTCGAAGGACACATAAAATGATATAAAAAGAATTTCGATCGAGAGGAGGAGAATTCGCGCGGCAAAATTTTATATTTCTTGATTCGAATTTTAACGATGCGAGTGAAGAAGCTATTGGATTACAAACGAAAAGTAGAAACTGAATATAACTTAACAATTGAACTATCTATGCAGAAATGAATTTATCGTTAGTCTAAAAGGTATTTGTACAGCATCTAATTTCAACAAAAACGTTCTAGAACTTCCTTTATTGACAAAGTTTTAACAAATAACAAGTATATGGATATTCTTGGAAGTCTGTAGAGTAATTTTTATTAGAACAAAGTCAGTGAAAAAGTCTAAATTTATTACGATTAGAAAATGAAATAGACCAACGAGGTTAACTATATTATTATCAGTTCTTATCATTTTATAATCCTGAATCTCATTACTTAAACACGTCGACTGGGCTAACCGCACTGAATTGATTATCATAATTCAACAAACCTGAGCTAACAGGTTATACATCATACTTCGAACACGCGACCAGACTCATTGATGCGGCAACTTTGATTAACGCAGCGGTGTAGTTTGTCTTCGTTACGATGCCAGCGGATACGCGATTCGTTGCTGGACTCGAGGTCAATCAGGCGCGTCGCAGGTGTTCTCGGGTCATATCGAGTCGGGAATAAATGTCAACGTAGGAACAGAAGAGCCACGCATTCCCGGTGTTCGTCGTCGAATCACGGTGAAAGGAATGAGTTTCGCGTGCAACGTGTCCAACCAAATACCCTGTCCCTTCGTCTTGTACGCCTTTGTAACCTCTTAGGTGTCGTTACGTGGTTATAGAGATTAGATCGAACAAGAAGTTAGGTTCCTGCGTGTGTTCAGTCGATAAGAAAGTTCATGACGAAATTTAAGAAGGAGGAAAGAAAATATATTTTCATAAAATTGGAAATATAATAATTATTAAAGTAGCGAAGTATTTTCTAGAAGAATTCTTCATACTAATTAACAGTAAATTCGTTTTCGCAAAATATACAGTTTTCATGATGAAGAGAATGTTATAAAAGGTAGAATAGATGATAGTGTGACGGAGTTATATCCAAATCGAACTGAAAAAGCTCACCAGTCAAGAGTTGTAAAAAAATTGGTTCTTCTTTCAACTTAAAATCGTCTTATACTCCACGAAAGTTTAGTTTCGTAATATCAGTAGCTTTTTGAAAGATTCCTGAATAATAGTCGCTTTTAGAGATGCTATACGAGGATCCAGAGAACGATGCTTTTCACAGAACTCGAACGTTAACCAGACAACCGAGAGGTCTAGCTTCCAGTACATCTCCAGTTCCCATCGAACGTCTGAAAGCAACTGGATCTCCACTCTGCTACATGGATATCGTTTCAAATGTAAATGTTGGTCGCATAAGATGAAATCGAAGTGACCACTACCGAGAAGTCACAGATCGGTAGATACGAACGGAAGAATGGTCTCGGTCGAGACACCTGAAGGTTAGGATGATTCGTCTCGGACGTGCTTTGAAACGCTCCAGGTAGATTCTACGACCCTTGCACCTATGCACCGGCTTAAAAAACCTCTACCGGTCTCTCCCTTTGCACCTCAACGGTGAACCTGTGCTCCCCTTTTTCAAAGCATTAGCACTGTTGAACCTGACGAAGCTTTTATGGCACCTGCGTTTCGTCGAGCTCACAGGTTGTAGGAAATTTCGTTTCTCCAATTTTTGCGTAAAATAAAAAATTCCTGATAGATTTTTATAGAGAGTCTGCCTTTCGTGACAATCTGTTAGCTACGTCTTTAATTTTTATCGTAAATTTCATTAAAATAAAATTGAAATTAGAATCATTATAATTTTTAGAAAATTCTAGTTTACATTTTACAAAGGTAGAATCTACTTCCTAGATCAGAGCGTATTTTTTTTATTATTTAATTTGTACTTTACAATTTGTCCAGCTGGACATTCGGTAAATTTTTCTAGCTTAATCGCTAAATAACATGTGGGTGGCTACCTCCAGCGGGATATCATCTTCGAGTTTGTGTATTTTATTTCTTTAATGAGGTCAATGGGGTGTTTTCTCTTTAGTCTTCTTGATCAGAGCATATGAACTGTATTTTTAATTTCAGTTGTACACCTAATTATTGAAATTAGATTGAAATACAAATCGCTGCAGGAATATTCTTAAAGATAGAATTCGTTCGTTTGACAGAACGAGAGGTATACTTTTTATTTTAATTTAATTATTGAAACGAAATTGAAATAGAAATATTCGCTTTCAAGTGTTGTCTGATTGGTAGGTCAGTCAGGAAATTTTTGCAATTCGTAACGAATCCTTTGTTATAGTTTGAGCTATACTATGTAGAGTGCCTCTCGAAAGTATCAGCAGACAAGTTTGCAACTACTGCAGAGTGTGTAGTGATTGAATAGTCCAGTTTGTTTAGAAGACTGACGTTATTCTTGTGAAAGTTTCCTTGCGTTGATTTTAGTTTGTTATTCCAAGAGTGTGCTAGAGTAATCCAACGACATGAGTAACCTTTGGATTCTCTAAAAGTAAAATCCATCTCTTGTAACACCGTCTAACACGTATCTGTTATTCTTTGTTGCAAATTTAATCATCGAAAGGAGGTTGAAACGAGAATCACTAGAAGGGATGGTTTAGCGTACAATTTAATAATATAATACGAGCAGCTCCTCCATTTTTCAAAAATAGATTCTACGTTCCACAGGACGTGTATTAAATTTAAAAGTAGCTTTCTAGTGAATTAGGGCATATTTCGTTTTTCGCATCACCCGTCTTTTTTATGTTACAAGAACACACGAATGTTTTGTAAAAAATTCATGAAATTGCTATCACAGACAATATAGTATCAATTCGCGTGCGTGAAGGGACGAAACTTCAATCGAAGGACACGCACTTACCACCTGCATTGTATCGAAGGGTGTTGCATGGCGACAGATGCGCAAGTGAAACCCTGCAAGGGGTGCACATATCGAGAACCAGTTGAATTGCCGCCTGGAACGTGCGTGCCACGTATTTAACTATAATATCGATGAAAAAGAAAAAAAAAAAAGAAAAAAAAAGCGAGCGGCTGCGTTTCGTATAAAACAGACACCAACTGGCGAGGAACTCGGTGACAAGGTATTTGGTTGCTTGAATGGTATTTTTCAGAGTGAAGAATTTTGGACAGATTTCGGTCTCTTTTAGAGGTCTTCGGTGACTTCTTCTACCACATTTGATTAAATATATTTTTCCCCGGTTATTGTTATTGGCAAAACGTGCGGTTGTGTCATCTATTCGAGAACAATCTAATGAAAGAAAATGAAAAAATTGAGTGAAAATTAATAAATTATTTTAAAAAGAAATTTTATAAATTTCTGTATTATTTTATATATAAATTTCAAAGTGGCTTCTGAATATCATTAACTATTTATGAGAAAACATACATGTATGTAACATCCATATGCAGTTGTATCCATGTACAATTGAATTCTTGATAATTATTTATAAAATCTATAGTTTACACAAAGTTAAAACATACAATAGAGCGAGAACGTAGCGTAAAATGCAATATTTTATACCACATATTATTCGAATGTACGTACACAAAGACATACATTGTCAATGAGCGAATTAAATATAAAAATGTAATATCATCAAAAGTTCATTTACAATTCAATGTCGTGACACTTGGAATACTAATCGTGTCAGCTGATACATATGACATGACATTCCTTCATCAAATTTCGAAGCTTGTTAGTTTCATCAACACACCCCTGTACGTCGATTCTTTCACGCATCGGATATCGTAATATCGTTCGCGTTAGAAAGTACTGTTATACCTTCTTACTATTGCGTATCGCGTTTTAATATTACCATTGTGTACCAAGAGCTAATGAATAAACGATCGTCGTACGCGCTGTTAGCAATGCGATACAACCGTAATATGCGTTTCAAATCGTACTGATTCGAAATTGAATAGTACACCATGGATAGCCGAGGTCAATTGATATTGGACTTGTTCCTTTGTGATTAACGTCTGACATTTTATAAAACCGTATCGTGTTTCTGTATTTGTTGGAACGAGAGAAGAAATTCAAGGGATTTGATTTATTACTAAATTTATCGACGACCAGTCAAGGATTGGAATTAATAAGTAGAAAATTATTTTCAGCAGACTGACAACTAATTCTCGTATATATCTCAAGATCATTGAAAAATATCTGTACTACAGTTATAATTTTGTTAATTGAAGAAACTCTATGCTATTCTCAACTTCAAAGAATAAAAATTCTTNCCACTGTTCAAATTTTGTATTTACCAAATGTCCAGCTGGACAAACTGTAAAATACAAGTTAAATAATAAAAGAAAAAAAAAACTATTCAATTTTAAAGCGATGGAACAGTTTGTATTATCGAGTTCTGAAAAACTATCTTTCCATATACTGCTCTTTTTTATCCGATTGTATAATACATTTCTGCAATTCAATTTAAATTCTGAAATTATAATTTTATAGCTTTATACCTCATAAAGCACACATTGTATCGTACTCTACTGAAATTTATTCTTTACAGATTAGGGCGCGTTAAGGTTTTATAATTACAAAACAAATCACATAATACACCAAAGTATGCGGTAACACAGAAGAATGTATACAATAGTTGCAAACACGATTAAGATTAACATTAAGTGGCATAGGTGTGTAAATACTTTGGGATGTATTTGCAAAGAATCTGGGGGAGTGTCGATAAATAGGATAGTGGGTTGCGCGTAAAGTTCGTAAGCACGCGGTTCTCGATGACATTCTCAAGCAGACATTACAATCGGTCCATCATCCACAGCTTCGAACTATTCGCGCGTCTCGAACAAAGGCTATTGCTGTTGCACATACCGCCCACGTTGCTTTTCCGTGGAAAATATTACACGCTCGATGAATCCACGCGTTCGTATTATAACGCGATAAACTGTGATTTCAGGCAACCTAAAGTCTTGAATTTTATTATAATCTCTTAGATTTGGACATTTGGTAAAATTGACATAGATCTAAATAAGATCTTTGTTTATCTAAATTTATATAATACACTTCAAATCATAAAACTTAATTTTATATTATTTACCAGATTTTTCTCGAAGATAAACGATTTTCTGTTATCCAATTTCAATCGATAAAAGCTTTTCTGTATTATTCAAATTTGATAAAATAAAATACCTTGTATTATTGAATTTTTTTTAATTGTTATTTAATTTGTTGTACGTTACAATTCGTTCAGCTGGACATTCGGTAAATTTTATTGAATTTTGACAAAATCTAAAGGTTTCCTACTATTTAATTTACAAGTATCAAAAGTTTTATACTTAAAATAAAAATTAAATGAATGAAAATACAAATTTTGTCAAAGGACTCGGTTTGTTCATAGGAAATTTAACAATTTCTCTATATCACTGTACACATGGATTCAAGCATAAAATAACATAATAAACATTATATATTCTTCTCTTTGGAGGAACTTCTTCTGTACATTGTCCGTAGAACTCGGAATTTTAGTGACGAAAAGCAGAACATACGTTATCCTAGGGAAACGAGAAAAAACACTCAAAAGTTCGCCCAATACTTAAGACAATTGTCCGTTGGATATCGTTATGATGCTGGAAGACCAGCATAGGAGGTCTGCGAAGCATCCGAGCAAAGAGAGGAGAGGCTGACACGACCGTGAGACCGACAGTCTCTTTGTTATCGTTCTTCCTTTTTACTCTCCCGAAAAGAAAGTCTTTCATTGTTGTTGGACCCGACAAGTGGCGTCTGGAAATCCTCAAACACAGCGCCAGATCTGTGAAAAGACGGCGTCCTACGTGCTTAGGAATATCGTCTTCTAATTGAAAAGACCACCCTCCGGTCAGATCGCTGGAAGTATACTGCCGCAGTTGTGCTTGCATTTCCGTGCGTTTCAAATGCACGTTAGAAGGACTTTCGAATTTAAAAATAGAATTGTTGAAGAAGTTTAGGAAAGTTGGTATTACGACATTGAAATTACGTTTCTACTTTGTTATCTCGAGAACTTTTATCCCATTATACGTGTATTATAATATTAGACAAAAATTTGAATGGGAAGTAGAATCTTTAAAGAGATTTGAGGATTGTTAGAAAAATTTACCGAATGTCCAGCTGGACAAATTGTAAAGTACAAATTAAATAATAATTAAAAAAAAAGAAATTTGAGAACTTTCATAAATATTGTATTAATATTTTAATATTGATTGTGGTGGGAGGAACTTGGATTTGAAATCAAATTTCTAAAGAGGAATTTTATACAAAAGTATCTGAATTTTATTTCTATTCCACTATCACGTGAATATTATGTATAATAACATTTATTCGAAAAGGGAAAACTTCTAAAGAACGGGATTTAAGCATGAAAGTATTAGAATCTCATTTATATTCGATTGTTTATTTTTATACTCTATTTTTATCTTGATAGTACGTGTTTTATTACTTCCCTGTTCACGTAAAGATATTTAGAAACGAGGTTTCCCGTAAAGGATCCGTTCACTTCGCCAAGTACGAAACGGTACCTCTACCAATTATCTCCAATTTCATACGTTACTTCGTACAGTAGTTTATAACACTGTGGACCATTAAATTAAATTAGAGCAATAACTGGAAATTTTTCAGGGCATTTATTCGATATTATTCTTGTAGTTTTTACGTGGTTATTGTTATTAAAACCTTTATCAAACATTTTGCAATAACTACTTAACGAAATTTTATAGATACCAATATACATTACGTGTGATTTATCATATGATAAAGGTAACATGCTAATTCATTAAATCGAAGATACATATAATTTGCATTTAAAAAAAAAAAAAAATAAAATCTGCCAATCTGTTTGGAATCAAAAATTCCCTTAAACTTGTTACATATGGTATTATAAATTCGTATGATTCTCAAATTTGCATAGAATATCACAAAATTTCGCACATTATTCTTGACAAATATTTTTCCTTTTCACTTCAACTTTCTAATTTATTTATAATTCTCTATGAGAATTGATTGTAAATAGTTTACTAAATAAATAAAAAAAAAAGAAAACCAACTTTCTGTTCGGATTGTCATAATTCTTATATGCCATATTTAAATAATTATAATGCTTTGCAATAAATTACGAAACAAAACTGCAGTCCGTCTTTTTCGACCCGTATAAATTCTTCTCAGATTCTAAACTTAGCTTTATTTTGTTGGAGACTAAATACGCGTAGAAACGATCCTGAATCGGAGCTCGGCGCCATGCAAATCTAAAGACCGGTTGCGAGGGCGTCAGCTAAATCTGTTTTGTATTTCCAGTTTGAAACGAAAGAACGCTTGAAAGCGACTCAACTCCATTCTCTATTCTCTGAACCACTTTATTCGAATTAAGGTCTTAAACTTTTCCAAACACTTTATGGGTCGCGAATCACGCGAATGACAACAACGTCTTCAATCCTCTACTTTTAAAAATATCAATTTTTTCTTCTATTGAACACGTGCCAGCGTTTCACGCGCCAAAGGGTTTACGATTATGGACAAATGGAATGAGCTCTGTTGCAAGATTCAGTAACGCAATAATTCTCAGCCTTCTTTACGTTCTACGAGCATTCAGAAAAATTTGCTGCCGTTTATCGATTCGCCATATGAATTTACATACGGTCTGTAGAGAGAATAATGCGAGTCCTTTGGATAGTCATGTGTTACGAACAAATGGAACAAATTTGTGTCTTTTGGACGTTATGAACGATGTTTTGGGAATGATACCTTTTTATGGATACTGTTGGTAATGGGTTAAAATTACAGTGTTTTACTGTGGTAAGGAAAGCGCTCTCTACAAAACAGATGTTAATTTGCCTCGTTCTTGGCATGGAAAGTCTTTATAGAAAACTTACATAAAAACAATATAATTCGAATTGGTCAAATTCGTCGAAAAGTAATAAAAATTCATTTCTAAATAAATATTACACAAAATGGAAATGAAAATATTCAAGTTACATAATCGTACACTTCTAATAAAAAAAGACAAAAGAAAATCCTTTTGAAGCTACTATACACGTACATTTTCAAATACACATCAAATAAGGGAATAAAGGGAAATTGTTTAAAATTCGAGTCACGTACGCCTACGCTTAAACATAATAACAGAGTTAAACTACTGAAATCATCGTGAAAACAAAACTTCAATTTCTGACTAATATCATCTATAGAAAATCAGGTACCGGATCCCAAGAAATCGAATTCCATTGATGGTTAAAATGTCTCGCCGAAGAACACAATTTCTGATTAATATTAATGTAGTAACATGTACGCAAATAGTACGCCCATTCACCGACCTAACGAACACAGAAAAATCTCGTATACACGATTAATAAAGTTGGTTCACCATTCACACGCCCACAAAGGAACAAGTCCCTGGTGCAAATTGCCGCGGGACGCTAAACGTAGAAATTGGAGGTAGATACGAATCGACACAGCCCTCGAGGGAAAAAAAGGAAGGGAACGAACGAAGGAGAAAGAGTTCCCAAAATTACTCATTCTTTCCCGAATCAAATTGCGTAACAATCTCGTAGCATCGTAGCGTAACGTAAAACGTTGTCAGTGTCGTGATGGGCTCGCTCTTCTTCCCTTCCCCTTTACCCCTTTTATCTCCCCTTCCTTCATCTTTTGTGTCACTATACGACTATACGTTCATCGGCGTCTCCCTGTTCCCCACCACATTGCGAGTCTTTTCCGTGGCCCTGTTCACCACTTCCCCTTTCCGCCCGTTCGAAAACCCGATTCTCCCTACCCAACCGCCCTTTTCTCCCTCTCTTTTTCACGTTACAACTGACCCCGGCCCTCTCACCCACGCTGCAGTCCTCGTAGTAAAAATGATGGCTGTGTGTAGACTGTAGTAAACAACAGGGACGCACCCGCCTATATTTTTACCAAGATTCTTCCTAGGGCCTTTCTAAAGTATTAGAATATCTACAGTTTAAACGACGTTTGATATTTTGTGGAAATTATTAATTTTAAATTACACCCATGTTTTATTACACGTATTAATAGCGTGTGATGTTTTTGGCATATAACAAACGAGAAAAGATCATCAATGGCAGGCTTTAAGTATATCATACAGTTAGAAGCAATTTATCGTTCTCTAATCGCCAGTTCTCAAACTTATCCATACGTTCGAAAACCCAATTCTTTGCGTTTAAAAGCAAGCATAGGAATATCAAAGGACATCGCATATCCAACTTTTATGCGAAGACAAATATCAATAAATGTTACATCGTAAAAGACACGATATTTGTCTTCACCAAAATTATCAATTAAAATCTCCAACGACACGCCTTTACCTTGATAATTCCCTGAGCAAACCTCCAAACCTATTCAAACGTTCCAAGATCAATCTTCCACCCTCAAGAAAGAAACGATTCCATAACACGCTAAAAACATCCAATACACGTTTATCTTTATCTCGATAATTCCCTAAACAAATCTCCAAACCCATTCAAACATTCTCAAACCAATCTTCCGTCCTAAAAGAGAAACGATTGTACAACGTGCTAGATGATGCTAAAACATGCCGCAAAACGCTCGATGTACACCCAATATGTAAACTAGGACTCTCAAACAGAACTCAAGGAGCCTGCGTCCCTGGAGTCTCCAACTCCATCCAGAAACTTCGTATACTATAGCGTACTACGATCTTACTATACCTCGTACGACAGTGACTGTAGCGTCGTAGCACGAACGCCGGTCCGTAGTGGCGATCACCAGGTTTGGCGCGTTTCCCAACCTGTCCGCAGGAGTCCCATGGGCGCTGCTGTCGGCGCGGTGCGGTCCCAGCCCTATCCGGGCATTGTTGCACCGACGCCCGGCTAAGAGAGTACTTGTTGCTTTACGCGCGACCCTCGTGTATCGTCCTGTGCTCTCGTGTTGTTCATCAAAAAAACAAAAAACAAAAAGAACGGCTGAATCATGTACAGTGCTAGCGTCCTTAATCCATTGAAAATCGATCGTGGATGATCTCGAGGAGTTGTTATCGGTGGACAGTGAAAGAGACGTCTCGCGACGCCCAGAGAAGGATCATTCGTGTTGGCATCGTGCCGAGAAAGGACAAGGATGAAGCAAGAGCAGAGGCCAAGGAGGCAAGCCCTTTTCCAGATCGCCAAGGTTTGATCCTTTTTCACGTTGCTTCATGAAATATCGCATTAGATCGTTTGTTCGCTAACTTGCTCTTGGTTCTCGAAAAATGTTACTAGGCTCTGCATGTTTATGCAGATTGGTACTTTTATAAAAACAGCTAGGGAAATGTAACGCTCGTAGACGTTTGCTTCACCCGCTATATATCATAACAAATACTATACTTGCTCTTTTTTAATCGAGAAGATGCGTCTTTTTGGTAATATCGTAGACACGATATTGAATATTCGCGATCTGAATATTACAAAATCCAGAAGTCGCATCAAGTAATGCGAGAACTGTGACGAAGAGAACAAAGCACAGAGAAAAACTGAGTTCGAGGACGCTACCTAAAGTATATTTATCATACAATACGTTTGCGTCTCTCTGTGAATTATCAAAATCAAGATATATATAACCCGCGGCACACCTAGACTACTCGTTACTAATGGCGATTTATAGCTATCTATGTAACTACGTTATCGTTAATTTTGCAATCATAGACCGTAGATCGTGTAGACATGTCTGAGTGGTTAAGATCAACTTTTCTCGGATGCAGTTCGATACGCTGGAATAACGCATATACCGTTACATGTATCTCGATCCCGAGGCTGTGTACCTGTTGATTCGATGTCTGGTCGCGCTCGTTTAAATCACGCCGTGTATACTGGGCTTGCGTGTATTCCGTCCCGGAGGATTTGTTGTCTAGATACGTTTTGTAGCGTGGCGACTTTTAAGGTTTCAGGAATTTCGCGCGAGGGATGGAACTAGAGGGTCAGGTTGTGGTTGTGGTCAGCGGTTTGACTGTGATGGATTTTTAGAGGAGTGGAAATATAAGATGAAAAGGCAGGTAAAATTCGGGGTATAGTATATTCGAAGTTTCAAGGATCGCTGAGATGTTTGTCGTATTTTGGGATTCATTTTTGTCCGTAAAATGTTCGGGTATTGATATTATTTTATCGTCGATATATTCAATGTCCAAGCTAAAAGTATCTAAAGTTACAAAATCGATAATAAAATTTCATATTTAATAATAGATCGTTGAATCGCCCTTAATACACGTAAAAATGATATTAACCTTTAGAAATTTATATTTACGGACGCGCGATGTTTTCTTTACAAAGATTCTCTTACGCTTAATTCCTATGGTCGAACTTCTCATGATACAAAAATTAAGTAGGTTCTAATTCGTAATCTACTAATAAACAAACAAACTATACACGGGTTATCGAAGTATTCAACATGGGTCCTAATTGGCCATAAAAATATCCCAATTTTGTAACAGCAGCTTATTCAAATCAGCCGAATACCTTAAACAATGCAAGAATTCCGGATAGTTTCACCGTGTCCCAACTTCTCGCGATCCAAACGAGGCGTTGTCACGTGTGAACAACTCTCGAAATGGAGAAAACTCGAGTTGGCACACATTTAATGGAGCCCGGTAGTGGCGGTCGTTTCGAAATGAGCGATTAAAACTTCGAGGTGGCCAATATTCGTGCGGTTTGTCGATAATAGCATAAACGGTGGGCAACAGCAACGGTTCATGGAATAGCAAGAAACTTGAAACTATGCGGCGACTCGCGATCGATTTTCCTCTCGTTTTCCTGTCACTCCTCTCGTCGACTGTGAATGAACGCGTTTCTGGAGCAATGCGATCAAACGCGTTTCCGCGCCACTACAGCTTTTCTATTTAGATGTTTTAGCGATTAGTCCATCGCGTGTATGGGGTCGATCGCGTATGGAAATCGCGTGAAATTGTCGGTTACGCATGCAAATCAGATACGCCGGTGGGAAACGAGGCACTTTCGTGATGAAATCGATGACTTTATATACAATACGCTCACCGCCGCTATGTGAAGTTAAAGACTTTTTTTTGTAGGATTCTGAAGAAGTGAAGGGAATCGAGTGAGAAGAGTAACATTATGACGATTAATTAGGCGTAATCAGCGACTCGAAAATGAAGCAATTTTATAAACATTGTGAATCGCTTATGATTCGCATGGCATCAAGTGGATTGACTTATGACCAATAATAATTGATACAAAGATGAAATCGCTGTTGCATTGTTACATCGCATCAGTATATTGTTGAAAAAATTTTCCGGTAGTAGATCACGCTTTAATATTAATTCGGAAGTATCTATCATCTTCTTTCAAAAGAACGATTACGTGATAATTTTGTTTCGCTTAATACAATTCTTTTATCTAGACGTTAAGAATAATGAGTGAACAATGAGCAGTAATTAAAAGCTTGACTAAAACATTTAATTCATCCAAGAAAAAAAAACAAGCAATTTTGTACTTAGTTTGCGATTTTTAACAGTGTTGCTGATATTTAACGTTATGTTGTCACTAACGATCCATTATATTGGCTAATACGATTATGAAGAATTAATAAAGAAAATGATCGATAAGGGAAGAAAGGTAGACAAGCTTTCTTATGAAGAGATAAAATCAAAGATTGAATTTACGCAAGAGTGTCTTTTTAATTTACGAAGGATGCAAGTTTCCAGTTACTTGTATCTCTATTTTAGATTAATCTGTATGCGGTGAAATTCCGTTTTACGGTATATATTGAATTATAGCATAACTTGAAAAAAGAAAATTTAACAAGGTTGCAAGTCTGTAGAGGAATAAATGCTTCTCTCCTGAAGACCGGTGCGTTTCATGAAGCAGTCCTGAACGAATGCTTCGGAGTCATGCAACAATAATTAGGTATTTAGCACAGTTTGCAATTGTAAAGAGTTAATGTAATTTCTATGAGACTTCCTTTTGCCGGAACGAATTAATAAAAAGAAACGCGTGATTCAATTAAGAACGAGTTGAAAAAATTTGGGAAAGTATAAAGATATAAATAGAGGTTTCATTGATCAATTGGAAGGCATAAATGGGAAATTTGGAAAATTGTAAAAGTTTTATGGCGCTTTTACGCTACGTTAAAACATACCGCATCGGATTTCATTAAGAGGATATTGATTGATGACTTTCGCAATGAATTACTCCATCTTCTTGTAACAGAACGACCAATCATCTCTACAAACAGAATGAGTAACTGTTACCGTAACGTTTCCTCACTAATTGCTTCACACGTTGATTAGTTGTCGATTAATATGTATCGAGGTGAGACCAGTAAATATTACCGTTGTTTCATAAACAACGGACCTATAGTTATTTCATTTTTCAACGATTTATCTCTACAAATTATAAATAATTTTCTTTTTGTATTGTTATGTAAAAAAGAAAATTAAACGTAAGAAGACGTATATGTATAATCATAAAATTGATTTAACGACAATGTCACAAAAGTTTCACAGAATTATTCTGTTTACTTAAATAGCTTTTGCTATATAATTTTTATCTAAATATTAATTTTACGGATAAATTGCCATTCGTATTTTACATCGTCGAAATACTCCTCTTCCTTTGACAGGAGAAAAAATAAAGAGGTGCATTGAAGAGGGAAACGATTCATAACAACCAAATCGTGCACTTGTCTCTCGAGCACTGTATTTTGACTTGACCTGGAAGTCATGTTAATACGCTCCTACCCGTGGAAGGACCCTGGTTCACCTGTTGGGTCTCACGAGTCTTTCAAAACACGTCCATTCAATGAAAACACTTTCCCGCATATACGTGTACACCACTTCTGGATCTTCCTTTTATGATAACGCTGAAGAAAAAAGAGAACGCCACGGATCTCGTAATACGGAATATGAATGAGGCGGGTTCAATGGATTTCAGGTTATACAGATCCTTTGAGAATATAATATCAGCCATTACTCTTGTATATTTTATTCGCTATTTATCCATATTATAATTAATCTGTGACTTTATTAAATACTTATTTGAAATATATTTGCTAGAATTATTTATTTATGAATATATTGCGGATGTTAATGTATTTGTGACAAATTTAAAGGCATATAATATCCAGACATAATGAAATATTTAAAATAGAATGTTACATCGATATAGAATAGAATATTCAAAGTAGAGTCGCTATAATATTTAAAACGAGGAGTGAAATAAATTTCAAACATTTTTTGTATTATCTAGCTTAAACATTGTTAATTTAGAATATTTTCCAAAAATATCGTACGTTGAAACGCAAGATACACGGAATAAACCAATATTTGATGTTCTCAATTTGCCACATTATCTCCAACACACTCGTAAAAATTTCTGCAGTAAAACAAACAAGATCAAATTAAAGAGTTTAAAATCTCAGAATCTAAATTAGCCTTTTTTCTTCATTTCAAGGAATCAAGGACGTTACAAAAACTTGTTCTTAAGTGAATATTTTTAAAGAATTATGCAAACACACTTTCAATCACTTCTACATTTTGCTTAACATTTGTCCTCGACTCAACCGGAACATCGAGACGTTTGAGGAAAAAATTAATTGGAATTTACAACGCGCCGATTCTCCGTGTTTAATTGAATTAGCACGGTTCCGTAAATGAACTTCGAATCGAATTAACTTCCAATAAATTCGGAGGGAACGCGACCCACAAAAGTAGGTAGCTAGCCGCGTTCCAGCCTCATGTTTCTTCCTCCACGCAAAAATACATTACAGCTAATTAAATCGGATCCATGGTATCGCGATAAACACGCTTTATTGCGATCTCGAATTCTGCAATTAACTTAATTGCATGAAAGGCAATTTCTTTCGTCGTGTTTTTCGCTCGTCCAACAAATTATCATTTGAAGCTATTAGCCGAAAATATCGCGTTATTAGGCCATCACGATGTTCCCTCATTTTTGTTATATTTCACTTTAACGTTGCACGAAATCCCGCTTAATAATTTTGAAACATCTTTTATTTTTATTATATAAGTAGCATAAATAGAAACGTATTTTATTTAATGAATTAATGTTGAAAGAATAATATAACTAAAGTGAACTAAATTTTCTTTTTGTACATTTACGATTTTACACAGAGAATTATTAGAACTTGGAATTTGATTTTAATAATTTTAATTTTAACAGTTACGCGATACAGTCAGGTGATATATCAATTTCGTCATTTACCAAATAATTTACCAAACGTAAGGTGTATGATTTTGAGGAGCATACCGGATATTTTAACCTGTCAGACCGGAAAGGCGAAAATAATGTTCCGCTATGCTACAGGACATGGCCGCGGAAATTGTGATTTACTTTCCCTCGGAATAATAATGTGCTCACGATACTGTGGACTACTATCGTGCGTGGTCAGAGTCGCATATCACACAGCATGCTGTTGTATTTACATATTACTTCCTTATATTACATGCACATCCACGCCATTGTGTTTTCCATTTGTTCGATATGTCCGGATCCCAGAAATTTATTATTAGTTATTATAGCGCGATGAAAAGGAGTTGCAAAGATGTATAAAAATTGCGTATGAGATATGGCATGAACGCAATTCTGTACAAAAAAGTATAATATTATAATCGTAGGAAAAATTTCCATTGTACATGTCCTTCGTTTCTTCAACCCTGATTAAAGATTATCAGATCTGAACTGTTCTAATTTGATGTATATGAAACATGAAGAATATCTCTTTTGTTTGAAATTAGCAGGTACAAAATATTAATTATCATGCAATCGATGATGACTTGCAATTTGAATTTTTTAAACAGAGGTACTGAATGACTAGAATTAAATTAAGTACGTATATAATGCAACTAGTAAATAAATATAGAAAATATAACAGAAAATAAAATAATTCGATTCCAATATGGTTGCGATAAAACATAGAAATATTGTAAATTGAATCATAGAACGGTATTCCTATCGTTCTAGAAAAAAGGTTATTGCAGAATGTACGGAACTATAAAACTTCCGTTGTTTACAATGCTCCAGGAGAAACTTCACGAAAATATACTCTACAACTATAAAATATCTAGTTTTCAGAGCGAAAACCTCGCTATGGTATTTTCTCAGAGCTTTACGATATTTTGTCAGCGTGTACGAGTTATCGCCGTGGCGCGGGCTAAATTTTACACGCCTTTAAAAATTCATTTTCTCTTGTTTCAGGTGTTATGGCACCTCGACATCTTCCGGCGCAGTTTCAGGGAGCTTTCCGGACACGCCTGCATGCGGGAATCCTGCATCTTTTGCGCCCTCAAGGTAAGCCAGATGGATCTTTTCCCAACATTAAAACGAGAAAAAGAGCGGGAATCTCATTAAGAACCGAGATCGTAGGACATGGCTAAATGCGTTCCTTGAGAAAGAACCTGGATAGTAGGCTGTCTTTCGTCACCGGATATTATTTACTAAAGCCCGTGATGAAACGGACAAATTGTCCGTGAAAAAAAATATTTTTCTGAACGTTCCTTATTTACCTTGCATCTATTCTAATGGAACAAAATTACGTTGGCCTATTTGTAAGATTGGTAGCAAGAATGCGTCGAATTGAATTTATATTGTTAGTGCCTCAAGTTGTTACCTTGCATCGATAATTATATTTTACATATTAATGTGAAAGTTAATTACAAGTCGTAGAAATTCTTGCTTTTAATGTTTTGTGTTAATGAATGCTTTCTTTTGATTTATGAGATTGATAATTATGTTTCGAGTCGTAGATTGGAACGATCGTGACTATATCTTGTAATAGGCGATCAAGTAGTTTTACATATCAAACAAGATTATATGTCACTGGTGCTTATTTATAATTTTGTAATTTTCTTGTCTGAAGTAGGAGCTAAAATATTTAGAAGTTGCTAATTATTATTGCTAATGTTACGTAGAGGTATACAAAATGGAGAGTGTATAGGAAGGGCCCAATAAAGAAACACGTACTTGCGTAAGTGTTACTTTTTCAAAAACGAATGTACAAATGGTATCTTGTGATAATAATGATATCTAGGTTTTTAATGTTTGGAGGCATACATAGGTCTCTTTTTTAAGTTTCACTTTTGCTTTAATTTTTCCCCAAAGATTAATTATCTTTAGCTTATCTCTCTAATTATCTCAAATTGAAGATTGTATTTACGTATATCCTTTGAACCGAATTAAAACATAAATTGTCTCAACATAGACACAAATATCAATCTTTCTTATAAAGCTACACTCTCAGGAGCAAGATTTCAATCTTGATTCATTCAAACTAAACTCTTCTATTCGATTAAATATTAATCGATCTCTTCAAAATCCTCAAAATGACACACGATCTACAGATCGATCTAACAGAGACGATGATAATCCTAGGCAGATCTCGGTTTCATTAAAAACTGCCTTGACATCTTTACGTATCGATGAGCTTCGATGGTTCGCCAACAAAAGCGGACAGCCTTGAGTGGTTTTCGCGTGCAACGGCGTGTCAGAGACTGTGTCGCATCGAGTGATCTCGCTCGTGCGATTCCCTGGCTCCCACGACGATAATGAAAGCGCCGAGAGGGAGGAAACGGGACGCTCGAGATAAAAGTGCATACTGCATAGTCTCCGAAGCTCTCTCGAGAGCTTCGGACGAATAAGGATTGCCTTACGGTTGCCGTGTACCGTGTCCACTTCATGTTACAGCACCTATCTCCCGTAGGTAATCTAATCTTAAAGAAAAGGAGTACCTCTCTCGGTTTTATTGCCGCAGAATGAAGGTTGATGTTTACGTCGTGCACATTGTGGCATTTGTCATAAAACACGAAACATCTTGGAAATAATAGTAACATTTCTTAGAAAAGCTTTTAGAGACGTTTTAAGGAAAATTTTGAGATTGTTCGTTGTACCAAGTTCGTTAAAAAAATTAAAAAGATTGCAAACAAGATTTTAATCTTTAGTGGATGGAGAGGAGGACGAATAATAACGTTGTTACGTTATTTTTTAATAATTGATTATCGATTCGAGATTGATTTTCAAAGATTCCTATAGCGAAAACTTGCAGAAATGGAAAAGGTATTACTAACGATACGTAGTCGTTGAATTTTGACGACGGTCATCACAATGTGGGAAAATATAATATTTTATAAGTAAAGTGTTGTGACGTTAGCCTTTCTTGATCGTACTCTCTATTTTTGGATAACAATAATCTCTTACTATACGTACGCATGTTCACGGTTTCATCACGAATGAGTTGCGGTTCTCTAGGTTTTGTAGTCTCTCATTGGGCTCACCGATGAAACCTGTTTGTTCATTAGTACGAAGGTGAAACTGGTAGACTGAAACTGGTTCTTTTAAAGAGTAATTGTTAGTTCTTCTAGGAAATTGTAAGAAAGATTTAAAGTTGTTGAGCAGTTCCTGCATCACTGTAACGACAACAAATAAAACTTTATTCTTCTCGCATGCCAAAAGAACGTACTGTCCCGAAAGGATTAAACTTCCAACAAACTGTATCAAACAGTCTCTATAAATCGCAAATAAATCGTGAAAATCTTCACGCGATCGAAAGATATTTGCACATGTCCCGTGTAATTGAACTTCGACAGAGGCAGCGATCGTAACGGACTCCCAGACCTTTCTCCTGCGAGAAACACGTTCTCAGGTGTTCTGTGATTGGTCGAAAGAGCGGAAAGTTCCCCTCCACGTCATTACAGGTTCATTGTAGTAAACGTACAGCGAGTAACGCTTCTTGGAAACCCTCGTCCTATGCATGAAACGAAACGTCGCGTCCGATGTTAGGACGTGAAAACCAAAGCGTTGGATCCTCCCAAGTGTTCTCACGGGGTTAATTAGCAATCTCGTGAGTTAATTGCCGGCAGGCAGAGGGTACCGTGTTTCGAAGCAAGTTCGCGAGAACATGTAGGCTATCCTCGGCTTGGCGGCGCTGTATAGTTTCGTGTGTCTCTTTGTTGCCATATTCTTTTCCTTTTGTTCCGTGCGATTTTGGATCTAGGTTCTGAAGTAACGTGTTGAAGCTAGGTTTGATATATTGTATTGTTTCTTGGTCCTTTTTTGGGAGTCTTTAAACGATGGGTTAGAGGATTAGGAAGCGATCGTTAGGCAACAGAAATAGCGAAGTGGACAGTTAATGATTGGGTTCTGAAGATGGGACTAATATTAGAGAGAGTTTAAGGCGAAGGTTTAATGGAACTTTCGTGCAAAAGTTTTTGCTTTTACTATTCACTCTGCTTATATCCCATTGGTGTTGCCACGGTGGCGTTTGATAACTGTTTCTTTTATTGCTTCTATCGATAAAAAATGGAAAGGGATAGAAGGCTACTGTAAGTACTATAAATAAATTTATAAATATTTGTAATGTTTTGTATATGCGTTACTCGCATATGATTTATATAGAGGAAGACACCTACTACATGCTCTAAATGTTAGGTGTAAAATCAGCAACAAGATGCTTCTTTTAAATCACAAGTATCCAAGGTGTACCGAAGGTTTTAATTTCAAGTATTGATAGCGTGACACACGAGCTACCCACAATTTCTAGGTCAAAAAATTAAAAAGGAAGTCGTGCAGTCCTGTCACGTTATGGTTCACAAGCATCGAATATGAAAGTTTCTTCTGAGAAGAGGAAGTATCCCTGCATACCAGAGAAGGGGTACGTGTACCATCCAAGAATTCGACCTGACATAGTTCACGATGATTCACCAGAAACGTATTCGAAGGGTCGAAGCTTCTTCAGGGTTAATACGAACCGAGACGATCCCTTACTCACCGTTTGCGTTACTTCTTTGACTTTACGACTCCGAGATCTCACATACTTACATCTCATCCCTCTAAGGCATAAACATTATTACTGTAACGAACGATTATTTAACGATATTAGACCACAGCTTGCCTTCGAGCTATGCGGTACTTGCCCGAAACAATCTCCTATTCTAACGAAGTTCAGAGCACGTGTAAAATATTATTTCATTCTATTTGTTTTTCGATTTCTAAATTTTTATATCAAACTAACACAAATTTCGTAATTCACGAAGAATATAACTAAAATATATGACTAAAAAATAGGAAAAAAAAAATAATTTAGAAGATTTCAGTATAATTACCATTTTCACTTGCAATTTAATCTAAAACAAATATCGAAACTTAAAAAAATGTCGAACCTAACGTCAGTGTTATATCGCTGTCTAAAATTTCTCCAACTATCCAGATATTTCCATTAAACGTTAACTTTCTTCTGAAACTTATCACGGTACATAATACTTAATCGCATACCATTTTTATCAAGCAAGTGGAATCACATTCGATATCAACCTAAATACATAGATCGCATTATGCTAATGAATTTTTGTTATTATGCGAGCACGAGCGATCCGTTATCGGTGCTATCTGGAAGACAAACGATTAAGGGCTATGACAGTTACTGTCATCAAGGACAAGGATAATGGCCAGTCATTTCAGCTATTGGGAACTATTATCAAAGACGGTCATTCTTCAGAGTCGATTAGATGAACAGTTATTCTGCTAGACCCTTGTACGTAACACTAGACTCCATGGAATTTGCTCTCATTTTGTCCAGCCTCGAGAGTACGATTTGTGGTTGTGCGGCGTTGCGGCTGCACTGGTTACTAACACCGTGTAACTTTATTTCCGGACGTCTCGAACGATTCTCTTGAACTTGCACCTTCTGACTCTGCAGAAAATCTTCCCCACTTGGTTCTTCAGCTTCGGGTGCACGTTGCACAACCGGAGTAATTTTATTCGAAGAATTCCACGAGTTACGAGTTATCAGTAGCAATAGATTCTTTTGCACGGAAGAGGAATTTCTAACTTCTGCGAAGTCCCTAATATTAGTAAATATTAACTTATCGTAGAGGATCTTAGATCATTAAGAGCTTTAGTCGTTGCAGTACATTACTTTTGTTTTTATCGCTGGTCAGATGATATTACAGTGGCACAGTTTTCATGGTACATGGTCAAGTATTACTGAGATTTTTGTCGCTATTAATGAGGCTTTTTGAACAGGTGTTTTCTTTCTCAAGGAAGCACATCAATTCTTCCTGTTATCGTTTTGGTGGCTAATGGTTTTTTGATGTTCTGCGAGTAAAAGGTGGGTCAGTTTTTAGAAAGTTCATGGTCGAAGATCGTGGTCTAGCATCGCGCAATTGTCAAAATCGTGGCTTCCAGGTGTAAATCTTGTTCTTTCGGAGGAATATACCGGTATTCGTTCTGTTAACTTCGTAATTTTGTCATGGTTCGAATAATACATTAATAATGATTAAATAAGCTTGATTTTCAGTACGTGAATATAATTATACACCACGATATTAATCGTATCATGCTAGTAATTATACGTAATAAATTTCGCAAATTTTAAAGCAACATACCAATTTCCTGACTGTATATTACTGATAATAACTATGATAATATATCTGTGAATAACACGGAGGAGAAAATTTTATAACTTGCTCCATTTCATAATAAACTGGTAAATCTATTTATCAGGAAGCAACTATTAGTCACTCATAAAGTTAGGGAACCATTTATGATTCAAAGAAAAATCAAACGGTATAAATGAATTTCCTTTTTTAGTATTTTCTTTTTTACGCTAACCTGATAATTAATTTCCGCTGTTAAGGCGCACGTTGTACTCGTAGGCGTCGTATCATTTTCCGCAAACAAGTTCGCTCCTTCCAATATTTTAAACTCGTATCTTACGATGAAAGTCTCCTTATCCAGCTCCATTCACTTCTCGTTATTATTTAATAACTACGAAACGTGGGTAGCCACGCTCGTACGCGTAACTCAAGTAGTCGCTTGAGACGCGTAGGTTTCGTAGTATGTATTTCCTTCTTCCTAAACAAAATAGCATATTAAACGAAGTCTCCGCACGAAACGCTTGTTGCATGAATATTTAAACAGAAACGATGCCTCCTACGCTTCGAATCTCGACGATCGTCGCCGGAAACCGCGCTCGCTTTTATCGGCTTCTCGAGAATTTCTTCACGATGATTTCGTGGATTGTTTTTATTCGTGTACGAAATTCGTTGTTCCAGACGTTGATAAGAACGTTAGGTCCTTTATCTTGCCCTGGTCTTCGAGTTTTCACGTTCCAATTTTGTTCTTGCCTCAGCGAATAAAAAAGGCTTTCAATATTTTGACAAAATGCTCACAGCAAGCGGTTTGAACGTCCGAATATTTACAAATTTGAATACTCGGATATTTTTTAACCGAAGTACACGAAAATTAAAATATTTGGTGATTCGGAAGTTTGTACAAGTTTGGTAACTTGTTATTTGGTTATTTGGAAATTTAAATATTGGAAAAGTTGAAACTTTGGAGATATTTAGAATAAGATATTAAGAATTTCAATGTTCGAAAATTGAAAAATTCAGAGATCGGAGGATTTCAAAACTCGAAGATTTATAAATCATTGAATGAACGATCAATGGCAGAATAATGCTACCACCACGAGTGGACGCGATTCGGTCAGGTATATTCGAGCGTAGCTGCGACCACTTTTTCCGTCCGCTATACTTTTTCGTGTCGAGGCTCTCGTAGGCCCCGTTCCTTTGTGTGTTGGTGACACAGGGCCCAATCGTATCTTGTACATCGGGGCCTGGATACGTAGAACTGGCTTTTGTCCCAGTACTCGTAGTACGGGCCTCTCGTATTCTCGTACGATTCACGTACACCTTCAAGACCACACGGAACCGTTCCTCGTGACTGGAGTAGTTCTACGAGAGGAGCGGTGGACCGCAGGCAGGGGCGTACGGAGTAATTTCAACGCGTGGTCGTGTAGAAGCTGGAGCATAGAGCTTGCTCTCTCATGCAAATAAACTGCCTGACCCAACGGGGCGAGTCGTCTCCTTTTTTGCACGTCTGTGTCGTTATCTAGAACTAAATGTCATATTACATTTGCATAAATGTTGCAAGCAAACTGTTCAGATTTTCTTAAACGTATAGTAATTTTAGATTACGAACGTATGAACGTTCGATAGGTCGATATTCTGCCCTGTTCAGAGATTTACGAAGTTTTTGCGTTAATAATATTAGAGTTGGTTGTTTGGATATGGAAATGGGGGAATAAGAATAAAACTTAAAGGAAAATAACGACGATAGTTCTCAACGTGATGGCTTCTTTTTCTTTGGTTAGGATTACCGGTTATTAAATTTTTTTTTTTTTTTTACTTAAAGCATTATCGAAGTGGATAAAGGTAATGTAGTTTAAAAATTCTTGGAAGAACGGGTACTCTTTGATAGTATAGTTCACGTTGGTCAAAATAGTTGTTTTAGAGATTTATAAAGGGGATTACTTAATTGTCCAAGAGCTGGATTTATTTGTTCTTTGCACGTGTAGGTTACGTGTGGTAGATAAGGAATTGTGTCAGCGTGTTTTATGTGCCTTGATAACAACGCCTCGGTGATTAGAACTTTCTCCCATGATGTAATTCTTCAGGTTTAGTTTTAGTTAACTGAATCGTACGTGTTTGCCAAGAATCACTTCGCTGTTCCATTTCCTTGGCGAAGAATCGGATTACTTTTCATTTTTTGTAAAATTTATACTCGGTATATTTTCTATTTAGTATACCAGTTAGATAAAGTTGAAAATTTAGCTTGATTTTGTCTGTGTTTTAGAGTTCATCCTTTAATCTAACCTTCGCGGCAACACCTGTTCTCAACCCCCTTTTTAAACACATGTTCTGACCCTAGAATATTCTTCGATACGAATCATCGTTGTACAGACACGGGTCACTACAGAATTTTATTACAAATTCATTCTCCTTTTATTAACTTTTTTCTTTGACGAAACAATTTTGCTACCTGCTTTTCGCATTTTGAAAACTTCGATTAAGTGAAATGCCGATAAAACGCAATGAGAGATAATAATTCTTTGCTTATTCAACGCAAATTTAAACAAACCCGAAACTCAAATAATTCCCGAATTCAACAACAACTTATCTATGCAAAATTCAAACTCCCTAAAATCCTTCTCTCGTCCAACTAAAAATCTTCCAATCTTTAAACCAACTCAGAAACTAAATGACTCAAAACGGATACGTGAAAACTATTCTCAATAGTTCATCGATCCGGAAGTCTACCAAACTCTTTAAAATATTTCACATAGCAAACAAAAAAAAAAAGAGTAAAAGAACTTTGAATAAAAATTATCCAATCATCGAACCATCTTTTATAGAATTTTTTAATAATCAAACCATCGCTCGAACAATTCCAAAATCTCTTGCCGAAATCATAATTACGAAAGGAATCGTTCAAACAAGAATTGTCGAATCATCGAGCCATCTCTCGAAAGGAGCACAAATCTGAAGAAAAGAGGCCACCGAAGAGCCTCAGGAATACAGTCCTGGTTGGGCCGGTGGTCGGCCAGGTTGGTGAACGTAGGACAGCTAACCAGGTGACGTCATTGGCTTCTCGGATCTATGTAGGGCCCGTGTCGTCGGTAGGGGAAAGAAGAGGGGCCAGCGTGGCGAGAAACAAGAGGAAGAAAGACGAAACGAAGGGTGGGAGTCGTTCTCCGGCACAGTGCGAGCCGCTGCTTTCAGGTACGAGCGCACGGCGCCGCGTGCAGGTAGTCTCGTGTTCGTCCTCCACGTTTCTCGACGCGATCGAACCTTTCCGCCCGATTCAACGCGATTCCTCGGTCTTTAACGTCAACCCTCGCGATATCCAAACGTATATTTCATATACTCCATATACTGCAAACATCGAATAGAAGAGTGTTGAAGCGTCAAACGTTGGTATTGTGCTTTCTTCGTATCGCAGGTTGTTTCGGCTACTTTCTTCGATGAAGTATAAAAACGAAATTTCAACGCGTGAAAGACTGGCGAATCTAAAAATCCATTGCACGGAAGAGGGCTGTAACGTGGAATGTTGATACCGTGCGTTCATCCTATCGCGAATTGCTTCGGTTACTTCTCGATGAAGGATAAAAAGAAAGTTTCAACGTGCAAAAGACTATTGAATTAAAAGAAAAGTCTTCGGAGAAGTTGATGTTGTTATATGGATCTTTGTAATGGCAGAGTGGATGTTTTGTGGAGGTTGGCGAAGGAACAAGTTACCGTTGATCGTGGTTTCATAGTGTTTACGTGAGCTGGGTCGGCTGCATCTTAACGGAGGCAGTGATTTTTCTGTGGTTTAACGAGAACGAAGGAAAGCTGGAGATTTCTTGGACAAGTAGCTTGATCGCTGCCAAGCGCGTCTTAGATCGTTTAGAGCGAGGCTGATGCGTCGCAGCTAAGAGGCAGCAGGATTGAAACGTTAACCGTGAAACTGGCTTTTTAAAATCTCTTCTGGGCTTTATACGTCAATTTATGAATCTTTTATAAAGATTATGAAGCGAAATTGACGCGGACGAAGCGTTCAATGAACAATCTACCGCTTGTCTAATTTCTATTAAAGAGAAATAATTATTAATAATAATTATTCTCAAGAATCTGTGAATCTGAGATTATTGATCGAGTTGTAGACGTTTACCATCGTTCTTAAGTTTGATCAAGGGGAATTTACGTTCGAACAGCTGGATACTTAATACAGATTTTTCTTACGAATCTATGAATTCTCGAGTGTCGATCGAGACGTGCCAGTAAGAATTTTAAAGAAACCATGTCGGAGAAGGAACGGAGCACGTGGCACGCTGAAGTGGAACGAACGAATCGGGGGAGAGACGCAACGAGTCGTTAACGCCCGGAAGAGAGGTTTCCTACCGAGTCAGGTAGAATATTCTAAAACGCTTCCTCGTTATTACGAATACAATACTCGATGATTTTCTGTATTCAATTAGAAAAAAATGCAAAATTATTAAACATCGTATTATCGTGAGCGGAGAAACAGTTTTATCAAAGAGAATCTACCACGCTCCCTCGAAGAATATTTATCTTGGAGGAAAAGTTCCCAAGCTAAAGGGGAAAGAAGCTATGCGGGATTTATTCAGAGTGCGAAAGACCACTAAGCTTCGTAGATCGAAGCGGTGACTTCACTTGCCAAACGAGTTTATGTTTTTAATCGAGTCTACGACTCGTCTGGCAACGGGTTCTCCCTCGGTACATCCGGCATGCAATTGCTGGATACGAATCCTCCTTGGATATTCGCGAAGGATCATCTACCGGGCTCCCTTTCACGACGTGGCCACCTATTTCCCGTCCGTAAACGCGTTTCTTTCTTGCCTTTCCTTCTGTAAAAAACACCAGCCTCGTGCCATTCGACGACTACGGATATTCTCGTCAATATCGTATCCGATAATTTAAATATCGCTCGATACATTGGCCCACGCGTGGTAGAAGGTTAAATCGTTCCAAATTTTGCAGCAAAAACATTGATTTATGGAATGATACTAAATCGCTACTAGCGAAGAGTAGCGTCGAGAATAGTCGAGGAGTGGGAATTTTGATCAAGTTGTCTCGAAATCATTCTTAACTTATGGAACGATGGTAAAGTAAGAAATATCAGAGAAAGTAAAATAGTACTCGAAATATTTGCAAAAGATGGAAAATTAATAATTGAATTACTCTAAACGTCGCAGTAAGTCATTTTTAATTGTAAGAGAGACGCTGAAGAAGCTAAAGTAGTATTAAAATTATCTGAGGAATAAAAAATATAATTAAGTTGTATCAAATCGATCTTAATTTAAATATATCAATTTATAAAATAGGAAATACTAGAAAGATTAAGATAATACCCACCATAAGTAAAAATTTTGATCAAATTGAGCGAAAAATTGCAGTAAGTCGACACTAAACTAAAGATTACTAAAATGATATCAAGAATATTTAAAAAGTATGAGTTTTAATGAAACTTGAATTTTATTTTCAACATGAAACTTTTATATATATATATATCTTGTGTTGCTGTAAACTATAATAACATTAGAAGAGAGGTAGAAGGTCAATAGGAAAAATTACAAGGTGTTATCGGAATCGAGAGGGAAAAAAGGGATCGACGAGGGACACAAAAGGAAGAGAAGGTCCTGCGTGGCAAGTGCAACGAGCGGATTAAGCCGACTAACGAATCGCGCGTGTAGACACTGCAAACAGAACTATCTCTCCGCGAGAGGATCAGAGAGAGGAACCCGGCAGAGTGAGAATTTGTATTTGCTCGTGACCAGTCGTAGAGACATGACACTCGCCTCGAACGTCGCTCTTATCTCGATTTTCAAACGCAATTTCGCGCTGGGTGTGTTTCCACCGTTACGTGATTCCGTGTGCTTTGCGAACTTTAGAAGAATTTCGTTGACTGTGCGTCGAGTTCCAGCAAAAATTTTTTAGCAGAGACAATCGTATAAGTTTTGTTGGCAGAAAAACGACTTTTTTAATTTCGATATATCTTGAAGATCTATTATTTACACGACACATACGATAGTTAGAACGTTGTAGAAGAAAATAATAATTGAAAAGCAATTTAAAAAACTGTACGAATGTGTGGAATAAAAATGAGAAGTGACTAAATAAGAAAAACAAATTACTATTAAATGTTTGAACGAATAGCAATTTAAAGAACGTATAATATAATCAACTAAAGAATGTGTGAACATTCTAAAGAAGCGACTAAAGAAAATAGACTTAGTAAATTTCTAAAAAGGTGATTTTAAAATGAAACGACGAAGATTACGTTTCGTTTTGCGGACTGAACATCGTAGAAGAAAGTATAATTAGAAATAAAGTATAATCTTAAAGGATTTCTGGAAGAATATCGAAGCGAAGCTACTCCTTGAGCATCGTTTAGTAAAAGATGAGACGAGTAGATTTCGAGAGGTGACGTTTTAAGATGAAACGAAGACACTTGTAGCCAGTTTCTGCGGTCGAGAGATATTGCGGAAGAAAATGTTGAAGTGGATAAAAGTTCGCCAGGACGCGTCGGCGACGCCGACGTCGCTCGATCACGAAAAGAAGGACGAGGTGGTGGCAAAGGTCGAAGTTGAAGAAGCGGCGAAAGAAGAGGAGGAAGACAGTGGCATGGAAAGAGAGGACACTCCATCCAACATCGAGTTGAACGATCTACGAAAAGTATGCTAAATCGTATAATTAACGCAACATTTGCTTGAAAGATCCCGTACGTTACTTTGTCGCCACTTTTTGGAAAAAACTAAGATTAGCTTCAACTTTTATCCCGTTGATAGCTGGAGATCAAAATATGCAAATTTACGAGCTTCTTTGTTAAGATAGAGCGTACAAATTTTTGATTTTCTTACAATTCTCTTGCGTTTCTTTATGATCGTTATTTTCTTAATGCATCGTCGATTTGCCAGAAGGATGACACAACTAGGAAATGTAAATTTCTTAGAAATTCGGTTTGAAATAGAAAGTTTGAAATAGAAAATGACTAGTAACTCGGTCATCTAGTCATGAAAAATTCTCTTTTTTTTTAAAGTTATCACTCTTTCGCCGCACCAACGACACAGATACATATTCTGGAAATGTTGTCACGTAACTTAGGTCTGGATCTGTCAATATTTTTTTGTATCTTCTTAAAGAAAGTTAATGGACACGTCTTTTTTTCTTTAAAATGCATTAAGACTGGCAAGATAAGAATTAGTGGTTCTGTGCACGGAAGCATTCCAAGCAATACACATGGCTCCTCTTTAAAATGTCGTTAGCGTTCGATTTCTTGTGCTCCTAGCACTTGAGCAGATTTCCCATACCATTCACAATTCTGTCTCCTTTCGACAAGTTTCGACGTAGAGATTGGGCAATTTCTAACTGGAATATTTAAAATGGGATAATCAGTAAACCTTAACTCGTAAGAATTTTCAACTCAAAAGGGAGCATTTATTTATTTCTACTTTTAATACAGTACAATTCTCTAAATGCAGTATTAAGTACGAATGCCATTTTTTCATAAAACTAAACGAACAACTTCATCGATAATTTCTTTCAAATCGCACTAAAAACAATTTTCAACATTCTCCCACTCGTACCCTTATGAACTTCAATTGAAACAATTTTCAAGTGTCAAAAAGCACATCGAACGATACTAGTGTGCCACTCTCCTGTAAATCAAGCTCGTATCGGATCTCTGTTAATTATACTCATCGATAGTTCCCTTGAAATTGCATCAGAAAGAATTTTCGATATTCTTTCACTCGCATACCTATAAATCACAATTAAACCAACTTTCAAGCGTCAAAAAGCACTCCGAACGAAATTAGTCCATTGATTTCCTACAAGTCAATCTCTAACAACTCGTTTTAACCAGACTATGCGATCAATCACAATTAAAACAATTTTCAGACATCGAGAAATACAGCGAATGAAATTAGTCCATCTATTTGCCGCAAATCAAATTTACGTGATAAATCTTAGAACAGTGTCGCTTTCATTGATCGATTTCACTGACGCGGCAAAGTAGTTTCAGCGAGCGGGCTAGTTTTTTTTCAACGTACCAGACTAACTTGCTTCCAACAGGTACGATACCTTTGTCGATGCACGTGGTGGACGTCCAGACAGACTATCGTCGTCTTTACGTCGACCAAAGTAAGCAGAGTCGTGCCATATGTGTCACTTCCATTGCCGCCGTCTTCCTCTCGCGGTACTCGATACTCATCGAACGACTTTCATTGAAAAATTTCACCAGGCATTTGCGGTTCTTTGGGTTTGACGATAGCGCGTGCATCGAGTTTCCTTGAGGCAAATAGGAGTGACAGTTAAAGGACAAGGTTTGCTTTCTCTTGATTAATAACTAGTTTTGTGCCGGATCTTGGATAGTTAATATCTTGAACCGCAATAGTAGATTTCATTGGAACTCGATTTTCTATAAGATTTCCATGATGACGATTGGGTTTCTATCATGTATTTAAAGTATACTAAAGATTCTTTATTTCTACATTTGTAACCATTTTTGGTTGATATAGTTGTAATAATTCATACTAATGAACGTTAGTCGTTGTAACAATTATTCGATCTTTAGTAGATATTGGGAAGAACGGGGGAGGAAATTCTGAGAAACAGAATCTTGATTACGTCCTTGTTTCTATTATCAACTAGGTGGAATAGAATTAAAATGAAATAATTAAATAAATATAAGTAACAGAATCATTGCTTTGCTCGTACGTGGTAGACCGATTCAAAGATTAGAAGAATTAAAGTAAAATTTATTATACAAAAAGCCTAATGTATATATCAAATTGTTTCTTGTGAAATAAAAGAAAGGTATAAAGATGAAATTCTGCTATTTCTATACATCAAGTTTACAAAATTCTTTTACAAAATCTATAGATGCATTTTCTCAAGTTTCATTTCAATTAATACAAAACATCAAGATCGTAACACATTCTATCGAATTTATAAATATATTTACCTTCGTACTTCGTAATGAGAAGTCTTTACGATTCCTGCTATTACATATCAGATATCATTTTCCATCCAAAACCAAATGATCGATCGGCTGATCATCCCTCACAAAGAATCTTACGCTACGCAGCTATTACACGGTTGCGCAGCGCTGTTTGCTTTTTTGTTTTTTCCTTTCGTTAACATTTTTCTCGTCGTTGCGTCTGGAAGTGCTGCACGCGTTGAGCAAGCAGCCCGAAGCGGTGCGTACTGCCAACTTTCTACGTATGACCACCGATCGGTCGAGGATTAGTTACGAAACTAACTCGTTTGCCATAGTCTCGCGCGAAATCGCCATTTATTCGCGGTATTTTTGCACAATCTTTCAGAGAACACATCTTTGGATACGCAATACATACATGACAAAAAAAGGCGATTAACATATTCAGCGCTAAAACATTTTTCGTAACGTACTTACTCACGCGTCTAGAGAAAAAGCTTCGTTTACTAATATGAAAATCTTTTTGCCGCGTATTCATAAAATTTATGTCACACGTGGTATAGAAATGACTCGTTTATCGGAATCTCGAAATTTCCGTTGCTACGTTTTAAGATAATAATGAAAAAAGTGGCAAGATACGGTGTACTATGCCATAATGTTACGTTAAATAAGAAACTACCCCAATTTATTGAAATTCGAATATTCAACGCACAATGCAACATTGCACTCACAATTTAACACGATCATTTACGTTTTACAACATTTTTACGAAATGAAATTTCTTTATCAAGATTAACAAATAAGCGATATTAAGTTTGAAAGTCGTGGAGAAACGATAATAACAAGTAAATACGTAATAAATTTCTAGCGAATTTATATGTTCAGAAATGTATAGAACGCATGTAACATGCAAAAGTAGATGAGACATCCAAAGTAAAATATTTAGAAATCCAAACGAGTCTTCATTTAGTTCGTATAAGTTTCTTTAGCTGCATTCATGAAAATACGAATTTGCATAAACGTTCTTAGTCCATAAACAACTATGTACTCCTACTTATACTGTATTTGGCTTGCACGCGTTCAATCGTACGTACCCAAGCATAGTGTGGAAAAGAGTTCGCCAAAATTGGCAATTGATGACTCTCTATGACCGAAGACGTTCGCAGCGAACGTTTCGCAATTCGATTCTAGCTCGTTCCTTCATTCATGTCGAGGTGATATGCTGATTAGGGTAAAGAAACGGATCGCTCGTACGATCGTTTAAAAGTACGAGGATTTCGTTCAGGTTGCCGATCTGATTTACATACACGGGATTTGCATACGTTTACGTAACGGGAAATTGAGAGTGCGTGGGTGTTATGAGTTTCCTTTTGCATTCGCCATTCGGGACTTGATCCACGGTGCAACAACTTGGTGCTGTGTTTTCGTCAATTCCGCGTTTGTTCGCGATACTCGTATCGTACTTTGCTGGTGAAACAGTAACGTTACGTTGAAAGTAATATAGTATTTGACAGTACAAGGTGGTGGCGTGAATTAATATTTGTACAATGTATTTGTATTATGTTTTCTGCGCGGCAATAGAATTATTCTCGTGAGGTAAAGTATTTGTATAATGTGTCATATATCCTCTGTGATAATAGAATTATTTTTTTTAAGGCGGAGTGTAAAATTGATTAGAATTTGCCTATAGAATTTGTTATTTTTCTCGCGGCAATTTTAAATTTCCCGTCCTGCTGCAAGGGCATATTTAAATATTATTCAGGATATTTAAAAAAGTAAATTAAGATTTGTATCGAAGCATCTTTCTAATTAGGATTTACAACCTTATACAACATTGATCGATCGCGTGTCATTAGAATATTTTAGAACATGTTGTTTGGGTAATTAATCGACATAGTCTTTTCGAATAATTGAATACAGTCAATTGACGCATACGAATGTTCCGTGAAGTTGTATGAAAATTAGGGTACAGGGAAGAAAGAAAGGTGAGGGGAACCTGTCGCCAAAACGAAGCTACTTTAGTATGGAAATTTGTGGTCCGAATTCATGAATAATAATAAATGACTTGAAAAAATTAGTCATTTATATGGCTACCAAAAAGCGGAAAATTTATTTCTTTGACAGGGCCTACTTTACCAACGAATAGTTTATCTCTTTCCTTAAAAAATTATTTCCAACTCGAACGATTAAATATTATTTGTAACTTTTGTTTGTAAAAGATAGATCGTATTGGATAACAAACGAATATTAAAATGTTAATTTTATGCGCATAATAATTTTATACAGACTTCAATTTTTTATCATAATCGGTCTAGCGATTCAGACTCTAAAGTATCAATTCGCATAAAATTTATATACTGTTCGCACAGTCGCGATATCGATTTTATAAATAACGTTGCACAACGTTGCCTATACTTTTATGACATTTGTGCCGTAATTGTTATCCGATGCTGCAGGGCAAAAGTTTCATACGATATTACACAATATTTCTTCGTGCCTTCTGGCCAGTGCATCTTCTGCATCGGTAACGCGATACGTGTGTCCTACAAACAGAGATATTTACACAGTCTTCGCGACACATGCCGGGCTCTTTGCTACTGTTCATGTCCTATTCTGTCCACGAAGCGACTGGTCTCTTGTCTCGAACGTTCTTATTCATCAGAATGTTCCATCGTTTAACGCCATGTCACCAGAGAATTGAATACTCGAGTTAATAGTAGTGAAACTCTTCGTCATATAATATGTTGAAATACTTACGGTCTAAAGGAGAACGTCTCTTGGTTTAATTTAACGAAATTATGTACCGTAACGCTTTAGTCAAGCGATCGTCGTCACGTTACTCATCATCCAGGCTATCTTTGATAATTTTTCATTTATTTTTCACTCGTAGGTCTTTTCCGATACTCATATGCAACAGTTTATTAGTAACATACAAGTAATTACATCATAGACCTGCTCGGATGTGCACATTCGTCTCTTTAAGCTTTTCAATTATCGTATCATCGCGTCAACAAGCATTCGCCTCGATCGTCACATCCAAGCGAACAAAATTTACATTACATTTAACAATGACATCACAATGAACGATAAAATACACAAACAGATACATTATATAAAACGATGATACAAATGGCACATTTATTAGCCATACAAAAACTCGTAAATCATCAAACCCTTCATCGAACATCAAAATCATCTTAGCCCCGATCCTCTAACGACTTCGACCCATTCACTAACGTTTCCTCCACGCATCGCGCTAATCCTCCAAAGCAGCGAAACGTCTGTTACCTTGAGCCACTTCGACGATCAACCACAGAAACTCTATGGGAGTACGACTAGCCATAAAACGATTCTTTTCAACGATACAATAGCAACGTACGTATACTAATATCTCGTTAGCTCGTGCCGCGTAATATCCTAGCGAAAGGCTAAGGCGATATGATCCAAACAGACATTGCAGAGACGCCATTAATCACTGAACGCGTTAAACAATTTCTCGAGCGTGTTTCTCGAAGACAAAAGCGGCCGCCCTCACCCTCTCCTACTCGAACCCTTATTTTCCGATCGGTTGGCATTAAATTCGTTCGTCACCTTGTCTGTTACAGGACCTTTTCTCGCAGCTGCAGTTTTCGCAAGAGAGCGCGCTGCCGCCCGACACGCTGCGCCGCGCTCTGGCCGAGAGCTTTCTCGACCAGCAAAGGTTCCAGCTCGGATTCATGGACGACGCTGCGGAATGTTTCGTAAGTGGCGATTACCTAGTTCCCTTTGGCCTGTTACGCGCGCGATCGGCCAAGCTACGAGCCGAGTTGAGAGTTTGAATCTAAGCGAAACGAGTTTGCAATTTACTTGTACACGGGCGCTTTGCGATCTTAATCCTTTGGAGATGCGAATCGTTTCGGTACGAAGATCAAAAGGGAAGAGCATAAGCATATATTTCGTAGTTTTGATACGGAAACAATTTTCAAATTAATGTTAATCAATAATAAAAATGTTACTAAAATTGTCATTGTTTTTCGTAGCTTTTTGAGGTGAATTTCATGTACTAGAGGGACGAGGGTAGTCGAAAGTCTGCGAGGCAAATCGTGGAAAGAATTGGAAAACGAAAAGAGGTGGATGGATTTGGAGGGATTTTATTTCAGGGTAGATATGGAAGGAAAGTTAAGGGGTGAAGGGATGAAACGAAATGTGAAAATAACTGTGATTACGTTGTACTTTCGAAGATTTTAAAATCTGGAATCGTTGGAAAGGCGTTTTTTAATCTTCTGTGTCTTAATTTTTGTAATACGATTATGAAGATTTTGGAAGATCATAAATTTCGAATGGGGTTATTGGCGATAAACAGACAGCGGATATTTACGTATGTGTAGGATATTTAAATATGTAGAAACATATAGAATGCGCATATAATATTTAAAGAATAAAATCCTTCTTTAGATTCTACTTCTTTAACAAGAAATTTTAAAGAAAATGCAAGAAAATCCAAGTTCGCATAAACATGCGAACCAATTCTAAACGTTCCAGTACCAATGATCATAACCAAAGCCTCGATACTTCTTACAAATCTTACAGCAACGTTTCACGTTGTTTTTGTCCATTCATAAGAACGATTAGCCATTACTAGCGACTGGCAGTCGCATTAATCTTTCCGTTTCGACATTCACGCCGGCGTGTCGCGGTTTCCTTCGATTTTCCAAGTGGTTTACGATCCTGAATATTCCATCCTGCAAACCAGTTTTCCCTCTCTGTTTCTCCTCCGTCTGCGTAGTCTGCGTACTATACGCAATGGCCAAGTATCGCGGATTGCCGTAACGTGTTCGTAGGTGAACCTAAGCAAATACACACTCGGTGGTGTTCACTTTCTCGTTTACACCGGAGTCACGTTTAGCCGGCTGCCGTTTGTACGCGTGCGTATGTCGACACGCAGTTGGAGCTGGATAAAATGAATGTAACGTCGCGAATGCAGTCCTCGGGTATAATAAATGTAAAGACTCGACGAGCATGCTACTTAGCTATCTGGAGCGTTCTAGACTTCCAAGTATCCATGCTGATTGGATTATGTTTCGCGGTCAGCGGTAATTAAGCGATTCGATCGTGACACTGACGATTTAGAGTCCCTGGCCTTCGAATATTCGCACGATAAATTTTCAATATTTCGATACTTCCGTTTCTTTAAATTTCATTAAATTATCGGATCTTTCGCGATAAAGAACAGAATCCCTAAAATTGAATTGATTGAAAAAAAAATGGTAGACGTATCGATAGGTATGTTAGAAATTTTTTACATCTTTTTGAAATGCTAGAAAAATAAATAAAATTATAGTTGCGTAAAAACGAACCGATTTATTTATGCAGAGTTTAAAGGATGCTATAGAAGAGTTTGCGGAGATCGAGTTTAGGTACACTCAGGTAGTTCTATCTATCTAGCAAAGTTATTTTGTTGCAGTCATTCGAACACGAACAGTCGATCCACTATTGAAAGAATAAATAACTAAAACGATGGTTATCCGCCTATTGCGAGAACGAAACTAAAGCCGTTAACATATGCACGAGGAAGTCAATGCCAATAGAAAAGTAGTACAAGTACACTTTTTCCTACAAACGTGACGAATATAGGAAGGAGACATATAACATCCATATTCGTTTAGAGGACCTTGTTAGTACTGTTAGCACTGTTAACATGCAAGTTCTTTCATTATATCGATCGATAAAGTACATGTTTCGAAGTGGTAATACACAAAAATGATAAAAAGTGCACATTTTTATTTTCTTAACTTTTTACACTGAACTAAACAAAAGACAAATATCGATCTTAGTCTATCTATATCATTATATGAATTAGGGATGTGTATTCCTAACCTACCTGTAGACCTGCAAATAGTAATTATGCTGCTAAATAACTATCGACTAGAAGCTACAGGCCCCATAAATTGTGCCACGTGACAGACGAAAAGGTGTAAATTTTAGTTACGTCAAAATGTATGCACTTGTTGCTTGTTCGCAATTCGCAACATTAATACTCGCTAGCTAATTTTCTTCTGCCGAAGGATTAAGATTGCTTTTTGTGTAGTAGAAAGCGAGTTGTAAATTCTGGTGTTAAAAAAAATGATTATTTACAGTCTCGATAGAAGCAATATGTAAGAAATGTTGCAAAATGGAGTCTGAGAGTTGATTTAGAACCGCATGAATTTTAACCGTACTGATCATCCCATTACTTATATCTCTGGCTATGTCTCTAAATTTCCAATACGGAGCGCTTACGTTTCAAGACCTGCTGCCGTTTGACATTTGCCTAAATTTACGACTGGTTTTATACCTCTTCCAGCAACAGTACCTCGAAGAATGACGCAGAGATGAATATGATAATATACGACGTTCTATGCTTCTGCTTCATGGGCTTGCGCCGTTGCTTTTTATGATTTCGACTCGCTGCTTTTTAGCTTTCGTTTGGTTGGGGTTTTGATATATCGATTTTCCACTCGAATTAATATATTTACCTTTTATTTGTTAATAGTCACGCATACAATGTCATTAATTCGGCTGTTATTTTACGTTATTTATCTACGACAAACAGAACCGAAATATAAATCATTTATTTGTCGAAAATTTGATCTCTGTTTTTGCAAATAAATTTATTAATTTTTAAAAACATTCGCAAAGTTTCGTTCTGTTTTTTTTCTTTTTTTTTTTAAATATGAACGCTAACTATTTATTCAACCAATCAAGTTGAAACACTCGCAGAAAATAGAACGGTTGTTTATTCTAAGAGATTCACATTATTCATTGTTCTAAGGGATTCGCAAGAAGCTACTGACAACAAATTGATTTTACATAAAATCCCAGTTTTTTTATATAGAAAAAATTACAGTTTCTTACAGAACGATTAAAAAGGCGCGATAAATCAAACAAATATAGAAACGCACATCCTGCTAGTTACGCTTTGAAATTACAGTAATCGATGGCCGATTACCAAGGACTCTTCTATTTCTAGCGATGTATCATCGAGGATACGATAATAACGGGAGACATATTTACGGGGAACGTGTTGTTTCAGGAAAACATTCTTCTGCGTATACATCTTCACATAGCCAGCGGAGAGGCGGAAGACATGTGCAGCGCGAGACACTGCGTGCCACATCAGAAGTTCGCCATGACGTTGGTCGAGCAAAGCGTTTGCGGAGCTTGCGGCGCAACCTCGGAGCCTCTGCCTTTTACACAGGTCAGTTTAATCGCTGACACTTTCCTCAAAGGGAATCGATGTTTCCAGTGAACCGTCCACTGAACAAATAACGACCGAAGCTTTAGTTGCAATTAATCAACTTTCAAGGAACTTTTAGTTAAACTGAGATTTACATAATTGGATAGAGTTGGATGTAGAAGAAAACTTCAACAGAGAAGCGATTTTGGTACATGAATTTAGAGTTAAATGCTTTTTCAACGTTAGAATGTTTTAATTCCTAATATGTATCTGGATATTAAGTACATAAAGTATATATACAGAATTAAAATCATATACTGAACATTGAGAGCAACAAAAGTGAGCGAGAACAAAAGTCAACATTTTTAGTAATTGCATAAGAAAGAAACAATTTGTAATTCGTTGTTATCTTGAGGAGCTTGATAGTTCTAATCTCAAGTAATTATAAACTAGAATTACGAATATGTATGGAAAGGTATAAGATAGAAATAACATTGGCAGTTTTTATGTTTAATGAGCGAGATATTTAAAATCAAGAACCCTCGATAGTTAAGATCTATTCTTCCATAGGGTAGATAATGAAGATCGCTTTTGTACAATTGTAATCTTGTCTCATCCTATATTCTTATTAATTTTTAGAAAATATTTGAACAATAAATTCCTCGCGTTTTACAAAAACAGGACAAAAATCTACAAAAGAGAAAGGTTGAATTCTCGTAGACATACGTAACACAAACAACAATAGTACCACAACAGGATAGTGTCTTCACAATATCCTAATTATATTTCCAAGTCATTCTTCTCATAATTCGCAAGATCACCGATAACAATTTTCTCCATCATCACTTCCCTTCGATCATTAGATCATTATCATCGACCACTCGTCTCTAAAATTCTCCCTCCGCATTTAAAAACACGACATTCATTGCAAGCACTCATATACATACGTAATGCAGAATCCGTCGATAGCGTGCGGTTCGCGGAAAACGTGTTTCTTGCGAAACGTTCCATTACGTTTCAAGGATAATCCAGAGAACAGTTTCCTCTTTCGCTCCAACCGTCCGATCCATCTGACCGTACGATATTTTCTTACCATTCAACGTTACTTTTCTCACGTAGCCTACGCAGGTGGACCCATAGAAAAGACCTAGAGAAAAAATATGCTCAGGTAGAACTATTTAAATCGAGGGCTTGGGACAGGTTAGAGTTTATTCGTAAATAGAGGAAGGAAAATTTGAAGGTAAATATAGATGGGGATAAGAAGTTTCCCGAGGATCAGGTTGAAAATTTGGAATTTTAGACGTGGAGTGGGATTTTTAATTACTTAGATTCTAATTTTTTAATTTTTGTAGTAGGAATTGGAATTACTATAATTACTAGACTACGGATATTTCTGGAATTTTGTAATATTCAGTAATTTTAATCATTATTTTTTTAATAGTAATTTTATAATGTTTTAATAATTTTATAATATTTCTATTGCATTACAAACTCAAGTAAAGTAATAGTTCAAGGAACGTAAATAAAAAAATATTTTGGATATATTTTATATTTCTCCATGTTATACGTATTCTGCGAAGCGTTAAACTTTTCAATTTTCCAAAAAATACGTAAACGCCCGCTGCGATGGTTTAGAATTCGAATGAGTTTATTGGTGATATTGGCTTATTGATAGTAGAATTCCATACAGTCCGTACTTATTGTGTTTCTGTTAAAACGAGGCAATCGATGAGTTTGAGGGTGATTCAGGTATTTTAGGCTGATAAACCGGGGAAGCAAGCGGAAGTTGGCCTCTTTGGCTAGGCTTAAGCGATTTAAGCGACTTAGCTAAGAAACCTAAGCGCGTCGAGAAACTGAACGAAGGATCGAGTCGCGCCGTGTTGTAAACGGATTAGCCGATCGGAATTTGGCGGCTCGTTGGTCACGAACGACGAGCAGGAAAGGAAAGGGATGGATTTTGAGGGTGGATTGGAGGATAATGTTTCGCCCAGTAAACTTGCAATATGATTGGAAGGGTATAAGAACACTTGGAATTGGTAATGATCTGTTCAATAACTCGAAGGGATTGTAATCGATGTGAAACGAGGATTTGTCGTAGATCGGAATTAATAACTAATTGTTGGAACTAATACTTTATATGAGAAAGGGTTAATAAGGGAGTTAATGCTTAATTTTATATAAATAATTATATTTATAACCTGCGGTGCCAAAAATTAGGGAACGAAGTAAAAAGGTTTATAGAGACTTTCGTATTAATTTTTTCTCCTATTTGAAGAATTTTATAAACGAAGAATTAAATCTTCATAGAATTTTACAAGAGAAACAAGAATTATTTAAAATTCAAAAACTTGAATAAAAGCCATTGAGAACTGTAATAATTCCTTCTATTTTATTCAAATTTCCTACTATACACGATCTTTAATATTATATGTTTATTCAAAGTCAGTTGTCCGTTGCACGAGCACAGCTGTTACGCTATCGAAACAAATTTAACCAACCTAGCATTAGGCGAACAGCTTGACCAGCATGCGCGAAACGATAATTTTTATTACAAAGGAAGAACCGCAAGATTACAAGGAATCTATTAGCAGAAACCCCTGTATGATTTCTTGTTTCGATCTTATTATAACCTTTTTTTTTTTTTTTAAATATTAAGAATCTTTTTGTTTGGCGAAACTAGAGGAAAACTGTGGCATAAAAGTTCGAAGACGGTGTTAATTAACGAGAAAAATGAATTACGGAAAAGAATGTCGAACAACAAAAAAAGGGAGAAAAGATTTCTTTTTGCCCTAAGTTTCACGGTTTTGCCAGATTTAATCACCGTGAACGTATGTCCGTGCAACTGTTATTGCGTTTCTCATAAACTGCCCCCTTGTTCGACGAGGTTGATTATTTCCGCCTCGACGAGGAAAGTGAAACTCTCGATTATTCCTCTCTCCGTTCTTGTCACTCGCATTCTATGCTGGGCTATTTGCAACCTTTGCTTCGCTCGAAAACGTGTTCGAGTTAAACGCTTCCGCTTATTTATGGAATAAGAAATATGGTTGTTAAATTGTTTCCATTATGCGACAGGTGTATAGGACAGATTAGATAAGGAAATAATCTCCATAGATTGATTGAAATAAGATTTTCTGTTGCATAATGCATGCAGCATATTTTTTCTTTCAGTATATTTCCCTTAAAGGCCTAAAAGCTGATTTTAATTAATACGCGGAAGACTTTCTTCTTAAAATTTATTGTTCTGTATACAAAATATACAATAATACAATCGTTAAATTACGAATAACTTTACTTCGAATATTTTATATGTTTTTAAACGTTATATGCATTTCGTACCGTTAAATTTCCCATAAACATATAAAAATTCCCGATATAACGATAATTCATAAGAAATTATTATTTTATTAATTTCTAGTTTAAACGCCTTCATTGATTACGAATGTATTAAATGAATTAACACGGAACAGTGGAAGAAGCGGACACAAAAAGTTCTTTATCGTGGGAGTGAATACATATCTCACGGTGTATGGAAGAGTTAATTAAATTTCTAGTTAGCAACATGGAATTAGTTGTGGCAAAGTTTCGATAAGAAGGGAAGACCGAGAACGCGGTCCTGAACAAATGCAATAACGAAAGTCGTATTTCGTTCACGGTACTTCGTAATTACTCCGTTTCTATGATAAAATTATATAATTTTCTGGGAACTTCACACTTCGTTGTGCTTTCATCGTACGCCGCCTGTTTTCCCTTTCATTAAACCAACCCGGGTGATTACATTCTTTAATCTATTTCCTTTCACGAGCTATAGAGCTTTTCGCCTTATGAAAATCGTGTTCTTAACTCTCTAACTTGCTGCAATGACACTCATACTCTTATGTCGCACTCGATTACGAAATTTTCAAGACTTTAGTTTACGATTTCAGACACGATATATTAAGAATTCACGATATATTCCATATATTTACGTTCGCCAAAGTGTTGCAAATATTACAAATTTGAAACAGTAGTAAAATTAATTTCAAGAGTAATTTTTTCAATAATTTTTTGAATAAAAAAAAAAAAACAATAAGAATTTATTGAACGACAGTCCCAATTTATTTCCTACTAAATTCTACTTACTGTTAACCAAAGACCATTAACCGCGTACGTTATCTAAGATAGAATCTTCCTCTGGCATTGCAAACGAAAATCGTATCCAAACCATACTAAATCGAGTTACAAGAGATAAAATCCGAAACTCATTGAAAGATTGAAATTTGCATAATATATCAGGATAAATCGAATTAACGTGTTTCTTAATCTCGTGTTCAGAATAAGAATAAAAGTGGACGTTTCTTAATGCAGGATAGGAACAAAAGCATGATCAGAGCGCATTGTGAGCATAATCGAGCACAGGCCACGAACAGTTCACGTGGGTGGAGTTGGTTCTCCCTTCGTATCGGCTGTTGTCGGCTGTAATTGTAAAAACGCAAAACTCATTGCAATCTGGTATCGGTCATGGCCGATAGCTTTTACCAGCTGGCTACTATTCAGACTCGATGGAACGTTGTATAACATAGGAGAGAGCATGTATACGAAACTTTTACTTTGTTAGAGAATAATATATGCAACAGTGGCAACAGTACAGATCAGAAATTGCTATTAGATATTTTGTACGATATTCGACAAAATAATGAAAAATTTCATTTATTGTATAATCATTAGAATAGAGAATTTATGAAGAATTTTAATGTACAGAAATAGGCGAAATGTACATGATACGTGACACATCTAAAGTACTTGTTTGCATAAATACATTGCGCGGATTAATAATCATATGTAAATCAAGTTTAATTCGAATTTTGGTTTCTATAATCAACATTATCCATCAAAGATCATCATGGCATGAATCAAAAAGAAAATTGATTTTTACATGTATTATTCGTGTATTTATGCTATCGCATAAATTGTCACAGAAGTGTCTCTATTTAAATAGAGGTTTATTCATAAAACACATTTATTATTAAATCATCAATTCAATAGTCATTAGAGCCAACTGTAGAATTTAATATTTGATTCATTAGCGCAAACTTTCACATTGATCATGTTGAATATTCTTATTTCAATATTAGCAAAATGCAATATCTAATTTCAGTTACCAATACTCGACATTTAAATCCGATAGTACTAACGTTTACCTTTTTCCCTTTCATTTAATTCTAACGAATCATTCGTCTTCCTAATACACACAATCACGAACTGAAATTTGTTTCCAGATGGTTCATTACGTGTCAGCGTCGGCACTGACGTCGCAAGCTCGACAGACACCTCCGAATTCGCGAAACAGTCCGGATCTCTTCGGTCAGCTCTTGCGAAAAGCCGGAGGCATGGGCGACATCAGGGACTGTCCGGTGAGTAATCTTGATTTTCACTTAAAAGTCGACTTTCTTTCTACATTCGCGTTTTTACAATTTTATGAATCATTTTATCTCGAACGATTCACAAGTTTGTACTTTAAAACAGTTCCGGTGACTCGCGTTTGATTCATCCGTCTGACGAGATCAGGTACACTCTCCTTTGGCCTTTCTTGGAAATAATATGCCGCGGACTTTCTCTTTGAAGTGGAACGATAACTATCGTTCGAGCGCCGTGGGCTATTTGGTCGGTCGTATGGAGAAGCTGTGGATTCAGATGGAATCCGATGCTACCGAGAAACTCTGTCATTTGCAGGGATTTTTACGACAAAGCAATTAACAAATACTATGGGTCGTGGTTAATAATTATAGGACGAACGATTTAAAAATTAGACCAATTAATCGTTCACTTTTATAATTGCTGTTGTAATAGTTACTGCAGTTCCTCCGCTTTGTAGTGGATTAAGATATCGTTAAATAATATTATAATCAACATTATGACACATAATAACTACCTGTTTTGATATTTATATATTTATTAATCAAATCAACTATCGCGTTGAAGCAGTCATAAATTAATTATCAAGTTATTTATTAGCGAATTTTGTATTTATCAACTAAACGTATCGAGCTAGAATTTGATAATTATTCCTTTTAAAAATTTAATACTGACTAAACAAAATGTAGGATTTCGATCAAGAAGAGTTTCATTTTGAAAACTATAAAAGTGTATAAATTACTTTCAATTTTGTATATTGTAATAATAGGCCATTTTAATTTTTTACCATCCAATGACAAACGAGGGCTGCAATTAGAAACAGAATTATGAAATATTTTATTTTCTATTTGTAGAGCTCCTGTGGTGCGAAAATCCAAATCTGTCGGACCCTGATGAACCGACCGGAAATCGTTTCCGTCGGAGTCGTATGGGATAGCGAACGGCCGTCGTTGGAGCATATCATGGACGTTTTCGCAACCGTGGGAACGTCCCTCAGATTGAGCGATGTTTTCCACAGTGTAGTGGACTCTCGATGGGGTGCCTCGACCGTGCACAATCTCGTTGGAGTCGTCACATATTACGGGAAACACTACTCCACCTTCTTTTTTCACACTAAACTGAAGGTTAATAATAGTATAGATTGCACGATACACTCTCTTCATTATGCAAATGGATCGACTTAATTCTCGTTTACGGAGAAACTAATCTTCGATGCCGTACATATAAAATGATTTTGCAATTTAAATAGAGCATAATTATCAGAATTAATATGCGCTTTTTAACGAAACACGAAACGGTTAGTACTAGTAGCGTTGATATTGATACATTTGAATTCTCTATATAATGTTGATTTTCGAACGAAGGTACAGATAAATAATGTTATTTCTTAGCGATTTCTTCGATCGATAACAAAAACTTGTGTCATTTTGTCTCAGGTATGGATTTACTTTGACGACGCAACCGTCAAAGAAATTGGACCACGGTGGGAACAGGTGGTGGAGAAGTGCAGAAGAGGCAGGTATCAGCCGTTGCTTTTGTTGTACGCAACTCCTGGAGGAACTCCGGTGAATACGGAGAATGCCCCGAAAACCGTGACGCCTTTTCCGAACGGAAATGGACTGAAGACACCCCCGAAGAATAACGTTCGACGATCGATCACGCCCAGTCCGGAAAAACCATCGATCAACAGTACCGCCAGACGTGCCATCACACCGAATCCTGATAGTCCTCCTCACCCTTACACGCAACGCAGGATTTATAGTGATTATCAGAATCTGACGGACATTCAGAACAACATCTTTGGAAATCAGGTAACTTTTCAACTTTGATATAGGATATCCAACGCTATATTATTAATTATCCTTAACTAGAGGTGGATAGTTTATTTATTAAATTGCAGTGTTGTAGAAAAATGGTGTGATATATTTATCTTGTTCAATAATTTTGTCTAACGGAATGATCTTGATAAAGCCTTCCTTTTTTTTAGAATTGGAAGTATATAGATATTTAAATGTTGGAATATTTGAAATATTTCTATTGCATTATGATACTCGAATGACGGTCTAAAGTCGAATGGTCTACAGTCAAAGACTAAATGTTGGATCGAGGTTATTTAATGAATCATTTGCATGTTGAATGATTGAGACGAAGGAGTTGAGAAGAATCCTTAATTTGAGAACACTAAAAATACAAATAAACTTTATAACAAAATCTGTATGCTTCCAGATGTTCAAAGGAACGATTGCATGAATTCGTTGAAATAAGACGTTCTTACTTTTGCAATAAAATTTGACTCTATTCCAAAATATATCGAAAAGTAAAAGATACCAATTGTATTTTCGCAATATAGAAGAAATATATTTCCATTTTCTGTTGAAGGGTGTTGATACCGTTGATGGAGAGGCGGAATCCAAGTATATCAGTCGACGCGCCGTGGAAAACGTGATGCAACAGCAGAAGAAACAGCAAATGCAGCTGACACGTAGTCTAAGCGCAGGATCGACACCACAGGATGCTATCAGTATTCCTGACCACTTGAACGTACCACGGAGGCGAGATTCTGGAAATTGGTCTGGTGACCGGAACAGCGCTTCCTCGAGTTCCTCCACTACGATGGATAATCCGTATTTGTACATCGTCAATAAAATGCAGAGGAACTCGGGTGTGCCAAAAAGCCCGACCAGCAAATCTGGAGAACTCTCAAGTAGTAGCAGTGGCCATTACGACGCTGGATACGACTCGTATTCTTTGTCGTCCACGGATAGCCTTCCGCTCCAGCAAGGGCTAAAGCATAACCTGCAGGTGCGTGTTACTCTCAACGATATTGAAATAATATTAGTAGCAAAAGTATTACTCTTTTTAAGATTACTCTGTGCACATGTGCACTGTGATAAAAGATTGCTAGGATATTTTTATTTAATAACTCGACTCGTAGAATCTTTTCACATTTTCCTTTGTTTTCAAATTCCTATTTTTTCATTATATTAAATTTATCTGATATTTTTTCAATACCGTAATATTATTAACGAAAGGGAACGTAGAGTTAAATCGATTTACTTAACATAGCTTGCCCAGATTCCGGAAGGCTACCAAGCTTCTTCAGGCGACGACTGCGAGCGCCTCTGCAAAGAAACCGACGCACTCTTGGACAAATCTCGAGCTGCTGAGGACGCAGGCGACCTCAGCACCGCGGTAGCTTTGTGCAGTGCAGCCAGCAGCAAAGCTAGAGCCGCCATGGATGCACCGTACAACAACCCTCACACTATCAGAACAGCAAGGATGAAGCACAATACTTGCGTGATGAGGACCAGGAGTCTCCACAGAAGAATGTTGCAGGAGCAGGCTACAGCGAATGGAGAGAAGGAAGGTAAGCAACCAAGAGTATTTATAATTTTTAACTGACGTAGAGTAAAATTTCTAGAATATAATAATTTTCTTATTTGAAGACTGTTTTATTTTTGCATTTAGTTTCATTTCTGTTAAATATTTATAAGAACCAAACGGCAGGCTGAATGAAAACTGATTTATCATCATTAACTTTTAAGAGAAAAATTCAAAGAGAATATTCTGAGCAGTGTAAGAAGGACCATTGATCCTTCAGGATATTATATTTTATACAAATCATCTAGAGAACTTATAAATCAATCTATAACACGCATAAATATATATGTTTCAGAAGGAGCACCAGAAGGTAGACATTCACGAGAGAACAGTAAATCTGGCCAACACTCTCGACAGAGTTCCAGGGACAAAGGAAACCATTCTCGACAAAACAGCCGAGAACTCCTAGTAAATCCTCCCTCTACAACTACCGACAAACCTGCCACAAAGAGCATCGAGATCTACGCCACGTTACCGAAAAAGAAAACCCTACGCAGCAAGGCAACGGCCGTGAATGTGATCGAGGATGAGGAGTACATGTTATACGATCGACCAATGCAAAGGACAGGGTTATTCAGTCGTACCAAACGTTGTGACGACGATAAGAAAGACAAGAAACGAGCTCGCAGTGAAGAAAGAAACAAGAACGTTTCTAAAGACTTCTCCATAGCTCCCTCCCGTTCTTCTCCCTCGCCGAAAGGAGCCAAAGTGGAAAAATCTAAAGAAAATGACACGATTGCCAATAATGTACGAAATTCTCAACCGAATAACGCCAATGGCGAACAAAAACAAGGCAAAAAGCAACACAAAATTAGAAGAAAATTATTGATGGGTGGGTTGATCAAGAGGAAGAATAGGAGCATGCCAGATTTACGAGAAGGCCAGGATGGACAAACAAACGCCAGTGTGGAGGGTACCTCCAACACTTTACCGAAGCAGTCAGTGGACGATTCAAGCGTTGGTTTAAAGGGCAACGAGGTGTGCCAATCTCTAAGTGGCTATTTATCAGAAGGACACCTAGAGTTTACTGGAAATAGTAATGGCAGCCCAGGCAGTACTAGTAATCCAAATTTGGAGAGAAGTCGTCTGATGAGGAAGAGCTTCCACGGCAGCGCCGGCAAAGTGTTACACGTAGCGAAGGTTCCTCCGCCTCCTCCGCTCAGGACCACTTCTCAACTTAGCAAGTCTAAGTGTTCGGGCGAAGTGCACAACGAGCAGCAATCTGAAAAATCGGTCTATCCAACATCAGAAAGTCAATGTACTTCTAATCCACCTCAAGATCAGAATGGAACATATTGGAATCACGTAAACGCGACAAATTCAACTGGTGGAGCTAATAGAACATCTAATTACACCGATTACTCGTCCGAGTCTCATTCTCTTCCATTCTTACCCTCTTATAGTATGGAACAAAACGGCGCCAATGTACCAACGTCCTGCCCGTCGAATTATAACAGCAAACCTAGAATTCAGGATGACGTGGTACAGTATGCTAATGGAATCTTGTACGAACCCACGTTTGTGGTTACCAGAGCGGATGTGCACAATGAACAGAGTCCTGTGAAACAGCAAAATCAAGTGGATTCTCTGCCTCCATATCCTGAAAGTGGAAATGTTTCTCATTCGAGACAACCCAGCGAAGACTTTCCCCCTCCGCCATATCCTTCTATTCATTCTGTATCTCATTCGAGGCAAGCTAGCGAGGACTTTCCACCACCGCCACCTCCTATCGACGAAAGCTCTAACCATGTTCATGATCAACAACAGTATCAGGAACAGTATCAACATCAGTATCAGCAGCAACAGTATCAGCAGTATCAACAACACCAGCAACAGCAACAGATCGTACATATGCAGCAGCGTCAACAGCAGCTGGATAATCAGCATATTAGTAGCTTATTGTCCCAGTTGCAGATGAAAAGGGATCAGATTTTAGCCTGTGAAGCTCCAAGAGAGGAAAAGAGATCCGAAGAACAGGAGGAAGAAGAAAAATCGTCCGGAGAGACTTGGTTACGCGAATTACAGGCGAAACAGGCAGAGAGGAGGATGAAGAAGCAGGGTCCTCTTGAACAAGATATTCCAAAAGTTAGATCGTCTGCTCCAACAATTTCAGGACCAACGATCGCCAGGAGAACGAGCGATTTGATGATGAATAGTCTTGGCCAAAGTTACGATCAGTCCAGTCGGGATGTGCCCGATTGTCCAAGGGTCGTTTCTTCTGTTAAAGATATGGCTGCTAGATTCGAGCAAATTAAGCTGCAACCAGTGCCTAAAACAGAACCAGACCAGAAAATTCTAGTGAAGCAAAATATGAACTGTGTTTCTCCTTCTCCACTGTTAGATGCTCCTCAGGATGTACAAGTGGAAGAATCGAGGCCAATGAAGCTATCCACAGAAAATCTGGCGAACTTTACTAAAACTGACAATTCCTCGAGTCAGTCGATCATGAATTCGAGCTTCGAATCTAGTTCCAGTCAGAACAGTTTTATTTCCACTACAGCCCCGAATAATCCCATGCAAACGCAGCAGAGCGGATTAAATCAAGCAATCATGTCGATGTCTCTTACGCTACCACACGAAAACGGTTTGCCTATTGATTATCCAGAGGATGACATCAGCGAAGTTGCTATGCAGAATACCATACAGAATACGACGATTCTACCAAGCGAGGACGATATCGCGCCGAGGAAAGTGAAACGACGAATAGGAAAGAAGAAGAGCGTGTCGTTCTGTGACCAAGTCGTTCTCGTTGCAACTGCAGAGGACGACGAGAAAGATTCTTATATACCTAATCCGATTCTGGAAAGGGTTCTTCGATCAGCGATGAACAAGCCAGAAACTGCTCAAGTCCTTCGAGAGATTAGAAGTCTTCAGGAAGCGGAGATGAACAGAGAAAATTGCACTGCCACCAAATTCCAACAGCAGACTCTGCCACTGAAAAGCGAAGCGGACAGTGTTCCTGCGACTCCGTATCAAGATCAGTTGAGAAGCGTAAACCCTATACCTATACCAGACACGATTAAACCTACTTTTGGAAGGCAAAATTCAAACGAGTCGGTGGGATCATTGTCAGACAAGAAATTATGTGGTTCTTATGGTAATGAAGGGCAGGATGTTGTCAGGGATACCTACTCAGGACTTCCCAATGTATCCAAACCACCTACATCGTATTCTCCCCAACTCCAGCAACAGATAAGATACTCTCAGAATGGATACATGCCATATTTGCAGTCTCAGTCAACGTATCCCCAAGCACAGACGTCTCATCCAAGAAACCAAGGCATTCCTCTGTCTCAAACCCAGAAACCAGCCAGTCCTTATCCCACTCAAATTCAGTATGTACAGAACAACGTGCAGCAACAGAAAGGAATGTCCCAAAAGAGCAGCTATCAGACTTATTACCAGTTAGAACAACAACATAATCAGATGAACAAGCAGATGTCTCAGCAACAGCAACCTAACATGAACCAGAGAATTACGAATCACAATGCAAGTCCCATAACTGTTCAGCATTCGCAGCAGCAATTTGTATATCCACCAACTCAATCTCCGAGCCCTTATCAGAACCAATACAGCCACAGTTCCTATCAAGGTTATCCCTACCAATCTGTTCCTCAGCAGAATAGAATAAACCAACCTCTTCCACAGTATCAGCCACCACCCAATCCTCCAACTTCCTATCAACAACAACAGAGCATGCAGAATTACCAACAAAGACACGATAATTATCAGAGGGCACCGCAAAAGGCCGATCAACAAAATATTTTGGCACCAAATCAAACGTATCCTAATGCATTGCAAAATGGCCAGATCCAGTCGAATATGAAGTATCCTACGTATCAGCATCCTCCTGTGTCTAAACAGAACAAACAAATGCATTTTGTGCCCACGTCAAAGGGTAACCCGACAGTAGCACAATCTACGTCTCCCTTACAAAAGCCTACGGTTGGTGGCACTGCAAGAACCGCGCCGTGTCATCTCTGCCGGAAGAAACAGGTGACTGAACCTGCTATTTACTGTTCAGACTGCGACTTTTACATGTCTCGTTTCCGGCCAAAAAATTAAGGTCTCTATCATATATGTTGACAGACAAAATATTAATGAATCGACGAGTCGATTTGGTAGCATGTTCTTTGTAGGAGATGTATAGACGAACTTTACAATTAACGCGTAGGATAGTACTGCCTAAGCTAAACTTCTTTTTTTGTATGTTAATGATATAATAGGGGTGAAACGCGCCCTTCCATTTTTGTACAAAGTTAAGTTAGTCGTAGATTTGATGTAATGGAAGACCTTCATCGTGCAGCTATTAACTAGATGTATTCATGTACCATTGACCGTGTACTTAGCGACGTTTGTAATTTATAGTGAATCATATATGTAGAAGGAGACATGGTCTCATATATGTATCAGTCGTGTTCTTATGTAACATCATTTCGTGGTTTTTACGTTAGGCTAACGTAGCAGATATGTTTCTCAAATCTTGTATCATTTGTACTCCTCGTGATTCTGTTGTACATAGATTATTTCTATGTAATCTTTAAGTTTCTTGTAAAAAAAGTCGATGTAACTCTCTTAGGGTTAGCTTTACGAGGAAGCGTTTGTGTTTTTCACGCATATGCATGTATGAAAACGCTGCGATTGTATTTTCGTTCGGGAGACAGTTTGTCAGAATTGTGATACTAGCCATGCTACATAGAGTCTTATCGTTAAACGTTTAGGAACCGTATCGCGACGAAACGATACGGATAGTCGCACAAAATCGTGAGAACTAGAGGAAGCGTGGAGGGAACATGATCTCTGATGAAAGCGTGAAGTTTATATTTTATGTTGATAGGTGTTGATGTTATATATAATTATTGTGTACTTAACGATTACGTTGTATTGTAACGATTGTCTATGTGTACTAGATCGATGTACAAATCCACACACCCCCTTCCCTCGATTTTATACGTTTTGTATAAGTATTTTGTTTTAAAAATACTTGATTTCCTCCCGAATGACATTGAATAAAGCGCCGTCGAAATATTTCAACATGTGTTTCACAATCGGATTCATTTGACACCTCGATAGCCAGTATTACTAGAAAGATTTTAAAAGGAAAAATCTGCAAAGTCAAAAAAGATAAACGAAGATGAGAAACTTTTTGCATTTGATATATTTTTATGTCAATCCTGATCAATCATTTGTCACTAATATTATCAGCAACGATAACCATTTAGATCTAGTGAAGACTTTCTGGATATTTTAGATTTTTAAAAATATCTACAAAATTTTTGTTACTTTTCAAAGTCTCTAGAAAATTCCACTGATAGGAGAAGATTTTTAAAATCTTTTTGCGTTAAAACAATATTCACTTTATTCCTTATAAATAGTAAAAATAATAAAAAAGACACCTTTACTTTATATTGCAAACCAACGTTAAAAAATAACATCTCATTTGAATCTATACTTTGTACAAAGTCTACAAGTGCTTCACAATTAGTCCCACAAGGTGCACTTGTGTTGTCGATTAATGAAACTGTTTTCTGGGCAATTGAAGACTTCGGAGAACGCGGCCATATTTGACATGGCTCCTACGATGCGATATTTCGATGGACTGTGTTCGTCGAATTCTATATTTTCGTCGTATCCTGACTTCGTCGTGGAACACCAGTACTATAAAGTGAAATTGTGTTAATTAGTCGCCAAACATTTATGTGGTATTTCTTGAGAGATGAAATTAAAATTCAACAATAGAGAGACGACAAAACATTGTTTTATGATATTTGACTAAAACTTTGTTTTTAACCGGCTATTGATACTTAAAATATTTTTATGAAACAGTACAATTTTTCATACTCGATACCTCAACGAATCTGACTCAATTACTGTAGTAAATTTTCCATATTGGAAATTAGGTAATTTTTTATTCCATCAGACCAAAGCTTGTTTCTTTCGCCAACAAATTTCAATACGTATATTTTTAATAATTAACAATTTTACACGTTGTCGATATTCGACGAATTTAATGGACGTATTATGTATAATATATACAGTAACTCACATTTGCCAAAGATAAGAAGAAAAGCTTGTCGTTGGAAATATCTTCAAAGCCTGGTAGTTTGCTTTGAATGTTCTCCTTCTCTGCTTTCTTATACGCCGAATACGCAATTCGCACAGCAACTGAATCCGCTATATCTTCATCGTTGGTGATAGTTCCATTTAACTAAATCCAATTATACTTTATTAGTATATAGTTCCTTTTATTCGAACGAGAATAAAAAGCAATCAAAACATTGCATGTATTTTACAGACTGTCACAGGAACAATAAAAATCTTCAAAGTAATTGCGTAATTTTGCAGTGTACAAGGTAAGTAATTTTCGACCAAACAATTCAGATTATTTTAGTTGATCAAAAGCCTTCAAAACTATGTGTTGACGAAAGAATTTACCTTAATGTCCTCCTTAGTATCGTTTGAGATATGCAGGATATAGTTAGAATACTGATCGATAAAGCACTTCGCTCTTTGGTCGTATTCTTTTGACGCGTTATGAGATTTCCATGGAATTTTCTTACCGTCTTTATCAAACTCTATTCCTAATTAAAATAATATGTAGTAGATATAGTTGTGAATATAATAATGCAATTAATTTAGATAATTTTGTGGGGTCTACCTTTTCTATCGAAAGCATGGCCTAATTCATGTCCAATTACAAATCCGCGACCTCCATATTTAATAGCGCTGACGATTCATACATTTATTAATACATTAATTTAAACAGAATTTAACTTAATTATATAAATGAATATATAATTAATATGATTTAAATGTAATTAAATTTAAATACATTACCGCGATAAATTTAAGTTATAAATAATGTGGAGCTTACTCTGGTAAACGTGGAGTGAAATAAGGATCTTGCAGTTGAGTCGCTAATATAACTAAAAAATTAATGTTCAACAAGAAAATTCTAATTTCTCTTCAGTAAAGCTTAGTTTGTTAGTAAAAGAATATGAAAAATAGATATTTTATTTTTATGACACTCACAAATTGTATTGATTTGTGGACTATAATATGAATTATATGTCGTAGGATAATCCACCCAACTGAAAAATAATACAATCAAGAGGAAATACAAAAGTATAAGCATTTTCCAACTAATTAAAACTCTATGGAAGAAACTCACATGTTTCTCTCAGCAACCTGCCTTAGCATTCCCAGCTTTTGTGATTTCTTTTTTATGGCGTTTAAGATATTTTGAAAGTAATCCGAACCAATGGAAAGCTGAGAACAATTTATAGAATAATTACGTGTGTGTTATGTGTGCGCAAATAGTTTGCGTTTTCCTACAACTTTCAATATTTTCAAATAGATACCCCATCGTAATATCGAGTAACTGCATCATCGTTCTTATACCACTCTGGATATCCAATTTCTATCCCATAATCATCTGTCTTTTGCAACATGTCCAATTTTATAGAACTTGGGAGCCAATGTGTTCGTTCTAGGTGGTTTCTTATTTCTTCCTTCATGTTTTTAACCACTTTCATTGCCTTGGAAAAATATAGTAAAATAACAATAATTTCTGGGTATGTGGTATTCGTTATTTTTGTGTTACTTAGAGTTAACGTAAATCAGATTTTACCTCATGAATAGTGTAGTCTGGTATATATCTCTTAACGAACATGTAAGAAATGGCGTTCTTCATTTCCAAATCGTGCAAGCAAGTTTTCCATCTGGAAATTGACGAAATACAATATCTTTCAATCGCTAGAATCTATTCAAGTTTTTCCATAAACATTTCATTTATTTACACAACAGAATTATTAGAATATCGATTAATAAAAAGTTTAGGACTGCTACTTTGTAAGGAAGATTAAAAAAACAAAATTAGGAACTGAAAAAGATGATTAATATCATTAAATGAAGTTTTTATGTTTAATATATAATTATTTTATTTTTATTGAAGTTCCTGTTCAATTAATATTTCTCAAATAATAATTTATTTACGAAATGATACAAAATAAATAATTTGAAAACGATACAAGGTAAGTGAAAAATCCGATTATTATCAATTCGAATAATTAACGTCGACACTCGGATACTTATCAAAATATCAAAACACGTATCAAAAATAAACTTCTTAAATTTGTTAATCCAAATTAAATTTTCAAAAGTCAATATATAAGTATATCTACTTAATAATCTGATACCATCGTCAAATTCAAATTATTAGAATTTGGAACTCCAAACATTGCACGACGTACTCTAGAAAGCTCGAAAACATTTCGATATTCGTTTATCCACATGATATAACATCATAGAAAAGTAAAACGACTAAAGAATATACCGTGGGGTAGTGTTGTTAAAGTTTTCTGACGCGGCAAGCTTTATGTTCCTCATTTCCTGCGTGGAATATGACATGAATTTTTTCACCATATTCCATTGAACGTAGTTTACTATAAACAAAGGAAATGATAAACGTGAAAAGTGACATTTCGAGAGATCACGTATCCAAAGAAAATCTTAAGTTGTCAAGTAATTACAGTGTGATTATAAAAATGAACAACATTTTAAATTACCATGTATTCGTATAAAGTTTCTGTAGTTACCTAGCGTACGTTGAGTTGTGTTTCCAAGTAAGGTGGCCACTTCGTGCAGGAATTTGGGATTGTACACTAGAATGGGTTCAGATGAGTTTACGTGAATGTTCACTTTATTGCATGCATGTTGTATTATTTCCAAAAAGTCTATCTGCAAATATTTTTTACCAGACTGTTATCCTATATCGTTTATTGCGGATTTTAATTGCGATTATCGATTATCAATGCTTGTAGCTGAATACAATTAAAACTGAAGAATGGTTATTGATATGCGGGAAACGAGTAGTATAGTTGGAATTAACCCTTAACGCTCCGACTTTTAATTGTGAATATCGACCGGTAACTCCAACTTATTCTCATCATACTTCGACTTGCTAGTTTTTAAGTATCAGATTTTAAAGAGCAGAGCGCCGCACATCGGTGGTGCTTGAGAGGCACACTTGGAATAGAGCGCCGCACATCGGTGATGCTTGAAAGGCACGCTTGGAACGTTAAGAGTTAAAATAAAATAATAGTTACATTATGTAGAGAAGTATGTCAATGCAGCATTGATGATTTAGAAAATGACACTTGACTTTAACACTAAATAGAGCAGAATGGATTAGGAGGTGACGGCTTTAGAAACCTATCGTTTTTACTTACATAGAATAATAACTTATATAAAAATTACTTAATACAAAAGATTTAAAAAGAATTTCGTATTATTGTTGAAATGTTTTCGGAAATTCTCATTTCGTAATTCGAAAGCCTGTTTAATTTCAATTACTTTTCGTTATAAATTTAACTTAAATGATATCACACAAAAATAACAATAATTAAAATAACAATTTTACCTTCGCCGGAGGTGCAGTAATATTAAAATTATTATAATACTTTTGCAATTCTTCGATCGTCATTATTTTCTTAATATCGAAATACTTGCTGCTTAACTGTTTAACTGTAATCTATAAAAACAGAATAGGTATATTCTTTGTTACTATTATTATTATACCTTATTCTTTTTATTCTTATTTCAAACTATAAAATTATTTATATAGCTCCTCCAAGTGAAAAAGATAATTACTTTTGTAAGTAGAAGTTCAAAGTGAACCATTTTTGCTACATCGGAAGTTAACTGATTTTCATCTAGAGTGTAACCATTTTGTCTTGCAGAAGTGTTAGCTACGTATTTTATGTCAGCCATGTATGCTTCGATAGGATTCCTCTTTTTGGAGGGAGGATCTTCAACAACTGGACCTATCTGTAATACAAAGTTTATTGGTAAATAGTAATTTCGAGTATTTTTATGAATTTTGATTTGAGAACTTTTATAAATTACTTTCATTTATAATAGTTCTTTAATTATGCAGACTTCTTCAGACATTAATTAAACCTTATCTCAAAAAGAAAAAGACATTTAATATTTAAAAGAAAACTTTAATATACGACTGAAACGCAAAATGTCACATATCAACGGGTCTTTCGTATTTTCTTCAAGCTTAAGAGACTTTCTACAACTAGAAAAACGCTATTGTTTCGAAAATGATCTAAAGAATGTGCTATAAAATTCAAGTAATTATATTCATAGCTTACCATCAATATGTAGCGTTTTCTATTATCCGGATTAATAGCATATGAAAAAGAATAGAAATTTTCGATTTCCATTGATGACATATATTCCTTATCAATGTTTTGCCACGGTATTTCGTTCCATTCGCTTACTGGCATCGCCATTGGCCATCCTCCAGTACGATTCAGGATCTCTTGAATCGGCTCAAAGCCTCTTTTCTCAATTGCATCTACCAGGATATTTTCGGAAAAACATTCCTTATATTTTGAAGTAGGAAGCTACTACTTTTACTTACCAGCCATGTAAATATGAAACCGGAATTTTTGTATAGAAAATACACGTTTATTGTATGAAAATGATTAAAAGTATTTTATTCGAAGTATTGCCCATCGCTACCTATACATTTTTCCCACCTGTCTGGCAACTGGTGGATGCCACGCCAAAAAAACTGTCGCTCTTTTGAGGCAAACCAGTCATCCAACCATTTTCGTACATTTTCGTAAGAAGCGAAGCGCTGTTCAGAAAGTGCGTGTCCCATCGATGCAAATAAATAGTAATCGGACGGAGCCAAGTCTGGCGAGTAAGCCGCGTGCGAAAGTATTTCCCAACTGAACGCTTCGATCGTTTCCTTGACCGGTTTTGCTGTATGCGATGGTGCATTATCACGAAGCAAAATTACTTTGTGTTGCCTTTTTTGATATTCTGATCGTTTTTCACGCATAGCTTGATTCAAATCGATCATTTGTTATCGGTAGCGCTCGGTAATAACGGTTTCGCCAGGTTTTAACAGCTCGTAATAGATCACACCCTTCCGATCCCACCAAACACAGAGCAATGTCTGCCGTCCATAGCGATTTGGACTTGTAGTCGATGTCGGTGGTTCGCTCCAGAGCTACCCATGATCTTTTACGTTTAGGATTCTCAAAATATATCCACTTTTCATCGCCAGTCACAATTCGGTTGAGAAATGACTTTCTTTTGTATATGGCGAGCAGCATTTCGCAAGTGGTTTTTCGGTTTTCCTGCTGTCTTTCGTTCGGTTCATGTGGAACCCATTTTCCCACCTTCTGGATCTTTCCCATGGTTTTCAAACGTATGGAGTTCATCCTCGTCCAACGATGCTTGCAATTCGCTGTCTGGAAACTTTTTCGGTGGTTTTCCACGTTCTTCGTTCCTCGCGTCAAAATTGCCACTTCTGAATTTTTTGAACCACTCGAAGCACTGTGATTTACCAAGAGCATGCTCACCGTAAGCTTCGACAAGCATTCGATGCGATTCTGCAGCAGTTTTCTTCAAATGGTAACAGAAAATCAATGCTGTCCGCGAATCGTAGTTTCCAGGCACAAAATTCGACATGTTCGACGCTATTACAAACTATGCTGTTGTATGAAACTTGTATTGTTGTGAGTCGAAAATGTTTGTGAGATGTCAACAAAGACTTTTGGCATCAATGACGCAGTTTAGCGATAACTACATTAACAGCTGGGGCCATCTATAGGCAAATACCGGCTTCATACTTACATCCCTGATATTTACTTTTACTGTACTATTACATGCAATACGATACCATAACGTTCATAATTATTCGAATTCGTAGTTCAATGAATTCGTTATTCGTTATTCCTTAAAACAATTATATTTCCCGGAGGGAATGCTCAAAAATCCTTTAGAATTCTGCTATCGTAAAAAATTCAAGCGTTAGAGAAGCGTTTAATTATTCGAAGTTTATTTACCGATTGATAATTAGAATTTTTTGACGTATCTTAGTTTCTTTGCAATTTTTATACCTTGAAGACATTCAAATTTTTCGAATAATTTAACTATTTCGTCGTATTTATTTATGACGAAGCAAATGTTGAAATCAACAGGGATACTATCTGTATAAATACGTTATGAATTCTTTCGAATAATTATGCACATGCTAAGGATAATTTTCAAACGAACAGCACTCCAATTTTCCTACCTACGTCCATGCAGGAACGATAAAATTCTTTAACCATTCTAACAGGCGGGATATCGGTAGAACTGATGGGTTCCTCAAGGAGTTCTTCAAAGAGAAAATTTAAAAGTACATGAATATGCGCATTATGAAACAAAGCAGTAGATTGAAACAATAGTGAACCAATCATATTTTCTCCATCTGCTTTTTCTAACACTAAAATAAGTCCAGAAAATATTTTCTTACCTTTGATTCGTATTTCCGTTCTGTTCAAGACAACGTGATTTTGAGACCACGTATCCCTGCCCTCTGGTATAGGATTGTTCTTGCCCCATGAACCGCAAGCGTATTGGTAGAAGTTTTCGCAAGGATTCGCGGTAGTATCTATGCTTTGCTGAATTTGCTTCGCTGTGTAATAAAAACGTAGGATAAATGGAAACAAGAACCGGAATATCCTTATCTTAAGTAGCAATCAATAGGCAAAATATGAATAAAAATTAACTATTTTCCATTATTATTCGTGTTCGAGTTTTTATTAATTACTTAGTGACGTTTGATTCTCATGAACTGTAAATTTATCGCAGAATTTTATGAAACCAATAAGACAATTTTAATTAGAAGAACTTTCATTAAATTGAAAACAAAGAAAAAGTATATTTTAAATATTAGTTTTATAGAAGTGCAATAATTTAAAAGAAGAAATCGAACGAATCAACCAAAGATATCACTGGGTCAAATTAAAGAAACAGTCAAGAAAGAAATGACCACCAAAACACATTAACTTCCTTTACATATACGCCAACATACAGATGTCGCAAATAACAGAGAATTACAAGAAACCTTTGGAAAACGTGATATGAGATGATTTCTCACTCTTATAACGCCTTGCGCGTTCCTCGAGAGTAACGGCATTCAAAGATTTCTTTTCCCTTTTCCTGGTGTTATCGTTCGATAACGTATCGACAGTAGAGAACACAGCTGGTTCACTTACATAATGTAACTCATTTACAAGAAAATTACAATTTATATAAATGTTATATCTCGAAAGTACGAACATACCGATCTCGTGGCAGTGCACGGTGTCACAAATTTGTGGCTTTTGACTTTCATGGTTGTTGCGGTCCGGATCTGCTTTCGTGTTATTTATCGTATTCGCCGTTCTTCGGGTCCGAATGAACGACGACGAAGGAAGCAGTGGTATCGCTGTAACGACTGCCAAGTGACATCTGCAACAGATAAACAAGATAAACAATTTATAAACAATTCAGTATTAAATGATTGAAAAAGGGATGCGGTGATATTACTTTGCGATGCACTCCTATAATATTACAGTTCATTATAGTAAAACATATAAATTATAGTATCAATAATTACAATTATCATAATTATAATATTATAGCTTCAAATGAAGTAGTTCTGACTGATGTTTCGTTTCGATGAAACATAGTGATGGTACCTACGACTGATATTTGCTTTTTAAATGCAGACACTTCCGAATTATATTTCTATCGTTTGACCGACAAATAAACAAAGATAATTAATTTAGCCCGTGCGTATCCACGTAATTTTTTTTACTGTCATTGTTGTTTAAAACGCGATTTGATTCGTAATTTCGTTAGGATGATAAATGAATTGTTCGTTTATTGCGTGCTTGCTCACTTACGTTAGCCACAAGAGCTGCATGGTTTCCGAGGGAGCGGAATACTAGACTGATGTATCCGTCGTGGTAACGAGCTATCCAAAACTCGCCAAAGCTGCTGCCTTTTTCCCGCGGAAGCACCTCGTGCGCTCCTTTTGAATTCGCAGACACCAATCACTATGCTAATTTATGAATTGCGTTTCAGGAAATAAGACAGACAGCCATCGTTAGATATGTGAGAAATAACTTATTTCATGATTGTCGCGGATTGATATCCGGATAACAAGTAGAAATAATTCAACCGAATCAAATAGTTTTACATAAAATTTTAATTTACGGGATTATTATCGTCTCGTGCGATGAATCATTCTGTTTCGTATACGTTTAAGTACCTATTAATTATGACAGAGGGCTCCTTTGTCATTTGTCACAATTTAGGATATTTTTCTAAGATAAATCCTTATAATTCTAGAGTTACCTTTTTTAAACTAGGGATTTTTTCCATTTCCTTTCAAAAATAGAGTAACTAGCTGATATTGTGCAAAGGCATAATTGACTTAAAAAATGTTTGCATTTATTGGATTTCCACTACCTTATTGTAAAATTCGCATAATTAAAGGTATGTAAAGATATTAAATGGAAAATTAGAAATCCTGAACTAAATATATTTTATTAAAAGTAAGCTTAATATTCTAGAATTACAACGTAATTAAAAGATACGCATATATTTCATAATAATGTAATCATTACAATAATAGTAAGCGTTAAAGTATTTGTTTATAATTGCAGTTACAAAAATTGATTGTACTTTTTTATGATTTGTTGCTGGTCATACATTACTCAACAATTCAAAATAAAAGGTTACATTTAAGATGCGGGAGAATATGCTTGATCGGCTAAAAACTTCTTGCCGACCTATTCTATTTTCAAGTTTTAGTAGAATAAGGATATACTGCGGAAGCTGGCCTTTTCTTCCTACTTTACATAGAATAGAAAAACTTACATGTTTACGATGTTGAAATAGACTGTCCCTGACATTATATCAATGACTTGTTTCTTATTCGCGATTTGCATATAATACAGAAGAAATAATATTTGCACTAGATTTTTCTTCTTAAACTTTTCCTTTCCTCAAATTTCAATTAATCGCCATACTTTTTTATTGCCATACTATTTACCATATTATTACCATATTTGATACATCGATGTATATGATACATTATTCTCAAGCATATAGTTTGGAAAATGAGTTATTTTAATAACGATTATTAGTATGAGATATTGATTAAAATATCTACTTATATACACGTGATCAATATCTATTTATAATACGTAATTGAAATATTTTTAACTTTTAAAGACACGTAAGTGCCAAAGACACGAAGTGGAATTGAGCTACAGGACCATATATTTTATTTACAATAATTTCTCAACAACAATGCTGGCATTGTTGACGGTAGTTAAACATGTAAAATGCACTACGCATGTAAAATCATTTGCTCATATAGCTATATCTTTTTCCATATCAAAGTATGAGAAATTATAAGAATATATCATTGAAGAATAGTGTCAATGATTAATTTTCTCATAATTTTTATTACTTTATTATCTGATTATTATTAATCTAAATTGGTGTTGAGATACATAATAATTGCATATAAAAAGTGGTCAAACGTAAGTTAAATACTATATAAAAGATACAAAATAAATTACGAAAAATATTAAACAACTAATTAATTATTATCTTTATTACAAGCCTCTTATCGTCATTTGTTATACTGAAAATTATCATCGAAAGGAAACACGCATTTTATCGACCGTGGAAGCGTGCGCGGTATCGTGTCGGTATTGTGCCGACCAATTTGGGTATCGATTACGCGTGGCTCGCAGCACGTAGTTGGCACATGTGTCGCGCCAGCTGATAGGCGCTTAGTCCTTGACGAAGTGTCAAGTTTGGCGAGCAGGTGGTGCTCGCGTGCCACCGCATTCGTAATGGCGTGCGACGGCTAGGAAAAGGGCAACAACGCGCACAAGTGCTCGAGTTTTCGTCTGTTATAAAAACGGGAAGTGCATTGGTGCGTGCGTGACGTGACAGTATCGTGAAAATGACAACGGCGTCGAGCATCCTGCCGTCGTATCAGCGGTTCGTGAATGGTGTGCCGGTGCCCCTGTTCTCGAGACGGTCGTTCCGCCCGCGTGAAAAGTATGTGATCTTGTTGGTGTTTTTGACGTTCGGTGTCGTGTGTTTCGGTACGTTCTTCTTTCTGCCGGATTTCCGTGCGGGCACCGGCGGCGTCGCAGTGAACAGTGTTTACCGTGTGTACCAGCACATGCAAAAAGCGGGACCGGAGCTGCTAATACCGGCGCCACCTCGTCTGCAAGGGGGCCTCAAGGGGTCTATGGGTCATCCGAATGCTGTGCCACCTGGACACGAGGGCATCGATCATCAGGATGTACATCTTCTCGAGGACAAGCAAAAGCTGCAGGTCCGCGCGTGTGTCCATGCCTCGACGTTTCTTTCGCTTCCTTCGATTCTCGATTCCATTCGACTTTCGATTACCTAGCCTATTTGAAACCTAGCCGCGCTCTCTGTCTCTCGTCTGTCATCGTGTTCGCCTTGATTATAATCTAGTGGTACCTTCTTTGACATTAACTCGACGACCTTTATTGCCACGTTGTTCTGGTTTCTTAATTTCGTTGCATGTGCTCCGTTCTTTCAGCTGTTACACACTTTCCCGATTCGTTTGTTTACATGCGGCTATGACGTATCGCGGGTACACGTGAGCACGCGTAACAGAGCAAAAGTTCGCACGGTGCGTGATTTCCGATATTTTCCATCGATTCACGGCTTCGTCTTTCTCTGTTATTTATTCGACCTGGTTCCCGCAATAACGGTAACTCTTAACGTGTTTTCGATCTCGAGGTACATACTCATTAACCATCATGATGCTAGCGTCCTGCATTTTACTCGATGATCGATACGTCGATACGTCGGTACTTCGAGAATCGCAATCATTATGGAGTTTGGAGCTCCGTTTCGTTAAAGTTTCGCGTGTCGCGTTTGTGATCTCCTTTTTTGGTTCCTTTTGCGCCATAATCTGTATCGTAACATATGAAACGCGTGAAACGTCTTGCGTGGCCGGATATTTACGTACAGTGGAATATTGAAGTCCGAATCGATGGACTCGATCGTATTCTATCGCCCGCGATTTCTTAACCCTGCGGCGATCTTTGAATTTTCATACCTCAGCCTTGTCCTTTGCATTACCAAACAAACAAGATTTGTAATATTATAAAAAGATGTTTAACATAAAATTAAATTGAGAAGTCATGAATGTTAATAAGATTTTTTCATACTGTGTTCAAACTGAAGATATTTTCAAACGTTAGAAAAGTAACAAATTTATTCAAAATGGCCGCAAGAACGAAACAGAGTTAAGCCGAGAAACGTATGTCGCAGTTTTATGTACACTATGGTCCATAAATCATGGAACGCTTATTACGAGGTAGGCATTGTAGACTTGTTACAATTACAAAATAAAGTTGATATCTATTATCTAAAATTAAATAGAATATTACAAGGGAAATTAAATTATATTATTACAGTATAGTTTGAATGTATGTGTGCATCGCGTGTACTAAACGGTGAGCAAATTACGCGCATTGTGAAACGCGGCTGTGTGAAACGCATTGGCCGGGATTGAATTATCTAATTTTTCGTCGAGCTGCGGGTCTGTACCGCGGTCGCGAGAACGAGTTTTATCAACGTTAATAGACTCTCGCCCTAAAATTTCAGAGCACAATTTCCGACGCATCGGCGCGACCCTCGTTGAGACACTTCACTTCTATCGCCACGTACATATGTAACATAACGCGTGACAAAATGGTAATGTTTGTGTCGTTCATCTTTAATTCTGTTACGATCCTCCATTTCTTTGTTTCTTAAGGGGGTGGGGGGGGGGTAAGGTTAATTCGTACAAAAAGAAGGCATATTTTTGTGAATTTTTTGTGACGACACAGTTAAAATTTCTTTATTAAAATTAATAGTACATTAAAGTATGACATTCGAAGAATATTGTATAACATTTTCACGAAGAAATATTAAAAAATACGGCAATGGCAGCAATTATTCGGACGTGTTTCGGAAAGAAAGTAGAATTGCGGTGCCCCTCGTAACTTAATGCTGGATCATCTGAAATCAAAAAATCAAAGTTTATTCGTTAGATAATAGTTTTCCCCAGGTAACGCTGGAAGTGTTTTTCGAAATTTCAATTTTTCACTTTTTTGGAACACTTTGAAGGGAAAAATGCGATTTTTTTTTTGCGAAATTTTCGCGTTTTTCCCTTCAAAGTGTTCCAAAAAAGTGAAAAATTGAAATTTCGAAAAACCCTCCCAGCGTTACCTGGGGAAAACTATTATCTAACGAATGAACTTTGATCTTTTAATTTCAGATGATCCAGCACTAAGTTACGAGGGGCACCGCAATTCTACTTTTTTTCCGAGACACGTCCGTATAATTGCTGCCATTGCCGTATTTTTTAATATTTCTTCGTGAAAATTTTATACAATATTCTTCGAATGTCATACTTTAATGTACTATTGATTTTAATAAAGAAATTTTAACTGTGTCGTCACAAAAAATTCACAAAAACGCCTTCTTTTTGTACGAATTAACCTTACCCCCCGCCCTTAATGTCATCTTCGTTTTTATTGATTAAAGGGTCTGTATCGAGTTAACAAAGCGTAAAGTTAAAACGAGATATCGCGTTTATGCATAACGATTCTTTCTTATTTTCCTCAAGCTTAAGAAATTTTCTAACAAAAGCGAAAAAGAGAAAAAATGAAGGGAATATGGCTAACCCGATTTAAAACATATATGAAGATATAAGCTGTTTATTGATTATCGTACTTAAGGGCCGAATGTTGCTTCTATTACTTTAAAACATCGCGATATACGTGTATAGAGTGACTTTAAAGTATGATGACATTAAAGCGATAGAGTAGCGTGTAAGTCGATTAATTTTAAATGTAGGAGGATAAATTGTTTTCCATTAAGAGAGTGATAATTAAATTATAATTATTAGTATTGATATAAGAAACCACAGAATATCTATTTATTTATATAGAATGACGTAAAATGGCTTCTGTTTTACATTTCTCTCGCAACTCGTTTAAGATAGGAGAAACAGGTCTCTTATTAATATTAAACTGATATTAAAGTTATAGTTATTGATTTTAATATGCAGCAAAATAAAATTATGGATCATAGAAAATTAAAGAGAAGTTGAATTATATGATATACAGGATAATACAGTAGCAATGTAACATTGTCGACTCAATTGATTGAAATTATAGAAAATCGAAGGTAGAGTAACGATACAAAAAAGAAAAATATTTTTCAATTTATTCTTCTTTTCTCTTCTTTCTGTCTTCAACTAATATTTAACACGATACATTTTTTAAGAAAAATTCTAACTTAAATAGATACGATACATTATTTCAGCAAAGTTGTAGCTTAGACACGGTACAATAACTTGATATTGATTTAAACTATGCTCACAACAAATTTTTGTCGTAATTTACGATATCCATGCGTACCTTTAGTATTTCAAAAGCATCTTACGATGTTTATTCGCTCGTTGGGAGTGTTACAAATCTACATCTGGCATATGTAGAATGTTGAAGAACGCGGTGAAAGCGATATTAAAAAAAGAAACAACATGGAAATCGATGCGAGGGAAAACGAAAGGCATATCTGGTTTTATCGGCTAATTAAAGTTGACGAGCGTGAGATTGTAGCTTGATTTACGAGCCGATCGCGAATCGGTGCCCGTTTTTGCATTTGCCCGAAACGCCAACGCCCCTTGTTACCGTGAAATAATAGAATTTATCGGGGATTCGCGTTCAATCGCGTCGCGGACATACGTTCGACGAATGTTTAACGTTGCGAAACGCGTTGCTCCGTGTAAACTTTGTTTGCACCGTTCTCGATAACCGTTGCCAGATTTTCATTGTAAATTTTCCCTCGCGAACGAAATTTTACAGACGTGACCGTTCGTGAACGTCGACTATTTTCAAACGTAATAATTTTTTGTGACAAAATTTATTCTATAAAATATATCTTTATCGTTTTCAGGTTATTATATTACTAGAATTATTGTAAAATTATGGCCGTATTATTGTTCGTGTGTTATTATCTTTTATTACAACTAGATCGTGGACTTTTATGCATTTATGGGAAATTTATGCGAGAAAAATACACATAGATACATGTAATACGCGAAAATATATAAATATCTAGAATAGTGGATTTGTTAGAATGTCTAGCAGCTGAGAAAAATTAATTCAGATGTTATTTCCTTAACTGCATCGATAAAAGTATGAATTTTGCATAAATATGCACGATCTATTTATAAAATATGCAATTGCGTAGAGAAGTAAGATAAAAAGTCAAAGTTCAGTATCTTAAGAATAAATAACATCTGCTATACAGGAAGGGGGAAAAATGTTCTTAGAGAAATAAAGTAAGTAATTAGTATTTTTAGAGCTATAACGCAATTCAGTATATAATAGATATCAACGTATATATCATTTTTATATAATGAACCATAAATTATATATAATAATTTCTTATGCGATATATGATCTTATTAGTATGGTTAAATTTTTGCTTAAAATTTGTCTTAGTCGTTGAAAATTTCATATTATGTTAAATAGTTATACAGGATGTAATATTAACACGAGTCGTAGGAGATTTGACCAACGGTCGTTCATGAGTTGGACTTATTGAAATTGTAGCGCGATTCTGATGATAATTTCATCGTGGAACTAGAGTAATTCGACTGTAATTCAGCAGTCGTTCGCCATTTTAACAGGTTTAATAGTCACACGTGCTCAATATATCGTGTTCGAATTCAACCTCTTGCCTTATAGCGTTCTTTAACATTGGACCGATGATCGAGCAATAGGTAGCGTTAAAATTGATTAATGTTTGTTTGTCGCTTTCAATTCGATCGGTCTGATGATTGCAAGAATACGGGATTTTAAAACGGACACTTGTGAATTACGTTATCGACGTGTACTTTTCAATCAGACAATTCGCTGCTACTGTTACGGATGTAAGGTTCACATCGATTCGTTATCTGCATGCGATCTTTCCAATTAATACACGTCAATTATGAAGTCTAATTTGCATAATGAAGCCTTGCTGTGTGTTTTTACCTGTGCAATAATTGGCTACGATATAGTAAGGTTACGGTTACGGTACAGCGTAGTAATTAAATTCAATGTAGGTCAGTTTGTAAGAACGAAAAGACCTATAACTGGTCTTTAAGATTTGTTTAGTAGAGACGTAATCCGATTAGGTAGTCGGATATAAAATTCAAAACATTTCTAACATTATATTAGATATTATTGTCAAATGACAAACGTTTTATTGCGATGTTAAGTTACCACTATTAGATGAAGAACGTTATTTAATTACCACGGATTGTGGAGCATTAAGAAAGTATCCTTTCAGCTGTTTAGAAAATTAGGGTGTCTATCATTTTTTAAATGTAATATTGAAATAGATATTGTTTATTTTATAGATACGACAACAGAGCTAGGCGGTTGTATATAGTTACAGCGTATAGATTGAAAATATATTGAAAATTATAATGTTCGCCATTTATTGAAAATAATTGCTTCTATAAAGATCAAGTAAGATTAAGAAGAAATTAATAAGAATTCTATAAAATAAATAAGTAGAATCTATATAGGTAAAGTCAGGTACAAAATTGGGCAAATTCGATGAACTTGAATAATTTGATGAGAAATACAAAGTGTCTTTTTATCGCTTCAGAAAATAACTTTTTTCTAGTTTCATAAAATGAAATTATTTAGGTTTTTTTGTATTTTCCATATTTGTCAGATAAGTTGCACTGTATTTCAAGGATTTGTTGATTTGCATGCCAACATTTTATGTAACTTTCCAGATAACGAACAAGTTTAACGCAGTGAATATACTTGACGTTTCGACATGCTCATGTAAGAATCTCGTATCTCGAAACATTGTGCAAATTTAATTTAATGGAGGAAAATTATCGCGGCAGTGTAATTTTTCTCTAAATGATAATAGTAGATAAAGAGTATTTGTTCGCTAGTCGATGAAATCCGTTGTATTGATTCGACCATACCGAGCGAGAAACCGAAGCCTGATAAAATAACTGTTACATAACTATGATGTATAATAGAAAAAATTCGGTAAAATAATACTTAATTAAGGAAGTAGCAGAGATTGGCGAGTAAGATAGAAATGATAAATAAGCTAGATATTCATTGTTATTTAAAATACAGAGCAGAAATATTGACTTCGCCTGACGTAAAGTTACAATGCTTGTATATAACATAAATTATTTCGCAGATACGCGAGAATTTAAAAGGAACAGTAACCATTAATCAAAGTAACGAGTATGGTTAAGCTATACGTATAATTAATGGAAATATGGAATTACGATAGGGAATTTTACTTAATGTAAATTACAAGCATGCACGTGTGTTAGTACTGTTTGCGATATTTTTGTTAATAGACTGTTACGAGTATCTACATAATGCGTGGTAGAGGAAAAGCGTCGTGTGCATGGCATATGATAAAAATCAAATTTTTCTGGATTTGTAAACAGTATAGTATCTTAGATAAGGTAAATCTTCGTTCGTAATCGTTTCACGTTCTCGTACGAATAACGTTCCAGGTATAACTATATTTACAGGCAGAATCTATATTTAATATACTAGAATTTTACATAGATATCGACTTTCACAAATTTTACGCTACGTAAAAAGATTTTACGATGTAATATAGAATGTATTCGATGTTATTTTTATGGTGGATAGAATCGTAATCTTTGATTAAGGAAGTTATGGAACGAATTCAAAAGGGTTAAATTAACGTCAATTAATCAGAAGATGAGCAATCTATAAATCATTCGAGGTTGTAACAATTCTTTAAAATTGCACCTACTTTTCAAGCAGAAACTAAGATAATTTTTCATCAGTTTAAACACCACGACAAATTGAATTAAAACCATTTTTCACGTCAAACGGTGCAATACAGTTAGCGTTGGAAGCGTTTAATCGGAACGCAACGGAAACGAAACAAAGTGACGCGTTATACATTGCAACGTTTCACCTTTCGTTCTGTTATAACGACGGCTAGACGTTCGAGACTATGGAGAGCTACGTTATCCGAGAGAAGCGAAGCGAAAGAAGCGTGTTCGAGCCGAGATTGCGTTCGGATGGCGGTATTCGAATAAATGCGCGGTCCAAGATCTCTCGAGCGGTCTGGGGAAATTTGATTTTCATTCGTGCGGTCTGGAAAAATTTGATTTTCATTCGAGCGGTTTGGGAAAATTTGATTTTCATTGGAGCAACGCGTATCGCGGCTCTTCGCGTCCTTAAGACTAAAATTTTGTATAAACCGCGAGTGAACGTCGCTCGAAACCGGGAAAATGGGTAATCTGACCGAGCGTACGTTGATAAACTGTATTGTAAACGACTGGGAAAATAAATGGAATCGTTTGTTGAATAAATGGGAACGTTTCATGATTCAAAGAGACTGTGTCGCATGTTACTGACCTCTTCTCCAGCTCAAGCATCCCGTACCTTGAATAATTGACTTCGATGTTCCATTTCGTGAAAATTGACCAACATTTCATCCAGTCATTGTATCCTTGTTTCGAATATTTGCCTTACTTTTTTGCTCTTGATCGGATATCCACTTTTCTCTTCTTTCGAGTTAATGCTGAATATATTTAATTATTTATGAAAATTGAGCGAATTTTTCGGAACTTTACTTTTTCATCTCTTTATACTTTTCAACAGATACACATTTCTTTCGCGTTTTTAGTTAATGTTTTATATGTTTACACTACGCTTGTGCTTGATACCTTTGGAGCTTAGAGAATCAGCTGTTCAAATAGCTTTGTATATGAACGATATTATGGTATTAAGATATGCATGGTATCTTATTATAATCTTGTCATACAATTATTTCCTTAAATACAAGTTCTTCCAAAAAATATAAGGATGAGATTTCTTTGAATATATAAAACGAATATCTTCTTTAAAACAGAATAAATTTCACTGAGAATATTTCTTCGAATATTCGGAAAATAGACATCTGGATACATTATGATTGAACGTTCTCTGCATAGAAGAAGATTCACGTTAATAGAACGACTCAGGCTAATATCAATTTTATAATTTGTTTCATTGGTTTTTGTAGTTTGAAATAAAAGAATGGAATGTCTGCCTGAACAGTATTTTTAATTAATATTCTTTTAAAAACAATCAATTGTACGCGAAATCCATTAACCCATTTGCATCATGGCTCTAATTAAGGGGACCGACCCCTATCACTGCGCGCATTCAGTCGTAGGTGCAGTAAATAACATCCGAATTCTTCATGGACTTTATCGAAAATTTACTGTTCAAAACGATTGGTAGACAACGTTACTTCGCAATAATCGCATCTTACATTTGTGGCGAAAGATGCGAGGAGATCGGATTTGTATAATAACGACAAATAGGATTGCTGTTGCAACCTTCAAATGTATTTAGAATAAGTTGAATAAATACCGTCGATAGACGTTCGTACAAACGTAGTCACTACATAGAATACAAAATGCTCGCGGATAACTCAAAGACTCGTATGCTCCGTTAATTCGCAAATAACGAGAACACGGTTAATAGCTCGATTATCATAACTGCCCGCTCGCGATCGTGTCTGTTTATTTATACTGGTCGGGGGGGAGTTGGAAAGTTCAAATTTGTCTTAGATCGACGGTTGCCCTCAACGGCGACATTGTTTTTGCCCAGAGATAATTTAACGTTATTTTCGTGTGTCGAGGCGGTGTCCGTGTTCCGAGGTACAACAACAACATGAGTCGCTCTCGCTTCGCTTTGTTCTATGACTCATGTGTCGCTACACATTCTTCATAACAGAGAAAATAAGTAAAAATTGTTTATTTAAAAAAAAATTAATTCGGTTAAAATGGAAATAAAAAAAAGCAGTCGCAGCGCGCGGATTAATCCGCGCTTGGATGCAAATGGGTTAATATAAACATGATTTACTTGCATAAATAAGAAACGCAATCCCAAATTATTCCAAACATTGAACCTCAATTTTCTCCTCTATCGCTCTATTCATCGTTCCCTGTTTCGTATTCGTTCTGCTCTGTTGGTCGCTTCAAATTCATAAATTAGAAAATCAGACACTCGGTTTCTTCTTTAAATACGCTCGAAAACAATCGAATCTCATATCGAGAAGACAAGCTTCTTCGATCGGTGAATTCTAGAAAGAGACTAGCTCAACGAGAGATCATCGGTTTTCTATCGATTCTCGGTTTTTGTCCTGGAAATTCACGCATTCGATCAATTAAAACCGTCGTTCGAAAAATCTCGAGTCGCAATTCCATCTGGCCGGATTTTTAGGCGAAAATCGACGAGGAGTATCAGCAACAGAAGACGCTGGAGAAACCGGAAGTGAATGGTGATTCGCGTGTGCGTGCGAGTAGTTCGTCGTCGTTAGTGCTTCACCGGAAGGATGACGTTCTGGAAACCGTGCCGCCTGCGTCTGCGAGTAAACTTCCTTTGACGGTCGGTGGAGAAGACAAAGACCCCATCGCCAGGGAACGAAGGAACAAGGTGAAAGAGGTGAGTATTTCCTTTTCATTTAGTAACAAGGCTGCGGGCATTTATGTTATACTTTGACAAACATAATTAAAAAAATGAAATGTAGGCTCAGAAATTTGTGCCATCTGTTAAATATTATGACGAGTACTATATTTCGAGAGTTTTATATATCTTCACATATTGCGTGTATTTTGTACATTTCTGCATCTTCAAATTTTCTATAAGCGCATAAAAATTCGCAGTTCTTCGATGAATAATCTGTTCAATTTTTCTGGTATATGAGGTAATAATATTAATATTTCTGGTATTAAATATATATATGTCAATGCAAGCGATTTAAATATATTTCGTATTATTTGATTTTTTAGTAATTTCGTATTATTTAGTTATCTACATATTTCTACAAAATGTACAGTAATTTCGATATTCATAAAATGTGAAACTAGTCTGAAAATGTGTGTAAAAATTGCAAGACATCTATTGGAAACATACGTACATATAACGTGTGTGTAATATCTTAAACGTATAATGAGCGCTAAATATGGTTCAACTGAATATTGAGATTTATTAATATGATGTATAATTGACTGTTTCAATATTTTATGATCTCTACAAAATACCTACTTGCACTAAGTATCTTGTAGCTTCCAGGTATATTTTCAGGTATGTTCTGAATTTTATCAATGTAATCATGATAATTGTGTCTCATAACAGTACCAATGAAATGTCAAAATGTTCCGTGTAACACACATAATGTACTCGTGAAAGATGATTGCAAGTGTTCGAGTATATTTGTGAGTCACTGGCATTGGAAAATCGGTAAATAAAATTAGCACACCGCATCGTATGCCAGGCGTTAAGCGGTACGCGAATATGTTGGAAAATAGACTTCGACGTATTTTCAATGCGACATAAATTTTCAAGGAAACAGAGAAAAACAGAAACGGACAATGTAACTCGTTTCGCGTTGTAATTTGCATGAATTCGTCGGTTGTTTTTGTTTTCGTGGGAAATTGTATGGTGGAATCGAGATTGATCCATCAGCCATGCAATTCGCATAATTCTCCGGTGTACACCGAAACGAGCGTTTAACGGGCCGAAGTTATTTTTTTCTCTGACTGAATTCAGAGTATTGCAAGCGAATTCAATTGTTCTTTTTTTATTAGGTCGTCCTGGAAAACGTAGTACGTTTTCAAAGTCTATTTTTCCAGCCGAAGCAAATAATGGAACGTACAAACAATCGGAAGATACATCATGCTATTGAATGTGAAAACATATCGTATTTTGAATGATGTATTAGCTACAGAATTTTAAGTATTTTATCTTAGCTGGAAGTTACCAGTGAGCGTTTTAATTGAAATACGAGTTTCTTTTAATTTTGCGCGTGTTAACTTTTTAGGGACTATTTATCACTAAGAGCATTTTTCATTAGTTTCGTAGTATCGTAAAATGTTATCCATAAAACCAAAAGACTAACGCAGTCGACGTGTCCTATTCAACGTTTCATATTTTAATTCTTGATATACAACTTATTTAAACATAGGAGTATGTAATAATATACTATTACTTTCTAGAATAGTATATTCTCTAGTATAGTATAATAATCATCCTATAAATTGTTATTCGCGATATTAAAAGGATTTTCGTTGCTTTCAATACAACGATCGTTCGTGTATATTTTCAATCGACGAAAAACGAACGTTTCGATTGGTTTGTTTTTGGTCCACGTAACGGGTTTTAAATTGCTGCTCCATCGAACGAATCCTCTTTATAATAAACGACATTTCGTCGATTCAAACCCCGATCCGCTTTAAGCGGTAAATTTTTCACGACGATTTTCGTCTCTGCAAAGCATCAGGTCTGTTCATCGATCGCGTATTCATCGAATTTCCGGTAGGACGCTCATTTTCATGCTTTATGAATGGCTTGCCGTGCTATTATCTATTTATCGGTCTATTAAACGCTTCGTGCCATTCCAGTGTAAACGCTTTGGTTTTCATCGTCGATTTTTAACGTCATCGTATCGCAAAAATATCATGGATCATTGATTTCGCAGATTTGTGCATCGCCACCGGCTCGTTAGCCTGTTTCTCCACAAATTTTTTTCTTTCTTTTATTCCTTTTTTCCCTCTCTCTTTTTGATCGTACGAGGTACACATTTCTACTCACTTTCTAAAATTGATGACGCGTTTCCAATTCATCCGATTCAATAGGAGGCTCTCATTCGATACCTCAAGCGAGATCGTACTTTGTGCTTTAAAACTATCGGGTGAATCTATTTCCTTTGAAAGTTGACTTTTATGTGTAACGCGAGCCATTTGGAAAATTTGTATTTTCCGTGTAAAGCGATATTTGAGATGTTTGTAACGTTCGAAGGTTTAAAGATAATTTGAGGAATTATTTATATATGATTATATATGATGTTTAAGTACATAACTAGGTATGTCTTCATCGATTCTCACTTTAAACTGAAATTGACGTCCTGCGAATCTGATTATATGATTTATATACATATCGTATCTTTGAAGATGTTTCGGTAATAAAATAATGGCAAATTATTATTATTTCATGATTCGTCACGAACTGTAATTATTTTCTCATTCCCATACAAAATCTGTCTTATCTCATTTATCGCTTAAAAATCAATCAGTGATGATTGAAGCGATAAATCATGAAGATAAAGCTAAGTGCTTCGCGATAAAATAATTCCATAAGATTCAGTAGTTGTAACTTTTTATCTTGCATATTTCTTTTGAGATAGCAATTTTACCGTGTTGTAGTACATGTTTGATTTATTCGACTTACTCTAGATATATACTTGCAAGCAAGTTAAAAGTAAATTTTAGTTATTTAATTTTATGTACTTAACTCTTTTCGGTAATTTCATATTCGTCATATCGCCATACATTCTGGTATAATTTATTAAATTGCCACGCTTTATTAAATTTGGTGCTCTACAATTTTTTAAATTACTAATATTCGTTATTCTCTCCTTTAATTATATTCCCCATATTTCATTTTACTTACATTTTATACGTAATATTATATTTAACCGACTAACTTATGAATTTATGTATACGTATAGAAATACGATGAATTTAAAGCTCGTACAGATCATTCTAACGCTTTACTTTCTCTCGAATAATTCGTTGTACCGTAGAAAGGGATATTTTTCGTTAGTTAATCGCGCACAGGCTCGTCTCAATGATTTCATGCACACAATGCCGGCGTTTTCTCGCTTGGTAATTAAATTCAATCGGTTCTACACATATTCGCTAATGCAAGGCCGCAGTCGCATCTAGCTTTGTTCCTTTTATCTTTCATTACGGCTGCTTGTTCATCGCTCAATGAACTGTTGTGCACGTGGAAATATGCGAGCGTTGTCGCATCAATGGATCTGCAATCGTCTTGGAATTCTCTAGCAATACCCATAATTGTTGACAGAATATTTTGCCAACAGTGAATTCGAACTGAATTGTTAATTTTGCGATGGATTAATATTTTAATTTTTTAAACACAAATTTGTAACATTTCAAAAGGTAAACTTAAATTAAAGTAAAGTAAATTAACTTCCTATAATTTGTTGCATATAATATAATATAAGTATTATATCAAATTAAAGACAATTAAAGACAAATTTAAATCTAATAAATTAATTAAATTAGAATTCAATATCTTGATAAAAAATTACACATTACAAAAATTGTTTTTTTTTCATTAAATTAGGTTATGGGTTCTTTTCAAAGAATATATAAAGTACAGCCTTTTAACTGAACAAATAACATTCAAATAAAAAAATTGAAAAATCGGACTTGGATCTTCCTTCTGTGATCCTCAATTATTACGATGTATTTATTAATTGTCTTGGAAACTGTTTTCTGGTAGGAACTTTGACAGAAAGCTTCTTAGGATTTTAAAGAATGCAATAAGCTGCATAAAAAGTTCTGTTAATTCGATTTCTTTTTCCTTAGCAATATAAGAAAATCGTTTTTCGCGAGGTACTTTCGCTGTCTTTCCGACTGAATGAAATTTTTACAGTTACAACCAGCTTTCCTAAGAAACGTAGAAGTTACAGTTTTGAGTTCGTGTTCTCGCGGAAGGATTAAAATTTTCAACCGGAGGCCACGATCTACGGTTTATTTAGTCGAGAAACTTTCAGTGGATTTCTTCTAACGTTTTCTCATTCAGGAAACTTTTACGTGAGCGGCATGCAATATTTCGGAAGCAAGAAATCCAGATGACGCGCGAAAGATAAATTACACGTTTAACGATAGAAAGTCGAAAGTTTTTTATCCCTTTAAAAATGAGTAAAATATCTCATACTCTCGGACTCTTAACGTTGGAACGAGTAAAATGAAGAAATATCATATGGCATTTCACTTTCACTGAATTGAAGTCGGAAATAGCAATTGAAAGCGGAACGAAAAATTTGAGAGCGGAAAATAGAATTATAATTTGTATCGTCGGATTCTTTTCATAAAGAAATTAGCCTTTGTATTACAATTTTTTATATTAATGTTTGTAGTTTTTCAAATAAAAAATTATTTCAAGTACTACTTTGAAAGTATCCTGAAAAGAATGAAATTTCTATATTTCTTTCTTACTAATTTCAAGTTCAAGAATAGTTATAGTTTCTTCTATCCTGTGACGATCTCCTCAGATTAAAGTGCGATATTGTTGCATTTGAGATCCAGCATAGTTGCGTCTGATAAATAACGTCCAATGTCCCACCATTTCTCTATTACGATTCATTAAATTTGATCGAATGATAAACTCACCACAGTGGTGATTTTCCAAAGGTATTATTATTCATCGTCCGGTAAGTACCTACACTCTCTATTCCAGAGTTCAATCTCGCGCGAAGTTTGACTTACTCATCTAGTAACTAAGAGCTGAGGTCAACCTGCGCCCTCGTTAAATACTCTATTATGTAGGTATATAACCAAAACCTACGTTCTTGGTACTCAGTTAGTGTCAGTGGCAGTTACTTCATGTCACAAATTCGTCTAGTCGATTAAGCGCCTATTCGAACTCTGTTGTACTTCCTGTAACAGTAAGAAACTATCTTTGGAATATGCATGTAGAATATATAGAAGATCTTACAGGAAGACGAAGCTCGGTGGTCTAACTGAATAAATGCTTAATGAACATTTACTTTTACGTAGAACAGAGTAATCAAATTGCTGAAATACCTTTCGAATTCTTTTCTTCTTCTTTTTATTTGGATAACATCGTTTTTATCATGATACTTATGAAAACGGTTAATGTTAAAGTCCAATTGAAAATTGATCATCTGCAAAAATGTCGTTAATGTACTTATCTATAAGAGTTAACGATAATGCATTTCTATATCTATGATGATAGCTGTAAGAGTGAATGATAACAGATTTTTATCTCTCGATTTTTCTAAGTCTAACATTTGTTAAATTCTCTACTTTATGTAATTGGAAAAAGAGAGAGACTTTAACAGTTTGACGACAGTTCACTTGTTGCGAACACCTGACGATTAAATTCTGTCACTTGCCAATCCTTCTAAACTCGTCTTACGATGCGTTACATCGAAATGTCAAAATGCATTTTAAAAAGATGCTATCGTACTACGTTTTTGTCGATAGACGAACCGAAAAGATTTTAACAGTATGAGGTTAAAAATGTATGGAGACCTGTAAAGTTGAAAATGTGGAAAAACGAGAGGTTGTGTAAAGCTGCGACAGTCCACCAAGAGGGGATTCCAGTTTCAATTCCGGCTGCAACGACAGCGGAATTCTCTCTTCGTAGAGACATATCCGGTTTTCGAAGCAGATGAGTCGGCGCTCGGTGTAGTTTAATCGGTTACACGTAAACCGCGGCATCGAATCTATCGGCGCGTCAATTCCGATTCCCATTCCGGTGAACCGTTTCCGCTCGTTGGAATTAAACGCGGCCCTGTGAAAAGTTTATGACGCTAATCATGCTCGCATCCTAATCGGCCCGGTGGCGGCGATTGAAACGCGCGTTTCGTTGCGTTTTACGCGTTGAATCGCTGTCCGATCGATAGAGACCGGTTTGCTAGATGTTAGCGAATTATTGTCAGGAGTAATTGGAAATAAGAGATCGATCGACCAATCTCATCCTCTTGAAAAATCAGGATACCAAAGCCTTCGATGTACTAGGAAATCGTTCTTTTCTTAAAGGATAATGGCTGATGCTTCCCTCTCCATCTTTGGTATTAAATTTACTGCTGGAGGTTGAAATCTGTTAAGAGATATTAGAAATATTGAAAAATATTAAAAATATTGAATTACGAGTTAGTCCTCGAGTAGCTTCGTTGCATCGCGTGACTTTAACAACCAGAGTCGAATTAAGAGTAAAAGGTAGTATAATTGCTGTTATAATAAATTACATAGTCATCTATGATAGAATAATAGCAGTTGTTAATTAACATTACGAAAGAAATATCGATCCTTTAATTATTTTTATTCTTAAATTCCTTTTTGTTCCTTCATTATCCTTCATATCCTTCATTATAACGATATCTTTAATTTGGAGTCTTTTCGTAATTATCCATCCATGATCAATTAAAACACGAACACTAAAGAACTTTATCAACTCGGAAACCTAAAAAGAGCATCCGTTAAGCTCCATATATGATAAATTATTCCCTCTTCACGTAAGAATCTATTTATGCGTCTGATTTAAGTTTCGTTGAACACGTGGAACATTTCCAATGCCATATACCGCAAAACATCGTTTCAGACATCCATGCGACTCAATCGCATTTACATTCTGTTTGTTGTCTTGAATATTCAATATACTTATTTCAGTGTGACAATAGGAGGTGGAAATTCAGATGGTTTAATCAGGTTTCGCTCGATTCCCTTTAAATAATGAACGATTTATCCGCGGAGAATCCAATAAGGATGTTCGATTTTCGAGCGAAAAGCTTAAAAAATACGCTCGGTAAACAGGACATTCGACGTATTTGCGATCCATTTGGCCGTGCAGCTTGTTAAATTCGCACGTATTTTCCTCTGTTGGATCGTTAATTCGCCGTTAATGTTTTTATTGGGAGGAAGGTGTATCGACAACGCGTACGCCACTCGCTTGAATATACATATATTCGTAACGTACCATCGAACGAATCAATTTGCCTTTTCACCTTGCCCCGAGGAGATGTGTATTTTCAGTTGGAAACAAAACCGTAAAAAAAAACACCACCAAATCGTTTCGACGTTGATCTTTTTAAATTGGTTTGTGTATTTTTCGAACGCAGCCTCGATTTATATGGTCGTTGAACGCGCTTCTCGTTTTTATGTGCTCGGTTTCTGAAACTCTTTAATGGAGGCTCATTAATGATAACCGTATGTATTTTCAAATAAATACTTTCCAATGTTTATTTCCTACCATAAGTTATTCGATATGTATCTTGAACAATGTAATGTTTTCAGAGAAAGAAAGAATAAATCTTTAAATATTCGCAGTAATTATGCAAGTATGTAGCACTAATATCTGATTGCACAAAGATTTCAGCTGATAATGATCTTATGGTAACGCCACATTGAAATGTTAATACAATGCAATGTACGAGAGATTAAGATCAATCACAATCGAAAGTTCAAGCACGATGTTCTATAAAGAACACCGTTAGGTGTGGCGCCATGTAACGTGGAACGTCGGACAAGTTTCTAACTCGGGAAAACCGATTCACTATCCTTTCGGAATTAGATCCCGACACGTAATTCTCTCTTTCAATGCAACGTAGATAAAAATTGGCAACTTCGATCGATCATATGTTATTCAACAATACCTCTGTTAACAACGTTTCGTAGGAACGTCGAGTTGCAGGCAATTGGGTTGGGTTTCGCTTTTTAGAATGTCAAATGAAGTAATATATATATATATTTTTTTTTTCATTAATTTTTGCCTGTCGGTTACAAAATGAGATTGATTTACATAGCTTTCTCATTCTCATTCTCATTCAACCTCAGGTCGAATGAAGTAATAATTACTGCATTTAATAACTGATACAAAAATACATTCTTATTCTCTTTCTCTAAAAGAGAACTCTGTCGATCAATCTGAACTTTGAACTTTAATTGTCTGATCTGAGCCGCAATTGTCGCAACTTATCCCTTATAGATCTCGACTGTAATAATCACAACTTCACATAATGTACGAAGTTGTCGGAATATTCCCGCTGGCCACAGTTAAGCGTTGCGAATGTAAACACGGAATATTCTCTATCGGCTGCGTATAAAGTGTTAATAATTTCCATGTTTCATCGAATCTCGATTATCTCCGCTGGTGATTGAATCGTGCGCAGTTGGAAGAGTCGCGTGCTCGTACGAGTTGAAACGGAGACTGAATAACTCGAAACAAACGGCTAGAGGGTACTCGTGATGCGTGACACGTAAATTCGATTCGACATCGGAGCGAGCTCGCGGCACGTATGCCTGACCTAGCCGTGGAACACGGCGGAACCGTTAACCGCACGGTGCCGTGAACTTTTGCCGCGAGTAACGTGAGCGCAATCTAATTTCGAGCGAGGAGAGCCCCGTTCACCGGTTGCACGCGGTTCCGTGCACGCACCGGCAAACGGTGCACGACCTACAACGGCCAACCTATTTTGGAATATTTCGCCCGTTGAATATACCGCAATTTCCCTCCGCGTATGTCGTGTATTGATACCCTTTCGTTGTAGCGACACGTAACACCGCCGCGTAGCCAAATGCGACAATCACGTTATCATCCACGTTGCATCTCGTTCTAAACGAGCCAGTATGCCCTCCTGATCGTTGTTCGCATATTTCGCCACTTTTACTTCTTTTTTCTCGTAGTGTTTTAATCGCGCGTTACTTGAAATTCGAAGCGCAACTTAGATCGCCTTGGATGAAGAGGGAGAATTTTCTGGGATTTCGGAAGGCATAGAGAAAATGGGAATATTGAAATGGGAATTTGAGAATGAAACGCACGAAGATCGGGGAGAAGATTTTCCTTGAAACTGTCGGAACGATTAGGATCTTCGGAAGATGACTGTAAACATGTTTATGAGAAATATTTGTAAAAAAACGTTTATGAGATTTTGTTGCCAGTTAGATCGTCACGGTGTCCATAACCGTGTTATATATCTGTCACGATTTTAGATTAAATATAAGCCGCCGGATTATGTGATTAATTACCAGCCGCTAACTTTGAATTGAATTAGTATCCGAGTTGTCAAAATGAATTTTCTTTACGGTTGCTTGAACGAGAGTTTTGGTGGAAGTTTTCGTAATTGCGAATGGTTGAGCGAAATGGTTGAGCATGTCTGCTCCAATTAGAGTATAATAGATGGAAATGGTAGGGATGATGTAATTGGGCAACTGTTATTGCTGAAGCTTCGCTGTAAACTTGGGTGAATTGTTTGATTGCCGTGCAGGGAAGGTGGTGGAGATGATGACTCAAGTAATGGTTTGGAAGACCGATTGTATTTCTGATTAGCCGGTTGGTTTGTCGATTGTAACGTATTATTATTTCAATATAAATTCAATAACATCAAAATTAATTCATTTAAAAACAGCATAGACATTATGTTAGTCATAAAGTTAAATTGCAAACTCGATTTAATTAAGCTTTCATTTCAGTTATGCGTTCCGAAGGTAATTTCACATATTATCGTGCTACGTGTTCACATGCATTTCTATTCATCGCGTGCCGAACTTGGTCTTAAGTGTGCATGACAAAATGCAGAATCGTTTCTAGGTTACGTGCTATTTCGTACAAGGTAACGTACAACTACTAAAAGGAATCTATTTAATTCGTTCTTCGATTTAATTTCATTAGTCTTGCGAATCTTGCGTAAGCCTACTCAAACTATTATACACAATTCCTTAAATACCTGATTTGAGTTAATTATTAACAAATATATAGAATAATGTATTCGGAATTAGTTTGCAAAGGAATATAAATAAAAGGACAATTTCCAATCTAAATTTTATTTTTATTTTGATTATAAGTATTCGATTATTTTCGGCAGAATATTATCTCGTTCGTTCTTAAAAAAATCCATTTCGATATGATCAGGGAATTGACCAATCAAAGAAATCGCCAATACCATTCCTCTGTCTTTCCTCTGTATCGTTTATCCATCATTTCTGTTTATTCAATCCCTGCTACTTTGAAAGGCGTGAATTGTGACGGTCGGCAATTGATTTCCGTCTCAGCGCGCTTGCTCGCTCTTCACGGTCTGCCTTCGGGATTTCACGGATCTGTTAACGACACGCGTCAATACACGAACGCGTAATCGTTCCACGTCACGCGACCAATCGCCTAAACAGCAACCGTCGTGAAATCACTGCAAATCTCGTTTGACGATGCGTTTTAGACAAAGCGAGAGTGAAAAAGAAGATGCGATGTAATCGGTAAAACTACGTCGCACCACGCGTATTTCCTGTGATTATGCAATGCTGAATCGCGATTTCAGTTTGATTATTACCTCGTAATCAAGCCCTTTTGCCACTTCATTCGCGTGCAACAGTGTCTTATAATGCAGCGCAGTCACGACACATCGGGGCGTCATAGTTCAACCACTCGTTTCCACTTTCACTTTGGAAACTCGTAACGGGGTAGTTTGATTTTTGTACGGCCCTGAATGCGTCTTGATCACGCTAACCTGTTTGGCGAAATAACCACCGCTCTGGATACTGTCAGTATGCGTTTACTTTATTGTTAGTCGTTGGTTTACTTTAGAGCAATGATGGTATTTGTCTCTCGTGGTTTTTGACGTATGATAAATAGACATAATTTTTGATATGCTTAAGATGGAAGCTTGACGATGTTGTAATGGATAAGTAACGTTTGGTAATTTTGAAAATTTAATCAGATTTTTATCTACGATAGTTAGTGGATGAAACGATTAAAGCTGCATGTATTCCCTTTCATAGGTGTTAGGGCATGTCCTGGTTTCACATGGAACGTCGTGACAATTAATTTAAAGTACTAACGAAACGATTCATCGATTACAATTTGATATAATATTCGTGGAGGGTTGCGATGCAATATACGATGGCAGATAAAAGAAAGTTTAACATTGGTAGGCTATGAGTTTTAGTAGTTTTCTATTACGTTGATGACAATCATCTATGTTGCGATAATTATTATAGCTGTTCATTGTTCTTATTAGATATAAATCCATTTTGTAAACTTATGGTGCCTTTTTATATTTCTCATATTATAAATTTTAGCTAATATTTGTTCAGACGATGCAAGAATTATAATCTGCAATAAAAATCTGCAAAATAGCAAATATCTTTGCTAATTGACAAACATGTAAGTAATGTCTTACGTGTAATTAGCGAAATTCCGTTCGACAGGTTACAAGATAGCTATCAAGTGGTATTTGAGATTCAAGTACGAAACGATGGGTGTGTTGCAACAACCATACAAGTATTTATGTAATTCTTCATGTTCGTACGCGTTTACAACGTAAAGACGCTATAACGTACACGTGTGTTCCCGATGCTACGATGCTTGAAGTATAAACCGGTTAAGATTTATTTGGCAGTGTGACAGAAAAACGAGCATCCATTGCCAGCGGAACTCGTCGACCGCGTTTCGAGAAAGCTAAAACCCTATACTTTATCGACTCTTAAGTGATTACATGCGGTCAGATTTATACTTTTTGAAATTTTTCATATTTTGTAATGTGCCTTTCGGGGTAGGTAAAAACCTGATTGAAATTTTATATACTCTACTTATGATCCATTAACACTTCGTACAAAATATCAATCTTTTACATTAACGTTACGTGACATTACAATTTTACGTGACCGAATTATTGCGAGATATAAAATACATTTTCCATTGAATTTTCTACTACTAACGAATTTATAAATCTCAACTGTTATTAATGGAACGAACCTTTTCGCTTTTTTACTCATAATTATATTAATCCTCTTACGAGTGATTGCACCTTCAGTGTATTTTCGTTACGAAATAATCCAATAAATTGTTTTTATTATTAGTAATTGCTAAAAAGACAATTTTCCTCACACACCGCAAAAGAAATCGATGCCTAACAACCCTTAATAACATCCTTATAGAAGCAATCAAACAATCAAATCAATTCTCCCATTCCAATCGCTCAAACATAGAGAAATATAAATCAGTTGAAAATCAATCATAAATTTTTTTCAAATCACACTCATATCTCACAACCACGACTCAGCCCACAAACGGGTTAGGCGATATAAATTTTCCAGCAACGTCGCTATAAAACCCAGGTCAATTTTTATTAGATCCTGCGCGAGACGAATCTCGAGCGGATTCGCAAGAATTTATCGCGGATGATATCGCGTCGATGGAAGGGCATAAAAGCGATTTTAATGCTTGCTACGATGGTTTCTTCTTCCGCGCGTGCACCGGTATACACGTGGTCGTGACTACAATATAACAGCAGTGAAGCCCACGTAGACATACGCGTTCTCCGATATCGACTCGCTCGACGAGCATCGCGTATCATCTGTACGTGTACGGAACACGAGATGGAGACGTTTTATTGGACGTTATCCTGGGTCGTTTGTAATCATTTCGCAGGATCTGCCGTGCGCCGCGTGGACTTGAAAAATGGAAGTCCAAGTAGCACGGTATCGAGGAAAAGAGAAAGCATGGAGAGCTCTGTGAGGTGTGAGAGACCAGCAGCGAGATATATTCAGATTTTTCTGCTCCTAGTGAATTCTTTCGTGTTGTCTGTTCTGTTGTCTATTTTCCGCCCTATTCGATCGTTCGCCTCTTCGTGGCAGAACAGACAGTTGCGATTAGGAAGGAATAATAATTTGTGATTTGGTGATTATATTAGTTGTACTTTATGTATCGATTAAATTAAAAGTAAATATCATTTGTTGTAGAAATATGAAGTATGTTTTAATGGGATATAGGGAATTAATTATTATATATATTGATATTAATGTAGGGAATAAAGGAAGGAATCTAAGAATCCGAACTTTATTATGGATATCTGCTTACATATTATGTATTTATATCAGCAGATTGTTCTAAGCATTTTCAAACGCGTCATGAATTTACATTGTATGGATTCGTTTTACAAATTTGTATTAGTAAATATACCGACTGCGTAAACGTGTGCTATTCGATGTCTAATCACGAGAGTCTCTAATCACTAGTTCCTCAAAGCAACTCTAGTGCAAACACACGACCCATCAAGTTATCAGGAAGAACGTAATTTAACCTAAGTAGCAACTCCTAAATAAGCTAAATCTTCAGTCTCGATCAGAAATATAAGGACTCCTGTTTAATTACAACAAATGTTTGTAAATATCTTGTGAAAAATTATTAGATTTTACATATTTCTCAAACATATATTCAACAAGCAATTTATTAACTATCTTCCTAGGATATGAAATAACAATTATCCTTCCTAATAAATTATCAATTAAATCCTGAACTGATCTTGCTAGATATGAATATTATATGAATATTATCATAATTCTCAAGTCTCAATATATGACACGAAGTGCCTCAGTAATCTTCAGTTACGTCAAACCTTATAATCATGACTTATTCGGCTAATTACAACTTATAAAATTGAATTAAAATTCGTATTATATTTCCATCTCACTGTAACAGTTAAGAGATGGAAATAATAATCGTCCCTATGCTCTCGAAAAGAGGTGCGAGAATGATGGATTGGAAAAAAGGAGTTTATTCTCTGGTATTGCTCGTTCATATTGTCTCCAGCAGTAAAGTAACGCGGCGTGGATAAATCCGCAAACAAAAGTGGATTATGACTGTTTCGTACGGGCATTGCGCGCTCTTTTCATCGCAGCCGGCATGCATAACTTCTTCGATTAAGCTCGGTTGCTCGAAGTACATCGAACGAATTTGAATATCGAGCGTTTCGAGTTATTACGTCCACCAGAGGCTAGTTCGTTTCTTTTTTTTAGCGCCATCATTGACAGATAGATATTTCGCTTTCCTGCACGCTTTCGGGTACGTACAGTTGCTCACGAAAGTATCTCAACATTTGCAGACATCCTTTACGAATATATCGCGTGTACTACACGAAACATTTTGAAATTTCATTAACGCTATTATGAAATCCGACCATCGTGGTTATATTAGTAAAGTTTGAAATCAATTCGAATATATGTACACGAAAGTTACAAAATATCCAATGCGAGGATTATACTGATAAAGTTTGAAACAAACCTGAAAATGTACGGTAGAAGCTTGCAGGATATATAATGCAAATGTATATTTCACAGACATCATAAAAGTATTTAAAGTTGATTATTCATTATATATTATATATTATCGATGGACTTCAATATTTAATGTTATTTTCTTTAATAATTGCCGCGTCACTTCTCTTGTACGTAGTTGCTTATTCATACTGTATTCTAATTTTTTATTGAACAAACACACCTTGCAATAAATACCTTGTAACTTTCGCATACGCTTCCAGATTGGTTTCAGATTTTGTCAATATAATATTACCTATCGGGATAGTCGTGTTTCGTTATAATGCTAATGAAATTTCATAACGTTTGATGATAAACGTTTGTTATGAGAAGTATTCGTATACTTTCGCGCGCCACTGTACATAGTGCACTTTTTCCACCATCCCTAACCCCGTTGATTTTTACGCTTTTTAATATTCCGCTTTCGTTCGATCGTTGCCGTTTCGTCGATGCTGTCGGCGACGTACAAACAATCGAAGGGAAGTAAACAGACGACATGGAACGGATAGAGCGAAAAATTTCGCGTCGCATCGCCGGAATTTCGTATTAACGAGGCGTGGCCGCGTTTTAATAACCCACACGATTATTTGCATCGAAGCGTCTGCGATTCGAACGAAGTTTCCCTTCAATGTTACAACAAAACTCGTTCACTTTCGACCGCGTTAATTATCGACTGATTGCCAGACGTTTTCTCCGTCGGCATGGGTTCTTGTCGACCTCGCTTAAAATTCCGTAAACGCCGGTGTTTTCTTGTTTTACTCGGTTCGTTGGCGATGTTTGACAACGTTCGCAGGCTTTTTAATATTTATTGTATCGTTGTTTCTTTCGTCGTGTATTTTCATGGTATAATATGGTAAAATATGGTGTACTTAAAATTTTAAATGATCGGAGAGCCGTGGTAGAGATTGTAAATTATGTAAAGGGAGTATGCGAGTTTTGGTAGAATATACTTGTGAGGGTGAATAAATGCGTTACAATCAGTTTACTGAATTTTACCGGATTTTATAAAGCATTTTCTTATTTTAGTAAAAACTACAGACCTTGTGTTGCTTCAGTAAATATTATAAGTCTCTGTCCCATGTAGAAATGATCTTTCGTCTGATATATTTTGTCAAAAAACATATATTATCCAAAGCTAACTGATCCTTTAAATGATTTTTACGTTGAAGTTCATTTAATGATTCTTTTATGAATGCATCACTGTTAAAATATTCCTGAAATGTTTCTACTTTTTATCAAAATTAAATTGTTTTCACGAGAAATTAATTTGGATTTTGTTGAGATATTGTTGAACTAAACATTTCTATAAAATTTACAATCGAAAGAATCGATCGATCGAACTTTTTTATTCGTACATGTTTATTTTTTAAATAAAGAGAAACATTTCTCAAACACACTTATTATCTAATAGCGAACAGGATACGTGTTCACATTTTTTGGCCTAAATCTGCGATAACAAGCTTTATGATTACCATACGAACACATTGTGAATTTTAAAACGAACTTTATCTTGCGTATTGATAATTGCACAATAACGAACAACAGACGTAACGTCGCTAATGAACGTGGAATTGTACGTGAAAAAAAATTCGCTAACAACGACGGAATAATCAAGCGACGTTATGGACAGGCTACAAGTTTCCGATAAAAGAATGAATATCGCTGACTATAATTCTCACGTTGAATACGTCACGATTCACGATTCATTCCCATGGTTGTCACGTTCGTACGAAATGTCAGTAATGATCGATATTAAATAACGTGGAGAGTTAGGGTGAACAAAGGAAAGGCGAGGCAGGTCAGAGGCACGTGCCTGTTAAATGCAAATATTCCCCGGACAGCTTTCGATGCGTTACGTCCCTTGTTATTATCCTCTGAGTTTTCGTAGGTGCTTGTTTAGTTGCGATATGCCTGAATTAATTTAAAAAGAAACTGTAATAAACGTAATTATGGTAGTTGCTTGTAGTATTCTATTGGATTTTAGTTCGATTATAATTGTGTAAGTGGATAGTAAGTGTCGTGATGTAGAATTATTTAACGAATATTATGGCTTATATTGTCTTATCAATCATCCGTTATATGCTAAAATAACGTGCATAATATTCTGATTCATGCTAGTTTGAATTAGTTTGCACATTGGCTATGCAATCGTGTATTCAAAACATAGTCACTTATAGGTATTAAAATTATGACATAAAGGAAATGACAGGGAAAAGAAGATTATTTATATCTAAAATAAGCAACCTAACTAACCACGTGTATAATACATTAGAATATATCATTTAGCATTTCAACTCTTCGACTCGAGAAAGCTGAAGAAACAAGCGATCAAGCGCAAACAAGTCGCAAACATCGTCGTCCGTAAGTGGCAATCTTTCAGTCTTCCTCTTGACTATCAGTTAATAGGCAGCCTTTCAGTTCGTCTTTTTCTTACTCGCTACGGCTCGTCGTCTGGCCGAGGAATTTCGCATTTTTCGGCTTCCCTTGAGTAGCCAGTTTAGAATCTTCTTTCACCGCGCTAGGTAGGTATTCCGCGGCTAGAATATTGTACGGAGAAAGCCCTCATTTTTCACGGAAGCCCAACTCGGCGGTATGATGTTTATCTCTGGGCAGATTTGCGGTTAAGAACATTACATCGAAGATTACCTTTGCACCGAGATCGCTGTGCTGCGAACGTTGCCGAGCGAAAGCATCAGAAATTGTTTGCCGTGGAATTAGAATGGCCTCTTCCTTTTTCTGTTGATGGAGATACTTTGATGTCTAGCAGAGTACTAGAAATGAGATGAAGGGGAAGCATATTCCTTTTCAAAAGTACGCTTATCATTTCACGTGAGAAAAACATGATAGCGAAAGGAAGTAGGTTTTGATATAAAGTTAGAATAGGAACAATTTGTTATATAAAAACACGAAATTTTATACGAAAATTAATGGTGTAGTAGCTAATTTTGTAACAATTGATATTTCTGAAGTATCTAGAAAGGTGGCCAAGATATTTACATGTTTAATTTCTAAAAAACAATGGATGTTCTTCTGTCAAATTTTTAATAAACATAAAAATAAAAGAAATTAATAAGTTTGAGAGACTTCAAATTGCTTGCTTCTATGTTTATTTTATTTTACTTGACAAGGATCGTATCCAGCGTGAATACATGCATTCATAGATTGCCCAATGGAATTGGTATGATTTGCAGCTCTGCACACGCTCAAGTCACTTTACAACGATTACTCGGATCGCTAGAATTATGCACAGATTAACTGTCGTTAAATCATATTACGAGGCGCAATTAGACCGGACCACAACACGATCTGAATCCATTCCGTGTGGCCACCGTGAAAATAACTGGCCGAATCCGCAGAGTCCATTCAGCTCGTGTATTATTATCCTGCTGTCGGCTATGAATATGTTGGCAACCGAAATCTCAACCGCACAATTATGCCTATGTCGTTCATTTATTTCCTTCGGCTAGCGGATCGACCCGCGAACTAAAATGGATTGCATTGGTATTTGCACTTGCGTATCTTTTCAAAGCTTTAAACGATTATTTCTTCCGTTAATCAGGATTGTCGGCAATGCATTTTATATTTGAACGCGATGATAAACGTCTAGCATTTTTACGATTTGTTTGTTGGCCTTTGGAACTGAGAAAAGAGATATACGCGTAAAAGTCTAGGAATGATTCAGCAAAGTCTATTAGGTTACAATAGAAACTGAAATGAAATGTAAATTGAAACGAATGGAACGAAATGTAAGGACTAAAAGTGAAATGTCCGAATCCTCCGAATTTAAAACAAATATTTAGATAGATATATACGAAACCAATTTTGAATACCTCGATTTGAAACATTCAAACGTACATCCTGTTATGTTACAACCTGATAATTTGATTAATTCTATAGTTAGTTAATAATAGTTTTGAAAAGATTGAAATGTTAATTAACGATATGTATGTATTATGTAGCACGTTCGATTAGAACCTCTACCTAATCCAAACAAGAAATATCTAAAAGAAAGCTTCATATACACCAGTAGATTATAGACAGGTAATTCAAAGACCTAAAAGACGTCTTCCTCGGTCAAGAGCCTCTATTCAGCCCATTCAGAAACCCAAAACAGCGTCACGAATTATCTTCGTATTTACCCTTAATTAGCAACGTAAACACCTCTCGGCCCTGTCACGCCCTCTTAATTTTCTCTTACTTGGCACCAGCACGTTTAAAGAGAGCAGAGCCAGCATCAAATGCAGCGAAAATTAGATTCAAGTGCCAATACAAAAGCAGCAAATGCAGATGTCGAAACATTTCCATTAGACTCGCATAAGCTGGTCGAAGAAAATCATAAACGAAACGGAGCTATATATTGGCTTGATTATTTATGTCTTATTTGAAGAACACAAAAATACGCCTGTCTGAATATTTTGATAGAAGATATATATTTATAGAGAAAGGAAATAACTTACCGCTCCATTAGATAGATTTTATCACATTTATTTAACAAAACGTGAACGAACCGATGATTCGACTCATGGCTCATCCTATATGGAAGGATTTTTTTCTATCAGAGATTTTCTTGCAATCGAATCAACGCTTCGTTCCTCTTTTTCTTTTCTTTTTTCGTTCAACCGCTAAGCACGACAACATTTTGCGTGTGACCTAATTCTGGTCGAGGAGCCGGAAGTTTCATGCAACACTTTCGCTTTCGGAGGCGAATATTCCGTTAGGTTGGCTCGGATTACCGCCTCCGCAACGTGGAATGATCGATCCACGAAGATGGCGCTCGTTGTCGATACCACGTACCGTACATTCGTACTTTCGCTCTCGCACCGTTGATTCCATACCTAGAATATCGTATCGTAAGAGCCTTCAGGATACGACCTTTCTCGCCTCCAGTCCTTACCGACTGTTGGTGGCGAACCGCGAAGGACGCGTCTTCCATTGCTGATGGTATTTACTTATTTCCTGTATGACGCTGCATCTTCGAAAGATGGCATGTCCGGCGAACGAATTCGTTATTTTGCCTAGGAATATTTAGTTGATGGGATAACGAGTTTATCAGTTGCAATTCATCGTTGAATTTTAAGAAATTGTGTCTGTTACCAGGAAAGTCTAAGGGGTTAGTAAGATACGCTAATGTTTGTAGCGAATGAGATACGTGGTATATCTCGGATAGAAATAGATGAATATTATTATTACAAAATTCAGTCGTATTCGAGTATGTCATATTCGAAATAAATTTCATATGTCATGGGACGCACTTAGCACATTTAAGATAGACGTAAATGAATGTTATAGTTACAAAACGAAGCGTGTGATATTAGAATTAAAGTATGTTTTTTGAAGATTTTAGTATAAATCTATGTTTTAATGTAGTTTACGTTTGAAACTAATAAATCTGTCGTGATTTATAGATGGAAGCGTAAATCTTTCTTAAGCCATTCCAACGATAATCTGTTCCAAATTAACGAAGACAGGTAAATTCTGGCGAATGAATCAAATAAAGCTCCCTTCGGTGAGAATAATCGAAAAGGACGAGATACGTTTGTTATTTATTAGGAAATTTTACAAGGCTATTCGATATGTTGTATCAACAACGATGAGCGAACGAACCACTCCCGGGTCACGTTATGCTAAACGTAACTTAGTAATGGCAGCAGTGTGTCTGGAGTGGGTTAAACACGATGGAAGTCTGCACTTTGGGGTATAACTGATGTCTAAGGGAGTTTGTAGCGTGTAAATTTGTGCCTAGGAGAGCCGAGTGGATAAGGTTGATGAATAACGAGGTTTTACATGATTAACGGATTATTTCCTGAATATGTTTAGAGATGTACTTACCTGGCAAATGAAACCTTCCTTATGGAAGATACTCATAAATGTGAATTATTATTCTAATTGTTCTGATATGAACATGGAAAGGTAGTAGGACATATAGAATATTAATTGGGTACTAAAGTCAGTTTACTGTAAGATATTATTATATTATGAACTAAGACACAACTAGGTGATAAGATTGGTCGATAAATCAAAATAATCATGTTCCGAGTGTCGAAATAAAGAAATCAATTGAAATATGGACGTCTGTAATCTCAGCCAGGGTCGTATGGAAAAAATGTTTAATTTAGGAGCAACGGTATATTAAAATGAAAATTTATATTTATATTACAGTTTCTCTTTGTCGTTTTTCAGTTTATTGAAATAGCAATTAATATTCGTAGTTTTTTCTGCTTTTAAACGAAATATCGCTAGTTATAAATCACCAGCCTTGTTTATTGTGCGAAATTCTAGAACGAAAATGAAGAATATAATAACTACGAATTTACGATTCATAATTCGCACCATGTTTTTTGAAATATTGCGAAGTTGTGATGATAGGAGTGAAAGAGACCGAAAAGGAAAGACGTTATTTCGATCACATATTCTGATTTAACCGCTACAATGTTAATTGCGTCAGAGCCAGAACCATAAATCTTGAAAGTCTTGAGGGCAACTATTTATAAGAAATACATAGATCGTTACAGAAAAACTAGCCGCTAAAACTATCAATTTCAGATTTGGTTAAATATCCCAATTAAATAAACCAGTCCCATAAACTTACTCGACTCTCGAAAGAGAAGAAACGTAAGAAATATGCACCATCGTTATACAAAAAGTGAAATAGTGTAAGTCCTTAAATCTTCCGACGACTCAGCCACAGTCACGCGAGAAAGCCGATTTCCATCGAGTAGTTCGAAAACGGCTCGAAAACAGATTCCGTGCAATTTATGCGTCCAACACTTTGAATCTTACGAGAGTTTCGATCTCTGGACACAGCGTCCGCCGTGCATCCGTTATTCTACGGTTGTCCATTCCATGGGGACGCCGGATATTCCAAAGATGGCACCGGGACACCGAGACTACGGACTCTATAGCGACTTGATGGCACGCGAGCTTCCCTCTTTGACTGGAATATTAATATCCTGCCGCTGTAAGCGGTCTAAGGGGACGCATGAAGCGAGAGCCGTGGGACAACTCGGGAAAACTGAAGCCATGCTGTTCTCTCTCCATGTCGGCTAGTATTGCCACGGCTTGTTAGAAATTCGTCGAGACATTTTATGAGACCGCTTGTAATTTAACGGCAATTAATTCTGTATTAACCGCAACAGAGGAAATTCGAGACGGTGCACAGGACGGTTGAAATGATATTTTTTGGTTTCTTAATGGGTTGACTGGATGACAAATTCTGTACCACGCGAGTTATCGATGATTTACGATAGCGAACGTAATATAACTCTTATAGAGGTAGATGAAAAATGAAAGTTTCATCGAAGAGATGTACGTTTAAAAATCACGAATTAAAAGATGGAAAGATGAAAGAGGCATTCTTTTATTTTATTTGTTAAATGTTGCAGAGTCTGATATTATAGAGTTCGAGTTTAGATATCCTTTGCATTTATTAACAAAATTTTTTCTAATACGTAATTTATCTGATACTTAATGTTCGTCTATTTATTTCTGTAAAAGATAAGAAAAAAGGGCAGTTAATAAAAGAAATCCAGCGAAGTAAGAAAATAAGAAGCAAGAAGCATAGAGATACTCGTGCAATATTATAGTCACTGAATCAAACGACTTGACAGATTTATGAACATTCGAACACTCTGAATCTGATTCAGATCCATATGATATAGTAACGTAACGGAAAGACCACAGTGACTTTTGAAAAATACGAATTCAATATCTTCGGTTCATAGATCCGAACAATAGAAAAGATAACAATATTGAAGAATAAAGTAACATTTTCGTCTATAGAGATAACGATCTCTATAGTGTGATCAAATCGCTTGATCGTGGATTTAAATGTCAGACAGCCGCTTCGTTTCGTATTTACCAGAGCCTCGAAGAGTATCTCGCGTTAACAGGTCAGTAGTTTTTTTCACGAACACGTTGAAAAACAACGAAGTTATTTTTAATGAACAGCAACAGGATAAAATCGATGGCTGGATGCGAGGTGAAAATGTTCGAACGAGAAAAACGAAGGTGTTAATAATGAGGCTTGTAATTTATCATGCTGTCAGCATGAAATTCTTCTTTTCGTTCTCCCACCTTCCTTTTTTGTTTTTCTTCGGGTTGCTCCGTCGTTACTTTATTTTTTAAACGAAGCTGTCTGATAAATACAAATTGTTCAGATTAATGTTTCAAACAATTTCCACATCGGTCACGAAAGTTTCGGCCATGGAGCCAAGGCCTTCATTACATTCAGCTTCTCACAGACTTAAGGTCGATAGAATTGTGGAAACATGTTTTAATTTGCATTTTATACCGATGTCGAAACAGCCGAACAACCTAGAACGAGTTAAGAGCTGCGGCGGACTGATTTCCTGCGATTACATCTCTCCGCCCACGATTAATTCATAGGATTAACATTTCCATTATCCTCCTTTCAGATTTAATGTTTTAAGCGATTTAACAGATGATAATATATTAAGCTTTTAGCGAAATTTTTTATCTCGTTGCAAAATGCTTTCGTGGTACGTGAAATATTTTAATAAGTATAACTTATTTTAAAATGACAATTTTTATCTCGGTGCAAGCATATTATTTTATTTCTCTATGAAAATAATATAAAAAAAGGTGAAGCTATCGCTTTAATTAAACTTGATCGATAGCCAGACAAGATTTAATTGATTCTTGAAAGGCGCGAGAAAAGGGAGCTCGTTACCACGAACAAGTGATTCGTCACGTTCTGAATTAGATTTCCGCTGCTCGTGATATCGGCGTGCGTAATACCTAAATCATTCGAAATAGGTGTTAATTACGTAAGCGGATAAATTTATACCGAGATTGCAATCTGATCACCGAAAACAGTGTTCTCGTTCGACACGGATATCGCAGATTAATTATTGCATTAATAATTTCTAATGGTAATAACCAGTCATGGTGTTTCTGCACCCTCGAAATTTTCATAATCCACTATGGTATGAAAATGGATGACTAGATAGTACATTAGATATCCAAGTATACGTTAATTGACTTTAAACTTTTCGAACCTTCCTCGTATTGTAGAATTTCCTGATAAATCTAAATTATTGCTCTTGTGTCGTAAATTTACTTGTAGGAATAAATACGTTACAAACGAGTATTCTAATCGGTTAAAGAATAGGAAGAAAAAATAGTTCTCTTACGTATCGACAGCGGAGACAGTTTGCCATTGTAAATTATGAAGAGAGAAACGCCATTAAACGGGCCTAATCACGGGCTATCGAGTTTGGAACTGCAAGGGGCAAATCTAATGGGCAGTACAGAAGCAGGGTAACTGGTCCAGACCAAGTGGCGGATTTGCTGCAGTACTTCGGAGCTCGATAACCCGTGATTAAGTGGCTATTCGTAATGATACTTTATGAGCTATCGCCTCGAACCGATTCCATTTTCCACGCGAGTTAACGAACTACCGATCCAACCAATTTTAGCTTGCACGCGCGACACTCGATCTCGCGTTTCTCGCGTTCGTTCCTCTAACTTTAATCGGATCCGAGACGCTAGTCGACTGCACGTTAAAAATAGGAAATTGTACCGTTCACTTCTGCTCTTCGTGTTTTCTTCCACTCTTATAAAAGTTTATTTCGACTATTAGGTATGTTTCGCCGTATGTTATTATTACCTATTCTTATATTTCTATATTTTTAGACGTTAACATCTTTTAGTTGACATTCCTAAATATGGAAATATTGAAGATTTTGTCGACGAGATATTTCTACGTTCTTAGAAACCCGGCAGCAAAATGATATCTCTTACAATTATACTTCAAGGATGATTCTTAATTTCTATATTCGATACTTTAGAATTGAATTAAAGAGACAAGAAATGATACTTGTTACTAAAAATCTTGTTTCCACGTCAAATAAATTTATTTCGTTTTGACAACAAACCCTTTTGACCCTATCGATATAGTCCATTTCGATTCTCCCATGTCAGAACCTTCCGCGTTCGTGAGAAATTCACGAAATCCTATGAAAATTGCAAACCTACGAAATCTGGTCTGGATCAACGTTTCTCAAGAGGCAGCGCTTATGAATAAACGTCTCGTGGTACGACTGGCCACGATATACTTGATTTACTCGCTCTAGATATAGGGACGGTATGGCGAAAGGTGGTAGAGAAGGGCAGAAGATATGCACGAGAAGTGACCAACGTTAGCCTGGCGTCGAGGTTAGGTTCCTGACCGAGTTTATGGAGCAATGTCCATAACCGAGCTATACAAATATAGCGTCTAGCTTGAAGCATTCAGGGAAGCGATCGGTCGATGCTAGAAGCGCGACGAAGAACGACCAGTGCAAGCATTATAACTATTCAATGGACAACCAACAGTGCTATGACCACGGGGATCGAGATCGAGTGGGCGGCTTAGCATTTTCTATATGGAAACTGCTCCTTGCAGCTAGATTTTTTATCCTTCTCTTGGAGTACAGTGAGATTTTGTAAGCAAAGTTGACGTATAAAGTATAAAGTGGATGTCTTGAGTGAAGGGTAGTTTCGCAATTTTCGATGTAAATAGGAAATGAGTCGTAGAAAGTTACGAGATATTTCATGGTAGGAGTATATAAAGTTATCGGATTTAGAATCCTCGTCCTTCGGGATGTTCGACTCAAGTTGGGAAGTATTTTCTGGAAAGTTGCTATGATTATTTTCAGTTACTGATACGTAGTATTTATTTTAATATGGCTGTATTGTCGTATTAAATAAGAATAAATAGTTATTTGATTATTTTAAAAGGATAAATCAGGGATAATAAAAAAAAAAGGTTGGGAAATATCGTTGTAGATTAATAAGGAGACATGTTTTGAGAGAACTAACTCCGCACTGATTCAGAATTATTAGAAACCTAGCAACTTCCTCTGTAATTTTCATTTTATGTTTCTATTCCAAGATTCACGTTACCGTACCAGAAGCAAATATCATATTTCTTCTTCCGATGCACCGATTCAGAACTATCGAAATAATTAACAAGAAATTCCGAACAATTTAAATTTCATACCTTTATTTCAACATCTCCACTATCGCAACAGAAACGAACGATACGTGTATGTACATCTACGATTGTGTACGATACACTGATTCAGAATTATAAAGAAACATACTGAACGCAACAACACACTGGTTCTCACAAAAATTTCTATTCCACGCTTCTATCTCAAAATCCCCACTACCGTAACACGTTTCAAAGATCCTAAGAACACCTCGAAATCCGCAGATCCGGAAAACCTTTACACGAGCGAGCGACGAGAGCCTCGAAAATCCACGTCGAAATCACAGAGTGTCCGTGTTCTGTAATTCGAATTCTTCCTTTTCTTCGATTTCGAAGAAGCGGTACGATGCAATTCAGAGGAAACCGGGACTAGAACGAACTAAAGAAAAGCGTGGCTAGCGTGATGGGTAGAAAGAGAAGGAAGAGGAGAAGGAGCTGGAATGAGAGCAAAAATCAAAGCACTGGTTCGAATGGGAAAAAGCAGAGGATTCGGAGGAGAAAGGGCGGAATTTGAGGTCTCTCGAATCAGCAGAGGTCTGGCTTGATGCTGCGTAAGGGTAGAGGGGCGGCCATTATTGGATTACGGCGGCTCTGGCACGTTTCGCCGCGTAATCCTGCAGTAGCGTAAGGGTTACCGTGTTATAGGGCTACACTGACTGCCCTTTGCCTTTTCATTCACCCTACGGACACGTCGCTTCGTAGTTGGATACCTTCGTATACCCCATATACACCAGACATCTGTAGCTTAGAACGCGTTTACGAATTTTGGTTGGTTATCCCTTCCGGCGGAATATCGTGCCTGTCGACGCCCTTTGAACTCCTATTCACGCCGAATATTTAGGGACAGTCTCGACGTGCCGACCATAAGCGCGTTTAAATGGCTCTGGTCAACCGTGGGAAATTAACTTAACGAGTATCCTCGCCTCGTGAAATAATTGGGAATAAATGAAGTAACGGGGAGAATTTTGGAGACGGGGGATTTCGGAAGATGAATTTTGTGGTGTTCTGATAAATGTAGCGTTTTATAGAAATTCGTTTAAGAGGTTATTAAATTTTAGAAATATGTCAGACTGAAACTTCTTTCATTGTTGGTTTTACATTATGGAACTTGCGTTACTTTATTAGATAGGTATTTATGAAACCGTATCTTTTTAGTAGAGAAACAAGGAAAGTGTATCGAATAGTATCTCTTTGATAGAGTAACGAAGAGTTGATTAATTCATGGATTTTTAAGTTATCGTGCTTCCTCTAACATTTTAATTATCTAGAAATGTTTTAACGATTAAATGATTATCAAGAACAAAAAGACACGCTGTAAATTTCGGCCTGCGATCGAAGGTTCTTTAGGAATTTCGACCGGGGACGGTTAATTATCGAAACAATTGAATTAACGCAAGTTAATTAACGCAAAATTTCGATCACCCTTGCAAGAAAGATTTAAAACTTGAAATGGTTATGAAAAAGATTCTTACATTTTTACCTGTTTCCATTTGGTAATACTCGAAAAACTTTGCAAAATTCCTTTCATGCAAAAACGAAGATATTCTATTACCTAAATATCATACGTCATTATTAATCAAGATAATCAAGATTTCATTACACCATTCAATTCCACTCTGCACGCAGAATACCATAGCACATATTTTTTACTTTGAATCTTTACTAACCTTTTCTATCTTTCGCCATCGTCCAAACGCATTGCGAATCTGTCCATGCGCTCGGCTAGAACCGTATATCATGTAGCATCGCGTAAAGTTTATCCATGCTTGCAAAATAATCGAACGCTAGAAACAGATGTCCGTCTACCCTGTCAGGATCCGGGGAAGCCGCGTTCGGCTGACGGTTTTTCGAAGCGTGGCCGTGTTCGTACATCAGAACCTGCTCGAAACGTCGTGTATTCGGTGAGGCAGAAGAACACCAAGGGGAACCATGTCCAAGCCGTTCTTCAATGTCCGATTGGTACGTCGTACGGGGTGGCGAAACGGGCTGCGATCGAAGGCTGTTCGGGAATACAAGAAATTACAAGATGCCTATCCAATGGTGGAAGGCTAATGGTACCGACTGAAAGGCCAATAAGAGTGGACTAAGTGCTGCCCTGAATCACGGGCCGAGTGATGTACAGACAGTCGGCGCCTGTGACGAGGTAACCCGAGCATTCCTGCACGTACTTTGCTTGTCTCTTTCACCGAAATCACCGGTCCACTCGATCGAACCCCTTTCGAATAAATGTCCGCGGGACCGCTCGACCGGATCCAGGGCTAAGAATCTGCCGGACATCTGCCGACTGGGCCCACTATTTTTCTTGATTGCTCAATCTTCAATGCTATGCATCATCGAGCTGTTAAGAGGTTTAGTCATATTTATGGACAGCTTTATTGTCGTGTTTGATATTGATAGGTTGTGAAAATTGGGAAATAAGTTTTGGCTTTGGAGCGTTACGTGGACGCGTAGTCGATGTTAAGCTGTTATTTAGACGATCAGACGTTTTAATAACGTTTATGGGAAATTTTATGGTACTATTTGATATTAAACGGAGTATTAAAATTCTGTAAATAATTTTGGATTTAAAGCGTTTTTTGATTTATCTTCTGCTGTATACGATTGGACCGTTGAAAGATTTTTATGATATTTATCCTCATAGATAAAACTCTCCAGTTTTATCGTTGTATCTACAGATCGTAGAATTCTATGAATAGGATGTAGAAATTTGTGAATAATTTTTGTCATGTGTAATTTACTTCATTCATGTATAGTTATTATTTTCCTCCAATTTCTTAAGATAATCGTTTCGTTCTTTCCACTATTTCTACTCTCTCAATTTCCTTCGTCAAATAAAACAGAAAAGATTTACTCCACGGTATGCGCAATAATGCTTCTTCCCACTTTTCACGAAGAAGCATCTTCGATTCCCCATCTTTCCATCAATTCAAGTACAGGGTGTGACGATCGTCTATTTATCAGATAGAAAAGGATCGACGATTTTTACCGCGATCAATGCTGATACCGGTCGCGGTTTCTGTCGAAGGATTTCACACGGAAGTCCCCGGAGCCTGACGAATGCGTTTTACATCTCCTCGCGCGATTACCTCGCGCACACTGCGATCCGAAGTCGGTGGACGCGCGAGGGGCGCGCTTGCAAACGTCAACGTGACAAATGGCGGCCAAAAGCGGACGAGCAAGACTGCGACGTGACCCCTGGTAACCTCGCCATCAAGCATCCGAGAGACTCCTCGAGGAATGTCGTGACGCCTTCTGCGTCGCTCGTTTCTCCTCCCTCGACGTTTCTCGCCTATGACAAAAAATTATTTCGCTGCTGAGGAAAATCCGGCCACCGACGATCCCGTGTCTAACAAACGTATCGTGCATTTCTGTTTGCGGTGTAAGTGTGCGAGAATGTGGATGGAACGTAGAAGGAGAAAGTTAACTAAAGAAAGTTAAATGGGAGTTGGAGCACACGTACATCTTTTTCTTTCTGAAACAGGTTGAAACATATCGTGTTTTGAACAGGCGAATGAATATTCACGTTTCTATGAATATTTTTCGTACGAGTTTGGGATAGAATTTTAGGGTCTGTGTTTAGGGTGTGTGTTGACTAGTAAATTATGGATGTTTATGCGTTTATTAAAAATTTAAGAACGTTTATAGCATGGAATATGTATAAAAATATAAAAGATATATGTCATGAATATATACGAAATGTCTGAAGCAAAGCACTCGTACAATTATAATATTTAGTAGGTGAACAAAAATTCTCATGTAGATTCTTTTTTTACTGATGTTCGTAAAAATATGAATTTGTATATAACATTCCTCTGTTGTTCAATTTCTCACTCTTCTATCGTCCATTATTCACATCACTGAAAAATCTCAGAAACCAGACGGAATAACAAGCATGGAAAAGTCGTGCAAATTGTCCGTTATCAAATTTTCTCATTTTGCCATTTATTATCCAGGTTATTCGGAAGGATACCTTGAGAAACATAGTAACAGTGCCACATCTTCGAAGGAAAATTTCCAAGCGATTAGCATGGCAAGAGATTCGTCGAACAATTGTCTTAATTTACCTAAACTTGTCGGCTGAATCGGGCGTTTTCTTCGCGCCGATTACTGGACGAAATCTCCGACGATAACGCGAGGCATTCGTCGATTCCGTGGAAATGCAATTACGCGACTGGCTGAAGCTCGTCTTCCGTCGAAAGAAATCTGACACGGCCGAATTTCTCCGGAGACGGTCGGAGAAATTACTTCACTTGGCAGGATTGCATGCCCGTGATATAAGCGAGCGGAAGCACTTTTGCACTGTACGAACCGCGGGCTTCCTCCTTCGTGGAACTTTCTTAAAATCTCGTTCCGCCACCTCCGCTATCGCGCCACGAATTTTCCGCAACATTTTTCAAACTTACGTCATCTGAGATAGCTGAGATTTTCTGTTAGTCGTTTTAATTAATCAGGTTGATGGGTGAAAGAAGTTCGCCGAGTTCATTCAGAGGTTATGGGGGATTTGAGGTATTAGAGGATTAAATGGGATTGGGTTTTATTGCTGCGATATAGGAAGTCATTATGATCAGTTCCTTATATTGAAAAATAAAGGGTAACGATAATGTTATATGATGTCATATGTTATTTCTAAGAAATGTTTCTTTATATTTACGATTATGTATTTATGTCATCTTAACGTAAAATATCTCCATATGTCAAGACTGACCCAGTCTGCGTGGCTATTTTTACAATTTCTTTTATATGTAACCTACAAAATGCTTTAATGTTAACCTCTTGTTAATGTGTACCCTCTTTTTGGGAAAAACTTTTTAATTGTCGCATTAATTCAAAAAGAAAATCCATGAGAAAATTCGTGAAAATATTTCGGACAGATAAAATACAACGTTAGAATTAATAATTATCTCTTCCTGTTTGATGTGTACATTTCATCGTTTCAACCAAAGATTTAGACAGAATCACGAATTTTCTCATTATTTCTGCAAAGATTTTTCAAACAAAGCTCTAATAGCAGGTTAGGTATCGCGTAATGAATTGGCCGAGATTCGCTGCAGCTTGTTTTTGGTCCTGTTTGCTTAGACTAAATTTTAACCCATCAACTAGTCGGCTATCATATCTACGAAATACGAGAACTCGCTTTACTTACCTGAGGCGGTCTCAGAGGCAAACATCATGTGCTTCTGTATTATCGCATGCAATTCTGCTCGAGCTTTAATTAAACTAGACAGTAGTTTAAATGACGATTCGCCGAATCGTTTGCAAAGAGGTTAATCCACACACGTAATTAGAGAGTGGAAAAAGAAGATATTCCGTGATATTATTACATTTCCTGTTAAAAGAGTAAAAAGAATGTTTACCGTTTCGTGGAAAGAACGAATGCTCTCGGCTTATTTCATAATTATCTATTTGCGTCAAATGGTTAAGTTTTACGGATAAAACGCGTTGCATGTGAACAAAGATAACGCAAGTCACGAACATGAAACGAGTTACACTAGAGCTTTCTTCGACATAGAGCGTGCTATAGAAATAGAGATAAATCATTTTATAGCTATTATGCTGTTATATCGTTGCACTGTTGTATCGTTTGTTTGATAATTTACACTTTAAACTTTGTTTTAACGATGCGTTTCGCTTCTGGAACGAATACAATGCCTTTATAGCGCTCTATAGAAGTTAGTACATATTCCTTCTCATTTCATATTCGTCTCTAGATAAAACAAAGCAAAGTAATCCACGTTCTACAGTTTCAATAGATACACAAAGTTCTTTTATTTGTAGATACATTAGCTCCCAATTCAATCTAGATTAGTTTATTAATTCAATTTATTAATACTATAGATATTTCAGCATAGTTTGAATCACATTTCCAATGTTGTTAAGACATTCGATTTTATTATTACAATAGGTTACTATTGTTAAGGCGTTAATAAGTGTTCAACAAATCTGATGGCTATTTTATAACACGTTTAAGAATTATTTACTTTCCTTTTCATTTTATACATATATACTAAGAATTATTATATCTATATATAAGAAAAATGTGTTTTTCAGAATTATAAGAATTCAGAATTTAAATATATCATCCTTACACCTCAACGATATAGAAAGAAAAATATACACTACATAAATATCGTATCCACTATCCCCCAAAAATTGATACTACACTAAAATTATATATATATACATAATCTTCACAAAGAAACGAAAAACAGATCCAAACCACAAACTTACTCATAGCACTCTTACCGATATTGACAAGAACCATAAAAGACAATCCATACTTAAGGCTCAACCCTTTTAACGTGCATCGAGCTCAAATGGTTTGTTTAATCCTTGCGAGAGGAAAAAAGGGTCGAGGGACAAGTATCGTTTAAAAATGTCCTTTGGTCCTAAGGGGAACCGCGCGGTTCATCGCGGGGCAACGTCGAAAAAGACGAGCGCTTCGAGCTCGCGACGCGGACCAGCGAAGATAAACTACGAGGAGGCATTGTTTGCATCGTAGCGGAGTAAAAGTTTTTTCTTTTGCCGCGGTGAACCCTCTTTCCTTTCCCTCTTGGCCCCAGAGGTTCGTCCGCGCGGGAGATACTTCCCGGCTGGTCGTCGCTTCTGTCGCAGTTCGCTTGCAAGAATTATTATGCTGTCCCGATGTTATTACCGGTTACTTGTCTTCCTTCTTGCCCCGGCCGGATAGAAAAAGGAAACGCGACGCTCAGCGTTCTGGTTTTTCCCTGCCGTGTGCAGCGAACTGCGAGTTTTTCCTCTGATTTACGGTTTCTTCAGGACCCGAGAGCGGTATTACGGAAAACGGTATTGTTCCCATCCTGTGTTGTTTGCAAATCTTATTTACTGCTCGTAGGAGCACAGCTAATTTGCTTGAGAAATTATGACTACTTGGTGTATTGGTTAAATAATTAGAATTTTCCGAAAGGAAAAATGTTTCTTCAGTCTCTACTTCTGATTTTTTCTCTTACAGAGATCTATGTATTTGCATAGGTATTCTCAAATTATGCTTGCCCTTCTAATATTTGATCTTTAATGTATTTCCTATTTTAATAAAAGAATGATACAAACGACGTTGTCGTCTTAATGTAATCCACGAGAAAAGACACGTATACGTGTTCGAACAAATGTTCTAGAATGCATCGTTTACTTCCACAATATCTTCTGCAATTATGTTGTACTGTAAGTTATTTCCTGTTACGTTATAATCGCGCGTCAATCGGTTGAACTACAAGTTCTATCACTTGGCGAATAATTCAAATGAAACCACCTCGATTCCAATGCAGATCGATCAGCCTACAACTTCGAATTCCGATTACTTTAACTACTATGTGAGCGAAAAGTGGAGGGTGAAAGGTCACGGGTCGTCCAATATTCGGGACCGACAGGATAGGAGAATGCAAGGGACGAGCACATGTCGGGAGCACAGGCCGTCAGAGACATGGAACTAGGTGAGAGGACTTCTGGGATTAAGCCATTTTTCCGGTACGTGACTCCGTGGCCGGATCGGGAAAGAAGTTTCGAGGAGAAGGTAGTTTCCGCGGGACGTTCAACGTATTTCCCCGACGATGTCCTCGCCTCCTTACACGATTACAATAAATTTCCTCGACGACGTTATTTCCGCCTTAATAACGCGACTCTCCTCGGCCGAGTTCTACATAAATTTTAATGAGAACTCGCCCGGATTCGCCGTGTAGCTAGCGCAACGCGATTTACCGTTAAATTCTTAACCGTGTCTCGCGAACGATAAGAGGATCAGAATAATTTTACAAACTATACTTTTGGTGTAAAACCGTGGGTGTAATAGAATATTGGTATCTTCGAGAATTTAAAGGGTGCTTGCCAAAACTGCTAGATTTTTCACAACCGTGTCTTGTAAAATGTGTCTTGTAAAAAAAGAAAAAAATCATTTTTCAGAGCAAGGTATTTTTGGTACAAACGCAACGCAATATGATCTGCAATTAGAATATTGATCATTTTCTATATTTGAAAAGTATTTTTAAACTGTCGGATAAAATGATATAGAGTTGGTGCTTACTTCAAAACAGAGTCTCGCGAATGATGATGGGATTGGAATAATCGTAGAAAATAAAATCGTTGTAAAAATTACTGTAATATAGCACGTAATATCGGTAATTTTAAACAATGTTATCGAATAATTAAATGAAATGCGTTTTCTTAAACAAACACGAGCTAACTAAATTTTGGTGCAGATTCCAATCACGTTTTCCCTTAACACTCAATAAAAAGAATTTTCTCGAGAGTCCATAATCGCTGCTCCAGATGGTTATGATCTTCCCGGCGGATTAATTGTACTATTCTATCGTACGTGCCTGAAAAATCTTCCCCTCCTTCCTGAACGATAAAAGACTAGTGCCACCCTTAACACAAAAATTCTATAAAAGGAGGAATAAAATCACTCGTTTTCCTTACTTTAAGTGTAAAATTGTAAAATGCTAGTACTGTTTTTATATCAAGCAACGATTATAAAAAATATTCCAAGTACGGGAGAAGTGACACACAGTTAAAGAAACGAATATAGCGTCAAAATTTTATCAATTTTTCCAAGGGTTGGTATTTTTAATAAAATATCGGTTTGTAGTAACATTATGCGTAGTTTACTTTCTTTATGATAATTCTATTTAACGAAATGATAATATGGTAATTATATTTACCGAAAGTAACGACAATTTGAAAAATCTGGAGGAAACTAAAATCGTAAGCAGAATTATAAAACCTTTGTCCACATGATGCATAGGAGCAATTGCGCATTCACTAGATTGATGACTTTTCTGATTACATTCAACGTAAGACTCAACCAGTCACAATATCTGCCACTTGAAAGACGACGAATCTTCCTGTATCGCGCATATCACGGGGGCAGCAATCGAAATACCAAATTCTGATTTATTACCAAGCGAACCTTCTCGACCATAATAACAGAAAATAGGTATATTCAATGAGACCGAACTAATCAGCCCTTATTCACCTCCGGTATACATAATACTAGACTACTTGCACGCATTCAAACTGCATATCTCTAGCACACAAAGAACTTGGTAATAAAAAATCGTCGAACAGAAAGGAAATCAGTTTTCAAACATGTCTAACTAAATTACGTTACGAAGTTCCATTCGGTGGGTCTCAAAGAAATCGTGCATTCATCCCGTAGCGCAGTCAGGTAGCAAAAGTTGAAAATAAAAATAAAAATATGCCGCGTTACATGGAATTACAAAGTACAGGCACGAAGTTCCATAGGAGCATAGTATGCACGAAGAAGCTACCCGTTTCTGTACCCGAGTCGTAACCTGGTCCGGAATCGCGTCCACCACTTTATTAGGGAGCATGAAAGACGTTTTCCCATGCACACGGCACGAAATCAGCAGTCAAAGGCCGCGCAGCACGTCATTACGTTTGTGTACCAGGTAAACGAAAGACGAGTTCAAGAGGTCGGAATAGTCCGGTGGAACTCGTTAATCCGGCCGGTGCAAGGCACCCAGAAGTGCTCGGAAGTGCGACGAAGTGGCACTGCACGCGTCTCGACGCATTCAACTTAGAATCGTCGCGATTCTAAAAGGACGTCCATTAGTAACTAACGATATACATACATGCACGCGTGAGTTCGTTCTCCTCGTCTGTACAGACAGCTCCGTCGTTTCTTTTTCAACTGGCAGGTCGAAAAGGAATCGTGGAAAGGACGAGAGACGGTCTCTTCGACGTGTATCCACTTTTTGTTCTTATCCCAGCGGCTTTTTTCTGCGTGGAAACAACACCTGTTCGACGCTGGCTCGCCGCGCGAGAGAAACCTGTCCGATCGGTGCATTCAAGGGAAGTGTAGAGATTCTGACGACGATGCGGTAGGTAACGCGGTTTCCGGAGATAATGGAGGAATTCCCTGTTCGGTTAGTCGCGTATTTATCGTTCGATGCAGGTAGTTTCAAGTCCTTTTTTCGCGAAATAAATGGATTTTGGGCACGTAATTGCGTTATGTGAAACAGGCTGTGGTGACTGGACGGCGGACGTTTACGCATTTCTCTGAAAATGTATACTTTGTAAGGAAAATTTAATTATCTCGTGACTGAGTTCTTCTAGAACTATTCGATTCTCTAGAATTCTAAATAACGAAAAGATATTGATTTCCTAATTCTTCTTCTCCTAATTAATCGATTAAACCTATTCTGGTTTGTATCTCCGAAATTTGATTGCTTCTGGCTTCGTCTTATAACGATCGAATACAAACATAGAACGTAGACAATCGTCGCTTCTTTCAAAACTGTCAAATACTTCAGAATCTTATACGATTATGAATTATCTATTTTCTAATTGTTTTTGTTAAAACGATTATATTCCATTCCGGTATGTGTCTCTGAAACTCTCGAAACTTTGCAAGAAATTATATCGATCATCTCGTGATTGATTCTAGATATATCGACAAATGTCTCTTCTTTTTAGGATTTTCCGATTCTTCAAAATTCTAAATGATCAAGAAATACTCCTTTTTTGATTCTGCTTCTCGAAGGATTAGACCTATCCTATCTCGTAAGAATACGAAACTCCGGCTTGACGTTTATTTTACGCCGCGGCGTAGCACCGGTTGCCGCATCGCAAGGAGGTAATGACGAGGTGCGGAGAAGTAGGCTATTGTCTAGATCGCGCGGGACATATATCAACGTCGCGAAACAAGGGCCCGAGCACTCGTTAACAATGGCGGAATGTCGCATTAATATTCGGGACGCCGCGCTCTTCTGTCTTTAACGCGTTGGATATGTCGACTGAGAATCGCTCGCGATAACTCTTTTTCATCGTGCCGCTGTGTTCCGTTAACCATTAATTCCCTGTGTTATCTGTTGCGCAGGCTGGACAGATGTTTGATAGGTGTACGTTGTTCAACAAGTAAATTCTCATTAGAATTGTTAATGTCCCCTCTGCGCTTATGAAAGATCGTTGCTCTCTTGTATCTCCTGTACGAATACATCCTCCAATTTCTATCTTCGGTTTTCACCGAATAAAGTAGGATATTCTCTCTGTGAACAGGAAGAAGGATACCGTAGGTGGATACGACATAGCATGGTCACACGCTTTCGAATGTCAAATCATGTACATAATGTAATAAATGAGCCTACCAAAAGCCAAATCGATCAATTCCACTTTGTACCAATTTCTGTAATTTATTATATTGGTACGCGATTAATATGCGATTCTCGAAAAATAAATCGCTTATTTCCATATACTGATTTATTACGAGAAGATTATATAAGTGGTATGTAAATTAGCACTAATGTACGAATAATTTTGCAATCCAAAATTCAAATTACTTCTACAAGATACATACTGTATGATGCGTCAATGAAGATGACGTCGTTACGGATGTCGTCAATAATTGATGACATATGTTCCATTGACAATATTAAATTTAGCTTTCACTTCTTTTCATCCAGAGGAACGATTTAGAAATTGTGCCTAGAAGATTAAAACCAATTTACGACCGCGCTATATCGTTTCCATTTAGCATTCCTAATTCGATGCCTCGCCAAACCATTCCCTTAAAAACCGAACGGTATCGCTGTTAATATAGGTCAACCGTTTTGAATGATCTTCCTGTCGATGACAATGGTTCACAGTCATAATTCGATGGCAATTGAAACACACCCAGATCTCTATCTTCTCTCTTCAAGCACCTCGATTGCAATTCTACTTTCGTTTCGGAAGAATTGAAACCGTTAATAAGCAGTCTGGTGTACAGGTTCGATAAAGAAAGAAAGAAGCAAACAAAAATACGCGAGATCGTTATTGGTGGCCGCGAAAGTGTGACGAGGGAGGATGGAAGCGGGTCAGTGGCAGGATGATCGCTAGAAAAGGATATAGAGACCGGCTAAAAAGAGAACTCGAGGACAATGAGGGACGCCACATTAATATTCGTGGCATGCGGCGCCAGGCCTCTCTCGTTCTCACTTTCCTCTTCTCTCTGGCTGCGCTCCGCGGCTTGTCTTCTGCCTGAGGCGATTCGTGCGCTAGATTGCAATCGCAACAGCTTCGTTAATTACTAGATCCTTCTTCCTTCCCCATTGGTAAGGGGGAATCGCCCGCCATAGCCCATCCAACCACCGAGAACAGTTTACACACGCGGATCGTTTTCCTGGGACTCACTCGTGACGACCAGAGACTTCCTGCGGATCTTGTCTGTGACCACGATGACCGCGCGGTGTCGTCGTGGTCCGCTCGTTCTCTCACCCTTGACACGGTGCCTCCCTTTCATGGGATTCCAACAAAGCCGGAGAACAGATCCTTCGGTCGGCCTTTGTGTACCGCGATCCCTTGGTTGGATACGAGGACGCTTACTCGTGCCTAGCCCGTTTTTCTCTCTGCACAGGGATAATGTTCTTCGCTGGGTGTATTAACATTTCGATGCCGCCTTTGGATTATCGGTGGCACGAACAGAGTAGGTTTAACGGTTTCATCTATTTTGCGAGGAAATGTAAATTTGTTATTTTGGCGGTATCGGATTTGCTGATATTTTCTGTGCAAATTGTTATTTTTGTTAATTCATTTGTGATTGATACGAGGCTTGCTCGGGCTTCGTGAGGAATTTTATGTATATTAAATGGAATTAATATGTGAATAAATGAAGAGTGTGTGGTATTTTAAGCAAAATCTTCAAGACGTAACAATTTGATTTTTCAGAAAGTTTCACGATACAGGAATACTGAAATTACTGATCAGTTGTATAGAAGGATCTTCGTAGTAGAAAGAATTGCGATATAATTCAATAATACTTTATAACACAATCCATTTCAAACCAAAGCCGGGATAAACTAAAATTAATTTATACCGTGTATGATCCTGCTTACAATCATTCCATGTACCTACCAAGAATCACTCGTAAAAAGGAGCTAATAATAATTCACTCAGAAACAACGAAAGATCACGACCGATGACGGTAGATCATTGATCATAGCTATCCCTACGAGCATCGCTGTCAGACTATCCGCCTCTGTATCATACCAACAATGACTCGAAGCCAAAGTACAAGCACGAAGAATTTCAATTATCTGTTTCGCATTAAAGCCCTATCTTCTCTAAAAGATTTTTAAGACAAACATATTTTCTGGAGAAAGCTGAGGAACTTTTTGAATAAAAAGCCCATGCGACAAAATGGTACGTTTTTTTTTTCAGAAAACTTAGCAATTTATATTTTAACTATTCAACTCGTAATAGCGCGGCGATTTCACTCGAATGGAACATTGCTCTCATTTTTTCTGCACAATTTTTCCTACTATTGCTAGGCGTCAAGTATGAAGTGTTTCTTATCGTCTCTTTCCTCCTCTGATTTTCCCGGGACCGACATCGCAAACGATGGAAACGTTTTTTTCGTTTTTTCGCGATTTCTGTTTATCGCTGCCGCTGAAACGACGCGACGGTGCCGAATAGTGTTTCCGGTGAATTTAATTCGGAAGATAGCAAGGTCTGATGCAGAGGCAAATAGAAAAAGAGAAAAGGAAGTGGATATAAGCGGAAAATACATTGTTCCTCCGTCCTAAAACATTCTTTGATCCAATGGTTTGAATGTGCTGGCTAAGCACGCAATATATTCTGCTTATGTGTGTGTTGGAAATAGCCTTACCAATGGCTGACGCGTAATTTCGAAAGAATTTTTCTGTGAAGGTAGGAAAATACGTTATTTTCTTTAATATTAAGAAATATTATTGATTAGGCTGCAACTATACTGAGCGTAAACAGGATCGTACCAGCAGTTATGACAATTGTTTCGCTACCATTTTGATACTGCAAGGTGAAAGTTTCATGCAGATCAAGGTTTTACGAAAGGAATTTTTCAAGAAGGAAATAAGGACCTTTCAGTAAATTCCTGTATTAGGATTTTATACCATCGTATCATCGAATAAATTACATAAGATGTTTCTGTTATTGTAGAAAATAATCTGTTTTCATTTTTCAATTCAATTTGCATCCGACAAAATTAAAAGTAGAAAATTATGGTATAAGGTAAGCATCAATCGCGCAAGTACTTTGGCATTGAATTGGCAAAAGTTGAGAAATTGAAGTCAGTCACTTTGTCCTGTGAATGGCTCTTATTGAATAACATTTCCATCTTGCAGAAGAAACGATCCATTTAAAAAATTACTCTGCTTTTTCCTCAAGTCGAACAGATATACGCAATCCCTTGAAAAAGCAGTTTGCCAAAGAAGATCGACATTCGTGCAAAGCCCCATTATAGCGAAACATTTTCATTTTTATCTATTGGACTGCTCATCGAACGTATCCGATTATGTTTTCCAGCGAGACGTCGAATCTATTTTCGAGAATCGGTCCGTAATTCGTCCGATTGTATTGTCGGCTAGGAAATTTATGCTTATCCATCGAGCTCTCACGGTGACGGTAATATCGTCTCTCGAATGGGCTATTGCTCTTACTTTTATTCTCTCCGTGAGCGTATCAGGATGCAGCAAGTAAGATCGTCTGCCGCGTGCTATATCGTACAAGCTATAAAAAAGAGAAGGAAGACGAGTATTGTTCCTTATCGTGGTTGGGGGTATTACCGCGATTCTTGCAATTCGCGAGCTCGGAGAAACGAGTTTCGTCGAGTTTCCACGTTTCGTTTCGCGGCGATCCCTGTTTATCGGTCTTGGCAAGATTGAACGACGCGAGCATTCAGCCACTCGGCAACTTCGATAGATTCGATTCGACAGATAGGAGGGTCTAACCTGCCACCAGGGGAATGAAAATTGCCCCCGGAAACCATTTCCATATGGTGATTTCCAACGAGTAGGTTTACGGGAGAAGAATGCTTCTGTTTTGCGTAGGAGAATGGATAATGCGAGTTTAATGCCCGAGTGATTGCTTCCAATTGCCAGGTCGTAGGTTTTCAATGATCGAATGGTTGTTTGATTCGTTATGTCATTGTTTCGTATATCAGTCGCAGACTTTTAGATTTCGATCGAAGTTATTTAAAAGATAGCTGAAAACTGAAAGTCCACAGTACGTTCACAACGTGCACCAAAGATATTAACAAGAACCAACGGGTTCCTTTAAAAAGTAATTCTTTTCTACGTACGAAAATAAAACTGCAAAATCGAAACCTTATATCTAAAGAATCTCCCCCTATTATAACTTTCACAATTAAAAACTAACTATATGTATTCAAAGATGCAAATAAACCTACCAAACAATTTCACCACTTTCCTAAATTCTCGCAAATTCACGATCGAGAAGGTATACGCAAAGATCCAAACAAATCTATCAAAAGATTTCACCACAAATTTCCCAGTCTCCCAGACCCACCCTGTTCACCCTGTGAACCTCCCTTCCATCCATAACCACCTTAACCACACACAAAAACCTTAGTAGTCCATGGTTCAGCGTTCGGTTGACGCTGTTAAAATTCCTCTAACAAAGTCCGCTTGTGCTTGGCCGCTTGTCCCCCGATCTCTACCCCGTCTTTCGACCCGCGTCTTCTTATGCGCGCTTATTTCTCTTACCCCCTTTGTTCCGGTCGCGCGCGTTTTTCCAGCGGTCGCATGCCGGCCTAGCTGTCCAAAACGCATATCATCGCGATCCTTTCGGGATGATCCTTTTTAAGATTCCTATTGGACCGTCTGCCGGAGAGCCAGGATAATAAATGTCTTTCTCTGTCTTGTCTGACCCGAACCGTGTGCCGCTGGGCTCCGCCAGTTTCCAAGCATCTACGACCACGTGGACAGATAATTGAACATACATCAAGGGGAAAAGAGGCTCGACGACACGGCGAAAAAGGATAACCTCGAAAACCGAGCGAAGAAGGACAGACAAAACACGAAGACGGTGACTGGAAAGAGAGGGAAGAATAATCCGACCGGGGGGTAATTTGAGACCTAAGCGGTGGCACGACGATATAAATTCAGTAAACGCCGTCATTAGGACCAATCCGAAATACCGGGCGTCTATTAAACCTGAAACTTCAGATAATTACCTGTACTGGACTCTCGATGTCTGTCCACCTTCCTGCCGCTTTTACGAACGCTTCTCTGCTGCATTGTTGCGCTTCTTGCTATCCTTTTGGCCCCCTCTCGCAACGATTCTGGATCCCTGGCTATTCCAGGTTCGACGGTCGTTCGACTCTTTGTAGCTCGAAATCGTTTCTGTCTTAACGTTCCGTTCTTCTTGGTTCGCGCCGTGTCGAGGGACTTGTTCGATCGTCTTTTTGATGTTCGGCTGCTGCGTTGGCGGGATAAGATCAGTCAGCAGGATTCTTCGCGATAGTTTACACGGCTGGGATGGGAGACACGGTGTAAGGCGAGGGTAATGGGGTGTGGTGCGCGCATGTAAGGCGCGTTGTTCGACCACCTTTTAAAAGTACGGTTTGATGGTGGTCGAGATGTGATAGATTACACGAGCAACGAAGAGTGGAATTAATGGTAATCTTCGACGTTAGTAGTGTTAATCGTGATAAGATCCAGATAAGTAAGACGTAGATACTTTTTTTTTGGAGTATTAGAATATTTTTTCTTATAATCGTCGATCCTTTAATCTTTAATCGTGTTTTTTTATCGCAACTTTTATTCTAGATCCTTGAAAAATGTTTAAATAAAACATGGTCAAATATAACTATGACCATTTGTAATTATTCAGTGAAATGGTCGATGAAAATGGCCCTAGAAAACACGAGATTCAAATTATTTATATTATTTTCCTGTTTCTACTACTTATCTCGATTGTATAGAATGTATAAAACGATCGTTATTTAAACAGTGATTATCTCCAAAAATGTAACAACATGAATCAGCTTGAAACTAAAGACAAATTACTAGCACGTAAAACTTTCTTTTTGCAATGGCTATTCACACACTACGTATAAACACACACTACAACCAAGTTTCAAGTAGATGAGCTTCTATTATTTCCCGGTCAGTACATAATCCTTTCGAAACAACTTGATTCAGGGATTACCCATTTACCATGCGTTCTATAATTTGTACCTAAATTCACCTCATAATTCTCTGCGATTAATCCCTTTATTCATTCCCAAACTAGATCCAACTAACGCCGCCCTGCGCTAATCGCGAAACGCTACGCATCCACTCAATTGGCTCTCTGCTTACAACGAATTAAAATATCCTCAGGCAACCTAATTAAAAAAATTGAAACACTGAACAACCGCAATTGCTCAAATTCGTCCCAATAAATTCACCTGATTTCTTTAAATGGGGTAATGGTCGTCTCATCACAGAATGAAACTGTTTAGAAATTTACAAATTCTGAGTTATGGTGGTGTATATTATAGTTTATACACGCTGTTAGTCACGAAGTTATAGCTCTTTTCGTAATACTTGGTATATAAAACTGTTGAGAATTATGGATCTTTGAAGCCGAAATATTGTTACAGGAACACAGAATTTACACTTTTAATTAATATTGAAATAGTTATACATTTATTTAATGAACGATTTCTAATATATTCATCGATACACATTTGCACGCGTCTCAGCACTTTCTTCTATACCCGACTGTTAACCGACTGAACTGTTTACGTTCATCTGTTTTCGAGACGCCGCGCACACACATACTTTCACACACATACTCACATACAAGTATTTCTACTGCGTATTTAACCTAGTCTAGCACAGAAAATTATACATATCTCGACAAAAACAATTTTCTATCGAAATTCTACTTGTTTAATTATATTTTCAGACATATGAATTTGCATAAAAATTCGTAGTACAATAAATGCTATAAAAATTGGTTTCATATACCTCGCCTTATCGATCGTCAGTTAAAAAAAGTGTAGACAATTAAACAGAGTATGTGATAAAAATACCTGTGTACACGATTTTGTGTAACATGTCGTACCTGGATGCGATTAGCAGATGGCGCAGAGTTCGCGAAAACGACTCCAGTGGAATTTGCTCGCAACTGTATACGAACACCAGGGATCAAAAGATCAGAGGAAGAGAAAGAGGAACGGGAGTGAATAAGAAACGTCAAACTATGTTTTTAGCCGGGCGTTACATTTGTCGGATACCAAAGACTCGGGATTCGTAGCCGTGCTGCCTCGACGAGAGAATGTTTGAGGAATGTCGCGAACTTCTATAATGTGGCGTTGGACTCTCGGTTGTTTCGAACTGTCCTTATGTTGCACCGCTTCATGGTGTATACGCCTCGGTTCATAAGTATTGAGACACTTAGGTATGAAAAAATGAAAGAAAATAAACATAGAATTTTTAAGCAAGTCGTAGGACCACTGACTTTGGAAAGGTTTTGCCACATTGTAACACGTTGCTTGAGACACAAATTAAACAAGAGTATTTTATTGTTAAAAGAAGATTTATTGATAGAAATTATGATTTGTATATTCAACTGAACGTTACACTTTATCATAGTTAGGTATGAAAAAATAAAAGAAAATAAACATAGAAATTTTTAAGCAAGTCGTAGGACCACTTTGGCTTTGGAAAGGTTTTGCCACATTGTGACACGTTGCTTGAGACACAAATTAAACAAGAGTATTTTATTGTTAAAAGAAGATTTATTGATAGAAATTATGATTTGTATATTCAACTGAACGTTACACTTTATCGTTATATTATGATGCTTTTTTTTCCTAAACACAGACCTTTTTGTTACCTTTAATACGCAATATGTGAATTAACAGCATTTTCTGAATTCAATCGTAATTACAAATACCGTAATTACAAACACAGAATTTAACAACATATTGACATGTAAAAACGGTTATCTAAATTGTATCTTAAAGCAATAAGGAATGATAGATGTCATTTATGCACTAGCTTTTGTCGCATTAGCATGTTATGATTGGTAGTCGACGACAATAAAGTGGAAATAATTACGCGCACGATACTCGATTTCCAAGTAATAAATGGTTACGAAGTTCGAGGAAACGCAGGATCATTCCCCTGCGGCGAAACTGTCGTAAGAAAAATCCTGGACTCGCGTTTACCGATTCGGGACGCTTATGTCGTATGCGTGCGGGAATTGTCGGAATATACTAATCAACGACAAATACCGATCCAAGTACTCGATAGTACGTTTCGACGTTATTTCAAGGAATAACCTATGATATTAAGTGTTTCAAGCAAAAAATACCAGAAAATTCTTATATTAGAAACGTAAATGAAAGATACGTTGATGCGTCTTTTAACAAAATTTCAATTTTATTTATGAATATACATAATATAAATTTAGTTATAAAAATGATTTCTATTCTTAAATCCTGGCAAAAACGTTTAGAATTTCTTTCGTACAAATCTATTTCGAGGAAAATTTCATGCAACGAATTTATGAATGTAATAGAACGTGTCCCATGAAAAGATACAAATATACAATTTAATTTCCGATTCAATGGATAAAATTACTTAAATAACCTCGGCCGAGACAGGTGTACGAAGTTTGATTTGAGATAGCAGGTGTAAATTGAAGCGAGTTTATATATAATTTCGAGGAAATTGAATTACTGAAACCGAACCTACGTATTATTACTTCGTTTCTACAACTTCATTTCGTTAAATGTCAATATTTAAAATCACTGGAAACACCACGAATATTCATTACTAGAATTAAATACGAGCAAGCTATTGTATGCACGTTTAAACATAACTCTTTCATATTCTCTTCAAAATATTCTCTCCAGAAACACGAAGTATATATTATGGTGTTATAATCTAAAATTTAATCTTCATTTTATTTAATTATAATTTGATCTTTAAAAAGTAGCTGTTTAATGAAAATTACAATCACAGTAACTAAAATTGATTACAAATTATATTTTTCTGAACTAAAAGGTACTACTTTAATATTTATATTAGCGTTCTATTTCATTTTTAAATCCAATTGTTTAATCGAAATCACTCAATCGCGACGTACTTGTGTTTCTCGTATTTATATTAATTAAACTATCAGTCAATCAATCAAGCCAAACCTCTGTGCTTATATATCTTTCACTGAAAGTAGATTATTGGGTGTATCAACGATGCTATAATACGTGAATAATATCTGACTTTCTAAAGCTTGTGGTAACAACATTCCCATAAACAATGAATTATCATTTGATCAAAAGCGTTTCGATGAAATTATTAATAACAATCGAAGCGAATGGAATTAGCCGCGAGCTTCCCTGACAGACAATCGAATTACATAAATATATCTTGATTCTCGTATAATCTGTCGGGCTATATGCACGTGTATAATGTGTAATCTGACGAAAATCGGTCTCTCTAATTCGAGAGGATTCAACGTGACTCGAGATTCGATCATTAAAAGCTTTTACGCTTGTAATTGCAAGAAGCACAAGCGTGGAGAAAGTTCTTGAGGCCACCGAAATTCATTTCCTTATCTTATCTCGGAGAAAATTGCACGCAAATGGACGGACTGATACGAGAGCCTTAATTAAAGCGATGCACCGGCCTCGAGTTCGCCGCGTTCATTTCGCGAAATAGGAAATACCGATCCGAAATCTAAATTCACTAGGATCGACCGCAAGAATTATATTCACAGAGAATTATTAGGAAATAAACATTGGAAGGTCGAAGATACCGAAATCGAAGTTTGAGCGCTCAAATTGAAAATTTGAAACATTGAGCATTTGAAATTTTAGAGATTCGGGAAATAAGAAATTCGAATCTACGTAATTTTAAAACTTCAACAAGTCGAGATCGTAAAAATTGATTGAAAAATATTTAGAGTATCTTAGAGAGTTATTAAAGTAAAGAATGTCATTTGAGAAATTATTTAAAAATATCGAAATCGAAATTTTCATATAGCTGAATATTAAACATATCCTGTTTGCGTCTTGTAAGTAAAAGTTATAACATGTGGAAAATTCCAGCCCAAAAGAAAGATTAAGTCGATACAGATTAAAGAACTTTGAAAGGATTAAAAAGGTGTGAGGAAGATTGAATGGGATTTATAAGACGAGTTATAAAAATTAAACCTGCTTGAAATTAAAAATGGAGGCTTCTAGGGCTTAAAAAATGGTGAAAAGTATTATAGATAGATAAGGAAGATTAAAAGGCGCTGAGAAATATTGTTGGGACAGTTTGAAGGGGATTTGAGAGGAACGGTAAAGATCAAAGAAGATGGATAGTAAAAAAAATAGTGAGAAATATTGAAGAAAAGCGTGTAGGATTGGAAAATATTGAAGCAGATTGAAGAAAGATTGTGAGAAAGATTTTGAAACGTTAAAAGGAACTGATGGGAGGTAAAAGAGAAATTAAAAGATGTTGGGGAAAATTGAGATATACTTTGAAAGAAGTTCAAAAGAGCCGAAAGAATCTAAAGAATTAGAAGAGCGTTAAAGAAAATCAAAGGTTTAAAAGAATTGCAAGAGGATTGAAACGCGCCAAAATCTATCGAATAGTAATCGAAACGGATAAAAAGATCAAAAATAAATTATTAATGTGTCTTATAAGCTATTAATTAATCTTTCGCATTTTGCAGTATAAAAAGCATAATCCTTCCCTATGATTTTTAAATTTCAAGATTTTGAAGATTTACAAATTTAGAACTTCAAAAATGTTCAAACTCGAAGGTTTCGGAATTTTGCAAATATTTGAAACTTCTAATTCGAGGTTATAATTTCTGAAAGCTTTGGGACCAAAGAAATGTTGTAAAATCTTGTACTTGAAATACGAAATATTATATTTTCTACAAGAGTTAGAAAATCTCCGCCGATTTGATTTAAACTTCATTTTTAAAACGTCTTTAAACACATTGAGTCTTGGTGAGTCCGTGTGACACGATTAGATGATTCTTGGAGCAGAAACAGTACTGTCACGAACACTCACAGTCGATTTAATTAACCTCCTGACTCACGTGCGGAAATTCTGAATCGCTTATCCTCGATTTGCTTCGATTAAAGCCAGCCGATACACGCGTTCACGGCAACTTATGATCAGGTGTTGCTGTAGCGAATAAAGAAATTCGCGGCAAGTAGCAAGCCTATCGTGAGTCAGTATCACGTGGGAAATCTTAGGATCGGTATCAGTCGATGTCTCCAGCGAGCAGAGTCTAATTTTACGCATCGCTGGCCGACTTGACCGCGAATGGAAAGGCCAAAACGAATTACAGACGGCGCATACGAGATATCTTAGACCATGTTCGATGCTTTCGTTGCAATGTCACGGCCAGTTCACTTTTCCTTTTCCTTTTTATACTTTTTTCTTCGCTCACGCCTCGCTGATTTCTTCGGCATTTGCATAGGAAGAGGGAGCAGACGCAAGCTTCGCTCTTGCAGAGGATCGAAAAACGAAGTTTCGACACCTTACCGTTGCAGATTTTACCAACTTTCTGCGTTAATATTTGTCTTCTTTGCGTGTGAAGGATTCGTAGAAATACACCGCAGGACTGTGCTAAGGTCCGACCATTCTAAACTAATCCATGAACATCTAATGACAAAGCAACCACCTCCTTATTGCCAGTCTTATGGATCACCTATTATCGTACAGCATATTTTACTGGATTGCTACAAATTTTCATCTGAAGGAAATAATTACAACGTCGACATCGACATGAAGTCTAAATGATTTAGCATTCTTAATACATTGGAGTCTTTTAAACGGACAAATCTAGTCGGTTCCATGTAACTAAGTATTCTTCAGGTTGGTAAACATGTAATCAGAAATTGGTATTTTTGATCGCTAATGATTTTATTGTTAATGGAACTATCTTAAAATAAACTTGCAAAACTCTTAAGCTACTTATTAAATAAAGATGTTTTAGGAACATGAAGAATTGTTGATAATTTGTCGAAAAGGTACTAATTAATTTAAGGTGTTTTAATATTTTGCACAACTTTCTTCTTCTACTCTCGACAACAAAAGTTCGTAGTATAATCATTATAGGTTTAGAAATTACAATAATAAATCTGATTATTTATAGCAATGTTTTACAAAACTTTTACCCTCGTGCGGTAATTTTATAACGAATATTTTAGTATTTACATCATATGCACGTGACAAGCGGGACGTGAGTTATAACGTGCACGACACACGTATGACAGTGAATGTTTACATTTAAACATTTTAAGCTACGTGTTTTAATGTTATTTAATATTAAATTTGACAAACTGAAAATGAAATTTTCATACATATAAAATTACGCTAAATTGTAGCGTTTCTCTAAATCTTTTTCCTTTTAATATAAATATTTTTATTTCTGTAGATCGCTTAAAAATTGAGAGCTTTCTTTCTATTGGAAATCGCAAATTCACATGTTAAACTATAATATTTATATTAAAGCCATGTTAAAATAATTTTAATGCGTAAAATCGAAACATCGAATATCTACGGTTAACGCATTCGGGATTATAATTTTTCTATAAGGAAATATGCGGTAATTGAAGCAGTTTGTTCTTGCCTGTGCAACGTTATTACGTAAGCGGATTTAAAGTTCGAAGTTTATTACTCGCCTCCATTGGATGCGTAGACGAATAATGATACTGGCTGGAATATCGTTGCATAATCTGCATGCAATTCGTGAGCGGAAACTTAGTATTATCCCCCGAGCACGGCGTTTCATTGCTGTGATGGTGGGCAAATTTCTACGTAGATTGTAAATATCAGATATTGAATCAACCACTTTACATGCTTCTTTTTGTACTCGCGAATGTATTTATTAATAAATATTTATTTAATATTTAACGAATCGAACAGATTTATCAAACAATCGATTCCATTTCGGTTCCGTTAGATTTATTCAAATTTATTGTAATTTAAATATTTGATCTATTTATTTATTTCAATGTTTGAACTTCTGCGTTTAATTCTTTGAAAAGATGAATTTCCTAAGAAAAATGAATTTATTTTCTTGCGACATATGAGAAATTAACGACTGTAGTTTATGTAACGAAAATCTTGCTTCCTTTTTTTGCATTTTATATTTAATCACGAGCAGCCGCATTTTCCTTGTTGCCATATTTGTCGAATTCCAATTGGTCGATCCTTGTTCGAATAAGGTGAACTGGTTTGTCGGATCAATCGGTCAGAGCAGTTTCCTCGCTTTCACGACGAATTCTCTTGAACTAATTAAGTTTTCTTTTTTAAGTTAGTGTTAATTAACGAGATAATTACGCTCTACTCGTTGGCCTGTGTAGGTTTCATTCTCATTTCTTAAGGAGACTTCCGCGATTACTCGCTGGAAACTTCTCGATCGGAATAGCTTTTGATCTCGTGTCATCTTTCTTCTCTTACCCATTTTCTCGTCTGTAATTAGTAGCCTTTAATAATTTGAATTTTACTTTAATTTAAAATATCTCTATTACGCTTCGCAATCCTATTATTAATTTCTCTGCGATTTTCAATAAAAATTTCCTAAATCCCCATTTTTCTGCCTTGTCTGTCCAAACATAATGCACCGACGAAATCTTCAACAATCACTTCCTCATTCTCCAACAATTTTTCCATGAAAATTGAAAAGTTCCCAGAAGCATAGCGCAGACAGAATTTTTGGTTATTGATCCAAGAAGCTAGTATTGAATTTGAGACAGTCTCGCGACAATTCCTTCATTTATCGTTTCCTCGTTCTCCGACAATGTTGCCATAAAGTCTGAAAAGTACGTAAAAGCATGGACAAATTTCTATATGCCGGCGATGACTGAAACGAATGTGTAGGCTTGAGTTTGGTACAGTTTCGTGGGACAGGTCCCTGAGGAACATTTCCGGTAAACGACGAAACGGGAAAGTGTGTCTTTCGCTTACTGGATGGAAACAAATAAAGGAAAACTCATCATCCGGCTCGACTGAACGACGCCGATAAAACGAATCGACCGAGATAAAGGACGCCTCGCGTCTTCCTTTTTTCCAAGGATTTCTTCAGTGAATGTAGCGCACGATCACTCGAAACGTCGTCGTTCGATCCTCTTCCCCTCGACTGCTCGTTTTTGCGGTCTCCTCTTGGATTTCGTCCTCAGGAAATTATAGTGCTTGCACATCCAGCCGTTTCTCCGAATTTCACCAATTTCTTTGCCTTCTTTTCCTCTCTTTCTGTTTCTCTGTGCTCGTGATACTTGGCCTTTCGTTGCAATTAGCGACGCAGTTTTACTTGGAATTCGTTATTGCAAAATGATGATTGCTTTTGAAACTTGTGACACGCACACATTTAGTTGACTCGAAACGTAGTATACGTACGTATTTATACGTGTGTAGCTATGTGCTTCAAGGCTCAGACTAAAGAAAATTTTCAAACTACGTTCACGCAAACATATTAAAAGATAAATGCATCCTGGGATATATTGTACGGAGAAGCGTTGGAAGGCAATGGGAAACGTATGAAATTTTATTGTAAATTTACTGGGTTTCGCGTGTAATTTAATATAATAATATAATTCGCAGGGAAGAGTTATTAGCAAGATAAGAAATAGAAATTGTGCACATTTGCCGGATAATTACATCAGCGTAGCGTTGTACGAAGTAGGAACTCTGCAATTTACCACGCGTGTAATTTTAATTATTCAAAATTGGATTGCATTTGAAAATCGGCAAGTTAAAAGTTCCGAAAATATTTGGAAATTGGAAAATTTGTGAGTTCGTGAAGTGTTGAAAGTTTGAACGTTTGAAAGTTGGCGAGTTTGAAAGCTTAAAAATGTTTAATATTTGAAATCGACACATATGAAGATTCGAAAAGGTGATTCTAAATATTTCAAAGTGAAAAAAATCTGAAAATTTGGAAGATTGAACATTTAAAATTGTTGAAATATAAAAATGTAAACGTTTGAAAATTTGCAGGTTTGAGAGTTAACAAATTTTGTGCATTTAAAAATTAAAAAATTCCGGACTTCACAGTTTTTTTAAATTCTCCATCTTGAAATCCAGACATGAAACTCTGGAACATCTAACGTGACGAAAGTTTCACCGTACTATTACAAACTTAGAAATACGTAACACGATACCAAAAAATTTTCCATTTTCTCATGTGAACACTTACTTTCTGTACGTTCTCGTGTGTCGCGAGTTCTTTCTCGCGCAGAGCTTTGCCCTTTCTTCCGACATTTTCATCGTGACTGAAGGTTTTCAGGGGCCTTAAAAGCGACTGTAGAACGCAAGGGGGTGGCACTCGGGTCATGGGTTGTCTCGAGTGGTGCTTCGTACAACGTAAAGTACGTTCCTTGTGCATGAAAATACCGGGCCAAGTACTGTTGCTTGTTTCCCTCCAGAATTGGCTAATAGAAAAAGAAGAAGACCCTCGAGAAAGTACTTATAAAAATATCTTCCAACCTTTATCACCTATCCTCTCGTTCCCGATAAAGAAGAACGTACACGCTCCCGTTCACAAGTATTAAGACATCTACTTGTCTCGTAAAAATCACGATTATTAATCGGAATTGTCAGAGAAATAATCGACCAGTCTGAATTTTGTATCCATGTAAAATTAAAATTTGCAATGTTCTACAAAGATACGCGAAAGCTAAACGAATGAAAAATTATGTCTTCGCTCTTACAACCTACAGTCTAAACTTTATGGAAAAACTTTAACAATGTAAGTGTGTAAATGATATAATTTTATCGATGAGAGTTTCCTTATAATATTAAATATATGGGATTTCCAAAGAAAGTAATAATTCTTTTAGGTGTATTTTATTTTTCCATAAGTGTCGTGATACTTTTGAACGGACGCGCAGGGAACAGAAAAGTGATGTGAAACGAATGAAAAATATCGTTGAAAACGAACGCGACATAGTCTCGTATTTCTCTGTCAACAAGTCATGAAACATTGACATCAACTAGAAATGCGGCCGCTGTTTGCAAATGATACGATGATAAAGATGCAAATGCGTATGCGAGCCGGTATACAGGCTTTATGCAAAGCAACGCGCTCTGTTGCATCTCTTGTGGCTGCATCCCGTGACCGGCTCATAAACTAACACATTTCGGTTTCCTTTGATCTGCGTGCACAGGTCACTCGTTGTTCCCTGGCTTTTGTAAACGCCGGTATACCGACGAGATCGCCCTAGGATAATTGAATTTTGTAATTACAGATGAATTTAATTACCATCAAAATTAATTACGTAATATAATCCTTCACGCCTAGAGAAATCAAAGACGCGGTCTGTCTTTTGTATTTTCGTTGCTTCGCGGTTTCGTCGTGATTATGACTCGTGAAATAGATCCCATGGTGTAAGTATATGTGTCAAGCAAGTCGAATTTGATCAATATGCATTTCGTTTATATTTTGTGCACACAGCATAGGGATCACGTCGGTATTTTTTAGATTTTATATTATGTCTGGATAAATAGCCTTATGTCAGAGTGTCAGAGTATCTAATATTAGACGAAGACAGATCTTGAAATTTTACTAGTTATTAATTTTTTTTTTTTCTACTTTCTCTTGGTATCTTTGATAAAATCTTATCTAATTATACGGATCATTAAATAAGAATCTTAGGCGTTATATGTATAAACCTCAGTATCTTACTAAGATAATTTGCATCTAGAGCGATACAAAAAATTAGTGATCAGAAAATTTTGTTACACAAACGATCTTTTCTTGCCATTGTAGGAGCGCGATTATCACGCGGAAGTAATGATTCGAAGAAAGAAAGATTGGTAGATCTCGCCGTCTATTGTTCGCCGCGAACGTTGTCATCAGCACGAACGTTGCGACAATAAAGATGCAAATGTGCATATGACACAGGCTGACGCCGCTGTAAAATATAATCCTGCGATTAGCGCCAGCTGAAACTGAAGTGGTTTCCTCGCCATAGACGATTCGTCCTCTCGAAACTCGTTTACGGTTTGTTTGCTCTGACCTCGTCTTTGTCAATGCATTTCGAACGCGGATCTAAAAGATAGTGACATAGTTACGAGAGGTCGAGATACAACATGGAAATGGCAAAACTTCGCTTTCAGTTATCTCGATACGCTGGTAACATCGATACATTCGGAAATAGTAATCTCTTTTCCTTCGATAAATTTTTGACGAAGAAATTCTAAACTCGCTTTTCCTTAAACGAATTACTACAAGTTCCGTTGAACCCTGACAAGTTATCCTCCAAAGTATTACAAAACCTAATTGATCTACGTATTTCTCAATCTCCAACACTGCTACATTGGTCTTTGGCAACACTCGGCTCAAGGAACAGTTTATACGTTCGACCACAATGATTTACGTGGCTCTCTGGATGCTGTTGGAAAGTAGGCCGATGATATCCAAGCCTGAAGAATCGCAACTCGCCAAGTGGATTACGGAATTACCGGTTTCGTGAGTGGTTGCTTCGAGTGGACGTTGCGATTCTTCCATACCCGGTACACGTTGCATTGTTACCTTTTCTGAAATAGACGCGTCCTCAAGATATCCAGCTCTCATAAGATTTCCTGCGCCAAGGAAGTTTTCTTCTGATTTTTCGTAAAAATTGCTTTATCTGAAGCTTTCTTTCTCGATAACGAGCAAATTGTATTTTTCACGTGAAAACGTAACATCGTTGAATTTCGTCGTTACGATCGTTTTTGCGACGAATTGTGTGTTTAATGTTGAACGAATTTAGTAGAAACTGGAAGACGACCATTCTATTTATTAAATTCGCTTCTAATCTCGATCATCGTGCTATTAAAATCTGGATCTATAAATTTATATGCCTGGATTTACAAATTTATATTTGGATTATTAGAAACAGAGTTTGAAGATTTTTACTTTGAAAAGAAGTAAAGAACCGTGCTCTGCAAATTGTGAACTGCGAACAAAGTAAAACTAAAGTGGAACTACTTTCGTATTCAAGTAAAAACTAAAGATACACGTATTTCTAATTTACGAAATATTGTATATTTCAACGTAAGAATAAAAATGCTGACAGATAAACGATCGTCTATTATTATATGCTTATTGAAACGAGGTCTGGATTGCTCATAATTAGACTGATAGCAAAAACAAAGGAAACGAAACCAGATTTTCTTGTTTCGTTTCGATTCAGTGAACATTGCCGAAGGATTTACTAATTGAATTGGCCTTTGAAACAGTTAGTTGTTATACATATCTGTTTTATACTCAATTCTCACGCTGCAAGTATTTACCATATTTCAATATCGAATATACGACTTCAAATTAAAGTTAGAAATATTTCCGTTTCTCAATAACCGTACCAATGAAAACTATACTTCACTGATAATATAGTTAGTCGGTCGGACTACGTAGAAGTCAAATTCCATCAACGTTCATCGTTTCATTTCTTTGAGAAATTAAAAATCGTTCATATATTCTTGTACTAAAATTAACAAATTTTTTTAAATCGTGATAATTAACTTTGACCTCGAGTTAATTAATTCTTCAAGAGTATTTTTGTCACGGACAAATTCTCATATTTCACGCAAAGCCATGTTAATGGAATTTCGATTTCCGAGAGTATCAAATACCACGAAAATTATGGATTTGCCGATAATCTACTTTCGACAAAACTGTTTCTCTTTAAACGCACCTATATGTTTCATAGTCAATTTCGTTCAAGTATTTATTATACTTCGATAAACAGTGCTCGAGTAGCTGAAGTGTCCGTTTTAAGAGAATTACGGGATGTAGGGCATCGACCAACCAGGCCAGTAAAAAGATCGATTTAATCGCGGAAGACCGTTTTTGCCTGGACAGAATGAATCTTATCGAGCGTTTCGCATTCTCATTATCGCGTAATCGTCGAGTTAAGCGTTCCGTCTCTGCGAATTTAACATCAGAAAGGAACTTCATGCGATTTTTTCGCAACGAACAATCATTTATTCATAAGGCAAACCTTGTTACACGGTGATCCACGATTCACAAAGTCAGTCGTACGCCTACTATTCATCTTAGAATGTTATTAAACGGATGAGAACTTACGCAATATCCTTCCAAGTCTCTTTTGGCGATTGATCGAACATGTAAAAAGATCGACCTCGCTATGGATGTACGATAATCGTAATCTAAAATTTCGAATATAAAACGGTATATCAAGTGGTATAGATTAGAAGAGATTAAAATAGTTGGCAAGAATTATATCTCTTTTGGGAATGGGTTAGTTAGGAGATAGCGGATACTTGTGCAATTTGTGATTTCGTATGCGTCGTATCGAAAATATGTATTAAATAAGATTAATGATATCAAGGAAGCAAATTACATGACGAATAAGTACCAATGTAATTACTCGAAGCTATCTAAAAATTATATTCGTTCTAATGTCTAAAATTACAGTGATACTAATATCTCGGATATTCTTTATCTTAAATTTCTTATAATTATTAAATATTCCTTAATAGTTAATACGTTGAGTACGTTCTGTTTCTTTTCACGACGCTCTGTATCCTGTTCATTGCGTTTATCTGTATACAGATTATCCTACTTAGTATCACTATATCGTATAGAAGTTAGAATGGAAGAAATTATTGTTAGATATGATGACGACTGTAATGAAAAAAGACATAGCAAATTTCCATAATCCAAAAGGAACTCTTTAAACCTAGAATTGTCGATTATTAATCCGATAATTAAACATTTTTCCTAAGAGTCTGAAATTCCCAAATCTCCATATTTTTAATACACCACAAATACACATAATTTCTCACTTTACAATCGTAAGCGACAAAAGTAACCTGACGTCTGACGACACGCGTGGCGAGATTAAAAGGCGCGGCAAGAGGGTGAAAGCTTGAAAAAACACTCGCGAGTAAAGCATTGGATCGTGGTTCGTCGCGTTGTTCGCGTGCGTTCGACCGGTTCCACGGCTGATTACGCCGTGGCAAATCGTGTCACGCTAAAACGCCGCCTTATGGCCGATCTGGCCGTTTCCTCTTCGCGGTATGCGTACAATAAAGCGCGAACCACGCTGATCCTCGTCACGCGCAAATGTGCAAATATTTGTCGCGGTCTCGTTCGTGCAATTGCGTTTCCATTGACGATCGCTTGGCGAACGTTTCACAGAGTTGGAAAGTGCCGTAATGTTTTGGCCCGTTGAACAAATAGGTCGAAGTTTAGGTCTCTGAATACATGGTTGAACATTGGTGACTACTATTTGACAAAGTTTAGGCATGTTGGTTTAAGGATTGGTGGATAGTGGCTTGTGATATTTAGCGCAACCGATATCATGGACGTGGTGTAGTTGTGGAAACTTGTTTGTAATTTAGTATTTAGTATTTAATTTTTGGTGTGACGAAGATTATTTGTAGTTTCGTAATTTTTAAGCTGGAAGATCGTTTGAGGGACTCGGTAGAAAAATAGTATGTGCCTGCTTTTTCCAGAAACGAGTTAATTGCAAGAAACGTAATATAAAATTCGTATCTAGGTATAGAATTCTCTTATGAATTTCGAGATTTTTATAAATACATTTTTATAAATATATTTCGATTAATAAATATATAAAACTGTTAGGATTTATATGCGTTATTATAATGATTTCAATTAGTTCTAAAGTAGAAAAAGAAACAAATTAACAAATAAACAATGAATATAAACTGAAATTTAAACATTTTCATACCTTAAGTGTGTTATATTAATTTCGATGTAATCTTCTGGTTGTACAAAAATGAATGTGAACAAACGTGAATTTCCTTTGATTTTGTGGAAGACGTTTGTGGTAAGAAATTTCAAGTTTCTCGGGTTGCAACAATTTTTTTGTCTGGACGTTTTTGGTGAAATTTTTAAAGTCACATAGAATCGAACATGCAATGTATAAAACATATTCCTATCCATAGCATATGTTCTGCGGTATTACCGTAGGAGCGCATCGAACGTGGGATTTTCCTCTGGTTTTCGCCAGATGTGGCTACCTTACCATCGGGCATTCATAAATTTATCATTCTCTTTCTATCTTTTCCCCCCGAAGATTTTTGTTTTATTATAATGCCGACTACTTACTATTCCATACCATTTCGTTGAAATGTACAATCTGTCCATATTCATTTTTCATTGATCAATCATGTGTTAAGCCACGCGTATAAATTTCATAGAATAATTTGTGTAATACAAAAATAGTGTTGAACTATAAAAATATGAGTAAAATATTATAGCAATTACCATTGATTTATATATTTAAGGAATGAAAGGGGGTATTGGCAACGGTAAAAAGTAATGCTTTTGCTACAATTCTATTGTATTTCACTTGGAAAATCGTTTTCATTAGATACGAAAAATTAGTTGAAATAGGTTACGTATTAGGGTTGTTTCAATGAGAAAAATGCAAAAATAAATTACGTTGCATCGGCCGGGAATCGAACCCGGGCCGCCCGCGTGGCAGGCGAGCATTCTACCACTGAACCACCGATGCTTGTGAAGAGTTCTTCTTAATAAAACTTTATTACAGGAGTCTGTATAAACTGTGAGACATAACCTATATTTCGTGCAATAAAAATATACAGATATAAAAGTGTATTTATAATAACAAAAACAAATTTGAACACTATTAACAATAACTGATTCTGGTTAAATCAATGGATGTATTTGTCATTACACCCCTATCTTCTTGTCATCAGTTACAAAAATGACATGTACATAAAAATGATACAAAATATGAGAAATAAATCCAAAAATCTTTTTCTCGAGTAACTTCAAGATACATTTATTCTAGCGTGTAATTTTATAATTAATTAACCAAATAATCAATATTCATTCATACAAACACTATACTTCACACGATGCTTAACAAATATATCGAAGAAAAAAAAAACACAAAACTTATTCGTCGTAAAACTTCATCGACGACAAGTGTTTTACAATTTTAATTGCAAATTATTTTCAAAATTACATTTTTGCCTCCCAACGTTAAAAACTGTTTTCACCCTCCGTTTGAGGCTATTGAACAGAAGGAATATCAGATAATAATAGATATTAAATTGTTCGAAATTTTTCTTTCGTTTTGTACGAAATAATAGACGCACAATGTTTTTTGTTTTATATTAGTTTATTGAATTATATACGAACATAATAATAGAAATAGAACGAAATGGATCATACCTAATTCAATAAAATAATATAAAACAGAAATTGTTGTGTTGAGAATTATGGATCTTTGAAGCCGAAATAATGTTACAGGAACACAGAATTTACACTTTTAATTAATTTTGAAATAGTTATACATTTATTTAATGAACGATTTCTAATATATTCATCGATACACATTTGCACGCGTCTCAGCACTTTCTTCTATACCTGACTGTTAACCGACTCAGCTGTTTACATTCATCTGTTTTCGAGACGCCGCGCACACATACTTTCACACACTGATACTCACATACAAGTATTTTTACTGCGCATTTAACCTATTCTAGCACAGAAAATTATACGTATCTCAATATGTTGTTCATCTATTATCACCTTATGAAACGAAAGAAACTTTTCGGACAACCTAATATATATTTGACAAATATCTCTTCAAAAATTACTTTCCGTACAAATCACATGAAAATGGACGTGTTCAGGTTCGGAAGGTTTCCTTGTTATTCACAGTATCGCTAGAGAGCTTCTCTCATCCCCTACTTATTACAAGAATCGCGTGACACAAAGCATGCGGTTGTAACGAGAGTGGTAGCTGTCGCATAATTGCTTCTGGTTGCAAGCCACGAGTCGGAGGCGGCTCGATGGAAGAAGAGCTTTAAGGGAGGATGAGAAGGTGAACAGAGGCTGATACGAGAGCTACTCGCTTTGCTCTGGTCTAGAGCCTAGTCGAACTTGAAATCCTCTTTGCCGTAAACGCTGGTTATCTCTAATCTCGCATCAGCTAGCCGAGATTCTCGCGATACGAATCGCGAGATGCGGAAGTTATCGGGTCACATGACGGGGCTGTTATATCCAGCAAGATAATCGTGACAGTTCTCGATTGTTCCATGTCCAATCTGGCATCTGACATTAAATAGAAGCCATTGATTAAAACGTCCTTTTCTGATGAACAAGCTTTTTCGAAACTTGATTGTCAATTTGATCGTGGACAATTTTATGTCCTGATTTTGGGTCAACCGATCGCAGACAACTGTCGCCAGGAAATTTATTGTAAGGTTAAAGGGTTGGAGTTTTATAATTGCGATAATTAACATGCGAAAGATGGTATCTTATGATGGGCGATAGGACTAGGGTTGTTTGTACCTTAGGGTTCAGATTAATTTGAATTGTAAATGATGTATAATGGTTGGTAATTAGTAGATATATAGGTATTAATGAGATAATTATGAGAGGTAATTGTATAAATATGTTTAACCTCGTTCTATAATGACAAACAGACGTGGTCTATAGTTCGGAGATTATACAACAAAATGTAGGGTGAATCGTTTCTTCAGTCTTGTTTCTTTAAATTAGGACTATTAAATATAAGTTATATATTTCAGAATTTCAATTTTCTTTCATCTGACACGATGTTACGATAATAAACGCCTAATGCTCACTGATATACTACTAAAGAAGAAACCATAATGCAAATTATTGTAACATAGAAAACGTAAAGATTCAGAGTGAAAGATTTTGACGGCTAACGCTTAAGAGGCTTATCGCACTGAATATTTCTATCTCTCCATCTTCTTTAAGTAGATACACAGAATGTCTATTAGTTGATACATTAATCTGTAGACTTTTATTAAGCAAGTTAGGCTTACTATCAGCGGCACCTAGCTTTTAAAAGCATCCTACTAAAATCAAGGATAAATCATCACACCTAAACCTAGAAAGCGAGTTCCGATCGATGACACAAATCCACTCTCATTTAAAATTCCAACAGAATCACCGAATCTCACCGACTGAGAACCTTCACCCAACAAGGAAAGACCTTACACGTCACAAACATAGACAGCCTAAAATCTTCACCCATATAATTCTTACTTTTTCAAATTCAACCTTCGAGTCGACTTCTAATTCCCCGTTTAAGATCTCTAATTCCACGAGAGATGACGATCGATCGGATTTACCGGTCTCGATTCTTTCGGAACGAGACTGGCAGATGGAGGGATCGCTTTCTAAATCTTCGAATAGAGAAGGCTTACACGGTCAACATCGCGATACAGTGTTCGAAACTCGACGCGATTCCATGTCCGCGTCGAATGCTGGCGAGACGACGGTGGAAGAGGAGATCTGGACAAAAGAAAAAATCACTCGGCCTTAATACGCGGGAGAATGGCCGTATAAACCGTCGATCCAGCAGTTCTGCTAACTTCCCCGTCAATCAGCGTAAGCCTCTTTTCGGAGCTTAAGACGATGACGATGGCGGATCCAGCCGAGGGAAAAGAAACAGCAGGTAGAAGCCCGTAAATGTTTTCGAGGATAATTTGGGCGGCGCGCGAGGAACGCCTCTCGAACGTGCTCGTGGTTCCGGGTGGTCCGTTGTTCGAATGAAAGGGATTTTTTGTCACTGAATTTGGTCTAATCGTAATTTGGCAGGAAAAGATAGGAATGTTCACATTTTCAGGTAATAGCAAATTTGTTATATTGCGATGGTATTACAAAGTGCCGTTTTTATGAAGTTCGAATATCGCGGGTTAATACGGTTTATTAAATTTGTCCAATTATCAAGCGCGATGAAAAGAATGAAGTTTGTTATGAATTATATGCTTTTCTTATGCGAATGTAATTATTATATCCTTCGGAAGACCGAATCTTTTCACTCGCGAGAAAAATTATATCTTATCATCGATATATCATTGATAAGACGCTACATACGGATAGAAAATTGACAGATTTATCAGAACGATCAACGTTATCTACGTCATTACACGATTTTACAATTTCTTATAAATTCTTTAAGTCGCCGATTTATCTTCCAAAGTGGCTAACAGCGAGGAAGCCGGGCAGATTAGGTCCCGATTCGATCCCTCGATCGAGCCATTACGCCTTTCGTTCGACAAAAATCCATCTCGACAAAAAACTTCCCAATCAGCCGCCCGTCGCGATGAAAGCTCGTCAAGCTGACGTCTGAAAGAGAAGTGCGCACTTTTTGAGCGTAAAAACACGCGTCACTTTGTCTTGCTCCGCTTTCCTCGATTATCTCCTTTGAGTAATTAGTCCGCGATATCTTGACGAGAGGTCGACGAACACCTCTATTAATCTCTCTTCAACGTTTCTATTCTCTCTGTAATAACCATCTACGAGATATTACATAAAATGCTCTTCTTGGAGCTTTTGTTAAGGTTCGACATTTGGAACAATCTCGATAGATTTTCACCTGTGAACCGACAATCTTCGCGTTGCAATATGCCGTTTATAGAAAGCTTCGTTCTGCTATAATTTGTCACAGGTGGCTTGTCCCAACGTTCAGCTTCCGGAAAATCTCGAGTCTGCCGTGGAGATCCGTTCCAGCCACTGGCTTCTTCGTTTTATTCTTCTCCTTCCTCTCTCCTTCTCTTTATTTCTTTCTCTCTCTTTGTCTACTACCATCTCGATGACTGTCTCTGTTCCCGTTTGGAAGATAAATGCGAGCGAACGAACGACGTCTAACGCTCGTCCTGAAATTTCATTTCGCTTTTTAACGATTATCCTTTTCCCTCCACCGCGAGTTTCAGCATCCGTAATCTTGCCCTCGGTCTCTGTAATTAAATCCTTCCGCTTTATTCCACCGGATTGCGACGGGATGTGTGCTTAAATATTTTTTGTTGCGTTCACGAGTTAGTTACTTGTTGAATGGTGATTTAATTACTCAGGAGAATATAAAGTTTATGGTCGATTTAAAGAGATGAGCATTGCTGTATAGAGATTTATATGCGGATGAGAATTTTTCTGTTTATATTTTTGCATATTTTTGTGTTTAGATATATTAACGCATTTTCTGCCAAATATGTTATTTCTCTATGGAACCTTCTTCTTTATTTTGGTTCAACTTCGGCCCGAATCTTCGTAGCTGACAAACCTTCTATTTGTAACGTATAATATCTTTTATTAATTATTATTATATTATAATACGAAGACGACAGACTTCTACGAAAATTCGTGCTTTTATGAACAGAAATGAAAGAATTTAACCTAAATGGAGATTTATTTCAGTTAGCTACTAAAAGTTATAACGAGAACTTTGTATTGTAGGTATTATGATGTATTTTATTTGCACTTTTAAACTTTGCACGAATACGTAGAAATTCGCAGACTGATTATACGTTGAACCAAAAATAAAATGTACGATATTATACGGTAAAAGTGAAAGTCCGCAGAAAGTCGTAAATTTGCTGCACGCGCGAACGCACAAATGTTTGTTCTAGAGAAATATAAATAAAGTTGAAAAAGATCATTTAAAACTGAAACAGCAGTCGATATCAAGATAAAGAAGACATATCTTTAGATTGATAACACAAAATGTGTTAACATTTTTATATTTTTATTTTATATATAGAAAAAAAATACGGTTCGTTAATTGTTTTAAGCTTACCTTTTTCATCGACATCGATCATTTTAACTTATGTGTTTTATTATACAACGTAATAATATTTTGAATGAGCATATTTGAAATATTCATGTATTACACTGTTTTATACATTCGTAGCTCCAAATTTTAATACGCAACAGGTAGATTGCGAATTACGAATAAAAAATTGACGATAACGAAGATCAACACAGGTGTGTCGATTAATAAATATTGAACCACATTAAACAGAATTTGCAATAAATTATTTGCGAATATAAAGTTGTCCGTAACTAAACGACATTCGGCTAAATGATATGAACATCTGCTGCTTTATTTAATATATATATTTGAATTTCGCACCAGCATAGATTTTTCCATCTTTCACACATACAGTGCAGTAAAAATTAATGAACTGAATCTAATTACTGACAGGTGCGCAGATTTCATAGTTCTCGCGAATTTCCTTGCTTTTCATGCAACTTTCGTAAATTTCATAATCTCTATTTTATAACGAAACGAAATTTACAGAAATCTAAAATTTCCAGTGTTTTAAACAACTTTCACGAACTATATAGACATCGTAAATGAGTCCTGGAAATGGAATAGTATAGCCATTCATATGAAATTTTGAAAAATCCTTTTTTTTTATTATTCTCTTTTTGTTCGAATTTAACAGTATTATTCTATACTATACCATTTCCATAAAATAGTCTTTGAATTGCAAAAAAAGATATTTTTTCAATTATTAATGATAAAAACAGCTTCTTTTATCGTAAAGAAGATACCAATGTACCAAAATTCGAATCAGTTTTACCGAAAATAAATACATTTATCGTTTAATTGGTTAATTACTTGTTAAAGTACAACGTTATAGGTATACAATCTATGAAATATCAATTTCGAAAATCTAACCATAATAGATTCTTTAGAAACTCCCCTCCAAAGATATTTGAATCGTGTTTAAAAATGTTGTTTATCGTTCTATATTGCATACGAACTGAGATAAATTGTACGCTGAAATCAAATAAGAAAATTGCAAAAATGAACAAAGATGCGAGGATGCTGAGTGTTTCGAACATCAAACAAATTTTCTCGTAATATGTCTCGTAATAGAAAAAAGAAAAAAATAGAATTGGCAAGATATTACGCAAAAGCTAAAAGAAACATACAAAAGATGAAAATCAAGAAACCCCCCTAATTATAACAGTTCGATTCGAGACAGGCTCATTAACGTCAGAGCCAATTTCGTCCGCGTAATATCGATTCTCTGAATTCAGGGTGGCCAAGTTAAGTTCAGGTGGTCGCGAATTAACGGCCGACGAGAATAATAACAGCTTGGATCGAAGATCGCCGCTAATTGCAAGGAAAACGCCGGCTCACGGAGTTTACGTTTCATCTGTCCGCCGAAAGTGTTTGTCTTCCGTCGCGGAGCATCTTCGTAAGAGCAGGAAGACGAGCGAACTTCTACCGAGCTCGCCTAGGAAAGTTGCTAATTAGGAAAACGATTTTCCTCCGATCTCGCACGAAATGAGTTGGATCGTGCTATCGTATGTTAGAGAACAGACTGGCTGTTTGATAAAATTATTAATTTTTGGGAGGAGTCGGCGAGTGAAAGTATAATATAATTAGATGATGTTAGAAATTTTTCTTAAAATTGTTTAACATGTCAGAAGAAACGGGACACGTAATGTTACAAAAAATACGATAGATATGTATGTATCGCATCGAATACTAGCTTAATATTTAAAATCGTAACCCGAAAATGCGCTTTTCACAATGTAAACTGATCCTCTGCGCAAAAATCCTCGGGTCAAAAAATGTCCTTATCTTTAATCAGTCCCGCTTCAACTTTGTCGATATGTGGTCGTATTTCAACAGATACGTTTCGTCTTAGCCAAACATTGAAAATTCATTATCGCATTGATCGCTTGCCCTTAAAATTGATCAACAAATAGCTTATTAATATGAAACCTCTCCAAAATGTATGTACACTCACACGCTTCTACACAAAGGACATCTTGTACACAACTACATTTCACAATGTCAAGATCAGAAAAACCAGAAGCACACACACTATCAGATCTATCCAACAGATAGATATATCTGCGTAACAACAGTGGCACAGAAGAAACACGTTGAGCGATCCAACAGTGGCCATAGATTTTTATTAACGCTGGTATCTGTTGCCCGTGCCAAGCAAGACGACGGGAAATGATTCTTGAACGGAATAATCTATTTTGTGGCAGACATATCGTGGATTTCCGCGATCCCTGTCGCGGACGATAAAGCCGCTTCCCAAACCACCACCACTGGCTGACCGATAACACGACATCGGATCGACGTTTAAACGCGAGGTCACGAGGACGAAGCAAGATAAGGTGGAATGGCTGAACACGTAAATGGCGCTAGTGCTGGTCGAAACGGATAAAAGGGTTCGATCAGGCCAGCATTTCAACTCGTATGCCGGATTATCCTCGAGGTTTCGCCGGATTACGGACGAGCCTCTCTCTTCGAGGGATCATCCGGTGGTCAGGCGGCTCTCTTCTACGTGAATCCATCCGTAGAGTGCTACCGACTTATCCACATATCGTCAATGGCTCGTTATTTTCTAGATTCTAGGGGAAATAGGGTTTTTTTTTCTCTCTCGATAGACTTCTTTGGAAAGAAGGGCAGTTTTTTGGGGGATAAAGATTGCTTTGAAGTGTTTTCTTGCCTTTTTTCTTTGTGTTGGAGGTGAGATGAGTATCGATTGGATGCAGTAAGATATTACCAATTTTATGGTATTTTATTTTAGAATTTTTTTACGAACTGTTGGGAAATCACGTCGAACAACTTCATTACTTAGAAAGCAAAAATAGGTGATACCTTCTACGATAAATAAACTTATTGTGTCATTGGCATACACTTTTTAGTGTATAAAATGAATCAGTTTCTTGAAAAACAAATGACTTCCTTGCTTATAGAATTGATCAGTATAAACCCAGAGTGGTGTATATTATTTTAGCCAAGTTTTTAATTAATCAGTTTTAAATTTCAGTCGAATGATATAATTTAATTGAAAATAACCGTATTATTATTTTAAATTGAATCGTAAAAAAGGTTGAAGGAATACAAATATTTTCGTAATCCCCACATTTTCTTGTTTATGATTTATCGCAACGTGTAAATGAATTTGGGAGTAATTCTCGACAAATGAAAGCAATTTCGACAATATACGGTGTTCATTAAGTATGTAATTTCTTCTAGAACATTTTTTAACAGTAGAAGAGCACCATTGCCATTTTTAGGATCATTATCCAAACTTAAAATTATTGCGTTTGCATTCGAACCGTTCTAAAATAAAGATTATGTAGTTAACTAAGCATATCGAAAAATAGATTCTATAATACCATTAATTCGTCAGATAATTCGCAATCAATCAGTGAATTGCAAAAATAACTAATTTCAAGTGATCTTTGATTAATTGTGTAGCGCCACATGAATCAACGAAAGATTCGAATCGAAAGAGACTCATATCGTCGTGCCTTGGAGTGCCAACGTTGTTTTGGTTTGCTAGGTTCAAAGTTAATCGAACTGCAGGCAAAATATTATCGCCGATATTTGTAATCGTCAACCGGAGTTACATTTGAACTTTTTGTAACAACACTGGTCGATATATGCAAATAGACGAACGTGCTCTTTAAGACAGTCGAATAGCGAGCGTATAGTTGAACAGTAGCATTGAGCGGATTACAACCGGAATGCACTATCTCTGTACTTGTACTTAAGATGATTTTAATATAATCGACTATTATAATTTTATCACTCGTCTCTTTAATAGACCAATCAACACGTTTAATATACGCCTCAGTCGCTTAATACTAAAACGTATCTAGACTTTCAACAAATTAGCAAGCAATTTGGTTCAATTTACACGGTTTGAAGAAGCAGATAACAGTTAAGTACTATTACGTTATTTGTTAAACTCGTTAAGAAGATTCCTTAAGTGGTTCGAACGAAGCTCTGTCTTCCAACATTCGATTGTGAAATTGACTAATGCTAATCGATCGATATTATCGTAAATCCATAATCTTCTTTACTCAGTTGTAACGCATTACCTACTTGTATTTCTTACTTAGACTTCTCTTTGCCTAAGTTGTTAGAGCTGAGATTTGGAAATGGAATAACAATCTCGATAACTCTAGATTATTCTATCTCTTCCAAAATGATATACATAGACAAATTTAAAAATATTTCTACTCGCTATTTCGAGGTAAAACTTTACAATGGATATAGCGAATGAAAATTTTGCCCGACTGTAGAAGATTAAGCCTTACATTTTTTGAAATTTTGTTGGGCAGTTGAACGATATTTATAGAAGATAAAAATCTTAAATGACCAAAGAAAGTTAAAATTTGAATTTTTCCAAATTTAATCAACTCACAGCCATCTGGAATTTACTGACTATTACTTATTGTTGGAATACAACGATATTAAAATCATAGATACAAACAATCACAGACACCTACACAGGCATTTGAACAGGACACTTACACAGGTCATACTCATTAGTGTATAGAGAGGGGGGTTCAAAAATCTTCAAGGGATCATGGGTCATTACCTACAGTCAGTCTGAGAGTAACTAGCCAACTGTCAACAATCCATAAATTCCTTACCTGCATACTTTGTTAATGACTCACTTATAAGTTAAATACATTTGGTTCTATAGTTCTGTTAAATAAATGTCACCGAATATTATTTTAACATAAACATTGTGTCTTCCACAGATTATTCATCTTAATTTTAAGATTAAATTCGAACAATTATAAACACATTTATCGTAAAAAAAATATTGATCGTTAGCTCGTACGACGATCTACATCGCAATAATAGTGATAAATTCATAAAAATTCTTTCAATACCTAACATAATTCTATACTTTTCTAATTTCCTCGTCTTTCTTCTTGAAGGCACGTGAAAACATTAGAGCCATCGATCTTCGAAGAATCCCTGTTTCTTTAATGTATTTCATACACGTCGAATGTGTATCCAAAGTTCTAGACTTTGGTGGTTTGGCGAAGAGTGAACGATGGTTTCGCTCCATTTTCAACACGTCTAGCCTCGGTATTGTATCCCGAGTCTCACTGGAAAGTAAAACCGAGCGGCGGACGTCGACACTGTCAATGGCCTTTCAGTTTTTACTGCAACTCCTTCCTCCGCCACGTTACATCGGGAAATTTTTCATAGATCGTAGATATCACTTTCATCCATTTTAATGAGGCAGACAGTAAGGGACTGTAATGAATATAAATCGATGTCTAATCCGCGTGCAACAAGGTAAACGTGAACTTACTTTACTTTGAGAACGTTTTATACATTCCTGTGCATTGTGAGAATATTCCAGAGGATCGAACAAACCTGTACGTGTAATTATTTTTTGTCGTGATTAGTTAGCTTTTATAATCCTCCTTTCATGATCATTTATGCTACAGGTACCGAGAATCTTCTGCGTTTTTCATTCTTGTCTCTTGAGGTTAGCTGAAGCGCCGATTTCTTCACTTTGATTAAAATTATTGTTACTCTTACGGTGCATCATTGTGTTTTAAATATAGTTCTTTATCGAATGCAGAAATGTAGCTAAAAAATATCTAGAAATTCAAAAGAAGTGTTGGATAATTTTATTTTGAAGCAGCTACCATTCAAATTGCAAATTTCTCGATTATATACCAGTATCGAATATCCTACTAATTTTGTTATTAAATCGAAATTAATATTACAATACAAGCCACGTTATTATCTATCATAATTTTCTTTATTTCGATAGATCTTTTACTAAGAAGCGATGTAAAATGAAGAAATTCTAAGCTTATTTCTTTTCAAGTTACTATGTTCCATGTAGAAGCTAGCAATAGATGCGAAATTCCTAACACGTAGCGTACCAAAATAGAGAATTTCTTACTACCGTACAAACTACAAATTATTTCTTTACCTATCATCTTAACAATATCTCAAAAATTATCCAATTGCTTCAAAATATTTCTACATCGTTATTCTTGCTGATCCTACAAATACCCATTACTTGCACAGATATCTCTGAAAACAGCTATACAAAGTCGTCATTCTTCGAAACATAGCAACACACCACTACGTAACTACGAAACACGAGAGAAAATCGCAGAAGTAACCGAGAAACAGCAGAGAAAGCAAAGTTTTTCAGTGCTCGTTCTTCGGTCTCACGATCTCCCATCTCGTTACACGAGAAACGAGCAACACGGAATCGTGATTGCGAAAAGTCAGCTCGTTTCGAGCGTCGAGTGGACATCTCGAAGAGATTTGCAAGCAAACGGGAAGAGAACCAGTCCCGTCAGACAGCTCCGGAATTTAATATAGCCTCGTTAGATCGAAGCATGGCACTCGCGATGAAAGAAATCGGATCAGGCCGACCGAGTCAAAGTGACAACGTCTCTGTGTACACGCTCTCGCTGGGATTAATCTTCTCGAATCGAGCAATCCCTCCAAGTGGTTCCCGCGGGAACGTCTGCAACGATTCGCGAGACTATAACACCGTAATGCGTTTAAGCACTTTTTCTCGTCGCTGGTTATTGTCGTTCTATGAATGCGGCGAGGCAGAGAGAAAGTGACGGTGAAGTTGCTTGGTGCGATAAGTTTGAACGTCGATGAATCGGTTTCAACGAAATCGCTTAAAAGGATGCTGTGTGCACGATGATATACGAAGCTTTCTGTGAGAAAATTGAGAAACTTCGTTAGTATATTTGGATTGTTATTCCAAATAGAAAATATTGTACACGTACACTATTGGTTGGTTCGCTTTTGATTTTGAGTTATAAAAATGTATTGACATAAGGTACAAATAATCAGACTCGTTCAAGGTACTTTTGCTGAATTTTGTTCTACGTATTGTTCTAAATAACTGCAACGTTTCGTTAACTGAAATCGTGAAACATCGATGAATTATTCCTAATGCTAACAGCAGTTCCATTCATGTTTATTGTCGACTGTTCGCTCAACCAAGCTCCCCATTTACGTATCCTTGATTTATATATAAAGAAAAAATACGCGAGAAATAGGTCTCTTAACTAATTCGCTGGATGTCTGTGTATTTCGATCCATACTTTAACAACTCGGTTAAATCGATCTGATGTTTACATAACATTAGGTAAATATAAAGGATCATTTGTATTAATATATTCGGTTATATGTTTCACGTGTTTTTATAAGTACATAGATATTTATGTATATGTATACATTAAGCTACGTACATAACCAAATTCAGCGATACAACCAGTTTTGACATCAGAAAAGAATTTCAAACCTTCAAGATACTTTCCCGGTGCGGTCGTGCCGACAGCGAGTGGAGTTATCGGCGGATTCGCGACAGTTCACTGTCGAATTTGCCGCGAAAATAAGAGTCGTTCGATGTACGATGTTTCTTAAAACACTGGTAACGTGTCTCTCACAATGCTGAAGGGATCGACCCCGTGAGAAATACGAAAAGTCTCAGAACATGTGGAAATTGGACGATATTGATTTCCCCCGAGGTACGTGTGTAAAAAGTGGACAAAGAGTGGAACGAAGCGACAGGAATATTTTATGATATCAGTCAACTTCTCCCTTGAATGAATATCAAGAAAGGAGAGAGGAAGAAGAAAGAACGAAGTAAGGAAGGCCACGCAGTTTATGGAACGGAAAAGCATTTTCTCGAATATTAAATGCGTTTAAAACTCGTCACGATAGAACTACTACCCCATTTCACGCCAATTTCACAATGTTTTAATAGATTTAACATATTCGAACGTGCAAGTGAAATTTCAATATGTTTTATATACTACGAACAATATATGCGTTGCAATTATTGAATTCAAATAATTAATATTTTTTAACAATATACGCTCCGCGATATTTTCTCGGTAGCAGTAGGAATCTATAGTATAATGATCAAGGTTTTAATTGATACATGGTTTATTGGAAAATAGCAATTCGTTGAAGCACAACTAATGTCGAGTTCGATAATTGCAAAAGTACGAATATTTCCGTGACTCGTACATAAAAGTACAATATATAACAATTAATACAAATATTGTTAAGCCCTATACAGTTTCAATTAATATATCAAATACATCTTTCTATAAACGTTTTTAAACAACTATAGTATACAACTTACTAACAAAAAGACGTAAATGTTATCATAATATAAATTGGTTTCTAAAAAAAAAAAAAAAAAAAAAAACTAAGCTGCGATTATTCCGACTCTCAAAGTACAAAATTATTCACAAACAGATCTGCATTTAACTAATAAAACCTGCAGATAGATTTTATGATTCAAAAATTACTAGGAAAAGCACGAATCTCGTAAAGCAACCGCGTATAAAGTATCCGAAGTGGAGAAAACATTGGAGGAATGCAAATACCGAGGAAGTCAGCCATGAATAAAGATGTTCGGCGCACGGAAGTTCCCGGAATCGGGTGGAAGATCTGGCAACCGGTGATTTCGGCGTCGCGACGTCCGCCGTCGTGCAGCGTCCGTGACGGGGCCACGTCGATCCCGCGGCCGTGACTCACGTTAATGCACGGTTTCACGGGGTTTTTCCTTTTAATAGTCGCACCATGGCTCGCCGCGGGCGGTCTCGCACGCGATTTGCATCGAGGATGTCCGTTTCACGTGCCACGTGGCTGTTTCACCACGCGACTAACGCTGTTACCACCGTGGGACCTACTGCGGAGCAGAAATGACGGCTGTTTCGCTAGGGCAACTATATGCTTGGTAAAATATTCGTCGATGTAATTGGAAATGAAGCTGCGGACAAGTGACGGATCGTTTTCGAGGGATTTTGTAATTTCGAATCGAGAGCTGTTGTCACGTTTCGTGCAGAGATCTTTGCGATATTTTTGCTGCAGGAACTTTTACTATAATTTCTCTGAAAGAGTAAAAGGAGGAAGGTATCAAGATTTTAAAAAAATGTGATACTATGACATAGATTTTTTTAAATACAAGAAAGTACATAAAAATATATGTATTTTGTATCATATCGAAGAAGGTACATGGAATCGGTTAGGGTTAAATGATGTACACACATATATCGGAGATTTATTTGACGTTTAAGTTAGATTCTTTTATGTAGAATCTAAATTTTCTTGGCTTATAATAAGGTTAAGCAGATTATGATCTAATTCGAGAAAGAAGAACAGGAATTAATAATTGCTATGAAAATAATATTGTTTGATCTATGTGCGGCGGTAGAATGTCACACGAACGACAAGATAATATTTATATACGCTGGGATGTAAATTTGAAGTTACGCAGAGTTATGTGTGTAGACAGTGCATGGAGTTTTATCTAATGAAATCCCTGAACAAGGGAACATAGAGATAAGAGAAACAAGCTACGCGATAGAAAGATGAAAACAGTAGCATATTTCGTACCATACACATAATAATTTTCACTCCTATAACTGCAATAACGTTCACTAACCAAAAATTTGGTTGTAAAAGGCTTGTATCTTACAACCGAATAAATTGATCCTCTTTCAAACCACCATAAAAACCATAAAAAGAAAGAAAAAAAAATCAATAAAGTTATACTTGTCATATTTCCCCTCTGTAATATTCATATAATCATAGACTTATTTATCGAAGGTCAAAGCGACTCTTGAAAGTCGAAGCCAGTGGAGTTTGACGCTCGCACGGAACGAAGCTCTCCACGCAGTGTTAATTTCCGCTTCTGCTAGCTCGACTAAAACCGTGAGCTCGTTTAGCAGTTCATTAGCCACGCCGTTCCTCGAACGGCAAATTATGCAAAAGGCAAAGCAACTCGGCTCCTCTTTCCCTTATCCTTGAACGACGATGGTCACGTTCCAAGCCGCCTAGACTCCCGGTATCTTGTTCACGATCTTCGACGTTCGCGTCGCGGAGTCCCAAAGGCGGAAGTCGCAGCGTTACTGCGCTGTTGAAAATCTCTTCACGTGTCTCGAATAGTTCGACGCTTTTCCAAAACGCTGTAATTTCGTCGTACACTCTTGGGAACGATCGTCGTCCATAATTTGTATTGTACTTTGATTTCGTCGAATTTGAACGCATTAGGCTTGAGTTTGGCGTTTTTCGATTTGAAGATTGTACGTAGATTCGTTTAAAAAGGAGTAAAAATGAATTCAGAACTCCTTTTCCAAAATTGAAATGATAAAATTGAAATATCGAAACATATTCTAATGGCAAAAGAGCTACTCCGCTTGATAAAGTTATTCTCTTCTTTCGTATGAAATACAAAACGTTCTACAATGTTGTATTGAGTATTTCTAATTATTAAAAACAGGACTTCTTAGGATTTAGAACTACCTATGAATTTACAAGTTTAGAACTGCTTATTAAACTTTAATATCCTTTCCGTCAGTTCTTGAGTAGACTGCTTCCTTTCTGCATGATATAATCCAAATTTGAGATATGATCATACATAAACATTGAAACACATTATAATTATAAAAGATCTAGTTCGTTTCTTGTGAATTTGTTACGAGTTATCCTCTCCTTCTACATTGAATACAAAATGTTTCGCAACGTTGTTATAAGATTTTCCAAATGATCAAAAACGCAACTTCTTACGAACTGGAATTCAGAACTATTTGTAATTCGTTTCTGACAGAGAACAACTAATTGATTAACCAAAATCATCGATACGAAATGCGCGAAAATTAATATAACCTAAATCATCGGCACGGAATTCAAAAACAGCAACGAACTCGTGACACAATTTCTAGAATAGATCAATCGTTGGCTGGAAACGTTCGCAGAGCGACAAACAACCGAAACTGAGCGTCGTTCCTTTTGAGATTCGCCGTGCGAAATTGCGTTTATGCGGAAGGTGGCGTAGGATGTGGACGACTCGCGGTGCATGATGCATCGTTCTTCGTGATTTAAGTTGTTCCGCCGTATGCATTTGCACCGTGCCGTATTTATTATTGTCTCTCCAGAGGCGGACATGTTTATTATGATTGCCCGCCCGACACGCGGCCCGCGCTCCTTTGAGCTTTTAATTTAAGCACTGCCGGTAGTAACGTTGACTCGTTAATGGGATACGATTCTTGCCCATGAGATTTAAACGTCTTCGATAAGTGCACCGTAACTGTACCCTTGGTAATGGACGTCGTACATATATCCTTGTGACCAAATGGAAAACCCACCGGAAGATACAGTGGAATTGATTTTCAGTACGCCTGCAGACTTCGAAATTTTGAAACTAGAAGGGGCGAAGGAATCGTTGGAGAATAAGAAATTTTACGATGCTAAAATGGAATAAGATTAATCTTAACCTTCTCGCTATAAGACTTCCAGTGTTGAAGGTATTTTTGAATATGCAAATTTTCTTCAGAAGAAATAATTCTCTACGAGTTTCTCTTTAGAAAGCAAAGCGTGTTAAGAACAAATTTTATCGTACGTTTTCGTTTTATTTTCATACTTGGAGCAATCTATCGATTATTATATGTATGTAGAATAACTTGTGCTCAGTCTGAAATTATCCATGTTCAAATAATACAAGTACATTCAAGAAATTTTCAAACTTCCTTTTTTTCGGAAACGAAGCCCCTGACAAACAAATTTTATTCTACATTTGCGACTCGTTTTTTCCACGTAAAATAACACCCTAGCCAGTGTAGTTATAGTTTTTGTTCAAAACTGCAAAAACAAGTAAAACTATCAGAGAAAAGAAGCACTGTCCAGTCGTAGGAGAAACTTTTCATGTTGCTATGATCGAGATCCCAAATACATTATATTTAGTACCCTAACGTCCTGTTACTTCTAAAGAATCTAAAAGATTCTTTAATTAATTAATTAATTGTAGGTGAAAAAGATTCGAAGTGCTTGATACGGGAAAGGTTGATATATAAGTTAGTTTCAAGTAAACTCGTTTGGTTGCTTGGAAGAGTTAAGGGTGTTAGGGTACTGACAGTAATAGGTGCAATATTTTCTCGTAACGAAAACAGAGAAACGATGGAATTAGTGCTTAACCGCCTTCAAATTGACGTCTGCAATTCTTGTTGGTTTTACGAGCTGGTTCTGAACGAAGAATTAGCGCTGGAACGTGACTGTCGATCGTAATTTGCAAAGTATGATTTCGAACGGACTATTGTATTTAACGAACAATTTAATTAAGTCGGCCTTCTACCGCTGAAATAAATTAACGTGAAATTTGAAGTCACAGATTGATAACAGAAATTATAGAGATACGAAGAATGAACGTTTGAACGTGAGCGTCCATCTTAATTTGCGAAGAACGATTTCAAATATATTATCGTGTTTAATGAGAAATTTTACTACATCGATTTTTGTGTATTTCTGGAATAAATTAGCGTGAAATTTGAAATCAGAATTTAATAGCGGAAATCGTAAAAATGAAGGATTAATGTTTGAACGTGGGTGGTGGTCGTAATTTATGAAGAAAGATTTTTATCACATCATTGTGTTTAGTAAATTAGCACGAAATATGAAGTCATAGATAAATGACTGAAATTATACGAATACTAATGGCTGACAGATAATTTAGTGCATTTTCTTGTATTTTCCAAACATATTTTACAAGAGTGTAGATACTCGTGGATGATTTAACAATGTACGAACCAAATATCATTTGGTTCAACCATTATCTGCAATTGTAATATAAAACATAGACGTAATTTTCTAACAACCTTTTAATCATTGCATGAAAGTCCAAATCAACATTTTTTTATTAAGGTATCTGAAAACATCACGAAAATGTCACTATTTTGCCGTAACAGTTAGCAATTAATCCGCTTCAAACGAAAGTAGCATTAGACAATCGAGTCAGCTTGCTAGAAAAGACGTATCAAATTAATCATACTTCCAAATGACGTAATACAAAATTAAGAAATCCAAACAGGACCACGTTTCAAGAAACTTTTTAAAAGGTGCAATCACAACGAAGAAAAACCAATCAATGACTACATTTCCCGATAAAATTAAATATCAACTATAAAAGAAACGTAAACCTTACCAACTTTGCTACATAAATTCCACCACTCAATATCGTCCAACAAAGCGAAACGGTACACCATGTTAATGACACTAACGAGACAAACGACGGGTAATCTCTGGCGTTCCATTGGCCAAAAGTAAGTAACGTTCCTTCGTGCTACCCCGACCTGCGAAAGTTGGCTAATTTTCGTCGCTCTGACGTAACAAGATCTAGCGTAATTTCCTCGCTAACCACCTGCGGAAAATTTGATACGCGATACCATAATGAACCCGGTATTCTGCTCGCGGAAATTAATGTTTACGCCGCGACTTAGCGGCTGCAACCCTCTGTACGGTGTTGGCCTGGCGTGAAGGAAGGTGTAGAAACTACGTAAGTAAAGCCTCGTGCTTTATACGCGAGCTGCCTCGAAAATTCCGCGCACGATTTGTTGCGAGGCTAAGAAGCCTCGATCCCATCCCTTACACGTCCTTGTCCCAGCTGCAACCCGCTACCAAGTTACGTTGATATGCAGAGTACGAACGCCAATAAACTTACGTCAACCGTAAGTTGTCACCGTTGCTCACTGTGAACACGTTACGTGGATAACGAGCGATGAACACAGTTGGACGTAGTTGTTTGATCGTGTTTAGGATCGTTGATAGGTTACCAGGCCTGATGGTGAATGCAAGCGGATGTTAGTAAATGGTGAAATTGATTTAGGAATTGCGATTTTCTAGTAGAAAGTGATAGTCGATTAACAATGGATTCTTTAAAAGAATTCATTACGCTTTTGTATATCTTGTGTGTGTGTGATTTGTAAATTACAGTTTGTGATACTCCTCAACCGTAAAACTACAACAGAATGTTTTTCCTATTAAGGAGAAACGGAAAAGTATATCTGGAAAAGTATTACCGCCTTAACTAAAACGTAATCTCAACAACTCGGTCATCCAACACCATAACAGCTTTTGTAACAACCGTAGAAAGGAACTCTCACTTAAAGGCAAGAAGAACTCGCAATCATTGTATCAATTATCCACAAAGCATTTCTCGAACGTTCTAAACAACGGGAGGTCACATTCCATCCGTTCTCCGATCGAATAGAAATGCCGGCAAGACATCTCAGTCATCAATTGTCGGTGTCATTGGAAATACGCAAGAGATCAGCCGCGAGCATCAAACGACTTTCTAATTCGCTTTGGATTCACCTCGGCGAGAATAGCCGGAAGCTAAACGTTTTAGTAATGGGCTAATTAATTAGCATAACGCCGCATTAGGAAGAAGCAAGTGACCGGTACGCGATTCTCGTGTCGCACGTCACGAGGCTCGTCATCCCGTCACGGAATGCCATTCGTTAAGGCAACCACGCTGGTCACGTTCGACTTGGACGGTGCATCGATCATGAAACGTGAAAATAGCCGGCTGTCATGAACGGGACGCTGTCATTATCGGTGACCCCTCGTTGATCCCGCGACTGTCAACGATGTTTTCCGTCCGCGTTCCGTTGCAAGCTGAACGAAAGCCGCTTTTGATCCTTCTCGCCGAGTCTTTACACATTCTTTACGATTCATTTATAACGCAACGCCACGCTGTTTTTCTTTGCTTTATTTTTGGTTTTTATATCCATTTTGTGCGTGACTGCGTTGATGAGTTGGTTGTTTGATCGGATGGTTTCGATGATGGATAGCCGTTTCGGTGACATAAAACATAGTAGGGGTTTTAGTGGTGTCAGAAGCAGAGAATGTCCATACGCATTAACATTCTTTAAATTTGAAATAACCAGAGATTTATGTCGATAAGTCACTAAGTATTACAATAAGTATTTTATAATAAATATTCAAGAAAAACATTCGAAGTTAGAATTTTAAACGAAACATCTGAAACTCGGTAAACGGATAGATATAGGAATGAGGTAGGAAATTGAGCGTCGTAGTTGTGAATGAAATACGTACTGTTGGTATTTTCGTAGTCTTATCGTTACCGTTGTTCGTGCCAGTTCAAGTGCTATCAGTGTTGTCCTTATCACGATTCAAGTTTGTTACTAAGTTCGTGGTTTATTGACTTGTCCTTGTGTTATGAAAATGCACATTCGAACTTCCGCTCCTCTCGTGTATTTCGGTAGTAGAATTTGCTAAGTAAACACATATATCTCTTGTGTTCGTTCTTGTACTTTGATTTCATTGAATGACAACAATATCGAAGTATAAGTATAATACAATAGTTTACCAACAAACTAAATCACTCTTTGTCGCAATGGGTGAACAATTCACTTCCAATTTCTCTCTTTCTCTTTTCTTTCGTGCATTCAGTTTCTTTTTTCTATTTTTCTTTTTTTTTTTTTTTTAAATAAAGGACAACGCCAAACTCCTAAAATTTTTTCTCTACTTTCAATCGCGTCGAAGAATGGTTGAGACGCTGGGGTACGAGAGCGAAGGCGGGAATTTTAATTTCGCCATGGTAGCTGGGGAAATTCGAGGGCACCGTTGATTCAGGCAATGTCCTCGTAACGGAGGTGAGAGCCGCGAAAATTAAGGCTCTTGGCCGAGTATATCTTGTCGAGCGTGCTGCTCGCTACCACTGTACGAACGCGAAGCGAACTGTAACTTGTTTACTTAATGCAAGTGCCCATTCACTTTCCAAGTGTCCTCCAGCACGCTGTACTTTCGCGAACGCATACGGAACGGTAGTTTGGCGTCCTGGTGCAGTCGGAAGCTCCTTTCCGTTTGCTGGAAAGTATCTGCAGCTCCCTCCGCAGTCACTCGTTACAGACGATCGTCTACTCTAGTGATCGCGTGAAAATTATCCAGCGTTCCCATGCTTATCCGTTTCTTTCTAACGAGTACTCTTTAGGTTCGCTTAATCATTCTTCTTCCTTTTCTTCTTCTCCTTTTTTTTCTATATTTTACATTGCATCAACGGCGTGGTAATTAGCGACACTTAATCGTTCATTTTAGATATTTCATATTCAGACTAGAGATTGTGATATTTGTAGTCGAAGAATATATAGCGGAAGAACATGATTGAATTGTGAAAATTGTTGGATGCAAAAATACACAGAATGCGCGTAAAAATGCGAAAGTATATAAAATAGAATACTCGGTGTAATATTTATTTTGACCTTCATTTTAGAACGTATTAAATGGATACAGTAGATCATGTTAAAGTATAATTGCGTCACGTAATAAATTTCCGTTATTATTACTGGCGATTGCAATTTAATTGGACAAGTGCCAGTTGATCACTAAATAGAATCTATTGTTTCACTTGAAATAATAATTATAATTCGACACTGCTACACGTGTCATAATATTGACAATTCTCATTTTAGTACAGAATTGTTATTTTAATATCTTAATAACAATTGTTTCTCAGTGATAAAAGAGAACATGTTTTTTTCGAGTACTCGAAGTTCTTCATCTAGAGATTTGAGAAACGATTGGATATTAGATACGGATAAGATTCATTCGCGAGAAGAGAATCCTGCGGCGATCATGTGGTGAAAATCTGCTTAAATTTTATTATGGTCGTAGTTCGTATGATTCTGTCGTTTCTCGAAGCAAGCAGTTACGTAGAAGTTATCGCAGATTGCACGCACTTGCGACGAGATTTTATTGCGTCCAATCTCCATTCGGCGTTATTATTCTCAAAATATAGTCCATCGATACGAGCAAACTTCCACGCTTCTAGTTTCCACGTATTTCGCGTTCGTTGGCTCCCCAAGATATGAAAATCGAGAAACGAGCCGTGGAAAAAATAAAATATTTAATTGTTCCACGGTTTCTTTTTACTGTTTGCATTAATTTTCCTTAATGATTAACTGGTACACCTTATTTCGTCTCGTATCTTCGAACACGTGAGATTAATATTCTCCGCAATTTGTGAAATTAATTTCTTTAAATTTCCACAACGCATGCAGATTTAAAGTCATATTTTATTACGGATAGGAAGATAATTAATAAATTCATTTGTCTTTTCAATTTTTAAGTTTCATCTAACGATGAAAGACAGTTCTACATATTCTACGAGTTCTACGTATGACACAGTTTAGATTCGAGATTGTCGAAACACTCTACTCTATATAAATACTTTATAAAGTGTAAAACTAAACTGCACATTTAGTCATAGTTCTCGTTATTCATATCTGAGATAAAACACTTCTTTATTTAAATTGTAATAAGGACTATAAAATAAAAATAAGAATATTCCTTGAAATATTCTTTAATGATTTGTATTCTGAATTATATTATTGTTAGTTCTGGCTCTCTTTATTCCACGTAAATACTTCATGACTACTGACGTATACTCATATAAGCTAAAATATTTCTTACAACTATTAAGCAATAAATTTATACAATCATAAATAGAATTCCAAAGAAGTACTACAAAGCACGGTTTACTAATAAATTTCTTGTAACCCTGACTCTTAACTTGACTCTTGACTTAAATGGATTATTAACTTGCTAGCGAGCGACTATCTCGTGTTTATAAATTTATCGCCAGTCGAATTTAACCCCGATGTCGAGGCATTGACGTGTAACGTTATGGATTAATACAGTCAGCTTGGATTTTAGAAAGCTCGGACGCTAATTACGTATAAGCGGGGTCGTTGTTTTCGTATAATTAAAACTTGTGCCCTAACGAAGAATACTAATCCGTCGGTTATGACGATAACCATACGCATACTGTCTGCCGTCGCTTTTGTTGCTCGCAACGCGTAATTAGCAGGTTAAATCATAGCCAGCGGATTATTGGACTTCGTTCCGTAATTTCCATGAGAAATTTTCATCGGTTCGATGTTGAAAAGCGAATCTCGTTCTGTCGTGAATGTCAAATCCGGAATAATTAGTTGATGAGAGAAAACATACATATGTGAATTATATATATATATATATAATAACAGATTTTTCAATACGAAAATATCGCAGACGTCGAGCCAAGATTTAAAAATCTTGTTGTTTATGTGTATATTGAAAAAATGGCATTAATTTTTGTGACGTGTAAATACCGAAGAGAAAGAACAACTTTTGTCTGGCAAATATTGAAAGAAAAACGAAGTCAAAAACGTATTTTATTTCATTGCTTGTTTAGTTTGTATCCTGGTTTATTTATACGGAAAACGCATCATTTTTCTGTTGCGTTGTAGAAAGATAAATATTAATATTGATATTTGGTATTGATTTCTATTATATTTTTAAATAATCGAATCGCAGTACAGTCGAATTGATCAATTCTACTTTCTACTCACTTGTTTAAGTGCATTGCTGATGTTCAATTTCTTAAGGAACGATTGACTTATCTCTACAAGTTTACTCGTTGCAATAACATACTATAAAACTGAACTTACGTATTTCTACCATTCTATAAATCAAAAAGAATTTTTCAATTCCATCTTGTTTGGAATATCCACATCATTAATCGACGAACAGTCTGACGCTAATTACACGCAACTCATGTTGCGACATAATAGCACAAATACATAAAGATTCTTACGAAAAGGAAACGCTATCTTTTACGATTCCCGCTGTAATACGACGCTGAGAATGATAAATCATGGCATGGTCAAACCGGTTCACAACACTAACAAATTTTGTTCTACTAACGTACTCGGTGTGCTGTTTGTAACTGAGAACGTTGCTTTCCAACTATTTGTATCGTTTATCCATCAACTGTTTTATTGAAACTTTATTAATCGAGTGCTACACATGTTGAAAGATGAGTGAAATCGTGAATAGTGAACGCGGAAATTGAAGATAATTCGTGTACAGTTTTGTCAAAAAAGAATTTTTTCCTGATCCGTTATGCAGGCTACGATGAATTGGCAAATTTGTTTATTAACGGATGTCATACTCTGCAACATCATTGCTTCCGGTTTATCTTCTAGATACGAGTTCGATCGTGATTGAAACGATTTTAACGTTATTTCTCGATAATGTATCTATCGCAGGAAGTTGTTAGGTAATTCGAAGGATAGACATTTTTATTTAGTTTATAGTTTGCCCGTCAGAGAAAGTAGACAGTGATTTATTAATAATTCTCTATTGAAAAATTTAATCAAATAATGCAATTTAAAATTTACATCAAACGTTAGAGTTATATTACATAGGATATATAAGTTACGATTATAAGTTAGGAACTCTAAGTACACATTTTGCTTGCCACAATAAATCTGCGATTATAATTTGTCTTATCTGTCTTTGCATTATACGACGTTCAATAGATACAGTACAATTTTCTAATTTTAGCAATTGTTAACAAATATGTAACTACTCGATGCTTCTTCAAGCTCCATTTTGATTTTAGGTCCATTTATATCTTAGTAAATTAAAAACTGTTGAAGAAATTGCTTCAAAAAAAACTCTACATTTTTACTTTTGTATATCCGTGACCTGGAGACTGCTGTTACGAAGAGAATAGAATTTAGTGAAACAAAAAGTTCGAAATAAGGAGAGATGCATATTATTGTGCTCTTGAATATAAATTATGTTTTGGGTTACAAGGTCTAGAAATAAAAGAGCTATAAGTATATTTCTATTGCTGTTTCTTGTAGCCTTTAGCTAGAGCTACAAAGTTAACTTTTTGGTAATGTCCTTTGCTATGAATATATGAATGTGCTCCCTATCATAGCTTCTTCTATTGTATTGCAACACTGTAAGAGTGAGGATCTGAATCAGCATACACTATACTTATACTTATACTCGTACTCATACTTTACCTATACTTTGCTTATACTTTTACTTATACGTTTATCTATTTTAATATATTTTTCTATTACAAATTCATCCACTCGTTCCAAAAATTGCTATCAATTACAAAAATCCAACAATCTGTCGCTAATTACGACATACGAGATTAACATTCAAATACCTGTTTATCTATTATGAAACTTTAAAAACACACAGCAACTAATTGTACGTATGACCATAAAAAGATGAAACATGGCAACGTATGAGATTATAACTATCGTAAAACGATTTCGCGAAATAGTCAATAGGCGTCGAAGCAATCGTCGTTCCTCCAGGGGCGCGTATCGTTTTCAAGATAATTGAAACGTGTCTCCGCGGTATTATTTATTGGCCGCTATAAATCGAATTTACCTACCACTGTGTGCACGTTCTATCGAGATCCGATTTATTGCACTCGTAAAAACCCTTCCATCCGTTACCACTTTGTGCCCCGATTTCTCGCAGGATATCTCGTCGCGTGAAACGTTCTCTGAACACTGATTCCCTGGCAGTCTTCCCTCGTTTCCTTCCGATGTGGTTTCACGCCATGCTTCACGATTGTTCGTCCGTGAATACGTTTTTGCTCACCGAAAAAGAGAAAGGAATTTGCGGACTGGATGCTTTAACTCCGAATTCCGAATGAGCTTGCTTTCGAAGGTTCCTGCGCGTGGAGAAAAACATAGCGAGTTTAGGAATGTGTGAGTTTCTTTATGGGATTTATTGCTACAGGAGGATTCGAATTTTTTGAACTTCTTTCAGGTAAAAGTAAAAATGTTTAAAGGTTTGATTAACAGCGTAAAAATAACGAAAAATTAATGATTGAAGATTTCAGCGGGGCGTTGTTTTTTTATTTTAACGCGATCTTTCAGTTTTGGCGTTCAGAAAGCGGAAGAATTCCTCATATTTTACACAGATTTTTGCTCTCATATTTCCATAAATTTAAGAAACTCGTTTAACGAAAGGAAAGTATAATTGTCAAAAATAGTAAGATCTGTTATTTCTTAATTTTCCAGAAATGTTGTAAAAATGCTTGTCTCTGATATATCTTTCACTTTTTTGATCTCTGTGACGACCCTCGAGAACATAAACGACTAATTTCGTCCTACTAAAAGTTTGTTGCAAAATTCCCCAAGAATTTATCATCAAGCACTCACGTGCATACGGTACTTTCGCCTTAGGAGACATAAATTAACCAATAACACGCTACTGCCAGTAAAAACATAACACATTGTAATCGTAACTCACAAAACCAAAGGTACAATGTATCAAATCGCAACTACATACATATTCCAGAATAGCACTCCAGAGAATATGCCAGAATAGCAATTTCACAAATATATATAAACCTTATCGATTAAATTCGAAAATCTCTGCTTGAAAATTGACAGAAATGACGATGAACGAGAAAAAGGAATTAGAAGCACTCGCCCATAATTTTTCGATAAAACTTTTTCGTTCGCACGCTAATGGCAATTTTCGTGATCTTGTTTCGCGCATCCCATCGATATATCGAGAACTTCTACGAACGACTCGCCTGTTACAGCAGTTTTCGACTGGCGGGTGAAACACGATGAAGCAACAAAGCGTTTGGCGCGTAGCGCTTGCAGTGTTCAACTTTCGCGGAATAAATAATCCGCGAACTTATCTTCCAGCGGAAGCCGAAAGTTTCTCAACAAGTTGGCTGAGATTAGTCTTGAAACGAGATTGTTACACGACTTGGCATTTGACATCGCACCGTCGGACAATGCGGTGTTTGAACGAGAATTCGGAACAAAAATCAAAATTCGCTGACCACGTTCACTGGCCACTTTCGCACGTTCGCGGACCACGTTCGATCCGTTCGCACGTTCACAGGCCATGTTCTCACCGTTCGTATCGTCTCTTGAAAACATGCACTTCCATTTGATATAACCACTGTTTTCTGTCGTTTCCATTGCTTATGTAGACGAGCAACGAGATAATATTTAATAAGAAGCGATGGCGTAATTAAGTATTCAGGTGGTGTAAGAATCTACGCTAAATACTATAAATACATTCGCTCGACGATGTTTCGCTACCGATTTTTCATACATACAAAGTACAATTTGTTTTAAACGATTGTTAGCCTACGTTAAAATTACGCAATTTTAATTCTCCACGTATTCGAAATAGCTGGATACTTAGAATTTAATGGAATTCAAAAATTAGGGTAAATCCGTTATAATCTTTTCGTTTATAATAAAATATAATTTCTAAAAGAATGTTATTCGAAGTGATGGGAGCGAGTGTTTGGCAAGCTGGAATAATCGTTTCAGTATCTTTTAAAATAATTCGTACATTTGAAAATTATACAGTCGGACTACGTGGTATCTTTAATCTTCCTCAAACACTACGTTCGTGTTTCCAGTAACGAAACAAATGCAAATTATATCTAGAAAAAAAAATAAAGAAGATCGTTCGAGCGTGAAAACGCTAGCTCCTAACTTCATCTCGAATAAAATTCTTTTGTACACCTTCGCCAAATTTCCAATTTCGTGTATTCCCATTGTCATTACCTATTCCTTGTCATAACCATCGAGGTCCAATTATCATAACGCGAAATCGCGTTCACATTTCTAGCAGACGATGCATGCATTCGCACAATGGCCGCGTGTATCGGCCCCCAGAAAGCATTTTCACGCGGAATTGAGCGGCAACGAGCGCGACATCGCTTCGGTACTTTTCTTCTTTTCCGACTCGACCTTCTCTCACCCCCTTTTTCCTGCATTTTTCCGCACGATTCTCGTCTTCGCGCCCGGCCGCTGCTCGTTTCTCTTGGATACATAGAGGCACGTCTGAATTGTCGTAGATTTTCTATGGGCGCCGTGTGGACCAACCGGGAAAATTCGCCCGGGAAAACCTGTTTATATTCACGGCCATGTGGCAGCTGCAAAGGGAGGAAAAATCGTGAAAGTTTATCTCGTTTGTAGCCACCGCGATGACTACCCTGTCGCGGTTGTTCCCCTTGAACCACTTTCTTCGTTTTTTTCTATCTTCCTTCACACATTACCCTTTTTTTCTTATCGAGCACATTTTCATATTCCCTGTTTTCGTGACGCTCCTACTTTTTCCCTCTTTCTCTTTTAAGAATTTACGCGCATAGCTAGTGTTAGGAATTAATTCGATTTTCTCTCTATTTACGTCGTTTTTAGTTTTCTAATTTTATGGGCTGTCTTGGCGGTGTTAAATTGATATATACGAAATGAAGTCTGAATTCAATAGACTAATACCACCTATTAAATCTTGTCTCATCGTCGATTACATCAATTGGGTGTTTATGTGGGTTTAACTTCGGGAAAAATGGCATGAAAGTGAAAAACATATATGTAGCATTCTTTACGTGAATTATTTTATGAGAAACTATAACAATTCTATTGTAAGACCTTTTAAATTCTAAAGCAAATATTTCCTATAAATCTGAAGTGACAAAGTTAATTAATCACTGGAAAATTACATTTAAATCATTTGAAGAATACTTCTACTAAATGTATGATATCTTGAAGACACTATTATTATTATATTTGTTCTTAAAATTTCGTTCGTCTATTGTTAGTTCCTCTTTCGACAAAATAAAATACGTGTTCTTCGTTCTTTTTAATCGTTCTGATTTTCTAACCATCCGCTTTTAATCGTTTTTTGACTATTCTTTTATAACGGGTCGTTTTTTGCTGCTAGTCGATATATGTACACGTATGTTTTATTCCCTGGCTTTATTTTCGCGCCCCTAATTCACCGGCCAGCAGTCTTCCCGTAGTTTTCTTTTTCCTTCGAACACAATGAACCGACCTGCAGCACGCTTAAATTGCACGATTCTAACCACGCGGATTCCCCATCCGGAAATTCGCTCACGTTTGGTCGACTCGCTGCATACTATGGCGAGTTTCCTGTCTTCCTCCTCTGGTCTAAGTTTTCCCGTGGATTGGCGTGTAGTGTCTGTTCTGCGACACTCTAATTCTCCGCGAACTGTTCTCTTCTTGCTGAGCTCTTGGAAATTTCGTACTCGACTCACTGGTTTGCAGCAATCTTGCGGGGAAAACTGATCATCGAATTTTATTGCGGAAAATTGTGTATCAAATACAGGTCGACATCGAGTATTGGAAATAAACGTATGTCAAAGGCGAAACTTTCTTTGCACTAAAGATCTAAAATTTCGAAAATTGCGATGCTACAAAAATAGTAAAATTCTTTAAAGTAAAGTAAAAATCCTCTGGTATGTCCAGCGAAATTGTCACATGGAAATGTATGAAATAAATTTCGTACTTGGTTATACAATATTTGCGATAGATGCGTCAATAAATTAGTAGTCAGTATGAATTTCAATTGCAATATATAATTGGAAGAACTGCAAAATGTTCATTGAAATTATGCGATATTAATGTGCAATGTATAATATTTTCAATAACGGAAAAATTAGTATATGAAATTAAATTAATTTGATTTTGTCATTTTTGTTCCAGGTGAGTGTTAAAGGAGTTTCAATTCGAATTGCACGTGATACGAAGTATTTCATGTTTGTGATAACAAGATTAAACAATAATGGTGAGTAGTAATATATCAATTAAAAGAATTGTTCAATGAGCATCAATTGTTTATAGCAAATTTCTGTACATTTTAATTAATTTTAATCGTCCTCTATAAAAATCAAAAACGATCTACGAAGGATAGATTTCCACGACAATTTAAAGAAATTGTTTATAAAGTATTACATTTTTAAATATAGCTTTAAATTCGCATAATAAAACACAGCAAATATAATATTTTTCAAACCTGTAGTACGACAACAAATTCAAATTGCTTCATCTCTCCGTCCTAACAAAAAAATCAGGTTTAACATTAAAACGTTATAACCAAGTTAAAACTTGCACGAGAAGCTGTTCCATTTGATAACCAATTTTCGGTCGGTTAAATTGAATCAATCTCGTCCTTTTAATTAATCAAACGTCCGTTCTTTTTGCTTGTCTGGTCGCTTTCAGCGTGTTCGGTTCGTATTAGCGTTTTCGTCGAATCGACGGCTTAATTAAGAATTTCGTTGGATGAATACCGTAATTAAAAAACGTGACAGTCTATCGAGTCATCGTCGACTATTTTTCAAAAGGGCGTTTCGATAGCCATCGACCGGTGGTAAAGCCGTGTAACGGGCTACGAATGATTCTTTAAAAATAGGTATAACGCTTTGATAATCGTGATCGTCGTATCATCAAACGTATCGATGTGACTGTAATGAACCGCTGCTTAATGAAGCCATCATTCAACCATCCTGTATGTCGATGGAACGTCTCTTAACGCGTTTGCAGTCGAAGATCATTAATTTGTATGATTTGGTCATGATTTATAAAGCTAGACGATACTTCTTCTATCGTTGCTAACTCGAATCACTTGATTTTCATCTTTTTACAACTGACAACTGAGCAAGTTTCTTTGATTAGGAAAAAATTCAATTAGAGAAAAATTGTACGAATTACGCAGATTCGTTATTGAGAAACTTTCTGAGATTCTGAGAATATTTGAAATACGTCATAATGGCGTTGTTCAGACGTAGAATAAATTTTTAATATTTATTCCTCTAAATTGTTTTAATATTCGTAGACTTATTGTCAGTTCATTTTCTGGTGGCACACGGTTTGATGGTGTTGAAAACTTCTTAACATTTTGATATGTATTTCAATATTATCAATGTGTTATAAACTAAGATCAGAATAATAAACGATTGAAAATAAATTGAAACAAGATGAAAGTAACTTATGGAATACAAAAATTTAGAATAATATTCTTCATCTTATCGTGAAATGCAATCGCAACTGGGATAAAGTAAAGAAAGCAGAGGTGGAATATTCTATATAAATCTGCGATTCCTTCAGTCGTAATGTCTGCAAATAATTTACATTTACCTGTTTTGCTTAAAAGCAACGCCATGTTGCGAAGCTTAAAATTATTAGATCTGAAAATTTAATGCTACGAGAGCATGTTCTGCAGAAGAAAGAATTTCTCTATTTTATTACAATAATTGTATAAATTTAGTACTATCATAAATTATGTCTATTTGTTATAGTATTCAATAATTTCTGATTTTTCTTTAACATTATTCCACAAATATATTGTTCAATTAGTATTTATTAAATTAGCTCTTTAATATGAGAAATATCTTTTGAAAAATACATTACAGTAAAAATATACTAAAATAGTATAATATTAGGGAAGGATATACGGAAGATAAATTTCCAAATTATCCGTCGTTAAAACAGTAAATTCATAGATTAATTAAAATATAACTATAACGCGTAACTTTTTAACAGCTGTGATTCAACTTTGTTTTACGAGCGGCAAGAAAAATATTTCCTCTCGTATTATACGGGCTAACGAGTAATAAAATTGTATATATAATGTATAATAACATTATCGCACGTGTGAAATTTATTTTAATGAATTATAATCTACTAATTTGCATCTTCGAATTTCTCATAAATGCATAAATGACCGTAGTTTAATTATTATTAGTTTATAACCATCCAGAAACGTAGGAATGAAGGTACGCATTTCTGAAGTAAGTTTACAGAGTAAAATACTAAATGATAGTAGAAGACACTTTATAATACTTTGTCAAAGAATCCGTTACTTCGTCGCCATTGGCCGTCTAATGGAGTGGAGAGTTCGTTAATTGAGGATCGTCTCGGCCAATATAAATGTCTCGTTGGGCATTTAATGAGCGAGTCTCGTACGTGTTGGAAAATAGGGAAACATAAATACACGGATGAGAGCGGTGAATTAATCTTGGTCATCCCTCGTCGCCGCAATTTTAAATGCCTGCGTTAATTAAGAGCCGTGCGTGCTAACACGTGACTCCTTCAGCATTTAACGCGTCGTTTTACCACGCGAGTAACACGCAGACCGTTTCATTTTATTCTCCTCGAAGTGTTCGTGTATCTCGTATTTTTTCACAGCACTGTACATTTGACAGGATAACGAATGCACATCTGCAACACTGTTGCATACTTTTGCATTAAAGTAAAAGGTAAAGAAAAACTTGATTTGGTAATTAAGAATTCACGATCTTGAATTACGAAGTCCTATCTCTTTTAATCACACAGATATCTAACTCGTGTTTTCCAAGGAAAAAAATTTTATTCGCCGTACCGCAATGGCTCTGGATATAGCAAACAGTTTTGCGAAATATCGATTAAACATTTTTCCTGCAGGGAAGTAGAGATCGTTAAGAACGTAGAAACTGAACGTCCTAAAATGTGAATATTCGGTGGGACCATATTTGACATTTGTTATATGCTAATTTATTTGCTAGCTATTCATACTGTACGCTAATTTTTTATTCCATATACTGTTTCACCACACTGCTGATAAAATTCCAAAATGTTTTATACAACACATACCTTCATTCATCGCTCCTTCTATTTACTCAGTAATTTTTCCTCGCATAACAACGCGTTATAGGGGATAACACGCTCATTATACCCATAATTCTCAATTTATCCGCAACTTTTCGTACAGCTGATCCAAACTCATCCTCGCTCTCCTAACGCGTTAAATCCAAACTATTTCCATAGTAACTTTCGACACTTACTGCTAGAATAGCATAGCAATTACGGGCGAGTCCAATTAATTAAAGCTGAATGCAACAACGAGCTACGGGTACGCGTGCTCCGACGACGCCTCGATCGCATAGTTTCGCGATTATTTCCACGGGCAAAAACGCCTGGCACGCTGGTGTGATCAGCGTCGAGTTAATTAACGGATAGTAGACGAGCAGAGGGTGAAAACGAAAGTTAAACAGTGTCCGAAATCGAATCTGCTGGAACGGTTGGTATAATCGAGGCAAACGGGCCGAATAATTCGAAGGGTGGAAGGGTAGCGGCAATTAATTCGTTATGGCACGCTCGTTAACGGGATTCTTGGGTCCCCCTTTTGTCTCACTTTTCCGTCTCTCGAGGCAAAGCCGGTTTTCGCGGGACGCGTTATTAATCACAGGCCGTAGGATTAGGCGGTAGGAATTAATCCGAATATTAATCAAACATCCTTTTCGGGTCTCTACCCCTTCGTCTTCGTGATAAATTGCGGATTCGTCGTGTTACTCGCGCCTTGTTTAACCACGCAACCTGACGGTTGGCCTGTCACGATTCGTTAGCATTATTTAGATAAATGAGATCTTCTCCCTTTTGACGGATTTGTTTTGCATGGAATTGCGCATTCGGCAATTGAACTGCCAAATTTGGCACGTAATTCACGTATTCAAATTTAGTACGCATCTAACTTTTACGTTGATCTTGGCTTCTGAGAGTGCGCTGTTGTTTTTTGGAAATCGAGCTTGTAATTGACGAGCGGCATGTATGAAGTTGGAAACTAAGTTTTTGCTGATTTTGTCAATACCACCTAATGACAAAATCCGCAATCACTTACTTATATGTCTATAATACGCTGCGTTAGACCGAGGGTTCTGTAGATTTTAAAATCGCAAGGTTGAGAGTAGTATTTCTGATGAATTTCTGTATATATATGTCGGGTTATCATTAGGGTTAGGAGCGTGTAACGAATCTTTCTTTAGATTAGACATTGTTATTTATTATTTAAATACAGTTATAATAAAAAGTCTGGACTAAAGTATTGGGGACCTTCCCAACCATTCCGAAAGAAAGGCCCCGATGTCCTTTCATCTCCGACATATACATTGCTTGTTATCATTGTGGATGACAGCATACGCGGAGTTTGCTTTATCACACATAGGATTATCTATATTTTGTTTAATAATAATAAATTCTATCTATTCTAACGAAATTATATATCTCCCGCGTATCCGCGTATTTCTACAAAAATTAACAGCTCAGATTTTAATTTGTTAAATCTCTCGAAATATATTCCACGATCTCATAGGGAATTTTCAAAATCATAACCTCCACAAAATCGATTATAGAGTTTAGACGATAAAAAACGTGTGTGCATTAAAAGAAAACGTGCATTCTGTAATATTCGTCTATTCGTTTCTATATAATATTCTAATAATAATATTATAATAATATTCTATATAATAATTATATCGTTATTACAATAATTTATAACGATTCATAAAGATCCATAAGCTAAACCTAGTATCAAGGTTTGCTATTTAAACAAGTATTTTTTATTTCCTTATTAATTTAAGTACACGGAATTTTTCTATTTCTATGCAACAATCTCGTGCTACAATAGAACATTAATCAGATTCGTTTAATTTCCCCGCATTTCTTGTTACAATCGCATAGCAAACACATAACCCGATGATATTAATAATTAATAAGTCTCGGGCAATTTCAACGACGCATAATGTTTGCATAATGCCGCACCGCGATCAGCGATATCGCTGCAGCAGCGTCGCGGGTACGAAGATAGATAGTGGATGGCAACCGCGATTGGAAGTGACGTCGTTTAGGACGATTCCGGACCCGGGTCACGCACTCCGGGCTCGCTGCTAGTACCAGCAATATCGTACATCTCGGCCAACGGTCAGCAAGAGTGATATTTATGTGGAGCCAGTCGCGGTAAATATGAAAAGGATGAAACAGGCCACCGCTAAATTTACAACTACCGCGTCACCTCGAAAGTCTCGTTTAATTTTGTCCCATTTACGGAAATTCTTTCGCACAGCCGTTTAAAGAAAAATGCCACCCATTCGAGTAATTCATTTCTTCAACTGAAAAGATTATTTTAGACCAAGTATAATGGTCGCTTCATGTCCTTTATTCCCAAGGATTTTTAATAGAAATTTTTATCAAATAAATTTGATGATCGATACAGTACTGGTGTTAAGGATAGACGAAGAGATTATTTTAGAATCTAAACTGAAAATGTGCAATGAAAATATTTTACTGAATATGTTTGATGATTGATACTTATGGAAGTACATCGTTAGAACGTTAATCATGTTCTTGTGTGTGTGTGGATCAGTTTGGTTTCTGAGAGACTCGAATGTCAGACATAGTATTGGAAAACAATTTGTCCTTCGGATATAGAAACAAATATCGGGTTTTCCTGGTTTAAAAATTTTATAGAAATCCTTCAATTTGATCGAGTCACCGATAATTTTCGAATTAAACGGTTCTTGAGAAACTGCGACAGATTTGAAGTAACATCGATCGTCGCTATATTCATTCAAAAGGACAAAAGCTTTTCATTTGATAAATGAGATATCTAAGACTTTTGTCATAATGATCAAGATCTGAGAATAGATTGACGAGAATTGTACGAAACTCTTAGCAACAAACAATGAAGACGGGATTGCAGTTTAATGGAATATAAGGACCCGCTGTTAGATACGCGGGTCAAGAGTAAGATGAATAATGTCAAGCATCGTTGTCGCTATTATCTCATTTGTCATCCACGTCGCTCGTGACAGTAGGTACACGGAAATATCACGATGGCAGGTGCCGTTATCTGATGCCAGCCCGGATCGATAAAGCGATCTTAAGTAGGTTACGTTTACCAAGGGTGGCTCCGTGTGCGAACAAAAATATCGCTTAAAAAAGAAAACGTACCAAACGTATTTCAAACGAAACAGCTAAACCATTGAATGAGGACGAGAGTCGACACTTTCGTCCGTCCACCATACGAAAAGAAAGATTAAAAATATCAACATTTCCAACAGGTAGATTAATAAATTCCTACTTTACAACGTCCATGTACGTTTCATTCTTTTACACCATAATAACAAACTCACACATTCGACTTTGGCAAACTATCCGAAAAGATTACCCCGAGAAACCCGTACCATTGCAATCAGAAATTTGAATCATAAAATCAGCACCTCGCCACGAAACAACGTAACAATTGAACGATCGAGAAACGACCCCATCCTGGTGATTTAAATCGATCTCCATCGCACCCACGCGATCCAACTATCTAGAGAAAGGATAATGCGTGCGATGATGTATAATCCTCTGGATCCTTCTTCATACGGAAATGCATCTTTTAATTCGCTTTCCGGGCGAACAATGCCGCGAGTCAGCATGCAAATAACGAAATGGGACTAAGGGAGGATGAAATCGTTTAGTGGAAGGGGTGGAATCTGTATGGTTGAGCCACGGTGCAATGCTCTCCGGCGAGATGCTGCAGGATACAGTACAGTGCGACGAAGGGATAACGGGAATCCGCGATAGGATACGCTTCAATTATCCTCGTTCCTTTCTTCCCTGCCCAGGCTAGAGGCGAAATAACAATGCGTCGTAAGATAAACACGCGATAAGCGAGTAGCATCGCGAACGAAATGAAACTACACTGGCCCTGTATAAAGACTGACTTCTTCTTCCGCCAGTTCTACCACTCTCTTATACCGTTTCTACGGTTTCTCTGGTTCGCGAAAATCGAACTAGTCGAGCCAAGCGTGTCGAAAAATTTGATAGAAGCTCCGGGTTACTTTGAAGAATAAAGGTGATCTCAAAACCAGGTACCTAATTTCAAGAAGTCCTCGATTTTGAGATATCTATATGAATTCAATTTAAAGCGAGCCGTTAAATTAACGAAAAGATTTAAATTAACCCGAAACATATAAAGCAATATGACATTTTTAACCCTTTCGAGGCGAGTTTTTCTTTTTTGAAACGTTATAACACGGATTATAATGCGCTCAAAAAATACAGATTCTTTTACCGTGTAAATATCTCGAAGAATCTTCTATTTGTACAATATTATATAATAAGTATATAATAAAATACTCAAAAATGGCCAATCTCCAGTCTCTAACAATAAAACCAACTTTCTATCGTAAACAAATTTACGACACAATCTGTAATCCTACTTTCCACCCTCTATATCTTTCATTTTTTAGCCGTTCTTTCGTCGTCACTCAAATTTCCCTCTCATTGTTATACCGTGCATTTTTTTTCTTTCCTCTATCTTCTTCCATGGCCCCGTTTCTTCCATCGATAGTGTGTTTTTCCCAGTTTGCACTGGTTCTCGCTCTGTCTTGCAGCCATGCGTTCTATTTTTCGTCTTCTTCATCTATCTTCGTTAATGTTTGTCCGCTTTATTTCTCCCCGGTCGTTCCTCGTGACGCGGCCCCTCGTTTTTCTTCCTTCTCGCCCAATCCTCCTTCCCTGCACTTCCTTTGCCAGTTACTTTTTCGTAATTTCCTATTGCTGATACAGAGTTTCCTGACACGGGAATTTCATCTGCGCGCCTTGTCTCCCCTCGATAAACTATGTTTCTTCGTTGGTATTCTCTTTTTGACTGGCAATGATCCTTCCCTCTCCCCCTTTTTCAAAACGGAAGCAAAGGTTCCGTTTCTTTAATTACAGGATAAAAACATAATAGCATAAAAAATTGCAAAAATGTAGCACGTCTTTGTATTAAATTGTCAAGTATAACACAAAACGGTACTTAATCGTTGCAGTCCATTTAACTCGTTGCAATCCTCGTTCATATCGTTCGTTGCTCCGGCAAAGTCTCCTTTCTTTAACTATATTCCCCCATTCATATTTAATTTATCTATAAACAAAATAACTATATCTCTCTACATTATCGTCATTTTTATATCGAATTTGAACGAGAATCGTACTCTGTATCTCTTAAATCTAAGACTAATTATTAAACCGTGTAAACGATTCTTCCAATTCCAGCGACACTTACGTCAATTAATAAGCAAAGATATACAGATCAATCTCTATTCAAGTTCCGTTTCTTTAATTACAGGATAAAAACATAATAGTATAAAGAATTGCAAAAATGTAGCACGTCTTTGTATTAAATTGTCGAGTATAACACAAAATGGTACTTAACCGTTGCAGCCCATTTAACCCGTTGCAATCATCGTTCATATCGTTCGTTGCTCCGGCAACGTTCGTTTAATATCCATCGAATCGGCCGGCAGGTCGATTCCTCAAGGCGTTTCCGGTTCGATAGGTCGTGCAAACTGGACGCGTGCCAGATTCCCAACTGCAAGACAGACAACGTATCTCTTACATGGTTGAGGCTGTGAGATGTTTAAACAACGATAGAGAATTTGGACGAACGATCGACAGAAACGATCTCGTCGAGACAATTGGCAAATGGGCATCGTCCGACGCGAGCTCACGAATCCCGAAGCGGGAGACGTTGGCGAGAAAAATGGGCCAATTAGTCTCCGCCGGTCTCGAGGAGCAACTGGATGTTGACGAATCGGACGTTGTGGCAACTTGCATTGTGCACCAAGTGACCGATAGCCTTCCGTTCGATACGTGAGTCTGTAGGGGATTTTCTGAGGCTAAAATGCATACCAAATTGATGTACGTTGGTAAAGAGGTATAGTTGGTCTATTGATTTGGTTAGGGCAATAAATTATGAATAGAAATAAAAGAAATGATTCGATAAATATATGGGTGATAGCGACGTAAAATATGAAGTTTAGGTAAAAGGAACGAAAGAAATTCTTTGGGTTGAAGGTTTCGAGTTGATATGATTTCACAGCAGTCAAAATGAATATCAAATATGATTTTATGAGATCGAAATGGATATTAGGTTGATATATGTAGGTACGTTACGTACGTTGATTGACTTGCTGCAAAGAGAAGATTTAATTTTCATGAATTAATGAATCAGTGAATTAGTGATAGTGATGTAACACGTTAGTAGACGTAAGCTTGTATGATAATTTATGTACATAACTGTATGAAATAAACGTAGAATTTCTACCATAAATTTGATGATTTTCTTAAAATCGTAAATTGTGAGTCGATATAATTAGATATAAAAGCGTGTGTAGTTGTTTAATCGATATTATAGAATTTTATTTTTTCTAGAAAGTACATAGATATATAACGTGTACTTTCAACGACGCTTTGTGACAGTTGCGCGTGAAAAGAGGTTCGCGTATAATGGGCTGGGTGTATGATCTGTTTTTTCCGAAAGAGATACGTACGAATCGGCGTTATAAAAATGTTGGAACGATCGACGTCCCGTAGATTTCGCTTAATATAAATGCAAAATATCCGAGGGCTGAAAGAGTTGCGCGATCACGAATTCTGATCGGTTTTTATCTCGGCACTCGAAGCGAAATCGATGAACGAAATCGCACGTATCCGAATAAAAAAATGGTTTTGATAATAGTTTACGAGTGAAAGGTATAAAAATCGATACAGATTAAAAGCATTAAAACGAGAAATTTCGTTTTAATTATGCAGAGAGAATTCTCTGATAGCGGAGGTCCGTGAAATTTTTGTATACATATAAATAATCGTAGATTCTGTTTCTGAAAAATAAATCAAACCGTTTCATTATCAATTTAAATTCTTCTTCATATTTATTGACATATAACGTAATTTCTATCGATCTTTCTATTTTAACGCAAACTCTTCGTACAAAATGCGAGAGAATTTCTAACGTTAATGGATCATTCGTTGCAAACACACGTTTCTCCTTACATAAAATATGTATTAAAGTGTACTCGATTTGTTACATTCTCAACGAAAATGTTATATCTGAGCAATTTGAAAAACATTTACATATTCATTTCCTAAACTAAAAGCAAAATACTAGTCCGATATAAAACAAATATTTCTTTCACACGACTTTCAACTAATACTATATTACATCTACGTTTAATTCCAATTTCATCTGAAATTTGTATTTTCCTTACGAAACGAGGATATCGCTTACCAAAAACTACCATGTTCAGCAATCGCAATATCCACGATCGAGCTAAAAACCATTGCGAAACGATCGATTCTCGAACGAACGAGAGAACCAGAATTGAACAAAATTTTATCACAACGTAACTCGAACATCACTCGATCACAATGCGAATTTAACACGAATGTATGAGGAAAAGGAAGACTGAATTCGTGATTAAGATTCTCCGTGCAATTTGTATAGACGCGCCTCGACGCTTCTATCTGATCTTTATGGGCGCGATAGCACGATAACAAGTGCGTATAGCACGTTAATCTCGCGACTGAATGGACGACGCGACCGAATACAGATGTTATCCTCGTGTGCACGAAGCTTACGGACTACAGAGAATGACGACCAGAACCGATCAGCCAGGGATCCTTGCTCCGAACAATAATCCATCCGGCTTTAAGCTTCGCCATCTTGTTATAAATGAGTTTCTTTGAACCAAAAAGTGAGTAAAATTTGAGGTGATTTATGGTCTGAGATTTATTACGTTAAAAATACGAAATTGTATTTGTAAAAGTTTTAGAAAAGACTTTTCAAAAAAAATTTTTCAGAAGATTTAAATTTTCAGCTTAGGATATCGACCTGTTTTATTTCGTTTCAATTATTTTATCATTAATGAGATATTAGTTACATGAAGTACAGAGACATAGAAGAAGTTTTCAAATGTTATTTGAAATTAAATGATTTGATTATTTCTTATTCGTTGATATGTTTATTTGATATTTGATTTTGATAGAATAATGGAGATTTATTAGCATGCAGATGCAAATGTTCCTTGCTAATATCGTTGAACACTCGCTACGATTGTTACTACGTCTTTTTTTCTCAGTTTTAGAAAGAAAATTACATCGATTAAAATACATTATCGTAGCTTGTAGAAAATAGCTTGTTTGCTAAAAATTACTAAGATTAATTTACCAAACGCAATGATATATCACTCCAGAGATTCCTGAGATTTTAATCAATAATACCGTAACTGAGAAACTGGCCATTACCAAAATCCTCGAGAAGGTATTAAATTATCGTTAGCAATAATACAGCTTAACTCCACAATAGCCCCTCTCGACATTCGTCTTCGCTCAAACACCCTTTCGACGAACCACCGACAAACTTCCCCTTTTTCGAATCGCAAGAACCGTCATGAATGTTTCAACGACTTCATCTTACTCGAAAAAACATCTTCTCTGAATTGAGAGCGGTGTAAATCAAGGATCAACGATCGTCGAGAGAAAAGATCGGTAGAAAGCAGCCGATATGGAGACAGGTCGGTACGAAGACAGTTCGAAGATGGAATAATGCGAAGGAACGAGTCGGTGCACGATTCAAATTAGCCGGAACTAACGAGCAGATGGAATGCGCACCCGCGGAGCGAAAGAACAGAGAGGGAGGAAGAGAAAGAAGAGGCGAAAGAGAGACGAGAAGTTGTATCATTTTGGTCTGGTCGTATTTGAAGGACGATCGAGAGGCTGGTTCGGCGACTACCGTCGTTATTCTTTAATTAGGCCGGGCTACATGCCGCCGAATCGAAGGTTTAACGATCAGATCCATCGATCAGCGGATCCGTTTTAACGTCATTAGTGTCACGACGGAGTGACGCGACCACGAAAACGAACAACACGTCTAGACGAAGAGAAGATAATCGATTTAACGGCTATCACAACATCGTCCTAAGGATGGACCTACGTTGCGCTGCTCTGATTAAGAAGTTGCTGGAAGAAGCGGTTGCCGATTGAATCTCAATTTCGAAGCGGTTCAATGTTTTTCGGCGCTGTGCAAGTCTGAATCATTTCGAACGTGATTCGATACTTAACGTTCTTGAAGAAGTCTTCGTAGATCTTGAATCCTTCGTATTGATGCACGAAGGTCTGGATGGGATTGGTTCTATACGCGTTTCACTTTCATCGCGTCAAATTAAATAATATTTGAAATTTAATATACTTGAATTTAGATAATCGCTATATAAATGCTATAATAAGAACAACAGTGTACCAATACTTTCAATAGCCAGTCTACGTCGAACACTAAACGCAAATATTTAAACAGTATCTACGTTTCAACGATATCCACTGAATTATGATTTACATATCGAATCATACAATCCCAAAAACAAGAGTTAAACGGAACAGTTAAACAACTGAACCTCGCGTAACCACAAAAATGCTTTGTAAAGCTCCAACTTCCAAATGGAATACGCACCTTGGCGTTCCTGGAAGCATACGCTTCCAAAGCCCATGGCTCGGTACGAAGCGAAGACTTTTCCAGCGTCTAGTCTAGTCCGATGGTTAGCCGTCGGCGAGAGACGGGGCCCCGGCGTTCGACAGGAATTCGACGCAAAGGAATTCAGTCGGATCGAATCGAGCGTCTAGGCCCTTTCCGAATGGAGACACTCTCGGCTCGGCTCGGCGTCGGCGGATGGGCTCAGACAAGCATCCATTCGAAGGCATCCCATACCATCAGCGTCCCGGCCAAGCCATTTCCCATTCCTCGAGAACCGTGCTGTACATTTCCCAGACGTGCCCCTAGCCGGCAGTCAAATGCCAATACGGCACTTATCCTTGAACCAAGCCCACCCTTACCTTCCGTTTCACCCATCCCTCACACGACGTAGGTACACTCCTTGGCTTGCCATCATCCCTATCGTTTCTCTCTCTCTCTCTCTCTCTGTCCCTCTGCCCTTCTTTCTCTTTCTTTCTCTTTGTCTCTCTTCATACGCCATCGAAAGCTTTTAAACCATTACCGGAGGAACGACGCATCGTGGATCGCCCCGTAGAATTCTCCCGCGTGTATTCGTCGTGTGTCTTTGGGAGTACTTCGACAGTATTTATGGAGATGAATGCGCCGCGATGGGAGCGGAATCGTACAGCTTCCGGTCGCTGTCGAGACGGTATCCGAAGCCGATCGATGGCGATTTATACGGCCTGCAGAAATTAACCTGTTAACAGGGACGGGCTTCAATAAGAAGTTTGTGTAATCAGAGGGTCAGAGGGTGATGAAGATAAATTAAGTTTCGAGGGGTTGATTTCTGGGTGTTGTACATATTTTGGCGAAAGTATCGATAGATTAGAAGTATTGGTGGAATTCTTTGTGCGTATTCTGACCGAAATTTGTTTCTTTATTCAATTTTTAATTAAATTCCATCATACGGTTGATTTGTCTTTATTCAATTTCCAATCGAATCTCTTTTCAGAATTTTTTGCTTCGTTCAATTTTTTCATAAAATTTGTGTCACGTATCTTTTTACACCGTCGCAGCATATAATTCGTTTCCAATTGAACTGGGACGATAGGAAAATTATTAACGTTCAAGAAATTGACAATTCCTAGCGAGAAGTTAATTTACTTTCTTCGAATAACAGGATAAGGATGGTTAACGATTGTTCTTGGGAAGAGAAACGTGTAGTTAGGTTAAATGGTCGATAAAGCGTTGAAACAGTTTTCCCTGCAGTGTTTTGCGGTATTTAGTCGGTGGTTGGGGCGAGTTTCTTGAGGTCTGCTTCCGAGTATCGCTGGTGGTTGATGCGGTTCTTAGGGCGCGAGCTTTTATCTACGGTGTGTGATGTTAAAAATCGATATAAGAATTCTGGAATTAAATACTTTGCGAGCATCAATTACAATGTAACTACAATGGATAGAAACGTTATTCTTTTTACGGTTGGTAATACATTTCCTGATTTAAAACTGGGACACGCGTTTCTTGATTGGAGACTTTTAACAAACGAATACATGCGAAAATATGTGGAATATTATTAAAATTGTCCAGCGGTGAATCTGGAAACTATCAGAAACATACAGCGAAATGTAAATGACGTATTGCGATAAGAGGAGGAGGGGTAGCTGCGTTCGCGGACGGATAAGATGAAATAGAATCGTTTTAAAACGAGTAGGTTCAACTTCGTGAAAGATTCATCGATTCTTGTGCAAAAACAAAATCGTAAAACTATAGAATTCCGCGTGCCGATCGAACGATATGCACGCGAATATTTCAATCTGAACGTTGTGCGAAACAATTCTGCGCAATACGTTAAGACGTAACAGGATAATTTTCTCAGGCTGTTTTCATAGTTCCTCCTTCGCGATTTCCTCAGGCCGTTCTTTTAAAATGATAATTCCTTTTGGAACTTTTGCAGATTTAAACTTTCCTTTCGGTTTCTAAAGGATAATACTAATTTTAGCTACATTATAGTTTTCTAATTACAATAATTTCACGAGCAAGCATATGTCTTGTGCGCTAAACATTTTCACAATGATCGTATACTCATTGTTAAATCATAAATTAGAAACCCCGGCAAAGTACTCTAATATTAATTTTACTAAAGACTCATAAAAAATTCAATTACTACGTGAGCATACGTTAGCCATTGAGTATATCGACCATGGAGTTACATATTATAATTTCATACAATAATTAATTAGGGTAAATTAGGTTGTTATATTTGGAAGAATATTATAACATTTTATTCAGGTTTACGATATTTGAAATCCTTCAAATATCTGCTATATATTTGCTATTTAATATTGGAATATTTTATCAACTGTTTCGGTATTTAACCATTTTTCTCCAAATAATGAATTTTTGGGAAATTTGACTATGCAAAAATGCACATAATATTCAGTTATGAATAAAATATTCAGAATATTGTACAGTTTAGAATTTTCGATTGGTAAACAGTTTTATATATATTAACAACCTTCATTTTTTTAATTACATTAATAGGAACTATGAGAAAATTTCTCTTTCATCGCACTATCGTAATTCATGTAAATACATGGAAATTTTATAATAGAAGGACGAAAGCTTCGAAACGATGGCGCACCTAAATAACTTACTTAATCCATTTGTAAAGGATAGTAGTTCAAAATAATATATCGCATATGTTTCGTATCAATGGAAAAAAAATTCACCGACGTTGATCAAAATTGACATATTGGAGCCGTACATGCTCGACGCGTGGTCAATGGCTAACGAAACTAAAACAAAGAGAAGGAAAAGAAGACGAGCGGTTGACGCGATTAATTAGCATAAAAGCGGGCTGGAAGATCGCAGAACTCGTCACTTGGTGGTCAAACGGAATGGGGGACGTGAGCTGACCAGCGGTGAGCCAAACATTGGTTAATGTTTTCAACGTGTGTTAAGGGTGATTGAAAAGAGGGTGTTCCCGTAACATTGTTCCACCGCAACCTAACATTTCTAGGGTGCGGTCAGAGGCAACAAAGCAACGCCCATGCTGGAACCGGTTTCACTTGGTCTGAAGGATATTAATTTCCTCGTCGATAAATCAATCGGCCGGTGTGTCGTTCTCGTTAGGTTGTAAATTGTACGTATACGTAGCAGAGTACGCGCAAAAATAATGGCATGGTAATTGGAACTGCGCACTGGTCATTTTAATTTCGACCGTTCGTTAGCCGAAACCCATTCGTTGCGCCTCTCATTACGTTTCTCTACATTTTTCTCTTTCTAACGTGTACTCTTTTTTTTTTCTTTCGTCCTCGGTATTACCGGGTTTAAAGTGATTATTTTTCACTGAGAATTCGAACAGTGCTTTTCAGTAAATAGTTTTAATCGATCCTTGATATTACTGTTTTTACGGAAGGAAATTAAGCGTTACAAACGTATAATTTATTGCAATTGTATGCAAATAAGACCTCAAAATTTCTTGTTCAAAGAACAGAATTCGATCGTAACAGAAATAGATTCAATTAATTACTCGTCTAATAATCTATTCGCGTACCCACTTACTGAAAAATTACATATCTAACACGCTGCAAATGAAAAACGTCTATCGCGCAGGAACTGAACATTTGCTCCTTCGATCCACGGAGACTTCCACTCGAGTTTATACGATTCCTCGGAAACACCAGTAATTTTGCGATAAATTACTCGTGTCCAATTAAGAGGAATAAAACTGCTATCTGGAGTTAAAAAAGGAGCGAACACGCACACACGTATAACGGTGGACGATCCGCTAAAGACGAAGGGTCTTTAAAACTTTCGTCGAAGTTGCCGGATACCGCGTAAATGTTTCACTGCTTTAGACGTTTCCGAGCAGGAAGTAGGTGTTGAAGATTTAGTTTCCAACGGCGTGGACGAGAGGAAAAGGATTTTTAAGTACTCCAACCATCGACGGAAACCCGCAGGAAAGTGGAAATCGACCGTGGGGGATCAGACAATTTCCTTTCCCGTCGAAGTAACCCCCACTCTTGGTTTCTTCGTCTCTTTCTTTCTAACCGACGAAACTTGCGAGTTTACTTTAAGAACCGACCCCGGCTTTCGTACTTAAGCAGGATACCGACTCAAGAAGTTGACGGAGAACTGTTTTCCTCTTATTTCGTATCGGGAACGAGCGATCCGATGAATCTGCAATTTTATAAGCTTCTCGGTGTCTTCCTGTTGTTGCTGCACGAGCTGGCAATTATTGCGGCATGGTGTCTAACGTGTAGGTTTTTAGATAAAGTTATTGAGTATTTTCGTGAAGTATAACGTTATATATACTTTCGCGAACAATAGAGTAGGTCTCGATCAAATTGTAATGTGGAATATAATGTGTAGTTTTAACTTAAGATTAAATGAAATATTTTACGTTATAGTTTTTACATTCAATTATGCTATGAAGTATGTAGATTTGAGCGTCTAGCAGGAAATCTTAGATAATACGGAACAAATGAATCACGTTACTCGAAGATCATCTATATAAATATTCTTTTCTTAATGTAATGGAATAACAAAAACTTCATGTAAATGCTTCGAAAGAAAAATGAAGATAAATTTCTTTATTTCGCAGAATCCATTAATTAGTAAATTTCTTGTTTTTTCTGTACAAGTCATCGCTACACCTGGAAAGGCAAGAATTTTTCAGGATTAAGAATAACGTAGCTGCTGTTGCATTTGTGCGCCATATATGTATTTAACAGAACATAGTTGGGCAAATATACCATTGCATTCTGCTTCTGATTACACCAAGGACAGAAGCAAGGATAATATGCAAGGAAAGAGGTTTTTAATAAAGCCGGATCTTATACGAGTATTCTTTGCAAGATGAGCTCTTTTTACTATAAACAAAAATGTGGTATTATACTAGTAGTTTGTTTACCTTTGTTCCCTTTGACGTTACTGCTTCGATCAGATTCAGAGAACACTGAAATAATTTTAAATTTATATACTTCGCTATACATTTTGATTTTGTAATGCAAGCGTACCTAATTATTTATCTTTTGCGCTCGTTATCGTTTATCTCGTTTAAAAATCAAAAACTTGACGATTAAGATATATAGACATATTTGTAGAATCAAGAAAAAGTTGATCAATCGATCGATTGGTTTATTCCGTCTCTTGCAGAAGGAACTTTATCGACGTGCAGGCGCTTGTTATTTTCCGATTCGATGGAGAACGCTGTTTAGTCGAACAATTTTATTGCCGCTGAATTAAATTCCTTCTCAGTTAGATCTGAGAATTCCAGGCGAGAATACAACGTCTGCCGTAAAGGAATTTCCGTATTACTTATCATCCTCGTGCGTGTCGAACGTTCTTTTTAGAGACGAGCCTTGTCACATTTTTCGACGCGTATGTAAAATTCAATTAAATGCTATTTGATAGTGTCTCTATTCTACAACGGGTCACGTAGTTTTACATCTAAAATATAACTCTCGTTATAATATCTGACGCGGGTGAAACAAATTTCTGCTTACAATTAGTCCCACTTCTTTTAAATTTAATATAAATTTGCATAAAAATGTACATTGTAATCGCAAATAAATTAATCTTTTAGATAAAAATCTGGTAATCTGAAATTAATCCAATTTAAAAACCAATCGTAAAGAATATTGATCGACAGATACAAAAAAGATTCCAAAAGATTGGGCGAAAGCTTCAAAGCTTGGAAGCGTAAATGTAAAGTATAAAATATCGTTTCGTCGCATTTTGAACATTAGACTTCGCTGAAGCTCTTCTGTCAGTAACGCCAAGAACGGAAACAGTAACCGTATAATTCGCGTCAATTAATCACCGAGTGAAGAAGGAACGATCCACGATAATAACGGACGATTAACCCGAAGCATCGTAACAATCAGCGATACTTGCTAACAGAACCGGTAAAACTAACAATTCCGTGAAGAATAATCCTGCGTGGTTCGTGGTTTACAATTATCCCCAGGATCCCGATGCAGGATAATAACCGGCGATAAATTCGCGACACGTTCGACGTGAGTGAAACATAATCGTGGCACTTGCGAAGAAAACGGGTCCGTGTGTCGTCCATCCTGCTAATCACGATCGCGCTTTTTCATCGTTGCAAGGGTATCAATTTCCAACGCGCGGCTATTATTTCCTAGAAATCAGTCGCAGCTTCCGTCCTTGGGCTCTCTTAATTGCCGCGCCATTGTCCTTTTTGCTCTAGCTTTTGTTATTGCCATTTTTCCTGCAATTGCTCGGACGGACAATGGCCTCGGTGAAAACGGTCGAATGCCAGGCTTCGGTCGTTTCGATGAGATCTCGATCCAGTGATCCAGCGATTGCACGTTTCTCTCCGACTGCTCGACTTTCCCGTCTCTCCTTTCTCTATCTGCCTTTCTCTTTCGCTCTTTCGTTTGGTCATAGAAAATCCTGCACACGTATCATCCGCGTATCCAACCGGAATAATCGAACAAACGATTTCGTTCGGACGCGATCAGCAGAAGGTTCGCGATGCGAAACATGATTTCCAGATCGGGCAACAGTTTGTCGTTCGACTCGGTTTGAATCGAGCGGTAGTCTCTGGTCAGTGGACAGTTGGAATCTGAACCGTGGATTTTACGGAGATTTTGTTTTAATCTTGATTCGCAAGGAATTGGGCAGAGTACATGGGATTATTGAAAAATTGATATAGAGATGATGGTAGGGATTTTTGATGGTATTTATGATTATTGTTAGGCAGGGACTGCGTTGGCAATTTAGTGATTTTATTTGAGAGAGGATAAGGATGGATTATTTGGGTCAGTAGGAAATTTGCATTAAGTTAAGCAACTTGCCTTCCAATCCGGAGAAATTTGATTGCAAGCGATTTTTTGGTATTTTTTGGTAGGTGGCGATATAGTATTAGGTTGTCCGAAAAGTTTCTTTCGTTTCGTAAAGCGATAATAGATGAACAATTTCTGTTTTATATTATTTTTTTAAATTAGATATGATCCATTTCGTTATATTATTATGCTCGTGCATAATTCAATAAAATAATATAAAACAAAAAACATTGTGCGTCTATTATTTCCTTATAAAACGAAAGAAACTTTTCGGACAATCTAATATGACGAGGTAATATCCGAATTAAGAATGACGATGAGAATAAAATTAAATAGTATAAAGGAAATATAAAAAATATAACGAGAAAAAGAGAAAAGATTTCAGATGGTATTATTGGTACAAATTGGATGTGTATCTATACGTCATTTTGGAAATATTTTACGATTACCTGTGAGAAATCTAAATAACTGTACTAACTTCTTTTTTCTCTCTCCATACTTGTCGTTAAACTCATCAATTCTTAAGAATGTAGTAATAGTATTAATAATTTTTCGTATAATGTTAATTGACAAATGATTGCACGAACGAAACTGAAAACCAATAACAGACCGGGAAATTTTGTTTGCAAAGGCGTGTCAAAGTCCTGGCTATAGTAGCATGATTCATAAACATCTATGAAGCAGCGTGTGATAAATCAGCCGCGGTCGCTGTTATACCTTATCAGTCACACCGTATTCAAAGTGGCTCATTCTGAGCCGGTGCTTTCAACCGGCCAGTTGCATTATTTCACAGCGGTATTCACTAGAGCAAACAACAGGCATTGGCCACTTGGCTACGAATAAAAACGACGATACGAGATATTTGCTGTTGAAAATCCATGAATCGGTTTTCTTAGGCGCTTGTTGTCCACACTATACACAATAAAAGATTGGTTCAAGTAAATATTATTCAGTTTGATAAATTATTTCTGAATAACAAAAAATTGATAATATTTTCCATTTGGAAAAATCTAGGATGCCTCATTCGTCTCCGTGAAAATTTCCTCAGAAAATGGGTTGCACGTTAGAAAATTATCCACCTTGTAGCGTTCAATTAGAGTAAAACCGGAGCCAATATCCTCGTTAATGCCTGAGGAAACAACTTTTGATATTTTACTTAGGCCACCCAGTATAAAATACATATATGTATGTAGTTTTAGTATTAAGTATGACCTAGTTAAGATAGAATGTCGAATATTGATTGAACCGCACAGATTTAACAGTTACGTAGTAATACACGGTAGGCCATTGATGTTGATTAATGACGTGGAAAGTGAATTAATGGAATTAATAAGAGGGATGATGGAACGCAGTAGGATTAATGAGAAGATTGATCGATAAAGTTGCGCTAGTTCTTTCCTTTTTCAATGTGCCAGATGTACGAAGTTGTTGCTAGAATATATCATACGAAAAATAACTTAAATAACGTCTTTATTTACCACGTAATGATAAAATATAACAATATGAAAACATATTACGAAAACTTGCATATGATAACGTACTAGAACTAAAGACTGACAAATATGTCCCATATTTACGATTGATTGGCGAGAATTTGTTAGAAAGAATGTATGCGAGTCAGGTAATTAATTTAATCTTCATACGTTTGCATAGTAGAACCGAAAATGAAGGTCTCCCAATTCCCTGTGTACATAAATTTAGTTAATTGTAATGAATTGTATCGATTATTACGATGTTTCTGTGTATTCGTATCGTGTTAGTATGTACACAGTGGAATTAACTTGATGAAGGTAATGAAAATACCGACCGAATTAACTCGTCGAGCACAAATAAAGCGATCTCCAGAATGTATGCCTCCGTTCGTTTCTACAAATCAGATTAATTCTAATCCGATTGATCGCTTCGTCAGTTTTGAAAAATTTAATACAGTTTGTCAAAAAGTTAAAAAACAGAGCAAGAAGAGTGTTATACATAGTTCAGTGAGTAGAATAAGTTAATTTAGTATTTTTGTTTCGATATTTTGGCCCTGCTTGTACCTACCGTACGATCTAATGCGATCAACAACAGAAAAACGAGCTTAAACAAGCTTTGATTTATTCTATCGATTCGAAATGATACTCGAAGTGCGTCATGATAACTAAAGAATGTATCTGATGAAAATCATCCCGTGTTATAAGAAATAATATAACATTTTTCAAAGGGCAATGTAACATTGTACGAATCAGATGAGACAATAAGCTCATAATTCACACAAAATGATCGGTAACAGCGTAAATCTCTTCGCTTGCATAAAATCTCCCCCGAAAGGACAATAATCATTTCTCCGTCCTTCTCATCGAAGAAAGGAAAAGAAAAATAAAAAAGGGAGAAAAAAGGGAACAATTCGATTATCTCGAACTTCTCGGTCTCCGTTGAAAATCTCGAATTCGCTGGATACGCGTCGGTTCTTTGCGGTACGTGGCGGGTCAATTTTTCACAGAGCACGTCGCGCTTAGTCGCGTATGAGTTTCCGCGCGGCTTGGCCATCGCTCATCCTGGTCCCGCGAGATGCATTTAAGTGTACACGCAAACGCACGTGCGTCCGTGGCTAGGTTCGCGGCGCATTGTCTTACCTCCATGGGCTGACCCTTGCGAGGTCATAGATCACGAGCTTCCTGGTGTAGTCCCCGATATAAATCATCGAGCACCGCTCGGCCTTAGCGAATTTATCGTTCACGTCCGTGCCACTTAATTTATCAGCCAAGAAGATACCGTACGCAACGGAACGAGAACTCCTCTCTGGGATACTTTCGGTTTTCGATCACTCAGCAAACGGTTGTTAAAGTAATCGTTAATTGTAAACCGAATTTATGACGCGGATGTGACCTCCTGCTATTTTTTAGTTATAAATTTTTATATGCAGTTTTACCATATTTCGCGTTGGTTAATTTAGGATTAACGGAAAATGTAAAGTTTCCTACTGTACCTCGATGGCAATTGAACGATTGGTACTTTGGATTCTGCCTAATTTGTTAAATATTTCAATATGACAACAGTCGTACGTTACAGGCTGAAAGATGGAAATTATTGCGTTTATCTTTATTATGTTATTATTATTATTACATATTAGTTATGTCGTAATGTGTGTCAGTGATATAAGAGCAGAGTGTATAGGATTCGTTGTTTTTAAGTAAGACGAAATCTCGCAAGATACACCACCCATGGACAGCATCGATGTACAAGTGCTTGCAGCTACGTTTCTCCGTGGTAACCGACCTCCGAGGAAGAAGCTTTCGTTTCGTGCTTCCTATTTTTCGTCCGCGGTACTATATTGGCTATACATGTTCGTGTATCGACGTTTTTTGATATATGGACACGGTTGTGCGAGGTTGGGCGAAGTAGTTTAGAGGAGTCTTTGAGTGATGTATGCTCGGTGGAACATACAAGCTGTTATGAGCTGATTTCTCGGGTTCCATTGTGGAACATGAGAAAGTTCCTTCGTATTCGCTTGTTATTTTCCAACTCTTTTTCTACTATTCTTTTTCTTAACTCGATAGATTTATATAGATTGATTTAATTATCAGAATACTTAGGGATAACGGTGTTTATTTCGTTATTAAAATATCGCATAATGTATATGCAATATATATAGGGTGTATCTTTTGAAACAAACTCGTCAGTTCCTGTTCTAGAATATGTAATTGTTACAGCATAATATACAGTTCAGTTATAAATCTCTAATTTATAATTCGTTATATAGTTTGAGATTCGCTTAATCACGATCGCTATAACAAAACAGCATGGCACAGTATACGTTCGACAGATGCTTCGAAGAGTATCTAAGTATTTGCCTAATCCATCCTTCCTATCAATTACCGCGTGTCTTTAATACAAATCTGAAACTTCGATTTAAGATATAAAAGTCATATCTTTTTTCTATCCCTGCAAATACAATTCCACTTTGACAACCTACTACAAACGACCTAGCATCAAAAACGCGAAAGGACTCGATCAATCCGTCGTTTTCTCGGCTCTTCTCGCATCGTATTCTAATAGCAGGCTACGAAAAAGAGAATCGAGAGAGGAAAAACAGGCGAAGAGGCTCTACGTCTGTCCCGGAGGTAGCCAGGAAAATTACGAATATCCATCTTCCTCCGGACGTTTCTACGAAACGAGAACTCGTGCGCCACGGCCTTGGCTCGGATGGTGAAAGATGGCATTAGGTGAAAACGCGGCTGACCATCAATCTCGAGTTGTAAAATATCTATGAGCTGGATTCGACGGACGTCCCTTCGAACCTTGTACACGGCGAATTTCATTCAGTTGTGCGTCGAATGATCCCGAATCGCCAACCAAAGGGAGGGGAACGCGAGATTTAACGTTCTAAACCCACGGTGGAATCCTTCGAGAACTGGGAAGAATAGCTGGCGAATGATATATGGTAACGCGGACGGTGAATAATTTCGCGCGGCATCAGTTTATTTGAAAAATGGACACACCGAGTAATCTGTGTAACTTTTGTCACGTTCAGTGGTGTTTAACGAAAGACGGTGCCTATCAGTATTTTTTTTTACTTGCTACAGATTTTGAATTTTCCTTATTTTCGGATCGGAGCAGTTGTTACACCGGCAGGATGGTATCCAGATGTCTACCCATCCGTGCTGCGTACCCTCAATGGCCTCAAGGACCCCCTATAGATCTCCGGAATTTCTAGTTAAAGCCACTGGAACCGCATAAACAGTTCTTATCAATCCGTTTCTAGAAGTTTATTATTTACTCCGGGAAAATAGTGGAAGGTCAGTTTTGTCACGTACGATACTTCCCACTCTCGCCATTCTCTCTCAGGACGTTCGCACCCTTCCTCATCTACAAACCGAAAAATGGACCAATTAACAGCGAAGTCTATTTCCCTCACTCTCCTAATGAAAACTCATCCCTAACAAATCAGCTTCCTTCGTGCCCTTCGACACACCCATCACTAACTTTCTTCCGACACAGTATCGTCAATAAGATCACTTGTTCTTCACCGCTAGAATAGTCAACGTGTCTGTACCGGGTCTCTACCCTTGAATTAATCGTTTACTCAACTTGTACTTACGCATCAGTGTAACTATCATCGATACAAAGCTGCTGGAATAAATGTTAAGTTATATCTGTCAATTCAGTGTAAATCCAATTGAACCACCCTTATTATCCTAAACGAAATAGGGGATCGATCACTTCGTGGCGTCGATTGTTTAATCGTAACGGGAATTTACGGCTCCCGTTGACGTGCCATCTCGCGATCGCGTCTCTCCGCGAATGGTCGAATAAACAGCAGTAATTTTTGTTACTTGTGATATACGCACTAGCTTTCACACTTGGGTTTTGTTGATATGAGAACGAGTCGAGTTTCATTCGATCAATTTCGTCCACTGTAATTTCATTCGGACGTTTTGCAAACTTTTCGCGAAATTCTTCCAAGGTGTCGCAAACAAATTACGAAATATGTAACGGTGGTTATCCTTCATAGGAGAGAAAAAAATGTACCATCAAAGCTCCCGATGATCCACGTATCTCGTTTCTGATCGATTCGATCATCGAATCCATCGACAAGAGCAATCGCCTAATTGCTCCTGAGTAACGTAATCGGGCGATTCCTTCGAAAGAGGAGGAGGCTTCGTTTTACTTCATAGGCAGCGTTTGCTCGTCGTGTGAGATTTGATATCCCATCAATTTTGCAAATTGCTAGAGTCCCTGGTTAATCACGTCGTCAATAGCGACAAAGAGAAAGATATACCTAAGGAGAACAGAGATAGAGAATATTCGTGACGACGGTCGCTCTTCTTGTTCAACGAATCGTGACTCGCGTTCCGTTTAATTACAAATTACGCCCGTAATGAGCAATTAAGTAGCAGCTGCCAGTGGGCTAATTAACTAAGCGTTACACATAATTGAATGACCGATATGACTCGCCCTCCGCTTTGACATTTGCATACCAAATTATTCTACGATCGTACCGCGGCTACACGTTAGCAAATCACTCGCGAAAATGAACTAACAATAAGTACACGCCCATTCATAAATATTAAAACACTGAGAGAAAAACAAGGAAAGACTTGACAAATTATTAAGAAATCATTGAACTCCATTTGGTAACGTAAATTGTAAGTATATAACTCATACGTTCGGCATTGTATTGCAACAAAAACCAATTACACGAAGATTACAGGGGAAAGACGTGATAAATCACATCTTCGTATGAGAGCAATTTTAAAATCCAATCTGCCTTGTCAGCCAATCATATATTACCAAACCTGTCTGTTTTTATTAAATTTAGTTCTGCCGTTTCCTTTGGTATCCAACTAAAGACGATATTTGTTCGAACATTTTATTATTTGACAAAAATTCGCGATAAAGGCGCTATGAACTTTTCGAATAATCCAGTTTACATAAATCACATCACCTAAATATCTGTCTTATCTATCGTTGTATGAAAAAAACTTTCCAGGACAAAGTTACACCGTTCCAAGGAGCGCAACGCTGGAAAGAATTCTTTCTGAAGTTCAATTTTTTTTTTTTTTTTTTTTTAAGAGATTTCAAGTTATGGTGCTTTCGAGAAATAACTTTCACAACGTTTCGTCTGGTTTGATTAACTGTCTACTATTTTGAATAAATATTTACGAATGAAAAAATCAAAGATTTGCAGAAATATATAACTGCAGCCGATTAATCGTTTCTCTAGCAATCTAGATCAACTATCACTTTCTGCACGAGACTAAGTTAACAAGCAGCCGAATATTATTTTACCAACCGAATGTGTATCTGATCGAGCTCTCTTTTCTTCTTCTCAACGTTTGCAACGCTGATGGAACGTCTTTCAGCCGCCAGATATATAAATGAAACTCGTTCTTGCACCGATCTTGTCGGATTGCTCGCGGAGATACTCTCCGGTTCCTCTCTTTCGTCGTCGTCCATTTGCAAATGAATTTCTTGCTGGCTGAACGTCGACGACAGACGCATACGCGCCGGCAATGGAAGTTGTTGATCTGATTTAAGAAGTGGCAAAAGTATCCTCGAGCGAGGATGAAATTTTTACGAGCTGTTGAATCGGTGTGCTTTAAATATTATACCTATCTGTTGGCTGTCGGAATTATTAAGTCCATTACGTCTCAATTCATTTTTCAAGACAAACGTAGTAATTATATTTTTGTGTCGCTGTTTATTGTAGATCGTTTATTCTAACCTTCTAGAGATCGAAGATTAAATAGGATCAAAGCTGTGCAGAATCTCGGAATATTATTTTCACAAATATTACTATACGATCATCTTCCTGGAAAGAAATTGAAATTTGAAATGAGTAATTCTTTTATGCAGAAGAACCATATTAAATTACAAGATACTAAATAGAAATTCAGCAAAGTTGAATCCGATGATTCAGTGAATCTCTAAATATCTTTCAATTAAAAACGATCAAGCATTAAAAGCACAGTTGTAGAAGTAAAATTTTAACAAGGGCTCTATTGAATAGAATTAAAAAACATTGATGCAATAACACCGATCGTGAGATGAACCTCGGTGTTGAATAAAATTAGAAAATGTTAATACATAGCACGATAGCACTGTGATACAATTTTTATTTTATACCAAAATATCCCATTCGCCACATAACTATAACAATCTCGCAGTAAAATAATCAAACCCGTGCCAAGCATGCGAAGTTAACGAAGATAACGATATAACACAGAGAGATCACCCATACGGTGCAAATACTATCCTGTCTGAAACAGAAACACGTTCGTAAAAGCAGGTATCGAGATTACAGTCGCTTCCTCAGTTGTGAAACCACAGGCGTCCTTACACTTTACCGAAGCATATCGCGTCTCCGCCAGGTTTCAGATTCCCGGAAATTCCCTTTATCCTCAGATGCCAAGGATGGAGTTCCTTCTGTTCTTGACCAACGATATCGCGAGAATCTGGTCGCGTCAATTAGTTAATGGCGTGAGGACGCTTAAGCTAGCCGGTGTCGAGCAAAAATTAGAAAACGCGACGCGAACGTCGCATCGTGTCGATCCATTAAGCATATTGCGTCCTTTCCGTGTTGCGAGTCCTGAAAAAAAGTAGAGCACAAAGAGCATAGAAGTCGTTGGACGAAAGAAACACCTTGGTAGGATATTGAATCACGGCAAGGAATACTTCAATTGAAAATGCTTTGTCTGACCACTTCATTGATAGCTTTATATATATATATATATATGTTTTCTACGTTCTGTTTTGCAAGCTTCATTTTAGATGATATTTTGGATAGAAAATTATATAGCATTGTATTATTGCTAAAGTTGTAGATAGCAATTATTAGACTGTGAATTATTTTGCAATTTCATGTTTTGATAAAGAAAAGTAAAGAAATGGAACTCGTCGAAGATAGAGAGAAATCAATTTATCAATTTGAATAAAGATGCCAAATGGTAGAAGTTTGTACATCCACGATTATTTCAAGAAGCAGTACAGGCTGACTTACGTTCGCTCTTGGAGCTATTTTGATTCTCCACGGCGTGGCCAACCGCTCGAAAGCCACTCTTCGCTCGATTGCGAGCGCTCACGGTTCGAGAGGATTTTAATTAAATGCCCGGGCTGCCTCCTCAAAGATCCCATTAGGCTGAATTCGTCGTCATTCACGCGCGTCGAGCGTTGCTCGCGAATTCTACCATCGAAACATTTGTTTCGTCAGAAGAAACAGAATTGGTACATATTTAATCGAATTTCTTCGTGGATGCTCAATTAAGCCTTATTAATTTCGCCAAAAGTATTATTTAGAGAGAAGTTTTAATTATAAAAAAAACATGCTTTCTTTAATCTTCATTTTCTTGTAGTTCTTATGTCACTAGACTAGTGAAGGAAAGATAAATTTTAATGGCGAAGACACTGAGGAAAGTCGTCCTATGAAACGTACGTCCTATGAAAAAAAGCTTTATTTTTTTGTTATTCCAAACTGTGGATTATATTAATATTTTGCGAGCATCTTATCTTGATTTTAAAGCAGCTCTGCATTGATCTTGTTTGCTTGGAATACACTAATATTATTCTATTTTATCTAATTAAATTCCAAACTATGGATTATATTATTATTTTGCGAGGATCTTATCTTGATTTTAAAGCAGCTCTACATTGATCTTGTTTGCTTAGAATACACTAATGTTATTTTGTTTTATCTAATGACATTTTTTAATAAAATAAAAATGTAAACAGAAGTTTATGTAAATAAAAGTAGCTTTATTATGAGATGTACGAATAAAAATACGTTTGGCGGACGACTGTATTTCTCTCACGTGGATTAAATTCGAATTTTATGGAAAACAGGTGAACGTAGCATGATAATTCAATATCACAGCGTACAAATTAATCAAGACATCTCGAAATTAATTAATTCTTAGTCTAACGTTGATTTTCGAGCGTTCGTAAGCTATTTATTTTATTGAATTACTCGCTTCTCTTTTCCTCTCGTTTTCCTTAGAACCTGATTTACAAGTTTCGGTTCGATTTCCCCGAATAAATGGCATTTTACATTAACGAATTTTCGGCTCGAATTTTCCTTCTGTGTTCTACCGTGCATGCTTAAATTTTTAACTCTCGAGAGAAGTTTTAATCCGCCCTCCCCTTCCTCCTCCAATCTGAATCGAGCGTGAACGACTCAAATATGGCCGAAATAATTGGAACTGGAGCAAACTGGATGGGTGGATGGTCGATGTTAGAATTTGGAATTTAAGGGAAAAAATAGAAATTGAAAATGAGAACTAAATAGAATTGTATTTTTGTCCGAGTTGATTGTGTATTGTTTAAAAATTCGAGAAAGTTGTACCGACCTGTTCCAAATTTTTATCATATGCGGCATGTTTTTTCGGCCAGTCGCGGGGAGACGCGGTCGCGAGAAGACGCGTCAACGGGAGTCGTAAATTCCCGTTACGATTATCTTAATCGACGCCACGAACAGGTCGATCCCCGTATTTCTTGTGGAATAATAGGGGTAGTTCAAATGGAATAAAACTGTAGTCTACAGTCTTATTAATATATATATATTTGTAACAACTGATACACGCACACAAGTTGAGTCGTTTAGCTACACTGACTACCCGATAGTTACGAGAACGGTTAAGTTGATTGTCGCGTGAATTTAGGAGCGAATTTGACCTGGGAGGTGTTGTACAGACTTCACAGACCGTTGACTGATGGACAGTTGACTCACGAGGACTTTTAGAATAGACAGTTTCTTCACAGACCGTTGACTGATAGACAGTTGAGTTTCACGAGGGACGTTGGAACAGGCAAGTTGACTTCACAGACCGGTGACTGATGAACAGTTGACTCGCGAGGAGTTTTAGAATAGACAGTGAGGACACGTCTCGTGTTCCTACGGAGGAAAGCTCGGTGTAGGTGTGCCCTTTTGAACTAAGAATGCGGATTCGTTGTTCACACTTTTCGGTAGGAAAGTGAGGGTAACGATCCGCGATGCCCATTGGTTATCGCCAACGTTAATGAGGAAAATATGACGCTTTCTCCGTAATTTGTACGAGCGTGGAATAAACCTAAGGACTGTTTCAAAGACCAGCCATAAACCTAAATTACTTGTATAAATTGAGAGGAAGTTAAAAAGAGTCGGTTTATGGTGGTTCCTTAGGTTTATTGGGGGTCGGTGTGAAGGTATGTGGGCCTTGGCGGTCAGACCATAAGGGACGTCGCGCGGACCATCTTACGCGACGTAACACGGCATAAATATCGGTCTCGCTTATTCGTTTGTTGGTATAACAATTTTATTTTATTGAAATAATCAAAAAGATTCATAACATTCCTTCAAAAAAAATATACAAAGTATATACTAAGTTTAAAATATACATTTGTATTTTGATAAAATTTTGTCGATGACAGATGTACTATATTTTCATGGAAACATTCGGAATCTGTGAATGAGATCGTCCTTCAACGAGAGATTTCTTTGTATCTCGACTTACCAACATTACCTTCTTTCAATTCATTGTTAAACTATTTCAAAGAGGTTGAAACAAATTTCATTCCTATTCAGCTTTCATTTCTTAATAAAACTCTATATAAAATATAGAAGTGTATAATTATCATACTGCGTACGTTTCTATGCTTCCATATTTCTACGAACGTGACTAAAGAAACGAAACCTAAATGGACCTACATTTGCTTTATTCGCTAAATATTATACAACAGAATACTTGCGATATTTCACGCACTTTTATGTGCATATGTCGCACAGTTTCACACCTTTAAATTTCTCATAAATGCATAAACATCCATAATCTGTTGATTATTATTAATTCTAAACACAAAAGCGCGCATAAATTACTTTCTGGCTGTTTTCTCTTTTTTTTTTTTCCACTTTTAACACACTATTAAAAAGTTAATAACCGCCTACGGTCTCGATAAAAAGCTTTTCAAACAAATCTTTTACACAAATCTGCATCATGTATAATAAAATCATTATTAATATGTAAACCAAGCGCAACATCATCGATAAGTTACGATGATGTACGTACTATGCAGCAACGTTTAACGAGGAAATTATAAAGTTAGAGGTGATTTATACTTTCTTAGCAACAGATTATCGGGCGACGAACTAAGCTCATTAATCGCCTCGCGTTACATCCTAAATAATCCTTCTCGTATGTTGTTACATGACGCTTGAACGCCGCAGCCAGTGCTAATTTGCATCGCGTCAGAATTACACTCGACGGTACTTGAGTTGCAACATAATGCGTGCAATGCATCGCGATGAACGTTGGAAGCGCGCGATTTTCATCTTGCCGAAGGTGAACTCTCAACGCCGCGTCGTCGCGTCGCTACGCGCACTTTGACCTGGTCGTGTTTATGCTAACTAGAACGATGCCAGCTCGAAGCGAGCGTGAATAAGGCGCGAGTAAATTGGATTCTGAGTTTGAAGCGGAAATATTGGAAAATAAGTAAATTGACGGAAAGCCTGAGCAGTGTGATTATTTATATTGTAGTGATCGTCTGTATTGATTGTTTATTCAAATTTTCATTGCTTACTTATATTATTTATTTTAATATTATATGATCGTATATTACTATTTACTTAGAAATAAAAATACATATTGGGGGTTGGAAACTCAAGGTGGTACTACAAGGTAGTTGACTATTTATGTTAATGGTATATTAATATTTATTGCATTATATTAATTACATTGAATAATAATTGGACTGAGAAATATGTAATTAATTAATTACCGGTAACTTCTTTTTCGATTGTTGAATACCCTTCGTTCAATCCTTTGTTCATTTGTTTAACAATGGGGATATACCTTGTAAAATAGTTAATTGAAAGAAGAGATGTATTTGATAGAGAAAACTGACAGGTTGTTAGTTGGATGATTGATTGCATACAGGTATACATTGTATGATTTTTTTCAAAAAAATTAGAGATAACTATAGTTTTGCAAAGAATGTACTTCATCGACTATAACAATAAAATCTTTTTAAATAGCTGTCTGAAATCATAATAATTTTCTTGACTTTTTTCTAGAATAAAAATAATTACCCTAAAAGAAAAGTAAATAATTTCCTCGTGAAAAGACTAACTATATAACTGATTATAAAATATTGCACCTTTATTGCACACTAATATATTAAAATTAAACGATGATAACTTTTCTTAGTTGAGAGTGTCCTAGTTGAGGACACGGCGAAATGACACGAAACGCGACACATCGTTTGGTATCAAGCCAAAAATACTTAACTGGTGAAGCCGCATACAAAATTCGTGACTCATTCCGTGTCAGGTACTTTTGATACATTATTAGCTTGCTCGTTAAGGTATCAGCCGATACATTCGATGAATAACAAATATGCTGCTATTAACAAGCGTGCGATATTGAACGTGCGAAACTGGGCCATCAGAAGGATACATCCCCTCCGAAGGGTCGAATATTCTAAAAAATACATGCAACCCTATTGTTATAAAAGCTGCTTAATGGCTTAAAGGATATCAGCAAATGGCTATACATACATCGAAAGTTTTCATACAGAAAACGATATAACAAAGAAAAAAAACGTGAAATAAATAACCAAGTGTATTAGGGATTTCAAATTTAAAATGTTTATAAATTTATTAAATGTGTAATTATATAAAGGATTTTTTCACTTAAGATCTCCTATAAACATAACAGTGTGTAAACATAGATTTGTTAAATTGCGATAGTCAAATAAATGTAGCTCGGCAAAATCTAAAATTCTTTAATGTAACTTTAAAACGATCTTTTATTACATATTTTTCTTTTTTTAATTCCATTACAAATATGCAGAAATATATACAATACAAAATACAAAATAACGTATAGTATTAATATCGAAACGCTAATTATATGTATAGAAAATTTGTTTATATATATTCATATAAATCATTACATCAAAAATCATTATATAAATCATTAAATCAAATAGTCGTTATATAGAGATCGTAAACATCCGAATAACTTCCCTTTTATTTAGGATTGGCCTCAGCAGTTGCAACGATGTTAAACGGACGAGCAAAACGTGCAAGTGAAATACGAGCGTCTGACCAATTATCGAGCTGTACTACTGGCGTTTAGTCGAGCATATCGAGTTCTGCGGAACAACTTTAATGTATGAATCAAGGCGTACCGTGGGTCGACAAAATTACTAAATTAACAAATAACATTTCGCGCTACGTTGTAGAATCCGGTTGTTCATTATAATTTTCGCGTGTGATACCGCAGTGTAATATATTTTATATGTGATTCCCACGGGAAGGTAACCGTGCGTTGTACCTTTACAGAGAATATTAACGGCGGTCATTAAGTTGTTCGTATGTGATAATAATTTTACAACGATATGTACCACGAAGCTGCAAAATCTCCGCGTTATATAATAGATTTTTTGCATATTTAATTACAAAGTCTCAGCAGTATCGTTCGAATACAACATGACTCTTACGATCGATCGAGATAACAGCGGCACGCTTTTACATTGAAACCTTTTGAGACCCAGAATTTTATTACGAAAAACATAACTACTCGTAGATTTATTTATATAGTAGCTTCTCTTTATCTTTTGTCCCTTTGTCGGTGAGAATAATACAAGAAATATTTTTCACATAAGTTTGGATAATATTCCAGGGATACAGCTTCTTTACAATAAAAATAGTAAAAATAACGGTTTCATAATATAATCGATTAAATTAATTGTCTTATATTAAAACAAAATTAAAAAGTATATCCTTCTTTTATAGTAAAAGTAACAATTTTACAGTACAGTTAATCGTCCGCTACAACTGTAAAATTAACTGTCTTATATTTTAAAGAAATGTTAGGTAATAATTTTATAAAAATGAAGATCTCACGTTTCGAACGAGCTTCTGACTACTATAGTACTTGCGACGTTCTCCTCACCCTCGATTACACCGACTTCCTTAAACACACGCAAGAACACCGGAATTCCCAGTTGTAGATACGAGTGTCCGAGTGCGAAATCTTCGGAGCACCAGCTCGGAACTCTAGTAACAGCCGGCGACGCCGTTTAACGTCGTATTTATGGGCACGACCGTGCCGTACCTCTGCGCTTATTCACGCTCCGTAAAATCACACGGTTCGTTGTATGGTTGCTTCTTCGTTTGCACGCTTCTTGGTCCCAGGGATAACTATTGTACTGGAAGCAGTGGAGAGAGATCGATCGAAGAAATTAACGATCGTACTAACGATTCTCGAATATTTTCTAGCATCGTTGTTTCACGAGGACTAAAATAGCCTGGAAGCGAAGCCGGAGGCTGGATGATCGGGAAAATTATTGATCAGGCATTTCAGGAAGTCGATTCTCAGTCTTCCGGAATCGCTTTCTACTGAAGTGGTAATCGAATTTCTTCGAAATCCGTCGAGTTCATCCATTCATCTTTCAGAGGGTTGCATTGTTATAAAAGTGGTTGATGGTTCGCAGGCTTGAAACTAACTTAAGTTGCTTGTTGAAGATTTTCTATGGAGTTTCGTGGATTAATTTAACAATTCTTCTTTTTTTTTTTCATTCAAAGTTGCATTCGCCTGTGAAGATTATTAGCGACTACTATATTATACGGTTGCGTTACATAAGCTGGTGAATTTGCCTAAAATAATTGGTTGGTGTTTATAGCAATGAAGCGATCAGGTATGTTTACTATGAATTCATCTATTTACTGTATCTATTCTACGTTGATCTTGGTTTGTTCTTGTTAGTTCAGGCGACGCGCTTCAAGTAGATGGATGTAGCTTTTACGTAGCTAAAATCGTATCGAATGTTCTTTGCGTAAATAACTTACGTAGAACTAAAATATGGTATTATTATGCCGGCCGACACTCTACCTAGCCCAGGCCACACATCGCCGGCAGGATGGTATCCAGATGTCTACACATCCGTACTGCGTACCCTCAATAGCCTCAAGGACCCCCCATAGATCTCGGGAATTTCTAGCTAAAGCCACTCGAACCGCATAAACAGTTCTTAGCAATCCGTTTCTAGAAGTTCATTATTTACTCCGGGAAAATAGTGGAAGGTCAGTTTTGTCACGTACGATACTTCCCACTCTCGCCACTTCTCTCGGTGACGGTGCGCATCCTTCCTCACCCACAAACCGAAAATGGACCAATTAACAACGAGGTCTATTTCCCTCACTCTCCTAATGAAAACTCATCCGTAACAAATCAGCTTCTTTCGTGCCCTTCGACACACCCATCACTAGCTTTCCTCCGACACAGTATCCTCTCTAAGATCACTTATTCTTCACTGCTAGAATAGTCAACGTGTCTATAACGGATCTCTACCCTTAAATTAATCGTTTATTCAACTTGTACTTACGCACCAGCGTAACTATCATCGATACAAAGCTGCTGGAATAAATGTTAAGTTATATCTGTCAATTCAGTGTAAATCCAATTGAACCACCCTTATTATCCTAAACGAAATAGGGGATCGATCACTTCGTGGCGTCGATTGTCTAATCGTAACGGGAATTTACGACTCCCGTTGACGTGCTTTCTCGCGATCGCGTCTCTCCGCGAATGGTCGAATAAACACGTACAATTAAATTAAAGAACATGACAGTTTTAACTTGTAATATATTTTGCAATCCGTTTCGATCATACTGTGACGTGATAGGTCGATATTAGAATTTTGAAATGAGTTTCTAGCGAAGAGTAACATAGCTGGTTTCGAGTAGAAGAGTAATATATGATCTTTCAAATTCATGGAAATTAAGTTTCTCTCATTTATCCTCCGTTTTTAATCGACCGCGTGATTTATTGCATATTTTTTAGCGCAAAATTTATTTGAAAAATAAGTTACGCAGATAAAGCCATGCTCTTGTAGTTTATGGCGGGGGATTTAAAACTGTTCGATGTAAAAATTCCTCTTCGTTACTAAAGAAAGCTCTTTTATGATCCCTGATGTTTCTTTATCCCCGTGAATATTTAAACTTGTAATATTTCTCCTCAAAGCTGTTTCACGTGCTCTGCTCGCGTCCTAGAATTTCTTCTCACGTGTAGAAAATGTTCACCTACGTTTTAACGGGTAACACCAAACTCCTTTCGTCGATCCAGCAATAAAGAATTTAATATCTTTTACAACAACTCCAATTAGCCAATCTATTTATTTAGAACTTTGTCAAAGTTTTAAGCTGTTGACAGCGTTATTACGAAAAGTTGATACTTCGCCAAGAGCATCGAACAAACTTTCTGTAATCAGAATACCTAATCGACGATCCACCAGAACTGCTTTATCACTTTCAATTATCATTCCATGGAAATTCTCATTTATTCATTTCTATCTTAAGGAGGGAAAACATCGTAACTCTGTGTAAAGTAGAAATATCTTTAAGAATTTTTGTCAAACAAGCAACGTATTTGCATATTAAGACAATTTATTGCTTATTATTATACAGTGGATCTTTACGCAAATACACATTCTTACAGATACAGATACAGATAAGAATTTCAAGTTGAACGTGGAAGGTTTTATTCGCTAAACGTACCAATGTGTATGCTTTGCTTCCGATACTTTGTATAATTTTACGTTTCTGTATATTTTTGTACGTTTTTACATATTCGCATAAATGCATAGATATCCGCGATTTATTTGTTATAGTTAATACGTACAGTGAATATAAATCCTTATACCAAATTCAAGTTGATTTAACTTTTAATTATTATTATTCGAAATAAAAACGATTAAACTATTCCATATTTATATATTACCGCACATATCGTATCTAAGAGCGCAAGAAAATAATTTAAGTCAAATTTATCCATCCATTTCTAATACAAACTCGATACTCTCTCGTTGACGGTGATTACACCATACATTCAATATGAAGCGAAAAGATATTTAGATAAAAGACATCGTTTCGCTGGCGAAGAAAAATAGGAAGAAATCTTTAACAACAGAATCTCCTCGTAATAGCGAAGAGACTAATTTTCTCACAGTAATTGAACCACGTAGTTTCTTCAGCACCAACGACAGGATACTTTTAAACGAGCGAATTGACGTGCACGGACGTTAAAACGCAAAGCTACCCTTCGTTTCTTATCTTAACGAGGGAACTGTGAAAGTTGAAGAAAAAAGAAGGGGGGGGGAGGGACGAGAAGCGTTCGGTTTAACGAGCAAAGAGACGCGTTAGAGATTATCGTGAGAAGAAACGTTCGATCCATTATCGGGTTGGGATCCGTTCGGGAATTTCCTCGACGAGATCTTCCTTCTGGGGCACTTTTAATTAACGTCAGACCCGTTTGGCACTCGATTCGACACTTATTTTTCTAGATACACCAAGCGTTCCCTTCTCTCTCCCGCGCTTTCCCTTTCTTTTTTTTTCTCTCTCCCTTTCGTTATTCGATTCGCGCTGCAATCGTCGTAGATTGAATTTTACCGGCGCGAAACGTCAGTAATTACGCTCTTTAACTTCGTTCACTCGTTTAATATCCACCTGGCGGATTCCCACGTGCGCTCGGAATTTTATCTCGTTGAAATTGTTCCTTTTGCTTGTCGTTGGATGGAGAACATTTTTCTCAGTTTTGTTTACTACGTTGAATAAAATTGCACCGAGTGACCTGTAATAAGAGACGAAACATGTTCTAATTGAAGTTTCATAGAAATTATATTTTACGTAGAATCTCTTTACTTTGCATGATCATAGGGCCATGTCGCGTACAATTCATTGTCTGTCCCGTAACCATTAGGAGAGACTTTTAATTAATTCGATTTCTAATTGAATCTTATCATCTTGAACACGTAAATGATAATCGATTCGGAAGAAAACCGTAATCTTCTGAAGATCGTCTAATTTTATTTACAGTGAAGTAACGTATAAAGAGATTGAGTATCGAATAACACGATGAAAATAAAATTAGAAAAATTGTCATTAGAAAAAGCTAATGTAGGTAGAAAATTAAGTTAGACCATCGAAAATATCGTAGGTAGATTGAAATCCTAACGATCTATGGAATATTTCACGCAAATATAAAATATTCCAGATTTAACGAACCAATGAAAATGCATTTTTATTTCGAATAGAAGGAGTCGTCGATGTTTGGTCAGCGAGAAACAACGTAACTACAGTGGACGGTAGATCGATTTTTTCGAATTTCCGAACGTCAACACACCCTCAAATGCAAAACAGTTTCATCGTTATTCCCTTTGCTTTGTGCCGATAATCGATCGATGGAAATTCTCGTATTAGAAGAAAATAAAAAAGCGGAAGAAAAATGGAAGGAATTAAAGTGCAATATCGTCGCGTTTTTTGAAGTAATTACATCGTTATAGCGTTCGCGCCAATTATTAATTTCAAAACCGTCCCACTTCTACCTCGTCCACTATTGTTTAAAACGTTTCTCGTCTATGCTCGCGAAATAGTACTTGCAACCCAGTTTTCTGTGACCCGATTCTCAGTTAATAGGACCGGTGCACGAGTGCGAAATAATTCTCTTTTGAAACGGTACTCTATTAACGAGCTTCCAATCAGTTTTTCAATTTCTTCAAATCGGACGTTCAACGTTTCCATGCGAAAAGGGAAAAAGAAGAAGCGAAAACTGAAAGCACGGTTATAGTCGGCCGAAGAAAGAAGTCGTTCGATTCTGAATTTGTTTTTAATTCTCGAATAGAGAACGTTGCTTTGTCATTGCGTTTTATGGAAATTAATTTTTTATTCCGATATTGGTAGCTTTATTCGTTTAGAGAAATAAATATGTATTTCTAACATATTCGTGTAACGTATCAATCATTTTGATCAAGAACGTTAAACTTTTATCGAAAATATTCGCGTTATTAATAGTATTCGAAATATTGAAACTTCCATTAAAAATAATTTTATAGGTCGTTAAATGTTCTTAAAACAATGATCATATAAATATAGAAATTTATTGGATCTTAAAGATGTAAATATTAGATACTTTTAATTATGAGAAAAAGATCAAATGAATTTCACAAATAGCGAATAAAATAGTATAAGTTAATCGTTAAAAATATACCATAAGTCATTCATTACTAACCAATGTAAATGTTAGATACTTTCAAGTATGAGAAGAAGATCAAATGAATTTCATAAATAGCGAATAAAATAGTATAAGTTCCTCATTAAAAATATACCATAAGTCATTCGTTACTAACCATACAGTATCGTAATATATCTCACAAAAAACCTACCAGTGTATTAATATTCGATACCAATAGTTTTACGTGAACAAACCAATATCAAGCGATACAATATTAATAATAAAAAAAAAAAACGCTTATAAAATTCAATTATTATACGAAGAACCAAATATACATTTTCACTTTCAACTCTCATCTTTTAAAAGTGTCCGAAATAATTGTTAATAAATCCAAGCAAACTCTCTCGAATTATCCTGATACCAGTAACTTCTTAACGCGAGAATTGGAAATTCAACTAGGCTACGCGGTTCATTTCACGTTAAACGAATGCAACGCTTTCTGAAAACGTTGAGCGGTCTGTGCAAACCCGGAAGAGGTTATAAGAAAGCCGCGTAACTCGGTTACAAAAGCTTTCTGGCGAACAATCCCCGGTGTCCGGGGTCGACCCTTCGACCATTCGCCCAAAGCCCTTTTCTTTGCCGCGATAATACGAAAACTCGATTTTCCGATAAATTGTTATCCTCCTTTCTAATTTTATTCTCGGGGCTTAATTAATTTCCTGACGATCCTTTTTTTCCGGCGGGAAACGCGTTATCCGGCGCATAATCGATAGCTTAATCGCCAGTAATAGTTCTCGGTATTAACCAGCCGCGGGGGTAACCACCCCCGAAGCTCGAATAAAGTCGTTTATCCTGAACGATCGAGTCCGTTCGCTGGTTGATGTATTCTCATTCGACACTTTCCCCATTCAATTTTTCTCCTCTTCTACCTTTTTGTCTGAAAAGTTACAATCTCCACGGATTTTTTCACCTGTTGGTCCTTGCAAACGATTACTTTCTTTCTTTCTTTCGATATTGTTTGTATAATATTGGTGGCTTGTTTTCTTTGCTGTAGTTAGTTTACCTGGAATTCTAATTTTTTGTATACGGTAACAAAAATTTTGTTTCCCTTCTATGGTATGGGATATTGGATCTTTAAAAAATGCTTTCGTACGAACGATTGGTAAAATTTTGATATCGGTTACTCTGTAAATGTAAGATTTATGAGCTCCTCTTGATTCCACTCTTCGTAAATTTCTCAAAAACAAATGACTCGCTCTCGTCAATTAATTTCTCGTAAGACGATGCAATAAATAAATAATTGCAAATATCAAAGAGAATTTGTAAATGTTCATGGTATGTGTACTACATCGTCAGTTGTTTCTGATCTGCTTTGAATTTTATAGGATTACTCAGCGTGATTTCTAAAAACGAAGCTAAAAATTTTTGCTTTCTTCAAAAATCTGACGACGAACAATGGATATAGAAAAATGAAATATAATAAATAAAATATAATACAGCGATGAGAAACAAAGATACAATTGTAAAATTATAGACGTATACATATACGCGTAACTTCCAGGTCTCGTGACTTTATTTAGAAAGGATTAAATATTTGAAGAAATATTAGAACTGCTGCTCTAAAGCAAATAAATTAACATCATTGTTCAAAACTTTGTTCGAAAATAAGATACTTGAAGAGAATAAATCTCCGACAATTCTATGAGTATATTCTCTGTGGAAAAAGTATTTCCAAAGTACGGATGTGATTCAACATTTCTTTGTTACACTGCCCACGAGGACCACCATCTTTTTCGCGTCAGATCCCATAGGGGGAAAGGTGCAAAAATTAGGATCAACATGGACCGCCGTGGGATCTCTTTTATCATTGTCGGAGTTACCGAAGAAAAATAGCCTGCGTAAAAGTGTCTTGTTCGAAAAAGGGACGATCCCAGATATCGAGCAATGCCATATGTAATTTTCATTTAGTTGGACTCATGTCTAAAAGATCTGAGGACGAATATTCTTTTTTTAAAAGAAAAATATATATTTCTTCGGCTCGAAATTTAGAGAAAAAATTCTTCCTGCGGGTACGATATCCAAAACGCACAAATGGAAAAATCTCATATCTAGAATTCGATGAAGGAATTTGGAATTTTCGTTTGCTCCAGAAATAAAATTTTCAGGGAAAAATGTTCGAAGGTTCTGTCTTAGAAAAACTGAATTGAAATTCGACATTTCTACTTTCGTTGATACTATTGAGATTGTCTTAGATCGAATAGGAAAGAAAACTGTTATTTAGCTGTTATTTATTTAACTGTTATTAACTGTTCTCTTTGTAGAGAATTATTCGTGTCGAGAGAAAATTTGATTCTTATATTAACACTAACATTTTGATAAAACTGGTTCAAAGTTTAACGTATTATCTTCCACAAAAACATCGGAAAAATTGTGTTTCTATGACAAATAAGCGATAAAAAGACAATTTCTTCCAAAAAAATAAATTCAGTCCTGAAAGTATTAATAATTGCTATGGAATATTTTTCAAGGTTTGAAACTCCTCAATTCTCAATAGGAGAACCAAAAATTAAGAAACCTTTTTCAACCACATTAAAGTTCGAACCAAATTAATCACAATCGCCACATTTCCAATTCCCCAAAATTCACCAGCCCTCCCCTAGATCTGCCCAAGTTTCATCCCTTTCGTGGCTTCGATAAAAATAAAGCGCCATAACCCATGGCATAATCGGAATTCCATCGAAACGTTAACCTCGACCAGTTCCTCGGGATCGTGATTTGTATTCCATCAGCGTGGTTGCAGAGGAAGTTTCCGTGGCCGTGAGAAGCGACCATAGAACCTGGTGGGAGGAAATCGGGGAAAAATCGAGCTATCCTCGTGTGAAATCGAACGAATGGGACACGAAAGTGGAAAAACGGGGGATTTCGGAAGAAGCAGACGAAGAAGAAGAAAAAGAAGACGGAGAAAGGGTATTAGGGATGGCGTGAAATTTATTGAAACGCATTAAAGTTTGTTGCTTTTATGGTCCGGCGTGGGCCACGTACACGGCTGCAGGTCAAAGAAGCTCGTTGATTTATGCGAGTTGGAAAACTTTATTAACTTTCTGTCAAGAAACGTGTTGCCCGGGCAAAGTATAGCGTCGGAGGAGACGAAGAGAGAGAGACGAGAGAAGTTGAAGGAAACGACTGGAGCTAGAAACGTTGCGCTCAAACGACGAGGAGGATCGAAGGGGATGGAAGGAAGGGTAGTTTGCGGTGAGACTGCCGTGGTACGAGCTTTCAAGGGTTAGACTCGTAATTACTTATGGGCCTTTCTTTTTTATCATGTGCTCTCGGATATTAACTGCACGAGTTTGGATAGGTTTAGATAGGTTTTACGTCGACTTCTTATTCCACTGGGTTTCGATGTATTTCAGGGGTGCAGAGTGCGGTGTTTTTTAGTTCGTGACAAATGGAATAACCGGAGCCACTTAATTCGTTTTCGGACTTTATTTTAGAAACTTGCTGTTTAGATTTGATTTCAAATTCATTTCAGTATATTTCCTATCGTGGTTGTTTGGCTATTTTGTACATCTTGGACAGATGGGGTGGGTAATTGTTAAGTAGTATTGGTGGATCGCATTTCACTTTCGGTATTTGGTGTTTAAGTTTCATTTGAAATTCATTTCATTATATTTTCTGGAATCTGGACAAATGGGGTAGCTGTGGACTTGGGATTGGCGAACTTCGTTTGATTTTTAAATTATTTCATTTCGGATATTTAATGTACAAAGATTTGAAATGGTACATATACAGGGTGTTTCGTTCTTGGGGGTTAAAAATTGTCTGTAAACTTTATGGGCATAAATAGGAAGTAAAAATATATAATAACTAAGACTACAAGGTTCGTTTTGATTTTTGAGTTTCTCCTCAATAGTGAATCATCGATCCTTCGTATTAATTCGTCTTTGATATACTTTTTCTTCCGTACTTTCTCATAAATTCGTATTTTCGTTGTGACATACGGATTTATATAATGCGATAGTTTTATTTACATTCGGAAAATGTTATATCGACAAACTTTGGTTGGAAAAATTGAAGTATGGTATATATTAATTAAATCGTTATTGACAAATTGATAATGAAAACGAACGTTGGATGAAATATGGTTACTAAAATCCCTTTTATTTACTTCGAGAACGTTTTAGTTTAATATTTGACGTAATAGAGAGACGGAAGCTCTCACTGAAATATGTATTAACGTAATAAACAGTTCGCATGGAAACTTCATTTCCAGTTCACTTATCGAGTTAATGATTTTACGGTTTGGACTTTAAAAATCCGTCGCGTGTTCCGCGTTGTCCAAATATATACACAGTCACGCGTAATTTAAATTGAAATTTTGATTTTAATCTACCGTTTAAATTTGGAATTTTTATCTAATCAGCAACTTTTAATTTTGTCAACGAACAGTCACAAGCGTTTTATGTTATCGCAAAAACCTTTTTCGACGCAAACAACAATTTTTTTGCAATGGTAAAATGTAATAGGAAGTTGCGGAAAATTAAATCAACTTCACTATGATTTCTATTGGAATTATCTTTCAAAATTATGCCCCTCAGTTACAAACTCGATAAATTCGATTTCTCGTTGATTTTCAAACTTTCTAAATTAATAAAATTTTAATCGCATTTTCATTTATCTCAACAAACTGCGATCATCATTCCTTTTGGTTCGTCATTGCGCCAAAGAGAAAAAATGTTCGAAATAAACGATGCTTCGTGACTAAACTTCACTTCTCGATTCTCTATTTTAAAAATTAGTATAAAACTACTCCTGTTTTTTGATTCTGTTAATTAGAAAATTATTATAATGTACTATAAGTATTACTAGAAAATTGTATTTATCATGATAATAGGAACATATGGTATAGGGGAAGGAATTAAAAGTAAATATAAAATATTACTTATAATCGCATGAAAAGCCTTGTGTATGAAAATAGAGATTATAAAAATTATTTACAAGTTATATCTTATTCTGCCTATTATTTTTTTTATGACTGATTTAACAATTTTTGATCATCATCCCATTGCTTTAGAATTTTTCAGTAGCTGTTTAAATGATCATTAACTATCATAACCTGTAACACCGTGTCGAATGCAAAGTGTTGTTTTTACCATTTACATTTAATAATCTTCAGTCGTAAGATTTGGAACTAGAAATTCAGATTGAACTTTGTAACGTAAATTTCAAAGTTGTGAAAGAAGTAAGCAAAGACATTTGTTTTTTAAGTAACGCTAGAATTTAATATTCATTTTTGAATTGACGATCTTGAAACTTGAAACTACACATAATGGAGCTCGATAGACTGCGGCGTTGAACTTGCGGTTCGTAAGTGCAGCGGAAAAGAATACCACAGCGAAGGTTAATTCAAACCGCATGAAAATGATGACTATACCGCGGCAAATGCGATCTCGAAGAAAGGCAACCGAAATTTTCGTTTTGTGGTAACCCGAACGAAATTAACGCTGATTACTTCGAGCGAAATCGCGTCATCTAAAAAATCATTTAAAAACCATTCTAACTTACTCTGTTTATGTTATTATTATTCCTTTATATCCGGCGTATATCATTCCTAAGAGACATCATTTTCATTTTTGAAATTTTATCTCCGAAATTAAAGTTCAGCATTGTTTCGTCTTAAAATTTAACCTATTTTGATCGAACCGTATTCATTATCAAGTACTTTTCTGAAAATATAAAAAGATTGAACTTGCAAAATCAAAAATTCAACAGCATCTAAGAGTAAGTATGATGGAGAAACAATTATACTTTTTTTCTCATATGATACCCTGAATGTGAAAAAATTAAATCGAAATCTATTGCATCAACGGAAAAGAACAATTAACCCGCAGCATGAAACACGAATAATGATCATTAAAAATTTTAACAAGCAGGTTTGCAAAGGTCGAAGATAATTAATTTACATAAGGTTTTTTTCTCAACATTTATCGTTGATTTAACGTAATTTAAAACAGTTTTACGCTCCTTTTACGTTTGTCTTCCCGTATGCGAGTCCACAGGATTCGTTAATCAAACTAATTGCGTCGTTTTTATTCTTTCAGGTGAGTCTTTGTCAGCAAAGTTCAAAGCTATCCGCGCACTGCGATGGCCCGGCTATAAATCGTTTAAAAATTGCAATGGACAATCGACGTAATCAATTAAAGACAAAACCTGTGAGTGCGAGAGATATCGCTACATAAACGAAACGTAAAAGTAAGTCGTTATTAACAGATTTCATATTTTTACGTTTTTACGCATCTCAAAGCTATCTATTTTTCTTAATTAAGGGAAGGTAATGAACTTTTTATCCAAATAGCGTGTATGTGAGGTAAAACGTGTATTCAAATAACGGGAAAGTTAATTTAGTTTTATTAAAGTTAAAGTAAAAATAAGGAGAGTCAAGAAATTTACACTATGTGCATAATTGTAAACAATTCTTTGAATGAAATTTAATTGCAATTAATTTAAGATAAGTAGACAAAATGTAAAACGATGAAAGTTCTTCTTTTATAAAATTAATTGAGAATTAACTGAGAAAGAAAACAGGTAGAGAAATGCACAGAATACACATAATTTATAGAAAATTTCTTAAACGTAATATTATAATTAAAATGTTAAAATTTCTAAAATAAGAAAAGAGACAAGCTTTGATATAAAGTTCCTCAATGTAAAATTACATTTATCATCGGCTGTACTAACATTAAAACTGCTCAACCACATAAAATATCTATATCTCCTTCTCACATTTCCCAATCAGTATCATAAATTAATCAAACATTCGATGAAAATCCAACGGTGTTACACGCGTAATTAAACTCGTTCAAAAGCTTCGAATAGAACGAAACGTCTCAAACACGTTTCCAAACGACATCCGCCGCTGCCTCGCTTCATTTTCCACGTCGCTGTTTTTCTGCTAAAAAAAAAAAAAAAAAAAAAGAAAAAATGAAAGCAACCACTCGAACCATCCAAATGAGACGAATAAATAAGAAATAAGGGGAGAAAAGTGGGCGAACTAAGAGCGTTAGAAATTTTCGCGAATTCTCGCAACATCATCGCGGCGAAAAAGCCGCTCATCAGGATACGTTTGTGCACGGACCTTCCGCGTCTTCTGATTTCTATTTGCCGAGCTGAAGTGTACTGCGCGCTCGAACTTCGACGAGAGAAAACAAGAAACAGGGATGACGAGGGATGAAACGAGAGACAGAGAGGAGAACAAGGATAAGAAAAATCGTGCTTGCCGGCGCGTTCAACGTGTTTCCCTCAATTGCTATTTCGATTTACTGCGCGTGAATGCTTCAGATACGATATTGCCGTTGCAGAACCGGCACGTAACCCCTCAGTACGTTTCTCCGTGGAAACGTCTGCGCTCGGCAAACATAATATTTAACTTAAGGACATTTGCTGCAGACGCCTGTGTACATAGAGAGCCCTTGATCCGGGGGTAAATAAGAAGTCGGCGTAGCGCGATGCAGAACCGTGACTCGAAGAAAAATTTACTGCGACAGCGGCTCACTTCATTTACGGGTTTATGAAGTATTTGTAACCGGGGCTGCGGAATCTTGATGTAGATATTGGATACTCCGGCGTTCTGGGGATTGCGGGGATCGTGTGCTTGATGATGGGGTGGAAGAGATTTAGGTATTTTGCGAGGGTGTATCGTATTATTTGCTACAAATTCTAGCTGTTGATAGTTTGTGACTTATGTGCGTTTCATTTCATTTAATATACAGGCAATAATCGATTTGTACAAAGGATAGATACGTGCAATTATATGTACACGGAGTGATAAAGTATAAAGCAAAAGAAAAGAATGTATTTTATTTGTAATGGTGTAATGAAAGGGACGAGAAAGAAGGAAAGAGGCGAATAAATGAAAGAAATGGAAGAGAAAGTGATTTTGTGGAAGTTTCTTCTTCCAGTTTTTGCTGTGGCGAGAATATTACAGTTGCATGACTTTTGTAATTTTCGTGTTCTAGAATCTTGGTTTTATTCAAGAAGTGAGATAGACATGTAAATCGCCTGGGGTATAGCTATTTTATTCAATAATAAAGCTAAACACAAAATTCATATAGGTAGAAAAATCAAGCAATGAAATGCTATTGATTTTAGTGTGTACTTGATCCATATCGACGTACTCCTCACGGTTAGCGTCGCGATGTCTGCGGAGGCTGATAATCTTCTCTCTCTAACTAAATCTGAATACGACAGATCGACCCGATTGTGCGCAATTATGTCGACGATAATTAACGACCGCTATATTTAATTATAATTCCCATCCTTCCAACAGCGCTGATATCTTATTTTATTCCGAGGCTGTAGTGCCGCACGTGACACCAAGAGATACAAGAAAATTAATGCGTAAGCGAGCTGAAAACGCGATGCAGGAATAGAAAAAAAAAATCGCTACATAGAGGGCCCTTGTGTCCCTATCTAATAACCCTTGCACATTTCTACAGTAAATTTAAAGTGTAACTCGTATCAACGAGCGGCGTTATTATGCATGCCTGATTAGACAAAGACAGAAGGGGTCTCTATACAGCGTTTCTTTTTCTTTTTTTTTTCTATTTTCATATCGCATCCACTTAGGCGGTAACGTATGACTCGTGTAGTCTATCTTTGTATCTGTACGTAACAGAGAGGTGTGCGTAGCTGCCAGACCGTGGGACACAAAACATTACACGTTAGGTTTATCTTATACCTCGTCTGTGCTTCTATCAATATTCGTTTCTTAACAGACTCTTCCCTATGCAAAACGCTACAAATAAAAAAAGATTTTCCTGCTTCAGAATTGTGTCAAGAGCGAAGATAAGTACACATTGTTTCTGGCTGCCATTCTCTTCAAAAAAAAAAAAAAAAAAAAGGAAGAAAGAAAGAAAGCGCGAGAAAAAACAAGAAACGAAGCGAAAAAGAACGCGACGGCAACGAGGCACCGGCAACCAGCCAACGAATGAAAGAAAGAAAGAAAAAAAAGAAAAAGAAAGGTTCGAGACGCGCTTGTTTCGCGAACGTATGTATTATACGGTGTTAATGACGATGAGTGAAGCCGTCTTCGAACTCAAAATCCGGCGTTGTTTGCTCAATCCTCGTACTCGTCGTACCTCGACTTCCAACCGCCTCTATAAACACGGCCGGTTCTTTCGCGTTGCGAACATCATCGACTTCTTCGTCGACATCCCGAGGAGAGTCGACTTAACGCTGACTTTCTGCGCACAGCTCCAACGGAACTGTTTCGAGAGAGCTCACGACCATTGTTAAAGCACCGGCGATGCATTTTCAAGAGTCGAACACGTTTGGAATGATACCACGCGTGGAGATTTGTAATTATCAGGATTGTTCGATTCTTCCGTAAACGCTGCCAATTATTTTCCGGATTATGTCAATGAATCCTTAACCCTGAAAAACTAATGCAGACAAACGAATCTCGGTTATGCCAATTTTAGTGGAAATACGAGATTCTTGACTTTGCTATTCTCTTCATTTCTAGCCTTTTGGATATTTCCAAATTTTGATGGAGAAGATTATGAGAAAAGATAGTGAAATGTAAATTAATCGGATATCCGAATAAAGAAGTAAAAGAATGAAAATTGTATTAAAAGTCTTTGCCAAAGATAGTTGAATTAACGTAATTTAAAGATTGTATTGCGCGTTTTATTATTTTTACCTCTTTAACCCGAAGTTTTCCCGATACTCGCGGAAACCGCATCGTTTTAAAAGTCAAAAGCGATGTTTTAATATTTGATGTATGTATTTGGTTTGAAGTCATGAGATGGAAAAGTAAATCAAAGCGAGTTCCTTTGAGGAACTGATGTACATATGTGGTTTATAGATGATGTCGTTTCGTGGTACGTAAAGTTGAAGCTTCTTGCCCGGCAATATGAAACACTTCCCTTTCGAGAAGAAAATGAATTCTGTGAAATTGCTATTTCTCCTTTTACGCTTATACAAGATAGAAATTTATGCAGGAACATGAATTAAAAATGAAATGTGCCGAAGGAAACTCCTTTAATACACACGTATAAAAATCGTTAATCTATCACAATGATTTCAATCTCACTGGAAGATCTTTGAATTTTAATTTTATATGAAAATAAAGATTTCAGCTTTACTGTATCAAGCTGATTGACTATATCGTTATATTAAGCTTTTATAGCAATTTGTTGCGTCATTTAAAATTCAAGAAGAAACAACATTCGAGTAGAAGCGAATGAAACTTTTCGACTCTATAACATAAAGTGTTCCAGATATAAATAATTCTCGTATTCTGGAGAAAGAAAAACGCATCAGACCACAGCTGAACGATCTGATGGCTCGATACATGGATATCTACAAAAAAAAATTCCAATTCCCGCTTATCGATAAATGAACAAAACCACAAGCGTGCAGTCGAGTCTCGATCTCGATTTAAATCACCTTTGGTACGCGTAAAATGTAGATTTTATATATTATATAGTAAAATGTAGATTAACCGTATCGATTGCAAGGAGCGTACCCAGTGATAAATCACAAGAAATAAAGTTCTTCAGATTTTTAGTATTGCCCTCGTTATTTACGGTTTGTAAAGGGTAAAGTAAAAGATAAATTCGATTGAAATGAATAAAAGAATTCAGTGTATGAATAAGTTAAAATGAAGAATTGCGACGAGATTATTGCGTAATGGTCTAAATAAAATAAACGATGTTGTTTAGAGCGCACGTAGTTTGCAATTAAATTATATAAGATATACAATTAATGAAGCTCTTGTGCACGTATTTAGAAAATAGCTTCTCCCGTACTCTGAAATATAACGTTATAATACCTATAACATCATATCTAGTGTCTAGAATCAATAAATTTCCATTTATACGTTAGAATTAAAAATTTAAAACGCGAAGACTTTGAACTTTAGAGTCAGCTTCCATCGTTTACTAATTCCCCAATACGAGTTTTATAGCGTAATTATCGTTTGCATTATTCGTGAAACGTACTTGCCAATATTTTTGCATTTTTCGTAAATGTGTCATCTTCGTTTGAAACCCAGAAACCTGTTTAAACTACAAACGCAAATGTTATCTTCTCGAACATTCCATTGATGTTGATACGTAGCCTACAAAACAATTCATATCAAAAGAATCTCAAAAATCGACTCATCAATTCTCTAAATCAAACCACGTCATACCCTCGCAAAAAAGAGCTTGCAATGGTTGTTGCAGCAGAATAAAGTATCGTCAAAGAACCCATCAAACTTCCATCAACCTGCCAACGAAAACCAACAATCGTCAACTCAGAAAACAAGTTGGAAACCTGCCTCGCAAAACCAACACGCTCTCTATCTTCGCAACAACGTTTCCCTTTCCGAACGTTTCGTTTCTATGTTCAGAAAAACGCGACGAGAAAACATAGTCGCTGTGTAAAAAGCGACTCAATCTTCCGCTTCGCGATAAGCAAACGAACACTGGCGGAGAAACACCGCGTCAAAGTCGCGAGTCGCGTTTAAAAACAGGCTTCCGCTCGGTTTCGCGCGGTTCGCCATGGATAAACATCGATCAGAGCCGCGAGACTCGCGGAGTTACGCGCGTATCCACCGCGAAGGATCCACAAAAGGACGAACAGAGCTTCTGAACGCGTAAACGGATGAGTCGGCAAGTTCGTCGAGGATCGACGCGTGTTTATCTTGCCAGTGGTCGTCAGAGCTGTTTGCATTCGCTCCGCACCTTCTGCCTCGCTGAAATGATTTCGTCGAAGTGAATCTTCGAAGTGTGTTCTCGGTTCTCACAAACGAGTAATGTTTCTCGGCGCTCTGTGCTGACTTTCGATTTCATATGGCTTGGTTGTGGGTGTAGCTGTCTTTTATTTGTTGATGATTCATAGCGATTGGTACTTACAATGAGAATGATCGTTGCTGAATGATTTTGTTACGCAGATTGTAGAGAGATTTTCTATCGGTGGTATGTCGAGATTCCTGGATGTCCTGTGTACGATACGAGACAATTCGCACAACACAAGTTTTTCAGGAAAAGAGAAAAATTATTTGAAAGCTTACGAAAAAATTATTATATAATGTATTAATTAATATATATAATGTTGGCAGGGGGGGCCGAGTCTGGATTGGTAGAATCCGAATAATAATTATGCAGACAAATTATGTAGCATTATTAGGAAATGAAAGTCAGATCTACAGCGAACGCGTTAACTCAAATATTCACAGGCTTCAGATTGCACTCCTAAGAGTCTGAAATTATCGATCATCTAATCAAATATCAACAGAACGATTCCAAGGAAGATTGCCAGCGATTTTCTACTAAATGATGGATGAATGTGATCAAAGTGTAAAATAACGAGCGAGATATAACGATATCGAGTTGAAAATCGTGGCTCGATGAAAGGAACGGTGAAAACGCTTTGCAAAGTAGCGGAGCATAAAGGGCTGCTAAAGGAGCATAATTGTTTCCATTGTGTAGAAGAAATGAGAAGGCAGGAAAGGACCATGAACGTGTCCTGGCATCCGGTTTGAACCGCTGGTGCGTACCGACTCGTTTATTTCTCAATGGTGTTAACTCGTGCTATCGTTGACAGCAGTCGAGCCCTTTGTCTGTGCACGTTTGATATTGCTTGTGAAACACGAGTCTCGCTTTCTCCCTAGCAGAACGATGGGTTGTACCATAATGGTGTGTTTCGATGTATTATTTCGTTGCTGTTAAATCACAAACGATGCCTCGTTTGTTCTACAGCTTCCTAAGCTATGGAAACGTTCTTGGAATTCTATTCTTCTTACGAATTGAATTGTACCCTATGCCTGTTTACCGCTTTTAAGGATTCGCGGAATCGTTGCTTCATCCAGAAAAGCAGAATTTCTATGCTACTTGTATTATATCATGGAACATAGTAAAATGATCTTTTCTCCAGATATTGTCTTTAGAAATATTGTATTGTTTAATTTATCTCTAAAAAGAAGTTTATTTTTTGTACGTAATATATCTTTCGCTAGTTAATTTATTTATCATATCTTATTCGATTTATTTCAAATTAGATCTATCACTTTAAATAATCTTCTCGTTCGTTCAATACCTGTTTCATAATCAGTAGACATAAATTTCAAATACGCGCAGCTCGAACATATAAATGCACGGAGTATGTTTCACATATATTTGACGCGTGACAGGACACATGAGTGCGAAAGATTATTCTACGCGCGAAAGTAACTCGAAGACCTAGAATTACATCTTTTTTAATTTGAAGCCTCGTTTCTCGAAAGATCGAGTCAACGAATAGTATGTTAACACGTTAGATTGAATACGATTATCTAAATATTTTCAGGTTAAATTTGCGTTTTAAATGCAGATTTTGGTTAACATTTTCAACATTCCTGGTACAATTTCTCATTCATTTATCACTATATCCCGTGTTTGCTTGTGAAACTACAGAGAATGATTGAGATATATTATGCTGCATAGATAGATATAAATTACACCTACCTTACGAAACGAAATGACCGAAAGTTAGTTTCAATAATTTATTTTCTTTATAATCCGTATTCGGCGAAATATTGCGATGCATCGTTTAATTTTTAACGACATTTTAACGAAAGAAAAACGAAATAAAAATATTAATATTTCTATTAATAAATCACTCTAAATGAACGTTTTGGAAGAAGGTGTTACTAAATATATTAGTATCACATGACAGCTTATAATCTTCAAAAAAAATTTGAGCGAACAATCGAGGTGTGAAGAAAATATCCGTGACCACGAGTTGCAGTAATTTCATCCGTTACCGCAAGAGATCATTCCATGCGATCTAACTCTTCCTTTATTCCACCGCAAATTATACTAATCTTGCCTAGAGTTGTAAGAGATACAACGATGATCTTTGCTGCATCACGTAGTCAACCGTGTCTATTCATCCTGTCATTAGGAATTACTAACTTCAGGGCAATATTAAACCAAAAAGAATACGAGCAACGTGATCGAATCAAGTCTGTTTCCCAGAAATCGAGTAATATTCCTACAGATATAAAATGACAACAAACATAAAGCGATATCGTATAATTCATATACATCGTAAATACGACAAAATCTAGAAACGCAAAAATATGAAAGTAGAATGTCAAAAATAAAAAAAAAACTAGTGCAAAGACTTTAGAAGAATAAATTTCACTAAATTAAGAGATATGAGGTGGCTAGGTCGTGTGATAGTGCTGCCTGCTGGTGTACGAGATTTTTGTCTTCCTCCGGGTTGCCTTCTTCTAAGTTAGGAATTGTGAAAAACAGGACGGAAAAATGAGTATCGGGGGTTCGAACTTGGGTCTTGAACGTTCCTAGCCTATTACGCTAACCACTGCGCTGTCGTCGTTCGGCTGAGAATAGAGTCTTTGTGTAGCAAGCCATGGGACAGAAACTGTTGGAAAGTTTTTGATGTCGAGTGTCGCTACAGATATTACAAATTAACGTAGAAAAAATTCCAACGATAATAGGAAACATCATAAGAAAAAATCCACCCAAAGGAAAGAATTAAAAAATACCTCGAAATTGAAGAAGAGGCTTTCCCGAAGTAAAAATTAACCAAAATGTAAAAAGGAATTTTTCAAAAGGTAAAAACACTCTCAAATACAAGAAAAAACTTTCGAAAAGTAAAGAAACGCAGCTTCGGATTAACTTTTGAAAGCTCTTATCTGCTCAATTTTCTGTTACTCCATTCGCTCAACTACCTATAATACATACATAAACTTTCGTCTGCTGATCGATTTAACAACCTCGCCATATCACGAAGTCAACTACAGAACGCTATATCTCAATCCAATCCACCTTTCACCAGACGCCTACGAAAATTCCGAAACTATCTTTGAATAACATCGCCAAACCAGATCGCAACACTCGTAAAATATATTTGTCCAGGTATTTGATTAAATCGGTAGCGACATGAATAACCAGTCATAACCGTGTCATATCGTAGATCCACGTAGATAATCCGTATTAACGACGAAGAAAAACGGTGGCCCGTAAGTCATAGGAAAAGTGGACACTTTACAGGTAATTGAAAGCTATTAGGGATACGTTTATACCCTGTATTATCACCCATGGTACGCCGGTGTTATGGTATACGAACGTAACACGGGGAGAACCGGTTCTCGGAATATATTATGGCAGCGCCGTTTACCGTATTGATTGTAAATCTCATCGAGACACCCTGAACTAGCGTTGGGACTGATACAGCATCGATACGTATCGATGCCAACTTATGGATTCCGATTCTACGTCGTATTAAGGACGTAGATATTACGTCAGGCTTTATGAAGTTTGAATTTGATGGGTCAATATCATCCGTCATCGTCGATCGTCGATCGTATCGGTTGTATTGAACGGCTTTATAATAAAAACGTCGAAATCTTGTTAGTGACCATAATCGAAATACTCGTGCGATCTTTTTATACGAACTTCAACTTTTGAAAGGAATCACACGGAAGTTATAGGAAATATGGACTTAAGATAACGTTTGGAGCTAATTAATGACATTTTCTACTTTGTCTGGTCAATTTTTTAATTCACCAATTACCTTAAAGGAAACTGTAAATAGAGAAATAGTAACAGCTCTGTTTCAAGAATTTTTTTAAATTCTAGGATTCATAAAAGCTACAAAGTCTACAAACGCGTTATATGAATCGGACCATTCTTTTATTTAGAATATGCAAAATGAAGCCTTCATCCCGTGAGGCATTCAAGTCGATAGAAAAAGAGCTTTGAATTCAATTTTTTTCATACATTATACGATTTCATAAATATTCGCAATACAATAATACGAAAACTGAATTGTTCCGAAAGGTGATCTCAATACCTATGAAACGTGTATTTGACAGAGTAGAAAACAGTTTCGTTGGTAGCATCGCTCGAACTATTTCTATAAAGCTGCAATATTTTCTTAACCTCTCAGTTACCGAGTATTGTTAGCTTTGTTATCAAATTGTTTGAGTATTTTCTATAGTTATGGTATCAGTGCCATCGCTACCCAAGGCTCTCTCTGGCTGTATTGTCCACTCTATATCTGATGAGTTCATTCCGCTCTGGTAACGGTATTAAACGGTCCCAAGGTACGACAGGTTGCGCACAGAGGGTTTGTTAAAATTCATAGAACGTCTCTGATCTCAGCGACCGATTAGCTCGTAAAGTACACCAGGTGTTGATGACCGTGGCCCTCGTGGCCCGACGTGATTAAGATGAAATATCCAAGGATAGTTGGCGAAACTGCGCCAGGTGAAACGACGAACCGCTAATTGCTCTTTGACCAGCAGAGATCGGACGAAGCCATAGAGACTGTTGTTACTGGTAGTTTATCCGGCTGGGTTGGGTAAGGTTAGCTTCTGGAATCGAGGCCGGATTATTAGGAGAGGCTCGTGGATTAACGTCGAACGGTCGAGATCGCTTGATCCTGCAACTTGCCAGAGATTAGACTAAATGGGTATCGTTTCGGTACAGATTAAGTTTGTTGGCTTGTGGTTAACTTGATGTAAGGCAGTGATTGAGCGGGTGAGAGTGAATCGCTAGGGTGATCGATGAATTGTTGTAAGTTTAGAAGTTTCGAATCGCTGATTGTCGAAGAGATTCCTCTTGTGTATTCCTCTTGAGACTAGATATGTTCGATATATTTGACCGATATTAGATAGTTGGGATAAAAGAGATGTTACAGAGATATAAAATGAATGAATTATATCATCGAGGACTTAATTTCGATTCTTGTAATCCTTCAGAAATTAAATTGACAAATTTATATGTGACAATTGTATTAACTTATCAATTAGGCCGGCTCTTAAACCAAAATCTTCCTAAACGACGACATTAATGTTGTAGTTGATAGATGCCAATTAATTTCGATGCATTTGAATCCGGATTTTAATAGAAATATTAACCTCTCGCACGAGCTACGCAATTTTCAAAATCGTTCAAACGATACTTATCCCTTCTCACAAATTAGTTGAATAGAATTACACATAAATCTACAGCTATTGTACACGTAACTTTCTTTTTTAATCTTCTAACCATTTTTATCTCTTTCCTTTTCTTCATAACGTGACTATCGGTAGTTCCAATTAAATAAATAGTTGTTTGCATCTTTTTGTCGCAACTATCTTCTTATTGTAACGAGGCATTAAAAGACATAGAATCCCAAATAGCGCGAAAAGGATGATTAATTAACTCACTTTTCTTATTTAACGAGTTAGCAAATACATATGAAATGAAAGAAAACTTCTGTGTACTTTTTATCCACTTCATGGAGTTTCATCTCCAATTAACTATTTGAAGTACACCCCGGTGGCATCCATAATTAGCAGAAGTTTCTTCTGCAGCTGGAAAATCCTCCTAGTTACGGAGGATCGTCGCACAAGTAAATAGAGATCGACGAAGCCTGGACGGCACAGCTGAATCCGGGATTCGCGATCTGGGTGGCGGAGACGACGTATTCCCCAGTATCCCGATGTTTAGACTGCTTAAGTCACTTGGACTCCGACATATTTATTCATGTGGGTGCTGTGTGGATAGTGGTATGTAAATACGAGTTACACGAAGCCACGACGCCAGCCACCTGAGCCGGTCACGCGTCAGACCATTAGCGTTCTTCCCCGGTGAAATCAGAAAGCGATATGGTGCCACCGCAACTACAACCCTCGCTGTCTAACTCTGTCGTTTTTCCTAAAGCATCCGTATCGTTGCGTTATTACGATGTATCTTATCAAATTTTCGTAAGATCGAAATTTCCATTGTGATAGTAAAACGACGCTTAAAATCGTTACTATTGTCGAGTGAAATATTTCAGAGATCGACTCTTCGTTTAAAATATACAATCGTACACTACATTTTTCAAATAAAAGAGTCAAATAAAATTTCTGTGGAAAATAACTCGATACTTTAACATGAAACTTTCATCCACCCCTAATGAATTATTCTATTATTAATAAAGTATACCGCGAATAAAAAAACCATCTCGAGTTTATTCAGAATATATGGCCATGAAACTTCCATCTACCTCTAATCGATTATTCTATTATTGATAAAGCTTATAACCATCCATGAGAAATACTCCGATATTTTACTGGAAAGAATCTCATGCAGCTCAATCTACCTTTAATACGTTAATTCTCTCTCAAAGACAAAAGAAATAGAACAAATCACGCTTCTACCGTTTCTTCTAAATTTCGAAACAGTGGCCGAAAATCATGTACCATGACGATTAATCTACCCATCTACCGTTTCAAGGGAATAAAACGTAATACCGAACGCGTTTAACTGGCGTGGAAAGAATGGAAAATTTTGGTCGTTTTGCAACATCGTTGGATTTCGAGCGGCGGCGTCTGGAGCGTGACGTGCGAGCGCATTAATTTATGGAGTGTCGTTAAAGCGTGAAAACGTTGGTTCATTAACGATGGAATAATGTGTCGGGATAACGTATGGCCAGGCATATCTCTCGGTCCGGGGCGGAGGCTCTTCTTAAAATATGAATTGGTAATGCAGCTGATGAATTAAAAAATCCGGCCGAATGCAGCTTTAATGGTGAAATATATATCACGGGGCGATTATTGCGAGAGCTGCGGTACCACGGAGGAAGATTAATTCCTTCCGGCGTACGTGCAGATTGATTTTTCGAAGAGAGAGAAGGGAAAAGGAGAAAAAAGAAAAAGAAGCGTTCATCATCGCGCGTGCACATCGACTGCTACCTTTAACGAGAATGATAAACGATGTAATTAATGCTGGCGGTCGATGAGTTGCACCGTACGGTGCTAATGTCCCGGCAAAGAAATGTTTCCCTGCCGTTTCAACCAGTATTTTACGTCTCAATATTTTATTGCAGCCTCCAGCGGCTCGATCGCAACAGAATTATGGAGCCAAATTAAAATTGGACGAATGTACTGCTCTGGGTTCGATTAAATGCCTCGTAAAATGTGAAACAGGGGAAAATGTTACGTTACGGGATGTCAATGGGGATGGATTATGTTGTTTGATCTTTACGATGATCTTAAAATCACGGTTCTTAAAGCCACGGCCATGGCCATGAAAGGTCATGGTAATGCTCTTTATACCTTCATCTTGTCCTTTTAACGAAGAGACTTTTAACGTTTTGAGGAAATCTCACGACATAAAATATAAACAAGAAACTATGTATATCAGTTATAATCCTTTCGTACCTCACGTTTAAGAAATTCCATAAGGATAGAAAAATACAATTGGGCTAGAAATAACTCAAGAGACACGGTAGGGCTAAATGAGAGACTCGTGTCCCGTGTAATTACATCTATTTGTTGTTTCTCATGCCATCGAGTAATTCCTATAATCTAGTGCCCATTTCGTTACCTCGCTAAGTCCTAGCACATATGAGCAGGAGCGTGGCTTCAATACGTAAGAAAAACTGCAATTCGTTACTCGAGTAATTCCAATTTACCCAGAGAAACATCCAGCTTAGACGCGTCCTCGTAATCATCATCGCCGTGTATGCAATGAATTACCTTCTTCCTTTCGCGAGGAACGAAAAACAGAAAGAATCCTCGGAGTAAAATTCACGTGCAACTCACGAGGGAATACTCGGCTCAATCAGAACCGCGCAGTCTCTGTAAATTTGTATTTCTAAATTGAACTGGCTCTGGGTAAATAATACCGAAAACTTTTCTCGATGAACAAAGTAGCTCCGTGGAAAGCTGGCTCGAAACAGAGAGAGAGGAGGGGTGGAGAGAGAAAGACAGGAAGAAGCCAGAAGTATGAAACGAGGAAGGAAAGGAAAAGAAGGGGGGCGGAAAGTAGGCAAGAAGCTCCTTTGAAGTTCGTACATAACGTTGAAATTTCTGTTAAAGAACTTCCCCTCGACGCAGCCCCGAGTTTTTTTTTAACTTGAACTTGTCCGATCGTATTTTCCGCTGTATATTTCCGATAGCGTTGCCCTGGGCCGTTTGATATAACCGGCTTTCGATTTATTGGAAATGAGACTTAACTCGTTCCCGTGGCCGGATACCCGAGCCACTACCGGAGCTAAAATATTAATCTTTCGGCCCTCGCTCCAAGCGCGAAAAGGAAACGAGCTCTGAAAGCGTCTCTCGCGAAACGTCGAGAAACGTGAATGGAAACCGACCAGATGGGAAACCTGTTTCTCTAATTCATTCGGCTTCTGTTCCCACCGATGATAAATTGGATCTTAGGTGACGGCGAAACGAAATTAAAGTTAACGACAGATGGCTGCTGGGCTCTGTTTCGACCTCTGGTTCTTCTGTAATTTCATTAAACGTCCACAGACTGTAACGAGTCCTGCTATAAAATTTGATTGAATAATTATCAACTATGCCTGGGAATTTTTGGCCTTTCCAATTGATTTTCCCGACGTTCTAAGTGAATTAGTCTCGACTAAACTGATAGCTGGTTAACATAGAAGAAAAGATTGGTTGGTTTTATTTTTCAACTTCGAACGTTGGTGGTTTTCGAGATATTTGTTTAAGTCATATGCGTCAATTATATTTTTAACGAGGAGATGGCTTAAATTATCTTCTTTTTCTTTGTTATTTATCATATACACGACGAATCGTATGGATCATAAAGCACCGCAAAAATTATAGCGTTTTTATTAATTACATCTTCAGTATTATGATCCTGCCGATAATCTATTCCTTTTCAAAGAAAATCCACAATCTCCGAAAGTTTCATTACGAAATCATGCTAGAATCGTTATTCAATCCTATCGTAAAAATTCCCATAGTACAATCTGAAACGTTGTCTAACCTAAACACCACTCTATCTGCAACTGCAAAATAGGAATAGACGTAGAAAAAATGAAACAACTTCGTAGCGCCATTCTGAACATGTACCGATCGCAAAGATCCTGGACAACTTATAAACGTAACGATAGGAATATTAATACAGCCGCGTGGGCTCCGACGAAACTTATCAACGACGTTGAAAAATACCCCGATTACGGACGTAATTACGCGATCCAGCGGGTACACAACGAGTAGACGCGATAACGACTCGAGCCCGATGTTGCGGCTTGCGAGGTTCCGCTTTGTTGACAACGACGAATCCCTGCTAGGAAATAATATTATCGCCGTGTTGCCGAGCGATCGCGAAGCCTTCAGGTGACAAAGAGCAACGAGCGCTATCTGACGATGACCCTTTCACTTGGCCGGAGTTAAGATCGTTCTTAAAAGGACCCGTCGTTGTCGTCGTTCTACCTTTCTTCTTCCTCTTCTTCTTCTCCTCCTTCTTACCTCTTTTCTCCTGAAGGCAACGCGCGCTATCGTACATAGCCGCGCGAGATAACCGAGCGGAGAACGTGGATGCCTTAAGGGGTTGTGCACGCCTTAAAAGTGTTCCTGGAAAAAGTTACAGGATTATCGTCGTCACGGGAATGAAAATAGACCTAGGTGAGCCACTCCGCGGAAGCTTACCAACCTCTCTGTATACATGTAGTTGGAGTTGCTGTAGCCTGCGGGGATATTCGTTTCGAGGGGGTAATTTCGGTGATTCGATTTGGGAATTTGGAAGAGATGCTTCGGTGGTGATTTTAGAGGGTTAAGGAAACTTGGATAGGACTTGCGATGACGTGTATTGGTTTGGATACTTTAGCGTCTTTCGACGAAGAGTATTATCTTCTAAGTTTTTAAGGGTTTGAATCTAGGATGATTATATTGGAACTTTAACAAGATCAAACTGTAATATTGCAAATTATTATGTGAATGGGAATATTGAACTAATAATCGAATAGCAAACGAATGGTTTTGAAATTAATTTATTGGATAAAATTTATAATTGAGCAAAAATTTCTTTTGAGAAAATTCCTTTTACGAGTGAAATCAACAAAACCGTACTTTACTTATCGTGTCTCTTTTTTTCTATGTTCGCCGTATGTAAATAGCGTTAAAAAATTCTAGTGTACCTTGCTGCTGCGATTAATTCCTCGGAGAGGAAGTTCATACCACGCAATTTTAATATCTCGAAGACTTAGACGTAGAATTTTTCGATTTTCTCGCAAAGGCCTTTAGCACACGCTCTCATTGCATCCATTTTAACCTGTTCAAGTCCAATTTCAATTAGCCCTTTGAATAGTCGGCTCTCTGTAACACAAGAGGAATTGGCTTTGTGCTTCCCTGGGTACTTTTGATGTTTTGCAAAGAAAACATCGTGACTCCACCCTCTCTGTAGCACCTACTTTCGATTCTTCCAAGAAAGAAGGCTTCTCTTTCTCTTTGTACGCGTCGCAGCTTGCCTTCTTACATCGCAGAATGACTTACGAATCTGTAACGTGCACGAGTAAAGTTATTGCAAAGAAACAACATTTTTTTCTGAGAATTTTCCTCGGAAACAAAGCCTGAAATTGAGAGTTTCAAACAATAAGAAGACGAAATCGAAACAGGTAACCTTTTTAGTTTGATTTTTATGTTGCTTTCTTTACGAACCTGAATTTTTACTTCTACCGCATTCCTCTCATTCTAATACCAGTTTCGTTGTTTATTTAACACTCGTCCGTCTTTTTAAACTTTAATTTTCTGAATTTGAAAACGAGTTTCTTGCTTGTACCGTGCATGTTATATCTCAGAGGAAAAATTCCAGTTGTCTTTGGATGCTACCTGTTCAATTTGTGTCACAATGTCGCTGTCATTGTAACCGTATCCTTGTCAAAATGGAACTGACGTTTCTCCTCTGAATGCTAGTTCGTCGTAAAACATTCAGTACGATAAAGAAGTCCTTTGCAAGGTCGAATAAAAATGAAACATGGGATAGTATACTTTTTATATTTTTAAACTATAAAATATATTTATGATTTTTCGGTATTTACTTTGTTTCAGAAAAAAGTCGCGAATTAATTACTTTACCATATGACGTAATATGTGTCATTCGTGAAATACAAATCCTACAACGATCCCCCTAACAATCCTATATGAGAATATTCTGAACGTTTCCAAATATTCGTAGTTGCTCTCGCATGACAAATAAAAATCGTAGCGTGTGATGTCCTTCCTCTGTGAGCTTCGACTAATTTCAAACCAATAAGAACCTCTAAATCCGCCTCCTTCTTTCGAAACCACCTATATATACCCATTCTTGTCCAGCTACAAGTTCCCAACCGCGCAGAGACATCAGTGGAACTCGAAACAAATGCAAATCAAGCAAAAGGAAATCCAGCAGCAACAGCAGCGGCAGCAGCAGCCAGCTCGTAGACTGGAGAACGGACAGCCACGTTTAGTTCTCGAAAGTATCGACGAACTCGAGTCCACGTGAAAGGAAGTAGCTCGAACATCTTCGTGTGTGCACGTCCCCCTAGTGTAGCTTTACCATAATGGAGCCACGTTTTCTCTGTGGCGCTGGGAATTATTTACTCACGCTGGGAATGCGGAGGAGGGCGACGTTGTAAGAACAGCTCGAGGTCTCACCTACCGACGTAGTTGTAATCCGCATCGAGATTCACCGCAAAAGAAAGGGAAAAAGAGACAGAAACACTCCTGCAGCGGCTAACATCTTCTCCTCATCCTCTTTCTCTTTCTCTTTTCTTCCCTTGAGATATCGTTACGCAGATAAAACCGCATTGCTGAAAGGCTGGCAAGCTAATCGACCGCTCGCGCCGCTTCCTCGAAATCTTTGGGGCGCACGCGGAATACCGATACTGCTGATCGAATAGCGCGCTCTCTATAAACCAAACGACGACCTTCCCTAACGGGTGTCAAGATATTGTTAGCAGGCAAATATAAGCGAGGTATTCTCTTTCCTTCTTTTTTTACAACATCGCCTCGCAAGAATTTTCTTAAACTAACCGACGGATTGCATTGGACGCGATGTTGAACGATAGAGAGAATCGTATGAAATAGACTTTGTAGACAAAAACGCGTCGCAGGTTCGTCAGTAAAAAATTTATTCGAGGAGCGTTCCATAGTTTGACGAGGGTAGGCGAAGTCTGGTTTCGACATGGAGCCTGAAGGTCCTCCGCGAGAGCGGCGTTTGAGAAATCTTCCTTAGAGTCCGCTGCAAAATGACACGCGCGACGCTGGAGTCATCTGGTCTGCGCACATGGTCTATTGTAGTATGAACTACGAACGATAAATAGGTCCGAGTCTGCCTAAATTGGATCTGTCCAAGTTTCTCTAAGCATCTAGCTTGTCACGCTTTCGATTTTTTGGGAGATAATCGTGCGATGAGTTGCACTTTTACACCAACGTTTCGTGAACGTTCCAGCTCGCTTCACTTGGATGAAAGTTTAAGGTATACAAACGTGCATTAATCATCGTGAAAGCTGAAAATCTAAAAATGGTCTAACTCGTTGGTTGCCAAGCTTCCGGTATAAGGCAGTAATGTTTCATATTTTGTTAGCCACTGTACTGTTACTGCATTCCCACTCTCGATATCTTCGAATCAATATAAAAAACACCCTCGCCAGAAGTTTTCTCACTTGGCGCTTCCCCACGAGACACGCATTCTCCTTGCAAAACCGAAACCGGCACGGTCCACATGCAGAGAGAGGGATCCAGGTTTCACATAATGCTATCAGAAGCCGGCCATCCGGCTCTGCGTGTGCAAGAAGACAACCGAGAGGCAGAGGCGCGCCAGAAGGCCAGTCTGCTTGATGAACGTGGCCGTTTATATCTACCGGCTGGAACCACCGAACGAGCAGCCGGCCGACGCCGAATTCCGCCGCTTTCCAATAATTTTATTTTTGCTTTTAATGCGCCGTCCGCGATGGGATCGTACAACGGCTGCCTGCCGGCCAAGTCGATGGCGCTTCTTGATACTAGATAAAACCATGGAACGACCGGTCGCCCGCTTTCGGGCCCTTCTCTTCATCCGACCGTTTCACTCTTCTTCCTTCTCCCGACGTTTGCCCTTTCGCTCTCTTCAACAGATGTGTACAACAGCTTCTCGTTCTCCGTCTCTCTTCTTTTGTCGAGCTGGTCGAGCGCGCGTAACCGCGAGTCCGTGCGCGCAAAAGATGGCATCGGCAAGCGAAGAACTCCAACGAGATTGCCTTTTCGACGGCGCTGCCACGAAGCCTACCGAAAGCATTCAAAGCCGATCTGCGGATATTTATTGCTGCGCCCCTCAGCCAACGCGCCGCCGTTTTCCTTTTTCGAGTTGCCTACCTCCCCCGGTTCGCCGCTCAAGTGATTGATCTGAATTCTTCGCCGGATGTTTTAAGATCGCGTCTTTTAGGTTGAATTGCTGGTTTTTTTTTTCTATTTGAGGTTGATCAAAGTTGTCGACGATTACGTTACAAATAGAAATTAGAATAATTGTGAATATCAAGTACTTCGTTATCAATCTTTGGATCTGGATAATTTTGTCGATTACCAATTATCAATTAATAATTACATATTTCAGATTTGCTTCTTACTATCCTAGCCTTGTTATTTTATTTCTAAAAAGCATACGCGAAAGATACAAAAGCTCAATCGAATGGTAAAACGAAATAGTTGAAAACTTCGTACATTTTGACAATATCTGCCGAGATATAAAAGATGAATATAAATGATAATTGTTAAAAAGAATATATTAAAAAAAGAATATAAAAAAGAATATATGTCAGAATATGCGAGAATTACGTGTATGATACGTGTCTGAGGCATCTTCCATTTGCCATTCATCGAGTCGCGTTTCATTACATTCTATTGCATTCGCATTACGCTTTTACAGTTTTAACGTACCTAATTCTAAACACTGTTTCATTTCCCTGTCGAAATTTCCTACCCCTCCGTTGTTTGAAAAATACCACAATGAAAATTCGTACACTCTGCAAACCAATGCAACGTATCTCTTTCAGTAACCAATTTCCCATTCATAAGCAGTACTTATATAAAAATCCATACATAGATCTGTACGAAACTGGTTGTGTTCAGAAGCTGGACAGAAATCTGTAGAACGGGTGTTAAGGGATTGGTTCGAACGGTTCCTCATGAATAACAAATGTGCTCGTTGGTTATTTCTCACGGCGGTAGGAGCGTTTCCACGAACGCGCGAGATCGTTGGAAGGCAGGAATGAGGCGAGGGAGACGGGGGTGTAAAGAGAGAGTATCGAGAGGGCGGTAAATAATATCCACGCGTGTATACAGGCGTCAAGCGATAAATCACCGGCCGGCGTGACAGGAAATTGAACTTTCGCGAATACTTATGCCCTCGTGATTATTCATGTCGATAGCGTTCTACTAAGTGAAAACGAGCTAGAGGGGGTTTGAGAGGCAGCGAGGGGATCCGTGTCATATTTTAGTTCTCGGTAATAAATAACGAACCGATGTTTTCCCCGTATTCGGCCAGGCGAACATCGACGGAGAGACGACCCATGAAAGATGCTTTGGTATCGTGTCCCGATTCTTTTGTGTCTGTTCGTCTCAAGGGCGAGCAATGAAAACGAGTTTGTCATAGAGTCGTAGTGCTTCAAGTATTACTTGGTAATATTTGCATATTATTTATCGAATCAGTGTCTTGTAAAAATTGAAATAATATAAACATTTTATCAAATAACGTTACGTATTTGTCAAATGGTCTTTTCGAGTCTTTTCGTGTGAAGAGAGAGGGAAGAAAATGAATTTGCCTTCTAGTCAAACCGGTATAGTCTGTCAAAGTTTACTTGATAATGTTTTGAATCTGTCTGATAAGAATTGACGTAATTTGATCATTTGGTCGACGTACATAAAACAATTATTATATAATGCTATAGATGTTTTGTTTAAGCAAACTGTCCTGTTTATAAAATGTTTATAGATCTTTCGAGACGACTGTATGTATCTATTTCATCAGATACACAAAGTTCAGGCAAATCGTACAAAATCTTGGTCCGCTTTATTTAAATAAAGATGTTCATTTTTATAAAGCGTACGTAAACTTTCGCGCATAACTGTGTATACCTTCTTACGTTATACTCTACTTCGTCAGGTATAACGTTTACGTAAACCATAAAAGACCTCGAGCAACTTCTTTTATGTAACTAAAACGTTCATTTTCCTTGGAAAGTTGTTCCCATCTTCTAGAACATAAACGAGGAAGATCTTCATGATTTCAAGAATATAATCGAAAAACAAGAAGAAGGAAAGAAAAATGGAAAAATAAAGATCTGACGATGAAGATCTTTAAGAATTCTTTGCCCGAAGTTGCCGTCTGATGACCGCCGGTTTCTCAAAAATAATGAAACCCTGGAGAAGGCGCCCCCATTACTCTGACCAGGCTACTTCGTAACGCGATCAGCTTTGGTCGCGGGCCAAGTCACCACGACGACGACGACTCGCATCTGCGGCTCTAGTCCAGCTGAATTTATGTGCAGACTGCTTCCAACCCTTCTGATACGCGAAGGCAGAGCACGTGGACAACGACAGTTGTAAGCCACCCCCTCAGAAACTTACCAAGGCGGACGCAGACTTTGTTGAGTTAATTACACCGTGTTGAAACTTTGCGTGCACAGTGATATTCTTCCGTGACGAGCTTTTCTTCCTGGATGTGTTATATTTGTTACATATTTTGTTGTTTTCTCGCGACTGCGGATTTTTATGTATTTATGGGGGGAGAAAGTGAGAAAGATACAGAATGCACGTAACACGCAAAAATATATAAAATACATAAGTGAATAAATAAAATAAATAAAGAAATATATATCATTACGATGTAATTAGCACCAGTTAAAATATGTAATAGGTAAAACGAATTTCTGCTTGCATTCTATTCCTTTATTTGTCTTTATAAAATTATGAATTTGCATAAATACCCTGTATGCTTCGATGTTCTAATTCTCCTAGTCCTTTTAAGATTTTGTTGTATGATTGTCGGTTTCACTGTTTTCATCGCGTTTCTGCGAATAGTACTACTTAGAAAATATTTTCCTTTCCTGTAGCTATCGTATTTTTAAGGGTTAGATATACATATTTCGTGAATTTTTATGCAAATTTCTGTTGCGTAGTTTTATTTCCTTGTTTTGGGGTAAATTTATCCTTTTTACGTGTTATGGGTATTGAAACTCAGGCAAGGTGTTTCGATTTGATTGTGATATAAAATTTTATAGACGTTGATTATGAAATAAGGAAAATAGGATGGATCGAGAAATAAGAAAACTGAGAGGAAAGTTCTGTGGAATTTATCAATTCTTTCTTACTATCACAAATGTACCGTGTATCGAAAACCGTGGATTATTATATTACAATGATAACAGGAACAATAGTCAGTAAAGATGACAACAATAAATAAACAATTACAATCAAATATTAATTTTTATAAATTATATCGACATTTAATGGATTATGAATATTAGTCTACAAAATATATGTAGATTAATGAATTACGAGCTTTTCAAACAATTCGCAAGCCGTCTAATTTTTTGAGACCACGCAAAATATAGTTATAGAAGAAATCGAAATAGATTTTAAGTCTCGCATTTTATATTTATCGCAGAAGTTGAGATACAATTGATTTACAACCAACATAATTTCACGTCGCAAATCTAGTAAGAAAGTGCTAAAAATCCTAAATCAGAGAAAAACAACACTAAATTATACGATCAGTAAACCTGTACATAATTATATTCAAGGAAATGGCTAAAGATAAGTAGCAGCAAGACTTCTCAAACATGATTCGAGTAACGCAAGTCAATTTTAACGAACTGTTATAACATCGTACAAGCCTGAGAAAGTGGCATTCGTCAATCGTTGAGCATCGTGAAGATGTTTCAATTAAGTCTAGAACGCGTCAAGCATTGTTTGAAGATGTTGCAGGTTGTGCGTGCGTATCGCGAGAGGCAAAGGATTAAATCCAAATCTAGCGAGCTGCTATCCAGAGCGGAATGACTGTAAAACCGTGTTGTCAAGTACGATCCGTGCGGGAACTCTGCTTGTTATCGCAGTCTTATTACATCTTAAGCTGGTTGTCACTCCAGAACGATACGGGTGCTGGCTTCCAGTTTCCACCGTGGAGCTATTGTATAGCTTGTTACAAGCGACGTGTAACGCGCCTTGTATTCTTACCAAGTTTCCTAATGCACCTTGGATTTATTACCCTGCACATCCGGAGACCTTAGAATCGTAAAGGAAGCTTAAGATCCGTGAGAGTTTTGCAGCATTTAGACCAACGTTATCTGTAACATACGCGTAATCTTTCAAATGTGTTTCTCCGTGTGGCGATTCACTTGCAATTCTGCTTTGTTGTTCAACAAAAAATAGATAACGTTCCTTTAAATTAATGGATAATCTCTCTTTTAAATTTAATTTGTTAAGTGGTTTTTAATAGAAATTTGAATGATCGCGAAATTTATAATTGATCGATAAATAAAGAAATTGATAAGAAAGATGCAGGAAGATCTTCTAAGAGATTAGAAATACGATAGATACGTAGATTCATTTAGATTACACTTTTTGTAGCTAGTTGTTATATTTATTCTTGACGTACTGTCCAATAATACTTCTTATTTAAAATAATCTTTCTAATATTCCAGAAAACCGATTTTTACGTTTGACTTCCTTTTCTCCCCTAACTCCTAAACGATCCTATACCGTGGTGGTTTGTAACACATGCCACCTACACACAACGTGTGCCATTGACATATACGTCAATATATACATATATCTTATATATGTATTCCATATTGCGTTCGAAATAATATATTCTACACGAATCTTGAAAATAATTGCGAACTAGGAAATCCTATAAGCATATGTCACCATGGAGAAATTTTGTTCAATATGACAGTCATATAAAAATAGTTCTTAGAAATATTAATGCAGATGATCATGTCGCTCGCTGAATCCAACGTGGCTGTGTACATTTCTTTCTTCTGACTTAAAAGCCTCAATTGGAAGAAACAGAAAACTTCATAATCCAGAAATTACATATTCCCTAACCCAATTATATACCCAAAAATCACCAAGACACATCGATGCGTACGGTGAACAAGGACATCGATCTCCCATTACCTCCAATAAAGTGTCCAAGTCTCCAATTTCAGAGAATTTGTTTCAATCCAATCCACAAAGCTACACGTGTCACAGTGCAATTGCGCGACGTTAAATTTCGCCGTATTTGGATATGAACACCCAAATATCTCTTTTTTCTATATCTGTGTTTTCACAAAAATAAATAAAATAAATAAATTCTTGAGACCGAGTTACGCTGTTTCTCAACGTGTCAAATATTGCGTTTTATACGACGTTAGTCTTAGGATTGAAAGGGTGAAAAACGCGAGGAGGCGCGAGGGCTAAGATGAAGAAAACAGGGTTGGAGGAGAAGAAGGCAGGCGTGGTGCATAATTTGATGGAAGGAGAAAAAAAATGGGGGGGGGGGCGCTGGACGGTTTTTCGAGGGCGTATTAACCCTATCGATATGATGATGCTGCGGTTGCCTCGGTAGGTACTGTAATTACGGTAATGTTATGCGCGCTAATTGGAGGATTTTGCGAGAGAGCCCGATAAAAACGAGATTACCGTGCACGCTGCGCGCATGCGTACGCGCATCACTCGCGCGCTTCGTTCTTGTATCGTTCGAGTATATCGGCGGAAGAAATTGGCTATCGGTTCACTTCTCGGCCCCGGGCCCATTATCTTTGCGCAAAAAGTTAGTAAATCATGCGCGATACAATCTTGCGGGATCGTGGCTCCGACGAAGCCGCGCGTCGTTTCAGCCCTGGTAATGAAACAACGTCAATAGGATAATGTTTCGTGCCGTGGTTTTTTAATTAATCCGAATGAACGAAAATCGGCTCGCCAAGGGTCGGTTACCAGGGGCGAAGCCGTTTGCGTGCCCCGCGCTCGTTAGCGATACGAGTAATTGCGCCCCAGACAAAATCTTCGTGTCCCGCCATGGTGCTCAGGCCAATTTTGTTGTTCGAATCAATTAAACGTTCCAAACTGTTTGTTAGAAGCAACGTATTGTCGTGCTCTTTGTTTATTCTGGATTCTTCCGTTTCTTCGTGGTTTCTCTATTTTTCTTTCCATTTTGTCGATTTGAGAACAGGGCGAATCCTTTTCTTTCTTTTTAAAGATTCCCTCGATCCAGTAAGTATCTCTCTTGAGATATATATAATTTTCTGTGCTAGACTGGGTTAGATGCGTGGTCGAAACACTTGCATTTGAGTGTCAATGTTTGAAAATATATGTATGCACGGCGTCTGAAAAACAGATGAAGGAAAACAGTCAGTCGGTTAAGAGCCGATTAAGGGTCGGGTATGGAAGATGCTGAGACGCGTGCAAATGTGTATCGATGAATATATTGGAAATCGTTCATTAAATAAATGTATAACTATCTAAATATTAATTAAAAGTGTAAATTCTGTGTTCCTATAACATTATTTCAGCTCCAAAGATCCACAATTCTCAACAATCTCTAATAACCTTATTAAAATAACTGACATTAATCTATATATACGTTAAATTAAACGAAACATTTCAACAGATCTCAGGAATTTAAAAACGTTTGAATATGATTTCATACTTTTCTTCACCTTTTAATTGTATTTACAGTGGCTACAGAAATAGAAAATATGGTACGCCATTGTATTTATTATAATATACACGTACGCATTAATTAATTTCATCTAAGTACATATATTACATTTAATATCATTTACTAGTGCTTTAATAGGACTATCCTTCGACACTAGTTCAAGATTTTCCCTATAGGTGGCGAAGCAGTTAAGCGAGTTCTCGCAGTAGAAAAAGTACGCAAACTATTAGAAATAGGCATGGTCGTGGCTGTAAAATTTAAGATCATACTTCACAGGATCATTTCTGTAGTATATCTTCCTTCAACATTAACCACAATGTTGAATCGATGCAGCCATGATGACGAGTCATGGCATCCTTTCTTGAGCGTGAGGAAGACTCGAGAAGTTGACTTTGTTTCAATTTCTCAGTCATCGATGATCGTTCACTTCTTGTACTCAGTACAAGGGGGATGGGAAGGGTGCTTTCTGAGTGGTTTTTTTTTTATTATCAAAATATTAAACTTAAATTACTTTATAGGAAAGAGAACTGAAGTTCAAGTAAAATAGGTTGAAAATAAAATCAATTAATAAATTTTAAAAGACTTGGAAAATTCTCTTTGATCCGGATTGGAAATTAACAATTTCTCGGTTCGACGTGAAAACGTGTGGTAAATTAGAACTTCTCTTCTCTATTGAAATTGTAAGCAACAAGTGATAATCTGTGATATTATTTATAATAAATATAGGTTTTGAAATACAATATTGGGAAGAGAACGAAATAATTAAGTAAAATTGGCCGGCACGAATGAAAAGTTGTATAATTTAAAAATAAGATTCCACGGAAGCTATCGTGGAAACAATGATTAGCTAATTTTAAGATGATCGTAAATAATTATTCGAGCGAAATAAACGAAGAGGGTGCAGGGTACCGTTGAAAATTTAAAAAATAAAACACCAGTTTTCTGGTAGGCAGAAAGTTCTTTAATTAATGCTGGGACACTTCTCGCCGTGGAAGCAACGAACTTCCGCTAGCCAAACTTTCCAGCATCCTTCCAATTAGTTGCAAAGTAGAGAAAACATGTAAACCGTTCGGGTGAGGATATCACTTGCATCAAAGAAGAAGAAAAAATAATGATCTTGAAATATTTTCCTCGGAAAAATCTATTATAAATTTCTGAATATACAATAAATAATAATAATGAATATTAATTTTACAATATAATAATAAAATAATTATACAATTTTATTTCCTATTCGAATTTTATAAGGTAGAAACCGTGCAATTTTTATTTTTTGTTATTTTATTGAATAAACTTCGTTTCGATAGTTGATTGCAATCCAGTCTTATAGACGTTAAGTTGAAAAGCTAACAATCAAAATACGAAAAGAAGGGATGGATAAAGGACTAAAGAGAAAAATAAATGGTAGAAAAGAATCGAAAGAAGGCAAATAGAAACAAGACTGTTCGAATATCGTAACGTTGAACTGGAAAGAAGCACAAAAATCAAAAACCTGGAATAAGATGGAGAAACAAACGCAAGTAAAGATTCGACAAACATTGCTGTTAGCAACGCTTGATAAAACAACGCCGAAAAACAAATGAGTAAAACGGATGTAAAATAAATAAGGAAGAAACTGTGACAGTTCAGTGAATAAATCTCAAAGAAAAGTGAAAGGTCTGAACAAAAGAGAATAGAACAGAAGATTATATTAAGGGCAAGTAATTAATCGTTATTTTTAGATTTATGATAACAGGTACCACCCAGCATCTTCCTGAACGGTACTCAAATAACACAAACCATGCATGTAAAATATCTAGGACTCCACCTAGATAAACAATTCACATGGAAACAGTACATCAAAGCAATAATAAACAAAATACAGACAGCAAGAAGACAAATGCATTGGCTAATAAGTCGTAAATCGAAATTAAGTACAGAAAACAAAATAAAAATATATAAAATAATCATAAAACCAATCTGGACGTACGGAATCCCACTACGGGGAACAGCAGCAAAGAGCCATATAAGCAAAATCGAATCACAACAAGCCAAAATTCTGAGAACCATAGTAAACGCCCCATGGTACGTTAGAAACGAGGACATTCGGAAAGACCTGGGAATACCAACGGTCAAGGAGGAGATTAGCAGACTTGCAGAAAGGTACAAGGAAAGAATAGCAACGCACCCGAACCGGCTGGCAGCGGAAACGATAAAAACAATAGACAGAAGAAAAAAGACTAAAAAGGAAACATCCAACAGATCTCACAAAGGATATAACCTAGCAAACACGAAGATGGTACCCCACTGGGGGTAGCCACCCACATGCTATGTTCTATTTTCCTAGGCAATAGATATAACAATTTACCAAATGTCCTTCTGGACAAATTGTAAAGCAAAAATAAAATAAATTAAAAAAAAAAAATTTATGATTGTAAAAAAAGAGAAGAACCAGAGGGACAATTTTTCCACCTCTTAATTAATCGCTTATTTTATTACTAATCTTTTTTTCTAATTACACGCTTAATTTTTGTACTCTGAATTTGATTTGCTAGAATATCTTTTTCCGGTTTGAAAACAATTTTATAACAAATTGCAATTGATGTCAATTTATAAATTATTTCTATAAAAAAATATATTTCCTAAGACATGTAGTTTGTAAAATTTTGCGCTAAAAAGTGCATAGTAATTTCTTTTAAGAAGTCTTCTGATTTTCATTTTTATGACTGATCTAGCTTTTCAAATAATAATCAGGACAACAAATATAACCAAAACGACAATTAATTACTATGTCATAACGCAAATTAGATCGATTTAACTGGTCCGGAATAAAGGACATAACGTCTATGAATATAATTGGTTGCGACCACCAATTGATTAACGACACGTCTATTTGTTTAATAGATATTGCGGTTATATCTGCGAATATTATTGAATTCGAATGTAACGAGACAACAACGATGAAACTTGAATGATTAATTAACACGTGATCAACTTTTTGACACGTTTCAATATTGGATGCCATTTAGTGGAATGTATTTTACTGTAATGTAATTAAAATATACGTTTCGTGTCTGGATATCAATAAAATATTTCAATTTATTAAGATCTGATATTGTACACATACCTACAGTATGTACATGCGTATGTCTCCCCTTTTTATTTGGAAAATATTTAAAATCAAATTACAAACATACTTAAAATTTAATGTCGAATACATCACAAATATGGTTTAATTATAAATGTACTTCAATTTAAATTGCAAATTATTACACTGTCGTTACTGTTACGCCGGCCGACACTCTACCTAGCCCAGGCCAGACACCGCTGGCAGCATGGATGTTTACACACCCGTACTGCGTACCCTTAATATTCCAAAGGACCCCCAGAAAACCCAGCAATTTCTACTTAGGGCCCTTCAGGCCGACCAAGGACCCGTTTATTGATGCATTTCTACATTCATTGTTTTACGACCGGAACACCGGAGAAAGTCAGTATTGTCACGGACGGTGCATCCCATTCTTGCCACTTTCTCTCAGGACAGTTAGCACCCTTCCTCGCCCACAAACCTAGAATATTAACCAATCGACAGCGAAGGCTATCTCCCTCGCTCGTATTCTTACCAAATCAGCTTTCCTCGTGCCCTTCGACACACCCATCACTAACTTTCTTCTGACACAGTATCGTCAATAAGATCACTTATTCTTCACCGCTAGAAGAGTCAACATGTCTGTACCGGGTCTCTACCCTTAAATTAATCGTTTACTCAACTTGTACTTACGCACCAGCGTAACTATCCTCTACATAAAGCTGCTGAAATAAATATTAAGTTATATCTGTCAATTCAGTGTAAATCCAATTGAACCATCCTTATCATCCTAAACGAAATAGGGGATCGATCACTTCGTGGCGTCGATTGTCTAATCGTAACGGGAATTTACGACTCCCCTTGACGTGCTTTCTCGCGATCGCGTCTCTTCGCGAATGGTCGATTAAACAGTTACTACATCAATTTTCAAAATCAAATAGTTGCACTTTTAACATTTTGCCAATTTCTCAATTACCACTCCAATTATTACTATATAAAAATCTACTCTCCAATCAAATAGATTCTAAGAAAATCTACATCAGTCTTCCAAACAAAAACACTACCCTGCTTTTTCATTCCCTTTTATAAAATCTCAGAAAAGTCCCCAGATAGCTGAACCACTTACGAAATAATGAAAATCCAGCCTCACCAAACAAACAGCCGAAACGCTGCAAAACAAACGACAAATAGAAGGTGCGAAACGAGTTGCAGAGTAACAAAAAACAGTCGAAAAAGAGGGCAAAAAGATAGAAAGCAAAGCCGAAAGGCAATGGGAACAAGGGGTGCGTACACAATGGTGGATAGTGGGTGCTTGTAAGTGTAATGTATGTTCGCATTGTTTACCGGCGTCTTGGCACGTCGCTGTGGGCCATTGCACGCGGCCAAACAAGCGGCACACGTGTCCACCCACTGGTGCGTGCGGGTTACTCAGCGACACCCACGCGTCCACCCGCGTTTCGACGCCGAACAGCGAAAACACCAGCGACGAAACCGTTCGCTGGACCACTGGCACTGGCGTTCGGCTAATTCGCCGTTGTGTCATGCAAATGCCACTGACGAAAGAACCGGGCCACCGTGACCGGATCGCTCGAGCATTGTTATCATTGCCGTCATGGATAGACGAGTAAATTGAACGTTGGCGCTCCGTGCGTCGAGCAAATTCGGCTGGGTTATTTGAAAAAGATAATACGAATGGTATTAATAGCAGAACACGAGGAATCTCTATAATCTCAATACAGTAATGTATAAGTAACTAAAATTTGAATTACATCGTGAAAATAAGATACCTATGGGTATATATAATATGCAATTGTGTGGTAATATTAATTGAAAGTGACACTAACGTTGACAAAAGTGTTGACGTGTTTTTGGTAATTGCGAGGAAAAAAGAACTGATAAATGAAAATTGAATTAGGTGTTATCTGTGGATAAGAGCTGCCTTAGACTGGAAATATTTTTTTTTTTTATTATTTACTTTGTTCTTTACAATTTGTCCAGAAGGACATTTGGTAAATTGTTATATCTATTGCCTAGGAAAATAGAATAAAGCATGTGGGTGGCTACCCCCAGTGGGGTACCATCTTCGTGTTTGCTAGGCTATATCCTTTGTGAGGTTTGTTGGATGTTTCCTTTTTAGTCTTCTTGCAGTGCTTATTGTTTTGATCGTTTCCGCTGCCAGACGGTTCAGGTGCGTTGCTATTCTTTCCTTGTACCTTCCTGCAAGTCTGCTAATCTCCTGCTTGACCGTTGGTATTCCCAGGTCTTTCCGAATGTCCTCGTTTCTAACGTACCATGGGGCGTTTACTATGGTTCTCAGAATTTTGGCTTGTTGTGATTCGATTTAGCTTATATGGCTCTTTGCTGCTGTTCCCCATAGTGGGATTCCGTACGTCCAGATTGATTTTATGATTATTTTTGTATATTTTTATTTTGTTTTCTGTACTTAATTTGGATTTTCGACTTATTAGCCAATGCATTTGTCTTCTTGCTGTCTGTATTTTGTTTATTATTGCTTTGATGTGCTGTTTCCATGTGAATTGTTTATCTAAGTGGAAGATTGGAAATATGGGCGAAAAAATGAGAAAAAAGAGAAATTAGTATCTGAACTATAGAATCTGGAATAATTAATGGATTCATATTTTCTTATATACTAATGTGGTAGTAGTAAATAATTGTGGTATATTCAAGAATTACTATACGTGTGTATGTTCATAACTATTTAAAAAAGATGATATAGGGCAGAAAAGTAATTATCAAATAATAGAACGGCTTCTATAGAATAGTTCTTGAGGAAAAGATTATCTTCAAAGAAATTCCTTTGGCAGATTTCTTTTCTTTTTTACTCCAAAGTACAACACTATAAAAGTTGCGTTTCCAGGACGCAATAAAATCTGAATCCGAACGAGAATTCGTTATACGCAGTTCAATGAAATTCTCCGTCCGAAGTTTCAACAAATTCCATCGTGTCAGAGTATCTGATGAATTGTTTATTCCAATTTTGTTCGACGCGTGGAATACAACGGAAAGTAGCCGGGTACGATCGTTGAACTTTCGTTGTTTCGAGAGCACGTTACGCGGATGATGGAAACAGGAACTTTCTGTATAAATTTTTTTTTCCGTCTAGGCAACTGTCAGCGACAAGAGCTGCAACTGTTAATTAATTGTTGAATCGTAGCTAGCGGCCGATCCTAGTAGCTAGTGGCAGATTCAATCCTTTAATTAAAATGCAATCACGTCGACTCTTGCAACTTTGCTACGATGTTTTCATCCCTATGTCTGCAATTACGGGTTAAGAGTTACTATGCGTTTTGAGATCAACGTATATTGAAAGAAAAAAAGCTAACAACGGGAGCGATATAATCTTCTATATCACCTTCTATGATTTCTGAAAGTAGGAAAGATCGCTATTCATTTTTTGGCCCAATGAACTTAATACTTTTTCCTACAGATGAATTAGAGAGATGAATGAAATAGAGAAAATGAATGAATTTGTAGAGAAAAATGTACTGAATGGTGTAGAAAAAAAAAAAAAAAGAAAAAAATGTATGGTTTCAATTAAGAAACGCTATTCAATTACCTTGTATCTGTGATTTTACTACAATATCATTCTACAGTTATATAACGCATGACATCATCATTCGACACTAGTTCAAGATTTTCCCTATAGGTGGCGAAGCAGTTAAGCGAGTTCTCGCAGTAGAAAAAGTACACAGGCTATTAGAAATAGGCATGGTCGTGGCTGTAAAATTTAAGATCATACTTCACAGGATCATTTCTGTAGTATATCTTCCTTCAACATTAACCACAATGTTGAATCGATGCAGCCATGATGACGAGTCATGGCACCCTTTCTTGAGCGTGAGGAAGACTCGAGAAGTTGACTTTGTTTCAATTTCTCAGTCATCGATGATCGTTCACTTCTTGTACTCAGTACAAGGGGGATGGGAAGGGTGCTTTCTGAGTGGTTTTTCATTTAATTAATCAAACATATAAAATTTATTATAAATAAGAAATACGAATTGAAAGCGAAGGAAATTGAGAATAAAAAACTATGTAAGTTAAAATTATGTGTTAATGAATAATTTAAAGTTTTATAATCGTGTAGGAAAATTCGTGAAACCAAAATTTTATAACACTATTACATTTTATATAAATCTATGTATACTCGACTATCATCAAATCGTATATGTGCGGCAGAAGCCAAGGTATGTGTACAGTAATATTCACACATATTGAATGAAGAGTTATATTATTGATACAAAAAATTGGTTAGAAATTTTTAAACATGAAAAAAATGATAAAAAATGAATTTCCACATTTTTCGCAGTCGGTAGGACTCGAACCTACGCTCCCAGAGGGAATCTGATTTCTAGTCAGACGCCTTAACCACTCGGCCACGACTGCTGGTTGCGTTACTCTTTCTTGTGAAGGAACGTGGATTGCAATATTGTACTTTTAAAAAATAATCAAATATTAATACAATTCTTAAAAAATAATTTAATTCACTTTTTTACAAATTAATTTCTCACGTGTCGTCAATCGACATTGAGTTAGTAAAAAATGTAGTTTATTCGCGCAATTAAAATCTACTTGCACTGTGTCGTTCTCTTGAAAAAGAATTAAAAACGTGAACTTGTCGCTATTAATATAATCGCACAATTAGAAATTTTACAAAAATCAACCTCACGGTTACAACAATCGACTAACTAAAAACTTGCTCATAATTATTGAAATCGATCCACCGCCAGTTACACACAAATTAAAAAGCTTAATTACAACAAGCAACAGAATCACGCGCCGAGTTCCCGGTTTAACAACAGATCTAATCTGTGTTACAAAGCTGGCCAATTCCAATCAATTTCCGGGTGCACGCGATCCTGGGAGCGGTAATACCCTGAAATACAAGCAATAAAGAAGTCAAAGCAACTGATTAACAAGCTCGTGGGGTCACACAGGGGGACCGGTGTTTTATCAACGTGAAATCGGTCAAACACAGCAGCCGTGACAATGGTATCGTTTCGATCGAACTTACACGCGAATAAAATACAAAGCTGGACAAAATTGGACGAATCAGTCTGAACATCGATGGTTAAAAACAGCGTAGTGAATCATCGCGTAATCACCAACAGGAGGTGATTGGCTGATTAACGAAAGTAGCGTCGATGATGCAGCGTGTTTCAACGCCGCGATCGTATAAATTTACCTCTTAACTTGCTAATACAATCGAGCACAAAAATAAGTGCACAGATAGTGGAAAATAGGAAAATCAATGAAGCTTCATTAAATACGCCTTACTCGCACAAAAATGTAAGTATTAATTTCAATTATTTATTACATAATTTTTACGTACTACAAGGATCTATCTTTTGTTGGGAGACAAGAACATACATAAGTGAGAATTATTATTTTTGCAGAGAAACACCTATAGTACTTAAAGCTCAACTATATCATATTGTATCGCATTTTCGACATAGAGTGATGTGCAAGAATTTGGAATAAACTAGCGTTTAACTTTATATCCGAAAAGCGATATTTAAAAAATGTTGAGTAATATTAAACATGAGGGTATAATAAGTAAAAGAGAATAATATGATTGACAGAAATATTGTTACATAGTTGCGTAATATTACTTAAGATTCTTTGAAATATTTCATTACAAACATAAAGTGAAAAATCTAACTATCCGCAAAATTTCGCACGCCAGTGTATACTATTAGAATCTCAGGTAAAAAGACGGGAAAGAATTGAAGTTGACTTGTACTATTAGAACTGTTAGCGAAAGACAGGAATACATTAGCATACACTTATCCACTTATGCAGTTTCATTCAAAATTTGACTTGTACTCTTTTGCCCTCTAACTAAATACTACAATAAATAAAACTGAAGTATATAACGCTGGTACTAATTCGATTAAACTTCGTTGATACCTACATACTTCCACTGCTTGTCCACTTATTTTTGCCCTCGACTGTATCCTCTTCTGCTCGCGCGACTAATGGCAGTGGTATTTGCACGGTAAACGCGCGTCGTTAGTTTCGTCCAGACGAGGCTAAAGGCTTTATTTAATAGCAAACAGGAAACGCGTACTGAGCACGTTGTAAACCCGCGGGCTCACGTGTCATCAAGGGGGGGGGAGGGGTGGTATAAATGTTCGACAATCTCGTATCCAGATGAAATCGGTCCATGTTGTGGATTATATTTGAAACAGAGGATTTTTGAATGTTGAATTGTTGCACTGGAATTTGGGAACGGAGGTGATGGATCGCTGGAAACATGGGGTAGTTTCGTGTTTGTGCGCGATTTTATTAGTGAAATAATCCCAGAGGAATGTAAATCACGTGTTTCAATCGTATGGAGGTTGAGATTGAGCTGATATGTATTTGAGGAATCTTCTTCAAAATATTCCTCAATAAACACGTTGTAAAGCTTACGAATAAAAAGTAATCGGAAGCTTTATAACAAAAAGGGCTACGAGTCTAGTGTAAATATGTATAATAGTACGTATGGCATTTCAAAATTTTTACTTTGCAAATATAGAAACAACGAAATTTCTAAAAAACTATCGTAGTTATTGATATAAATGTATTTATAATATTAAGAAACTAGAATTAAAATTTTCCACGTGATTTATACAATTCATCATTTTATCTTGTAAGTCTTTTGTCTAACGTTGTGTTGCCTCAAACAATAGGAAACTCGTTCTTATAAAATTAACCTAATAATATCAGTAAATTGGCAAGTTACAAGTTTCATCTTTTCCCAAATTCCTTTCACTATACGTATAATATATTTTTGAGTTGTTCTTACACCTAGAATCGCACCATAATTATATCATCAATTATACGACACACTGTATACTTATTCTGTCAAAACAACTCGCGCCTTCGATTAAAATAAGAAACTTCCCCGTTCTCCTTAGAAGATTCCTTATCGTTTTTCATACCTCGTTACGTTCACTTTTGTCTTTTTCCTTTTATCATCTAGCGGAAATAGGACCTCGAAACCGTCTTAAATATTCTCGAAGCTGCTTCACCTTTTTCCATTCTAGCTCAATATCGTAACTCTCTTTCCTGTCGAGGCTGGGATATTCGATCGCCGCGACACAGATAGAGCTTCGGCCCGGTTGAAAATACGATGTCATCGGATTAGCTTCTTCTCGAAGACACGTATACGAATCGACGACGAATCGAGGAACGATTCGGACTCATCGAGGCGTTAAGCTGATAGCTTGAAGCTTGGTCGCAGCAGCACGCAAATGAGAGACATTCTACGGAAGACATTCGCGAGGCTGAACCAGAGATTTGCTCGTGATGATGCGGGATAATACGAGCGCGTTACGCTACGATGTCGTTTGCGTTATTCATCCGTTAACACGGAGGTGAGAGATATTTTGGGATATTTTTCATATTTTGCGTTTTATCGTGGAATATTTATTTCGATTATAAATTGAATATATCGATTAAATTTTTTATTATCGTTAATTGATTCTCCAAACGATGATCGTTTTTTAAATAAGATTGCATGCTATGTTCCATCATATCAGATACATACGTGCATCGTTTGAAATTAAATTTCAAAATTCATTACGTATCATTCGAAATACTTATGGTTCATATTTATTCATATCGCAATGCGATCAGTTTATGCAGAATACTAATCGGTGCATCTGCTTGAAGTGTTGATACAATTCGTATATTATTCGTCGAAATTTGCATTAGCTATCGGAGCACTTGAAAATATTCTCCTTAGTTGTTTTTATTCACCAGCCGTGTCTTTTGCTTGCCGCAATTCCCTCGCAAAATTCACCCCTTCATTTCCTCTCCTCTTACTGTATCTTTTTATTGCCTACCACCTTATTCGTTGCCCTGCCTGTTACATTTTCCCTATTTTATTTCCTCCAGTACCTTCACCTTCGCACACACTGACTTCCTCCTTATTATACAAGGTGTCACAAAATATGTGGAGGATATTTTAAGAGTAGTTCCTGAACACTCGACGCCGCTTATTTTTCAAATTATAAACCATTTTAATATACGCTAAAAAATATACTGATATGAGTAAATATCAGTCGGCGAACCCTTCTTTCTATCTCGTTCGTAGCTAATAGAAAACTCGTACGTACACATTGAAAGTGTTACATAAAACGTTTTGAAATTTCACTTACTACGATGAGTAGAATGCGAATTTTTATGCATTTGGGAAATCGATGGTTCTAAAATACATGGATTATACGTAATACGAACAAACACGTAAAATATCGAAACTATAATAATACTCGTCATAATTTTTAGCGAGTAAAACAATCCTTTTAACCAAGTTGCATTTTTTAAATTATATCGATGTAAAAGATTCCTACAAACGATCGAATACTTTCGTGAGTCCATGTATTTTGGAACGCCCTGTAGAGAAGCACACGTACATACACAAACCCCGTCCCTCTTCCTCTTTCTTATTCTCACACACACTGTTTCTTTATTTCATCTTCAACGGACTCCCCGTTCCTTATCTCGTGAGAGACTGCTTCCACTTCTCTATTTCGTTCCGGAACCAGTTTCAACCCTATTTCTCCATCTTTCTCTCTCTCTCTCTCTCTCTCTGAAAGTAGCTTCGTTCTCACCTACGGCCCCGTTGTCTCTATTTCGTGGCTGTTTCTCGCGCGTAACTGCGACCCTGACGGTTATAAACGATTCCGGCGTTCCGTGGGGTTGCAATGGATTTAAGTCACGTTCGTCCCAGCTTAATCCGGGCACATTCTTTCTACCGGTCCTTCCACGAATTCCTGGATTCGCAGCCGACGACACGAACGTAATTAAGACGTAACGCGTGGCTTTAAGACCCGGTACACTCATCCGTTTCTCAGACGTGTTGAGACTGTACGGAATTTGCTATATCAGCTGCAACGAAGAATATAGAAATCTGAAGTTAAATTTATTCGACGTATAAAGAAATTCGGCCGATCAAAGGTCCCTCAGTCTAAACGCAATAGCAAATATTTCGGTATCTAATCTAAAATTTGATAATATGAATTAACTGATTAACAACGCAAACGACATACTAAATCACGCGAATTTGATATTTTCTTCCCTGCAGCTGCAATAAATCGCGTAATATTTATCGCGTCATAATATTTAACTTCTTCAAAATATCATATCGTATATTTTCTGCTAATATCGACGACAAATTTTTGGTGCGTGAAATTCGACTTATTTTTATCGTTCTAAAAAATGTAGTAACGTGGATCACCAATGACCATCTGAACGTGTTAAGCAACACATTCCATAATTATCAACAAGTGACATATCCATTTCAAATGTGCACCATCCTATCAAATTCTTAACACAGGTACAAACTCCACAGAGTACTCAAAATTTCAAAGTCAAATGCATCCGACAAAGACAGACGCTCGTACTCTTGAAAATGCATTTCGTTTCGAATCGATAACTCGGTCGGTTTCGGAGGCAGAGCGACGCAAAGTGTTTGGCGCTGAACGCAGAGAATTCTGAATGGCGGCTGAAATTCCGGGAATGGAGTGACCTACTTCTTTTGCTGGAAATGCGTACGCGTGGCTAGTAGCAATAGTGGAAAAAAAAGCGTCGAGTCAAACGCGCCACTGACCAGCGCACGCGAGTCTCACCTGGGGTAGGTCAGTGGCTAGTGCGAGAGAGAGGACCGATACTGTGCGAGAAAGAAAGAGAGAGTAGAGTAAAGAGAATTACGATCCAGATTGAACGATATTTACGCAACGGGAAGTCGTGTCGGAATAAGAAAACAAACACCATATTAAAGGGAACAATCTCCCTCGTCTAATAGGGTACGTGGAATTGCTTTTAATATTTTACGTTTACGGTGTATTAATTGTTAGATTCTTTTTTTTTTAATTCTTTATTTATTGCGTGAGATACAACGATTGAATTTTGTTGTTGGAATGAGTGTGAAAGGGTATACTGTGTATCGCAATTTATAATACAATAATTTAATGTAATCTAACGCTATAATTTGTGCATGATATTTGAATGGGTTGAAGCGTAGTTCGTTGTAATTAATGACAATGATTTAGGGAGAAGATTGTAATTGGGCTACTGGAATAGCAGAATGTAGTAGTTCGATATTATTATATGAATTGATTTGTAGAAATGAAATGAACATTTTTTTTTTATTATTTAATTTGTACTTTACAATTTGTCCAGCTGGACATTTGGTAAATTTTTCTAACTTAAGTGAAATATTTCAGCACTGATCAAATGAATTTGTTGTACGATCATAATCAAAGGGTTTGCGCCAATAAGGAGATCACTTAAATATCTAAATTGTATAACATTTATTACAACCGAAAGAAAAGTATAAATTTCATATTCAAATGTGTTAATATTCATAACTAGGAATGTTAGATTTAACTCGACACGAAGTTTCCAGTCGATTGTTCTAGACTTACTCGAGTTACTGAAAACCGGAGCTGCCCGCTTCTATTGCAACAACTTCCTTCATTTTCTGAAACATTCTTCCAACAATGAAAAAATAAAAACCAGCCTAAAGAAATCTACATTTACGTACCTTCCTAACTGTACACACAAAAATCCCTTGTCTCTAATTAAATCCAGCCTTTACAAAAACCGTCGAAAAAAGAATAGAAAATGGTGGATAAAATTGAAATTCTCTTGCGAGAACCGGTCGGATTTGTCCGCGAACGTCGAGCGTTTTCGTCGGACACGGACGTGAACAGAAAATTCGTTCCGGCCGGTAACAATTTCGGATAAGGGTGGGCCATAGCCCGGAATTACGTACAAATGGATAGCGTTATCCACTCGCGGCACGCCAATAAATCGTTTTATCCAGGACCGCGTTGTGCCGGCGTTTATTTAAGTTCAGCCGGCGGGGCCATTTTTCTGAAACTATTCCGAGCGGGGCCATTACAGAGCCGGAGGAGAGAACCGTTTCACAACCGTTTCGGCTATCGTCATTGCGATACGATGCAACTTTTGTCCCATGGGAAACCCTCCCTACTCTCTTAAATACAACCTAGTTAACCTGTTTCCTGTGGATCCTTGCCTCGTTTGTTTCACACCCTCCTCGCCCTATTCACCCATTTCTGCAATTTTCATTAGTTGCGAAATGGTGCAGGCTACACACTTCAGTTTTTGAGTAGGTTTATGTTTACGACGGTAATTTTGGAAATCGTCGTCTTTCTTGACAAGATTTAAGCTTTAATATTCATTGTAAAATTCAAAATATATTTGTGATAGGAAATGGATATACTTTTGATATAAAGATGACAATATTGTTTTGTAATAGATACCGAATCGAGTTGATTTATGCAATAAAACGCGTAACATTGCATTAAAAAATAAGTTTGCGTTCTATATATGTTTCTTAGCCGTTCATTTACAAGGAAAATAAATAGGTTGAATTACGTTCATTTTGAAACCAGTCGATTTCTATCCGGAACATTTCTCACCACGACCGATGTCGACGTGCGTGTGCACTGATTTCGAATATTTAAATTTTATTTTTCCTTTGTTTCGTGTTTCTCTTTCTCAGAATTCCAGACTTCTGATTAGTCGAAAAAATATTCAAAATATTTTAATTGCCCTTTTTTTTTACACCAACCAAACACTATTTTATACCAATCCACTAAAAGCACGTTCTAGAAATTCAACCAAACTCACGTCGCGTCGATAATATTTGCATTCATCAATTCTAAAAAAAGAAAAAAAAAACAAAAGCAAAGGGAAGCTAAAAAACGAAAATTGCGAAAATATAAATTGTTCTACATTGAATAAAAACCATCTGACAAATATAAAAAAACCGCTATCTCTCTTTTTTTTCCTTCCTCTTTTTCAATATTGGACAAAGAGCTTTCCTATCCTAAAATCCTATTTCGCCAAATGAATTCTCGTAGGGTGGGAAAAGTGTTACGCTAAAAGGTAATTGCTTCTCGATCAAATCGCATTACACCATGGTGTTGCCTTCTTGTAATGCAATCGTGGAAATTTCAATTAAATAATGCAACGCTGCCAGCGGACACATATTAATTGGCAAAGCCAAAGGAACGGATGTACGACGAATATTTCTAGAAACAAAGGTGCTTCTTTCTTTTTTATCGTGTTTAAATATTCTATTAAAGTAGCAAGAATCGTTTCACTTCAGCGGAAAAACCAGCCAGTACCTTTCTACCTTTTTCTTCTTTATTTTGTTCCTCGGTGAAACTGGTTAATCCACGAACCGAATAAAATCGTTCTTTCGTTCCTCTTTCCGGTCACCTGATTTTGTATTTATATTTGCCGCAAGGAGCGTATCGTCGAATAACCCTCTATGATTTAATGTGACCATGCCATGGGCGAACAAAATAACGGCGGGTCTGAATGCGAAAATAGTCGGCGTAAAATCGAGCATTATCTTTGGCGAGTGGAACGAGACCAGCAGTTCTGAATAATTTGTATAAACGTTTACGGGTATTTATAGAATTCCTTTTGAAAGGGACTTTCTTTAGAATCTTGTAGAAATGGACGTGTAATTTTATTCGTTGTTGCTGTGTTTTGTTCGTTGTTATATTTGTTCCCTTTGGTGAGCTTGCGCGTGCGTGTATCGAGCTTTTTCTACCGTCTTAATTTTAATGTAGTATTTTCAATTATTTCCTGTTTCTGGAAACGTACATATTTGAAAAATACAGATTCAAATATTAAGAGGGTAGAAATTCTGTTTCGTCATTATCGATCTTCGTTAGAATATCAAAATAAATATTTTTATTTAAGTAACAAAACCTAATTTACTAACAAATTATGATTTCCACTAGCGTTAATACTTGTTTAATCGAGTAAAATATAAACTCGTAGTTTCTCGAATTATTTTAATCTTTATTGCCTTTTATTAAATATCCTAATACACGACATTTGTAATCTTAAATCTAGTTCAAGTTTAGAAATATAAATTATATCGTATCGTGTAAAAACTACCTACGGATATAATCGTAAAGTAATTATAGAAACCTAATTGAGAAAGTACGAGAGCGTTGTGCAAAGTTCGAATTGCCAGAAAAAAGTTATTGTTATCATTGAACGTAACTTTCACCTGAAACGCGCAAGTTCTCCAATCGATCGCAATAATCAGGAGCAACAAGTGCCGGCATCAATCGACTTTCCAAAGCACAATTACAAATACCATTAATGGCTCTCTCGCTCGAAAGTCCTTTATCCTTCAAGAAGAAACATAAACTCGAACAATTTATACCTTGCCGCGATGGAACGGGAATTTCCTTTATCGATTTCATTCAGTCAATTAGCTCAATGAAATCCTTTCAGGAAATAACAGTGTCGAACGTTATTAGAATTGGCCGATTGCTTCCTCCTTCTCGTTCCTGAAACAACTTCATAATATAATCTCGAACTTCTGCTTGAATTCTCTATTGGGTATTTGATAATCATTAAAATATTAATATGATACTGTTCTTTTTTCTTATAGCATTAGTATGATTATTTTTTAATAAAATTATGATAAGGTCGTGAATAATTTCGTTTGAAAAGATCGTAATTAATTTCATTTCGTTTCAACTCCATAAATATCAAATTTACGCAAAATATTATTAATTACGGATCTGTAATAATAACAAATGAAAAATATTTTTCTAGTAGTTTTAATTACAGATAGTTAAGCTGACAATTTATTATATAGCGCTGTCTGAGGAAAAAATTCTAATCGCACGAACTATATTTATGCTTGTTTATAAATATTTAACAGAAACATCGAATACAAAAGGTAATACGGAGAAAAATTCCAATAATAGTTAAATCAGAATATCAACATTTTTGACTATGCAAATTCTACTTTTACTTTATACGTATAATAAATTAAGAAAGCGTAAGCGCGGATAATTTTTTTCCAGTACCGAAGCTTTTCATTTTCTAAAAACCAAGATTTGTCGTAAATCCTGGAAAATTCTGTTAGCCGTTATTCATATGAATAACAATACCTGACGTTAAATATTCCAATAAATATATCAGAATAACAAAATTGATCAAGCACCTATTTCGAATTTTCCATTCGCTGCTATGGAACAGAAATAAAATACGGCCTATAAAAATATGATTAATATTCTTCTGAACGTCACACACACCGATCGCTTGTTTAACGAATTTTTCACTTTTCAGCCTCGCCTCTTCGTACTACTATCGCCATTAGAATATATAAAAGATTTTATACAGTCCTTCGCACTGTACTTTGCATATATACATATTTACCTATCTAAATTTCCAATGAATACCTTAATCTACCTATAAATATTTTCCAACTAATACGTCCATTCAAAACACGATGACTCGTGAAGATCAAAAAAGATCTACCGACTATCAGCATCGATCTTCAGACCTTAAAACGGAAGCTTCCGCGAGAAAAACGTATCTAGTTCGTAAAAATGATTCTCGCAAACACACGTAGCAACTTGTCCGATTCCGTGGTTGGCAGGAGGCCGTAAACTCGAGCGTAAACACCTGTACGAAGTAGCTTAGCCATTTCTCAAAGCGTAAAAGGCGTCGTGTTCGAAGGACGAAGAGGAACGTGGACTCGTCTCCGGTGTAGGTTCGTCGAGGATGTCGCACGAGCGCGTACAATGCAACCCTCTGGTCTCCGATGACACCAATGTAACGATCGTTATTGCTACTTTATTGGTCGTAAATCGCTGTCACAGCCTGCACATCTTGACCATAGAAGGATACGAGCGTATGTTTTAACGGGCGTCGCAATGGGCCAATGTCTTTGTCTCTCTCTTTCTTCCTTTGTGTTTCGAAACGAAAAGAAACGAAACGAGCTTCGCTCCTTCGACCACCAAACGAGACGAAAGAATTCTAACCGCTTCTTCTTTTTTTTCAAGTTGAAGTACGAAACTCTTGACGCTTACTGTTACCTTCTAATTGGTCCTCGGTAGGAATGCAAGTGCGACGTGCGTGCGTAAGTTCGCGGAACCGACCTCTTGTCTGTTTGACAGCGGAGGATCGGTTTGAATGGGAATAGCTTGGACTAATGCGAGAAGGTTGCTCGTGAGAGGGTATTGTTGGCGGAGATGCGTTTTGGTTGGTTTAGGTTTGACTCAGAGCTTTGCATTTCCACATTTTTATTTTTAGTTTCAGAGATTACGTCGCTTGATTTGTATCACTTTCCCATTGTCTTCATTGAGTTCATTTCATATAATAAGCGTTTCCTTTTCGGTCCTTGCAACACGAGTAAACGGTAACTTCGTCGTCATTAGAATTTGAAAAATATTCATTTGTACCATTTTTACAAATGTCTGTTTCAACGTTAAATTTCTTATTATCTTCTCGAGCGTTTAAAGTATGAATAAAAAAACGACCTTATAAATAAGGATATTTTTAGGATATGGAACATTCAATAATGTTACTTAATAAATTAATTCTTATTTTCCTTTTACGTTACAGGTAAGTGAAGATTTGACTTTGATTGGAATATAAAATTCATTACCGAAGTCATCGATTCGTAAGTTACATTACATTGTTACATTTTACTCTAATAACAAATTATCGCACAATATCTTATTTAGTTACCAGAGGATTCGCATAACGAACACTGCACACTGAGAATTCTCGAATGACGCGATAATTAGCCGCGCTATTCAAAACTCTGTTATACGAGACTTCGAATTCGTACATATGCGATTATTATGTTTCGCGTTATTGTTTACAGAACCTGAAACGATGTAATTGAAGAACCATGTTATACGGTTCTGTCTATAATACAAGTACATATCGTGTTATTCGAGAGTAATCAAATTATTTACCAATTCATGTTTAACGATAAAGTACACAAACGCCAATATATTCACGTGTCTTGTTCTTTTGGTTCGTATCATCGGTTTGTTACAAAAATGATACAACTAATTCTTCAAATGTTGAGGTTTTTAGATGTATGAAGAAAGGAACGCGTGGATAAATTGTAAGGTAGAAAATATATTTTCTATATATCTATGGCTGAAAGCTCTGAAGTCATCGTCGCCTGTGTACTGTCTATGGTCTGCCTTCGTCCCAGTCTATTGTCTATACGCTATCGATGGTTTCAGTGCTTTTCTTTATTTAGTTGATTATTTACAATCAATTCTTTTACAGAATTTTAAGTAAATTATTTTGGCGTGGTACTGTAACTTGGATTATAAAAGTTTATAGCGTGTTTGATTCTAGTTGAATCTAATGCTTCGATCTAAGGGGTATTGCCTTTTTAGTTTGCGGATCTGATCCGTCGTATCTAGTAATAGTAAAGTAACTAATGGGTTTTGGTGGTTGTTAACTCTTATATTATATCTGTTTCTGAACTTGGAAATCTCTTCTTTGACTGTGGGTATCTTAAGGTCGTGATGTATCGTTTCGTTGGTAACATACCAAGGTGCATCTATTAGGGATCTTAGAGTTTTTGATTGGAATCGTTGGAGAATTTCCCATAGTTGGATCCCATAGGTCCAGACAGGTTTTAATATGGCTTTAATATAGCATTATTCGGTGCTTGAGGAAACTAAAAGACCAGATGTACATCACAGTTTCTTCTTGCAAATAATTTATCTATTAAAAGATTATTTAAATGGAACGAATAATGTCTCTAATCTCCTGCAATAGTAACTGATGTTTAGGTATGATCGATATTCGTATAATCTTCTTTATTTGATTATTTATATAAATATTTTATAGTATATTTTCATAGATATCTGAGAAGTAACGATTTCTTAGATATATCGTTGTTCTAACAAAGTACCAATATTATTTTTTTTTTATTTTTTATTATTATATTTATTTTACTGTGTTTGGAACGAAACCGAGATATTGACGTAATCATAAGAAAATATGAAAGTACGAATCGCCGACGAATAGTCTAGAGTTTCGTCAATTTCCCGATTTCCCGGCCAGGTTGCCAATCCAAGTAGCCTGGTTGTATCCTTCGCTCGAACTTCGAATAAATATCCAACATGGGGAAAAGTCTCGCGGCGAAAACTTGCGGCGATCTCGTGTTCGTTTTTCCCTCAGACCGCGAGAGCCTCGTCCCGGAGAAGTCGAACTCGGAGCTCCCCTCGTTCGCTTTTATTAAAATCAAACCAGAGACCCACCGCTGAGCCAGCGAAACTTTTATACTTCCCGTGAAATTGTCACCGTAATCAAAACACCGACTTCTCGTTTCCTCCTGTTTTCCAACGTTGATTTCTTTTTTCCTGTGTTTTACGCTTTAACATCCGGTCGAGACGGTGAAATTGTTTTTCCTTGAAATGCTTTTGTCGTGTAAGAATTGATTTTTCTGGTTTCTCGATTGATTTTAGTTTTCGAACGATTGGAAAGGTTTTCAAATCTCCTTCCCTACGTTTGCAATTGCATTCGTGGCATTCGCAATGGACGTACGAGAGAATTGAACAGAGAATCGCAAGGACTTCGAAGCTTCTTCTATTTTTTGCCAAATCTAAGAAAATTTATTAAATCAAGCTTGCGTCAGCGTCTTCCCTAATCTCTTTATCGGAATGAAAGTTTTCTGACATCTTAATCAATACGATTTCTAAAAATTAGTTTTTAGATTCTAGAAAAAATGCATGAAATGTACTATGAAAATTCGAAAGATTCCTTTGATCCAATAACGCTTCCACATCTATGAATGAAATACCTCGCAACGCATAAAAAGGAGATTTAAAAATATTAATACAACAGAATCATAAGATATTTTATATGTTACAACATAATAAACATATACCTCAGTATTTTATCTCGCTATATAATTAAATACAAATTTCAACGCAACATCGTATCTCCAAAAACATTTCCTATAGACTGTAATTCCATCAACACCTTTTAATTCATACCAGATGGAAGCTCGAAAACAATTTGTCATATACGCAGCTTAGTTTGTAATCTGCTCGAAGATCTTCCAGTTGTAGTTACATGAACGCTCGAATATCATTTCTGCTTTTGATTGTTTGTCGTGGGAATTTATTGATACAATCCGTTCTATTCGTCCCCATTAAATAATTACGTTGTAACGTTGAAGAAACACGTTCGGCTTTGTGTGTATAGTCGGTGAAAGAAATACAACGAGGACCTAAAATCGATGAGGAAATAAAGTTGATATATTTCGAGGATTGGAAAGGGTAGCTTGAAAATTTTAATTATATTTTGAATCAAAAGCTTCATTCAAGACTATATAATATATATATGTCGGGTTATCATTAGAGTTAGAGGCGTGTAACAAATCTTTCTTTGGATTAGACATTGTTGTTACATAATTTGACAAGTAACCGTGGTAATTAGATACTCGGGAAATGGCAATGATCTTAGATTCAATAACAAATCCACGGTCAACGGGATGACGAATGCGATTTCTTCCACAGTCCAAGTCGAACTCAACTTACTGATCTGACTCAACGTACTTGTCCACAGTACAAGTAGAACTTATCCGACTGAATCTCAGTCCAAGTGGAACTGCCCTTACTCCTCTCCGTACCTCTCTGTACCCCTCGGGTCAATCTTTGTTTTTAAGGAGAGCTATTTAATTACCCCATACCTCTGTTAGGTACACGTCCCTCCCGTGAGCGTGGCTACGTTCAGCGACCCGTTATGTCACTTCGAGCCCAAACCTACTGTCATAAATCTCGAGCACCTATACTCAGATTAAATCGTAAACAACTATTTCCCAGTTTTGTTATTTAAGTACAGCTATGATAAAAAGTCTGGACTAAAGTATCGGGGACCTTGCCAACATTCCAAAAGAAAGGCCCCGATGTCCTTTCATCTCCGACATGTATATTTTTGTTCTTCTACATTGTATGAAATAATTTTTGTTAAATTTTTACGATCGATACATGGCATACCTTATTTTGTATAATTCAATGGTACGTATCATGTTTCGTAATCATTGGCACATGTCGGAGCCACTTCAATGATACTCAGAGGACACATATCCAATCTGACTTTCTTTCTACGATACAGTCACTTCTGTACTCCAATAATGCGCAGCTGTTTACCTATACAGGAAGTGCTTGGAACAGCTATATTCAGTCTAAATGCAAACCTATCATAGTCTTCTTCGTGTTATGGAATTTTATAATATTTCAAATATCCTATGTATCTGTTTAACGTTATATGTGATCGATTTACTATATACAATCGATTATACGTACAGCCATGAATTTTACAATCATATGAAAAATCTAATACACAAAAACCATATCATTTTACTTGCATCTGTTTTCTACAAAAATAACACTGTCCAAAGAACATATTTTTCGATTACCGTTACAAGAAAGTTTCTTTTAGTGGCTTTTTACGATTATCAATTGAAAATGATAATAACAATACCTGGTCCTATTTTTGTTAGCATTATTCTTATTGCTAACAAATCTGATTAACGGAATAACATACCTATACATAAAAAAGCAATTGCTTGCGTTTCTTAAAAATCTAATATTTTGTCGAGTAGCGTGACTTTCGTAGTAAAAGTGTCACAGCTTATCTTCACCATCCCTTTCCTCGCTCTTTCCATATTATTCACCACCGACACCATCTTCATTCAACCGTAATCGTACAATCAGCAGAAGATTCGTCGTAGCCGGTGGCGCTTTAACGCGCATAAAAATCGCGGCATGGAAAGTGGAGGTTAATTTGATGTTATCTAACGGTCGGTGAGGAAACGAAGAAACGAAACAAGGCGAATGGACTGGGACGAGCTCGGCCAGTCATATAAATTACGCGCAGGACGTCGCCCGATGTAAATGCAATACAAATTGGACCGGGCCACTTATTATTATTCATTGGAGACATTTGTTAGCTTATCTGACGGTTCTTCGGCTCTCTCCTTCGTTTCTCGTTCCGCTCGACTTTTTCCATGCGCTTCAGTCTCTTTCTCTTTTCCTCTTCTCCTTCTTTTATCTCTGCTCTTCGCGAGCACTCGATCGCTCGCGCTCTTTCTTCAGATTCGATCGTCGTGCCTCGAAACGCGAGTTTGTTGTTGATTATTACCTGTTAAATGCCACCGCCGAAACGGTCCGGGACGCATTTAAATCGCGTTCATTTACAATCCGTGGCGACGCACGCAGAGAAGCGACTTTGTAAGCCGGCTGTTGCGCTCGATCAGAGTTATCTTTATTGTTCCTGGAAGGGATCGGCGAACGAGAGGAATATAAATTTATTCCAGACTCTGGTCCTGATTCGCTGCTGCTCAGTCGAGTTTTGCCCATTTTCTGCGCAGTTTCCACGCTGTCGGTCGATAATTAGAGGAATTCGTCTATTCGCTCTATTTTTGTGCGTGGACCATCTAGGAGAACTTTTACTTCCTCACAGAATTTACAATTTCTCATACGATGCAAATTGGATACAAATTCTATTTTGATCAATCCTGCGACTTTTATCGTCGAATATTATATTTTGATTTATCGTGGATAAAATACGATAAGTATGGTTATTTATACTACGAGTTGTAATATAAATTCGATGGAACCAGGATGTCTTTGTAATTTCGTTCCTTTCAGTATTTTTCTTTAAATGTAGAATTAATCCCTATTTAACAAGTGTGCTCCGTGTTAATGGAAAAAGGTTATATCTGTTAGTTACTTCTTTGGATGATCGTTTCCAATGAAGGTTAATTGTAATTACACCTTCGATTTTACTTCGTCAGGACAAAATTCATGTTATTACGTTATATAAAGTATTTTGACGTAAACTAAATCGACAAATTCCCAATGAAATTTATGCAGCCAATGTGAATTCAAATTCACGAAGTCCTATGCCTATTCAAGAACTCCTAATGCCAACTTTCAAGTACTAAATAATGCCTAAATAAAAGGGTAGAAAATATAGAGCAATTTCAGTCGTTAAATGAACGCTACCGGTTGGAGGTTCGCGAAATCAGAATAAACGTTTCGACGTCTGTTACAGAAAGAATGAAAACGGGTCACGGTTACCGGTATTTAAGTTTCGAAAGCGTAGCTGGGAAATAATGGTTATTCAAACTGGCCGTGACAAAAGACAGTATTATAGTTACTCGCATTTGAAATTCAAAGACGCAGGACTTTAAGGGGTGGTATACGAAACACAAAGCCACGATTCTTCTTCGGCGATTCTTCTTTTAACGAGATAAGTGTCGCGTCACGACCGACCAGGACGAAGAAAAATAGAACGAGACGAGAGACGAATCTTGATGAATTTTAAACGTCAGAAAATTCTCTCATTAACCGATGGAGATGCCACTCTATTACCACGGTTATACAAAGTGATTCACGGATGCGTATCAACAGATCGCAGAGTAATTCTACGTTGCCGCTTTAAAATTGAAACGTCATACGAACAGATCTGCTACGTAGCTTAGTTTTCGATGTATGGATGATCAAAACGAACGTTTAAAATTTCTCTTCGGTAACGATACCAATCGATATGAGTCAGGCAGAACTTTAGCCGGTAAGTGTCAGCGAGTATCTTCTTCTCGCGAGTTTGTTAATGTTCCAGGAGAAGAAAATACAAATTTTATACTGTAAATTTCGGATAAGGTGAAAATACGGAGTATCGACATGCGTTATGAATCATCCTGTATAGCGTTTGAAGGCTGCTTTAATCTGAGAAACTAGGCAGGGTCATTGTGGTTGCATCGCGACCGACGAACCGTCGCTTTGTGCGGCGCGAATCGACTCGAATAACGTGGCGCGCGGTCGAGGTCATTAAATGAAGTTAATTACGTCTGTATAATCCGCGAACAACTCTGGATTCTCTGTTCCGCGCAGTGAAAGCGCCGCGCGACAATACCGATTACAGAACAAATTGCTTCGCTATGCGAGGCAACGTCTTAATTGTGACTCTGCGTAAGTACCTAGCTCGTTTGTGAATGAAACTGCAGGGATCGGTGAATTAACCGGTCCAATCAGTGACATTATTTGCAAGATGAATTCATTCTCAAGTGCTAGAAACTCGACTAACGATGCTTCAAGTTGGTTTGAACGGAGTGGATCTTGTGCAAGATTGAGAAATGTTTGTCTGCAAATCAGTTTACAATTGCTGATAATTCATTATTTCTATCAATCCTTTCAGAATGAAGTTTCTTAATAGACATCGTCAATTTCATGAAATGTTTCACTTCAGATCGGTACATATTTCACGTCGTTTCTTAGAAGTTTCAGTTCGACGAATTAACGTTGTACATTGACTTAAATAAATGTTTGTCGAAGATTTTATTTTCGCGCAATGAAACTGCAGATATTACTTTTTCTCCATAGATCCTGCATATGCGAAACTATATCATGAATACTATAAATATTTCTATATTAAAAACGTGTCATATGTCAGGTGTGCGCTGAGAGTAACGCAATGCTAGCGATAAAAAATGCCTGAACAACGATAAAACAAAGAGACGTATTACTATTTATAAAATATCAAAATCTTCGTAAATGACAAACCTTTGCTCAAGCGTGATGTAACCGGATTTAAAATTTCTTTTCTGCAATTTGCAGAGTTCTGATTTATTTCTATTCGAAAGATATTCGGCTTATTACTACGACGAATTGGTTGCATAATGGAAACATTCGACTCAACGCAATTACGTTGTAAAAATGAAATTTAATTAAATTACAAACAGTTTGTCGATTCGCCAATCTTTGTGGAGCATCGGCTTGTTCGACGAGTCTCGTATTATCCACTTACTCGTGCACAGCGACGTACAACGTTGCCTCTAACATTTTCGAGATGATATCGCGGAACAAGTTCGTCGAGAGTCGAAGAAAATAATTTCACTGAAAGAAGGAGGTAAAGGCGAGGCAAGATCTGCACGCTCCTTTGATGCCGGCGAGCAGGAAGCGGGTGGAAAGCAGCTTTGCTAAGTCGAGAAGGATAATTAAAGGCGCAATTTACCAGCATAATTACAGAGTTAAATCTAAATTATAGAGGTAACGGGCATCGACTGGAATCGTTTAATTGGTAACAATCCGGTTTTCCTTGAGACATGATTCGAGCGTTCCTTCGACTATATTGTCCACGTTCTGGCAATTTTCTTGGACAACGTCTTCGTGGAACCATTGCTATTTATTCTTACTTTGCTAACATTTTACAGCGACAATCCTAATTATACTCGTAGTCAATTATACGCCATATTCTCTGTCGCGTGTATTCTTTATTTTTATCGTAGTAATTTATCGTATATAGGAAATTGAGTTAGTCGTTGTGTCTACCTGTTTAGAATTTATCACCCTGTTTATGTAATCAATTTAGAAAGTTGTTTTCTCTCTTTAAAGAGAACTAAATCTTCGCGTTTCGTAATCATCCGTTTCATATGAAAATCATAGGAGAAAGATACAAAGTCACATTTTCCTGGTTTTACAGGGAAACAGACATAAAATTCAATATGTCGTCGATCGATTTTATACTATCAAATTCTCTTTTTATTTGATTTTGCCGATCTAATTATTTCGATTTATCGATGCGTTGTCAATGCCTTTGTTACACGCTGGCCATTGTTGTAATTAATTAATTGCAGGCGAAAGCAAAACGTGGTTCCTTCGTCCACATCTGTTTCACACGAAGCTACACACACGTAAACCCGAGAAAACCGCGGAACAGTTCGTGGAAGGAAGTAGCAGCAGTATGCGTTTTGCGTACGGATGCTCTCGGCCAGAAGCAATTCCCATGCATGGTCGAACTGAATAATTTCCGGTGGCCCATTGGCCCGAATCTTTGCTCGTGCATGCAAACGAGAGAACAAGCAATATTATAATGTCTCTTCTAACGTTATATTGTTGTCCGAAACTCTAAATTATTTTTATTCATCAAACGTGAGTTTTGGTATTTTGATAATTGCATAATAAACTTTTGAACGAAATAAATTTAAGTTATAGGCCAAAAATGTTGCTCTAGAATAAACGATAGGTGTTTGAATGTAATGATATTCACACAGATATTACGGTTGAATGTTCTAAAATGTGACACTTTTTGCATCAGGGTCAAAGAATTCGTGGAAAAACGTGAAACAAAAATTCAAGACTTTTGCAATTTTTTAATTTAAACAAATTTAGACTTAGAACTTCAAGAATGAAAAACTTTCCGATCCTTGACAATCTTTTAATATTAAAACTTATAGGACTGATGATAATACTAAAGACTTTTTTTTAAAGACAAATCTAAGCGCATATTTATTAATTTTATACTGAAATGTTGCACGGATTAAACTAGATCGCAATGAATCTTTAAGAAAGATCTTTAATACAGAAGTTTGATAGATCTTCGATATAGCGAAGTTATGAATTTTGAACGATCTGTCTTTCTTATATTTTATAATGTCGTGTTAAGTAAAACACAGAGACATATCGGTTAGATTAATTTTAATGCAGTAATGGAAATATTTTATTGCCACTAGTATTCTCGTTAGCACCGATGTGCAGAGTAATAAAATTTCATGGTAAGTTAAATCACTTTATGATCTGTATTATTTATGGTTTAGGAAAGCTGTAAGATCCATTTCGTATACTCTGGCTAAATATATCTAGAAATCGTCTTTAATCAAGAAAAATGCTTTGGTTGAAACGATGTTACGTAAACTCGCATGAAACGTTACAGAATATTCTATTAGTCGTGTAAAATATTAAACGCCGTTTCAGTTTTAAAAATTAAAAATTCGGACACTTGAAGAAGAAAAATAGAAAGGCAACGAGCAAAACTGAAACACAAAATGAATACAGAATGAAACAAGAAATGAAAATAATAAGGAATATTCTCAGATCCCTGATATGGAAATTTCGAACAACCCAACTCAGTATTAAAGAGTTTTTGAATGGAAATCTATCAGCGTCTACAAAATTGTTATGAAATCGAAAAATCGAAGGTCTTGCGCTTTCCACGAGAGCAACGCTTACAGGCAGAATGGCATAGTTACTATAGTTAAGCTGACATTTATCAAAATTTCATAAATTCGCAATTGCTATTCTTAAATCAGTCAACGTTGATATTGAATCGACTACGTTGATTCACTTAGTAGTAGAAATAAGTTCAAACCACATTTTCCATGATTTATTTTTCCAAAATTTTATCCGAAATCTTCAAAATTTACAAATGTAGAAAGCACAATACATACTTGTCTTCAAATTATTAAATAACTCCAAAACTATTATTTATCAAATACAGTTTATTACAGAAACTCTATTGATTATGAATAAATAATTATTTCAGAAGAAATTAGAACAATTCCACTACTTCGTAGAATTTTTAAATCCTAGAATTCGATTCCTATTGAAATGAAATTGATCAGTTACTAAAAGAGTGTTTTAAATCGTGTGAAAATTTTGTTTGAAGAAACGACATTTCACTTGAACCAAATAATAAAATCATCTAATACATAATAAATTCAAATAGTTGGCTAACTTTTCTATTTGAAAGAAAATTATTTGCGAATAAAAAAGTAAAAATCTGTTTCCTACAAGAGACCATCTTCAAATCTTCTAATAATCAATCCTTCTTTTAATACTAATATTCCGCTAATGAAGGTCCCACTAATCACTGACCATAAAATTTCTCGAATTTCCTTTTCTCAAGAATTTTACAAACATCCGGACGCAGCAACGAATTTGTTACTCGAGTTGAGAAAAAGAAACAAAGAGATATACAAGCGAAAAAATTTGATATTCATTTTCACTTCAAAACTGTGAAAACTGAGCTCTTTCTTACTTTATATTTTGCCATTTTTATTTTCCAGTTTTCACGGAAAAGTGTCGACCTTGACGTGAGAGTGCATACCTTAATCGCATTATCCCGTCTAATGGTAGGCTCGTTCTGAAGAGAGAAAATCTACCACCCCTTTTCCACCCCTTGATGTTATCTAAAGAGAAGCGTTCGCTAATTAAAGTAACCCGAATGTGCAGCGCTTGCGCCTCGCTTGCATAATACGCGGCTGATGTACAAATTCCAGCCATTCGAAGAAATATTCCAGTCGGATAATTAGGATATTTAATGAGTCTCGTCCTGAGTCGGGTCTCGGCTATTAGATAATTGATAAAGTATCGTGGATTACGATTGGCTGCGGTATCGTAGACGATACAGGTTTTAACGATGAGTGGTTTATTAACCATTCATCTCACGTTGCGGTTTCCTTTGATAATTGGATGCTTAGAAATATAATTGGAAACTAATTTTAATGGTAGTTTAATAGCTCCAATGACTATATTTAGTAATTTTAATAATACAAGAGTGTCTAGGTACTAATGAGAAACTTCGAAGTTAAAAGACAATTTTAGCGATTGTTAAGTAATTTTAATAGGTAATTGCTTTTTGTAATTTTAATTACTTAATAATTACTAGGGTAATTAGAGATTTATGGGAAGATTAAAGATTGGAAATAACTTTAGTATTTGTTTGGTAGTTTAAATAATGATATTTAGAAACTTTAATAGTCCGATACGTCTATGGGTTTATGGAAAATAAGTCTCTATTTGACTCCTATTTCTCCAATTCATGTTCATAAAAATATGATCTGGCGTAGAGATTCGTAGCCTAGTTGATACACATGTGACGAAATTTTAGTTTTATATGGAATTCATAATCTTCTGAATTGATATTATTTATAGAAGCTTTCAGGATTAATTTTGAAGGAATTAATTTATAATTGTCTTCTCTCTCTTTTAACTGATTATCAGCTTAACCCGAATTTCTTACTGAAATGATGTGATACTTATATCTCACGCGAAAGATAATTAAAAGTTGCACGATAATTTCTATTAATATAATTTCTTCAAAATTCAAATAAATTCAGAAATTTATAAATGATTTTGAAATGTACAATTTCACAGAACGATTTTCAGAAAAATTATTCTCTAACTATTTCTTAAATTACATTCGTGGAAACATACATTTACATAAATATCCGCCGTCTACCGATAACTCCATCAATGAAATTACATCGTTCTATTCAAAGACGGTTGTTTACATCTTTCGAAGAACTAATATCTCCAAACTAAACGTATAACATGCGATCACATAGTATTACGTGCTATCACAGAGTCTAATCAAATTACACGATCGTATATTACATTACGGCGTCCACGTTACGCGTCCAATTCCCATATCAAACGCAACATCGTAATCAACCGATATTCCGGTAAAAGAGGTAACGCGAAGGATCGAGCGTATCGCTATACCGACAGTTAAGCATCGCGTCGGTGCATTAAAAGAATTCTAAATTGAAAGCAACCGGTCGTTAAGGGGCCGTAAGACCTCTAAGTGCGTCGTTTGAAATCCAGATTTCCAACTCTGCAACTATACGCTCGGGATAGATTACTAATCCTCCTCATCTTTCTCTCTCTCTCTCTCTGTACGGTTCTTTGGAGAAAAGAAGAGTCCATTGAAGAACAAGAAACACCGATCGACTGGAAGGCCTCTCTTTCCTGTTCTCGCCGACCCTGTCGGGCATTCTTTGCTCCTTAAGGGCGCGCGGAACGTAGAAATGGCAGAGTGGAAACGGGAAATTGTCGGCACTCGATCCCCCTCGGACGTAAACGAAGACGTAGTGAGGCGTGCAATGATCAAGTATATCTGGGAAAAGATTAACGACTGGTCGGGACCACGTAAATCGAGAGAAGAGAGGATCGACGGCACAAGAGAGCAAGGAGGGCCAATTACGGCCGTCTCCTCGATCCGTCTCGCCTCGATTTCGACTCGATTCCCCGATTTAATCGAAGTTCGACGGCCCACGGACGCCAACTTGGCCGCAACTCGCGCGCAGAAAATGTCTAGAAAGTTGCTCCGCCCCGGCCCACCACGTCGAGAGCGCATCCCTCTGCGAATTTGAATGCGAGAAGGGAGGCTATGATGTTTGCTCGAAGAAGTTCGCGTATCGGTGATTTTGCAATTAAAAGTTTCGATCTCTTACCATTTTCTTTGGCTTTGTATGTACGACGTGTCTCAAAAATTCTGCTAGAACTTGGTTTATGTTAACTTGTCAAGAGGCAAATAGTTTGTGTTATTAATCTACCGATTCTACCTTAATATCGGTAATTTTTCATTCGAATCATAGGAGTTTGTGATTAGATAAGTGCGATGTAGTCGTTTAATCGGGTATTAAACAACGTTTCTTCCAACGAATAAACGAGGACAAAATGAAGAATATGTAACTAACATAATTTCGTTGGAGAAAATTCTGTTTGAAAATATGCTGTGATATACGTGAACCTAAACTATAAATTAGCGACATGGTATCTCACACACAAGAATAAGAAAGTACGTAGTGTAGGATCAATTGGCTTCCGAGGAAATAGAGTTTCTAACGCAATCTTTTTTCTTGCTTTAATTGATCATTTACTGCCGCATCAACCACTGTTGTAAGCTATCAGTGACACTGTTGAAATTGTAAGTCAAGTTCTTATTTTTAATAAATTATTTTGAGTCACAGAATCTACCTCGATTTATTTGTGGTGCCATTTTTAGGGCACACTCTGTGTGTGATTTGACAGCTCAGATTTGGTAGCCAATGTGTTTGAGTTTTAGGAAGGATCGAGATAGATTGAGATTGATGTCCTTGTAGAGATCGATGGTTGGATCTTGAAGAAAGAGTACACGAGTTTCGAGAACTTGACGATGGACTCTATTTGTCATTGTTAGTCCGTCTTGCCACAGTTTGGATATAGAAAATGGATGTACTAGATATCGAGGATTTTTAAAAGATTTGAGAATACATACGATTTGGTCCTTAGAAATTTTTAGTAAAAAAATATAAAACCATCAAGTGTAAAATAATACAAGTTTCATAGTAGCTTTACTGAAGTTATGGGATTATTTATTCCATCAAACTTCATCCAAGACGAAGCCAGGTCAATTTAAGTTCGGTAACTAACGATTCCCTGATAAATTTAATTTGAACCATCTGTCACGAATATCGTCAGAATATCAATCTAATCGACAAGTAAAAATGTACAAAGTTCACAGAATACTTGAACTCCATCAATTTTCTTTGCCTCCCAGATGATGCTACCATATTCTTTGAATATTGATCAGAAAAAGATGGATCATCAATGGTTTATCAAAAATTTGTAACAAATATATAGGATATAAACATAAATATAAATAACACATTGGTTCCTCCGTTGATCTTCCCATTCATTTACATACGATCGCTCTATTCCAAAACGTTGCTCATAGCATTGGCATCTACGAAAATTTCAATTTATTACGTTAGAAATTTCTCTATTTATTTCCTTTCACTTCAGTTAATGTACTAATTCTCGTTCAATAAACTTTCTCCACCGAATGTTCGTACAAGTAGAAATTCAGTTCTGTTATACATATAAAGAAGACAAAATCAATTTCCCTTGATGCTTCTTTAATCATTATATCAAAAAATCTAAAACATCCTACATATATATATCAATCTTCCCATTCTCATAAATGTAAAGAAATATTTTTTATCTTCCATCTCCATAAATTTTTCCACCCAAGAGAAAAAGCTCCTCCATTCCACTCTCTTCGTTGTTTCACCTTTTTTCCCTCTCATTTTCCGTTTCTATTAAATAGAACGTCTTTATCGAAAATCCACTTAACCCTGATCCTGCGCTCCGTACAGCATCTAACCGGATTTCGAATTCACGAAGAGTACATATACGGCGCGAAACGAAGGAAGGAAGATCCTCGACGTTAACGAGATTGTAATATAACGAATTTGCTTATCGAGTTGCATCGGGCAACCAAGTCTGGTAGTTGCATAAGGATGTCGTTCTCCGGTTGTTTGGACGCGTGTTCCGATATTGTTCCAAAACGGTCTGAAGGAGTTTCAACTGTTCCATTATCGCAAACACGTAATCCCGTAAAGGTAGGAGCCATTCTCGTCCGCGGAACGATGTCGACTGCAGTAAGGAACTTTGGATTCCGAACTGGCTGCTATCAGCCCATGAAAACGAAGTAGTTTCTAAACGATTCTGAAGGCAGGCTCGTGCTTTCCTCTTTAGTTATACTAATTTTACGATATACCAACTGCTTGACCTGCCGCGTTCTCTGTTTATCCTGCGCAGTTTCATACTGGCAGCCGACATTTCCGGAGAATTTACAAAGTTACCGGTTGGGCAGAGTCGATACAAAACGTTGGAAAATTCAGTTTGCTAGTGGTTACATGGGTTTCTTTTCTTTTAGAGGACAATTTGATGGATTTTTGATGGTTTAGGATGATTTGAAATTAGAGAATAATTGAATCAATAACATTTCAATGCTATATATAGTTTAAATTAGAATCTCTAAAAATCGTGATGGTTTCGCTTGTATAATATTTAATATATAATACATAACAGACGAGGAAGATAAGTACGCATTGAAACACCAATGAAAAGTCAAAAGGCCAAAGATCACATCGCAGGTTTACTCATAATTTGACGACTTCCAACGCGTAAAAGACAGCCATCTTCCTACCATCCTTAATTAACCAGCAACTTCCTCAACTTAGCCTGCAACACATTTCCTACATCTATATTCCAACGTTAAGTGTCTTAATAGCGTACAAAGCATCTTCCATAAAAATCATCCACCAATAAAACCACCACATTAAATTAAACACATTTACCAACGAGCTTTCTTATTTTTATCAAAGAAGAGGTATTCATTCCGAAGAACTCGCCATTACGTTCTCTGTTGATTCCCTAAAGAACTTCAATTCCCTCTCTCTCTCTCTCTCTTTCTCTCTGATTCGCTTCTTCCTTCTTGGACCACGAAAAATTCTTCGTCACGAAGGAACTCGATAGAACTCGAAGGAGAAGAGGGAATCGAAGGAGCGGAGAAAGGAACGATCTCGTGGAAGCAGGCTCGTCGCGAAAGGCACTTAGTGGCTTCGCCTGATATTAGCATATAAACTAGAAAATGTTTTATCGCGCCTCTGCGAGACAGAGCCTCTCGGGGACGAACGCGGCGTTTCGCCGCGCGGCGAAATATTTATTGGCCCTTAACGATCATTAGGGAAGCCCGAAAACAAATGGACACACTCGACTCTGCCGCGAATGCCGCGATCCCCTTTGATACCAGCCAAACGTCCCGTTCTTTCTCCTCGTTACAACGCCATGGATACGTTCTACAGGTGCGCTCGAAGCTTTCGTGTTACTCCTCTCTGATTCTTTTTCTTCGTTCGCTCCCTTGCTTTCGTTTCTTGTTCTTTTCTTACCTCTTCTTCTCTTTTCCCTTGTCATCGAAACAGTCGTTACGGTGAAATGTGTTGGGATTTTTATGGAGTATCGTCTTGTGGGTTTTTAGCGATGAGAAAGTGGGAAGAGGTGATAAAAGAAATTGGAATGGTACTTAGGGAGCTTCTTGAGTTATCGTATACCCCTTTTGCAGTTGGTCAATCATATAATACGGTGTTTGTGGTTTACGTATCTTTATGCCGAGATTGGCTATAATGTGAACATTCTGTATCTCTTTGATTTATATATCTTGTTTTTAGGGAAGAATCTTTTACCTAAAATTTATAATAATAGGGTACTCGTATATTGAATATCTGTTTACTATGATTTTCTGCATATGAAAATATCCATCGTTGTTTTACGTCCTTTTTAGTGGAACATTTCTAAAAGTACAGATATCTTTCTACTATGAACAAATTTTGGAAAACGGAAAGTCCTTGCTTTATACCTTTTATAAGAACAAAAGATTCCTTTTCATCGATTTATAATTTGCTACAATTATACGTCACATGTGATCATTCTTTTCGCAAAACGCCAATTACTTTTAAAGCAACCTTTAAAGAAATCGACTAAATAAAATACGTTTAATTTAATGGAATAATATAAAATATTGTATAAATCTAAAATATGCATCTACCTGTATCTTATCAAACTGATTAATTATTCCTTCTCTGATCGTTCCTTTTTTCCTTTGCAACGCTGCTGTCAAACGCTTTTTATATTCTTCACGTCTCTCTCACTCTCATCGACAGAACGAATCATACAGAGAAGCGAAACGAATATTCGAACGAACATAATTGTACTTTGAGCTTGCAGGAAAAAAATATAAGGGACAGAAAGGGAGAAGGAAACGTATCGTTTGATTTTTATTTCTTCTCGTTCGTAACGTTCTTTATGATTCTTTACGAACGCGTACGTAGCAGGGACAAGCTGTCGCTCGAGCTCGATGAAGATTGAAAACGATACGGCCATGTAATTGGATTTTCTTTTTTGCCTTCTCAGATTGGTTAATGTTCGTCTTTTTCATCGAGCTCAGCGTCGCTTCGAATCGAAGCGAGAAATATGATCGATCGATGTCGAATATTTCAGACTGTTTCGCGTGGAACGTCGAAGGAATCGCGATTGAAGTTTTTGCTATTGCTGTAGAATCCGTATACACGTGTTCTGAGTGATTGAATGAAAATAGCCAATGCATCAACCTTTATTTTCATGGACGTACGAATTATTTCGTTCTCTTTCCAATTTGAATGTTTTATTGTTGTTATTGGCTAGATATTGGATACTAGCTACCGGATATTTCGTTATTAATATTAAATAAACACTGAATATTTTATCGTTAGTGCTAGACAGATCTTACATATTTTATTATTAATACAGAATATATATCGAATGTTTTAATATTGAATTTTTTTTAGAAATAGTTTTACGATATATTCAAAATGTATGCATGTATTATCACGTATTAACTAGATAGTTCGTGAGAAACCACGTTTTGGATTATCATTTTTATATTAACTCTTTCAGAATTTCTTCCTTCGTAGCTCATGAGAAGAATAGATTTTCATTTATCGCGAATAAGGGAAACATATTTTCTCCAATGGTTCTATCAAAAAGACACGACGCATTAAAATTAGACACCGGTTTTTATCGAAAACAAATATATTTATCCTTTAGTTATTTCATAACTTATTAAACTGCAATGTTATGTTCCAGTCACAGGATTCGACTGACAAACGGTTTATTTAATCAAACGCTAATTAAAATTTCGTTGCAGCAAGTGAAATTCCATTGCATACATCGCAGTCAACTAAATTCCTGTACACGACGTAAAATTATAAAACAAAACGAGGCTGTTGGAGTCGTAATTTACGAAGAAGCACCGCGTCGTGCAAAGAAGCAACGTAAAAAAAATTGGTTCTTTTATGAGAAACGCGTATATATCTGTTCGCATAAATCTGTCGCTTAAGTGGTGTCTCTTATTTCAGTGTACGTTGCGTTGGCACCGGCAACGTGCTCGTGTCACGGATACGCAAATAAACTTTAAACCCAACCAAGAGGAGGAATTATTTCGCGTATACCTTTCCCGTAGGATGTTTAATCCGCATATCGTCATTGACGATAATTAAAGATTCGTATCTCCGTCCAGTTCCTTCCTCCTTCCCTCTGTTTTTCTGGGTTAAAACGCAAATTCGGTACATTGTCACATGGGCAAAAGCTAATCTTCTTTCGAGTAATTAAATTACGCGCAATTAAATTTCATAGGAGTACGCTTGAAGATTGTAACGTTTCTCTGCTAGGAATGAAACGTTGCTACTGAAAGTGAAATATAGAGATATAATAATTTTATTTTATTCGTGCATTCGAGATCTGAAGTCACGTTTCGAGTTTTCAAGTATTCAAGTATTCATAAAGTCTCTAGAGATAAAAAAATGTTTAAAATTAAGAAACTATACGTACAAATTTTAGCGATTTTCGTATTAAAGCTTTGCCATATTATTAACAGTTATCTTTTATACTTCTTGTGTTACAAACTTCCCCTTGTCCGCCAGTGAAAATGTGTCGTAAAGAAAGGATTCATAATAACAATTAGAAAAGTGGTAGAAATTGCAATTAATACAATAACGAATGATTATGAATAATTTCTTATAAAATACTTCGTGAGGAGATAATTACCAGAAAAGATGGTTCGATTATTTTACGATTGTGTTTGTTTTTATGGCAATGAAATTGCGGAATACAGAGTATATACGGGAGACACAATTAAATAATGCTTATGCAGAGTCCACACGTGTACTTTTGCCTCTCAAGAGATTAATAACTTCGTTCTAATATTTATCAGCACCGTCGTGCATTCATATCAACGAAATATAATTAATTACTCGGAGTAATTGTTATTCACCGGTTGTTGTTGCGCCGACGAATCGGTGCACGTGTCGTCATTAATTTGCCGACGATATTTTTCACGATGAAATGTTTTCGTTACGTGCCGATAAATTATGTTTAACGACGAACATCGTAGACAATGGATAGCGAAGTAATGCTAATTAAATTATAAAAATAATATTAATTACATTTAAGAAGTAATCGTCAAGAATAATGTTATAAATCAAGTCCATTCGTTTAATGAACGAAGTATGTAAAATACGCGTTCGATGAGAAGTAGATAAACGAAAGCATATTATCTTCAAGTTCTCGAACTTATCAATATTTGTCCGTAATGTAGAGTATTAATCTTAGAAGCCAGATTAAAACACAGATAATCTGACCTTAAAAATAAAATTTAATACTGACTTTTCTGTATCGTTTCTAAATTAGACTTTAAATTAAAGTTATAATAAATTATTAATTGAAATTGTTCGTTCTTCTACGATGTCCACCGATATCGATACAAAATTTCAACCTTAAGAAAATTTTATTTAACGAATTTCGTCAAGATTGCAAGTTGATGTACTCGATAAATGGTAACCACATATATAAAAAAAATTTCATTAAAAGAGTTTTACTCACCGATATATTATAGTACTACGTATACTTGACATCTTGTCCGACTTTCTCGTCCGAGTTACACTATAAAGAAGGGTTAAATCTCGTCTGTATGATTGAATGATTCTAGAAAAGTTTGTTTCGAGCGTGACCTGCGGAGCCGCGTGCGTTCTGTTTCAGTCCGGTTGCTGGCGTGTCGCCAGGCATCTCGCAGCGTATTTTCAGGATCGTAACATAAAGCTGAAGATTTATAGCGGCGATGCGACCCGCTCAGCCGAATGTATGTTTTTCGACGTCCGCAAGACCGCCTTCGGAACCTTGCGAGCCACCGAGTCAGAGATCAGCCGTAAAACTTTGATCTACAGCTTGCACCTACCTTGACCTTGTCACGTTCGTGTCATTTGTTTCGCCAAAAAAGATTCGCGCGTGAATGAACTTTGTCTTAAAAATGGATGTCAAAAGTTGTCAGACCCTGCCACACTCGACGTCACTTCAACTGTAGAGCAGTAACTCAGTTGAACTCTGATAATCAGAACGCCAATTAACGTATTGATCGATTATCGAAACGTTTATTAACGGAACATTTAAAAATAATTTCTTGTAGAAAGAGAAGAGGAACGAGAATAGAAATTGAAAGAAATTCTTTTTTGCATTTTCACTAACAATGTTAACGGGATTCTTTCGTTGAAAACAAAGTCATTCGATTACCTAAACATAAATGTTCGTATCATAAATATAAGATCATCGTGTGTTATGATTCGTTTAGCTAATCGAGATCTACAAGATCTACAAATTTTTTAACGGAAGAATTGACATTTTTATTTCAACCCTGACGATTCTTAATGAGAATTAGGAGAACGAAAAACATGCAAAAATTGTACTGACGAGGAAACACTGACAATTTCGTTTGCATAAAAAATACTGATCAATTCGTCTAATTATGTGCCTCTGTTAAATATCTTTTCCGATTTTACCAATGTACGTCGACCATTTTAAAAACAGTATACGATTCTTGTATTTTGCAAAACAGCGCTTTCAATTTTGAGATTATATAACCTTATCTGTAATTATAGATCGAAATAGATGATATGGATCAAGCTATAATTGAAAATTTGAATAGTAATTATACGAGAAATTGAGATAGATAGCGATATCTAATCTCAAATCTTACCTCTGACGATGCTCCATTTAGAGTGTCTATTCGCACTTAACTTTCATAGGGACTTTCATATAGGGATTTATTTTTAGACGATCAAGTATTGTAGCAATTTTGTACTGTTAAACTGAAAGATATACGAAACTTAATTACAAAATGCTGTTAATCGAAGTATCGATATTGGAATTTCAATTGCTCGCTATTATAATCCATAGCAAGTTGATCGACGTATATACTATCTATTATATACGTATATATGTATGTTAAAAATTTCGCCAGGTGGCTTTGTCACGCTCAAAATTTTGGGCTAAATGTTGTACCGTTCCTCACTGTCCACTTGCCAAAAAAACATCGTTTCATAGTAAACTCTAGCCAACTGAGCAGTCGTAATCGATGCCTCATAACATATCATTCCAAACATTCACTTGTGTAACCTGCCGAAATTCTTATCGAGTCCTCGATTCCACCATAAGTTATGGTAAGGTTAAATAACGGCGGGCTACCTGCCATTATATCGTCTCGAAAATGCATCGCCGCTGACACATATACTATGTAGAACCGATGCGTGTTATTTCGAATGATATAAACTTAGATATGGGTCATATGGAAACACAAACATTCATAAATATTTGTCAAAATATTGCTTCATCATAACCTCTTTTTGTATTAAATATAGATATTGATATTATGGGCTATTTAAAGCTGAATTGAAGCTACGATTTCAACGGCCCATTAGCTCAGTTGGTTAGAGCGTCGTGCTAATAACGCGAAGGTCGTGGGTTCGATCCCCCCATGGGCCAATTTTTTTTTTCAACATCTGGCAATTTTTATACATTTAGGAAACAAATTTCAATTCATTTCTTTTAAAAACCATTCATTTTTTGCTATTTTTCCTGTAAAAATTCAATAGAAAATTCTTTGGAAGCAGTTCCGAGTATTCTTGCCCACAGAAACTACAAATAGACTCTAACCTGATTTCTTCTTAAGTAAAGCAGATCTATCTTACCTCGTACACTCAAATACACGAAAAAAGTACACAAAATCGATACACGCGTTCAAAATTGATACACTAAATTTATCGAGAATTGATACGATGTTCGCACGTGACAAATTCAATTTCAACGTTGAATTTATTTTCAACAAAGTTGGACGTTGAAATTTCGCAAAACTAACGTCGGAAAGTTATAACAAATTTAAAGTAATTACTCTTGCTCAAAAGAAACATTAAAAAAACTAAAAAAGAAGTCGATCCTGCCAGGATTCGAACCTGGAATCTTCTGATCCGTAGTCAGACGCGTTATCCGTTGCGCCACAGGACCGCGCGGTTTTCGAATTTACAATTTCTAGTTCGCTGATTCCTAGCGAATGCTAAGTACTTACGAAACGTTTCTTTCTAACATTTAACCTCGCTGGCATCAGGAAATATACGATCCTATAAATTATCAGCGTAATAAGAGAAACTATTTCCGCTTTGAAAATTTAATAGCAATTGTTAAGAGCTTTATGATCGAAAAACACGACATTTTCTATCTATGGATGTTTCGTAAATTGCGTTTTAAATATACACTGTTATAGCGTCTCTTTTACTACGTAATAATTAACTTCTAGCGACTTCATCGTCGTATAGTTGAAGTTAAAGCTTCAATGGTGCACATGTACGAACGAAACTCTGCTCTTATGACGTTTTACTTCGGTGTCACTCTTTCAATTTCGTTGTTTGTTAACGTTTTCTTTCAACAAAAAAATACCATAATATCGCTTGAATTTATTCTTTCCAATTAACCAATGAAACTCAAACTTACGGTTGGCTTTAATAGCATCTAGGAATATGTTTCGCTATATGACAGTCACCTATGAATATATATAATAAATATAAATATAATTGGCAACTAAGTAATTGCCGATTTTATCATTAGATGTTATTAACAAAATCCGCAATCGCTTAATTGTCAACCCAATATTTACTTCTACATTCATCTTCGCTTTCACATCCAACCGCGCCAAATTTATAAATAAATTCTATAATAATGACGTTCGTCCGTGCTGACGATTGCACAAAGAATGCAAAGATATTTTAGGCGTCGTAGTCGCGACACCATTGAGTCCATGAAGGTAGAGGAGTTAATTTATGGCACCCTCAAGCGTCTCCGCTTTCTCTTCCTAGAACTCAAAGTGACAAATATAATTATGATAGTCTCGTAAAAGTGCTAATGAAATTGCAAATTTCGCATGACTATATAACAGTATAACACGCACGATACGTATATTTAGAAAAGTGTTCGAATACTTTCGTAAGCCTGTGTATATCGCAACAGTTTCTCGTGCGTTCCTATCCCCAATCACGTATATATTTCTATTGTCACGATATTTATCGGAACTACATGCATCATAACGGTATAAAAACCACGGCAACTTTTTCGAAGGATACTCGTTATCGATAAACTCCCTGCGGGTTCTGTACTTGGTTTCCCGCCTCGTTCTGCTTCCTTCTCGTGCGGCTCGAACGAGAATGTCGTGCATTTATCGTGGGCGTGGATTAATGATTATTAGTGTCGTTAACGGGACACGGTGCTTTGATACAGCGTGCACGCAGGAATAAAGTGGGTGAATGAGATATATATGTAGGTGGCTTTAGACAGAGATTGAGTATACAGAGAGAGGTGGTAGAGATTTGTAGATCGTGGAATAGAATTCGATCCTTGGGATAACATCGCAGGAATCGTAACGATAGTTGTCATTAATTGCTGCGTGTTATTTAATTGTTGATTTATTGGAGTGTTTAATTATCGATTATTGGAAGCGATTGAGTTTGATTTGCGTGCGTGATACAGAGAATAGCCGTTGACGTGTTGATGGGATTGCGGGGATGATTGAATCACGCCAGGTAGAAAAGCCAACGCAGCTGAGCAAATTTATTTTGTAATAATTCCTAGCGATGTTTAAGCTTTTATTCTTACCAAATGTTTCCTTCTCTTTGTACATATTTTCCGAATATATAGATAATACAAAGAGATCGAAAGTGGTAGCTTTGGAATTGGAAGAATCGATACTAGTAAACTATAGAAACGTTTGAAATATACTTCAAAGTTGTATTTAGAAAATCAGAATACACGTGTGTAAAATATTACATATTGCAAGGAGAAATACAAGCTTTTACTTCTATATTTTCAAAAAATTCATTCAAGAATACACTGTAGTAAATCGGAAATATTTCTGTGAAAAATCACGGACTCGTCGTTCTGACCGATTCTGACCAACGACAAACGTATATTTCTCAGCAAAATTACTTATTAATCCCCTTCAGAAACCGCCAGAAAAAATATGTTTCTATAATTAACGATTATGAAAATTATACAAATCCTTAATTATTATAAACCTTAAAAATTTGAAAAGAAAATTGGATAATACAGTTATACTTCCTGTCGTGGCAATATAGTTGAAGGGAGACTTCATAAAGCTCGTAACCTCTCGAAACGAGTAATTGGGTATTTACGAGTCTCGCAATTCTCAGAGCTCCTCCCCCGGCGCGAATATTACTCTTACGCTGTACCTGTATAAAAGTTGTCGTTGAAACGAACTCTCGCACCAACCACGTTCCAAACATTTCCGCTTTTCGGGCCAGCTTCCTAAGCCTTTCCTCGCCAATGGATGATCGTGATCGGGCAGCGCGGAATATTTTAAGGTTCATTAAAGACGCAATAATGAAGAAGTCTCGGGCCGGTTCTCAAATAACTTCCGGCTGGCTCTGCCGTAAGAGAGAACATTCGAACGAAACTTCGACCCCCGTTTTCCGCCCCCCCCCCTCCTTTCTGCCACTCTCCTCTTTTGCTTCCTTCCTTCTTTACTTTCTTCCTTCCTTCCTTCCTTCCTTCCTTCCTTCCTTCCGGCCTCGTTGTACTTTCCACCCGTTTTTCGCCTACTCGAAACTTCGTCCGACCAAGGCTTTCGGGCTGAAATTAAACCCAAACTTCGGGGGAAAAAATTCACCAGCCTGTTCGCCAAGTGGCCGTTCTCCTTTTAGAGAGATGAAAACGATGGAGGGTTCCTTCTTTCGAATCAAATAACTTCCTGGATCTTTGCTGGAGAGGAAAGAAGTTGGGGGCAGTCGTTTTTGAATTTTGAATATGATATCTTTTGTTTTTGGTAGCCTGTCGCCTTTATGTTCTGAAAGTGAAAGCGAATTTGAGAAAAAGTTAAAGGTAACGGTTAGACGAATGTTTCTCTAAATTCATGTCTTTGGGGGTGTTTTATATCGTAACGAGTATTTTACTTTTCGCATATTTTCTATATATATTTTAATATCGTATATACTATGTATCTACGTAGAGATTTTTGCACATTAAATTTTCACCAAATTTACTGAAATAGTACATTTATTTCCTAAGACTGAATTCTAAAGTGGCATATTTATTTCGAAAGCCGGCAAATTCCGAAGTAGAACAGCTTTATTTTAAGAGCAGAATAGTGTAGTATTTCTGCGAAATCCAACCTGCGAGTCAGTAATCTACGAACGCGTAATTCTTGCACAAACACCATACAATTGTTATGCAGTTACTTCAAGTCATGGATCCTTTGGGAGCGAGTTGTGAATTGTTGATGAAAATAGAGAAAGCTTAGTTATCTTACTTCTTAAATATTACATATTTCAGCTAACTTTGACGATGCTGACCGAGTGTAATACCGGAGAAAATGTCGGTCTATTCCGACACAATGCATTTCGTATTTAGTGATCTCAAAGAGCATGAAACTTTTTCTATACTTTGCGTTTTGACTTGATTTTTGCAACTGTTTTATAATAGTTTTACCTCCCCTAAGATATTATATCGAAAATAAAGTCAAGAATCTTCGTATAGGTACACTTAATGAACATACAAATTATTCATTTTGCTCTGCGAGCCTCGACAGATCAAAATGTGCTATACCGTAACGTCTGATTCTTGCGAAAGTACTATTTCTCGCACTTTTTCTCTGACAATGTTATCTAAATCATTCTCATCGTTGAAAATTTCTTACTCCATCAAATGTATCTCATTATAATCATAAAAGGTTCGGTAAAACGTGGATAACTGATTGTCACCATGACAATTAACGCGCTAAAAACATCCTTATTAAACGAAGGTATTGTAACGTCAACTCATATCACAGATCAAGTTACACACCGCGAGCCGGATGGCGCCCAGATGTCTACACATCCTTGGCGCGTACCTTCGATAGTCCCAAGTACCCACCAAGGATCTTGGAATTTTCATAGTCAAAGTCCTTCAGACCAAGCGAGTATCTCTTGTCGAAGGCCTCCTTTCATTTTTATCATCTACTACGGTTTAATACGGAAAAGTTGATTTTCCTCACGTTGAGTATGTTCCGTTAGCAACTGTCTCGCGAGAGCGGCTAGAACCCTTCCTGGTCCACCAACCTTCTTATTACCCAATCGGGAACGATGTCCACTGCCCTCACTTCCATAGCCAGAATTGTCATCAACAAATCCGATAGTTCCATGTCCTTAGACACACCCACCCCTAGCTTTCCTCAGAGACAGTATCGTTAGGAAAATTCATTCTGTCTGTACTCTTAGAATAGTTAATACATCTTTAACCGTCTCTATCCTCATAACAGTCGCGTGGTTGAAGTGAGTTGCGATACACGTGTGTTAATTCAGTGTGTATTCCATTGTGATTGCCGAATTTATAATAAAAACTGATTGAAACGAAGCTAATAGTTATGTTACGACTCAACTACATCTTATTTTATCACCCAACCCTAAAGTTTACGTGACAGTATCCTCCATCCTAATACCCTAAACCTATCAATCCGAGTACATCCGCGATTCTAAAACTAAATCAGCCCAAAAATAGAAAATTAGCTCGGTTCAACTATCTCAGGCGGATCCAATTAGGGAGCGGAAAAAGGCAGTATGGCGCGACAGGTTCGCAGTAGAAATCAAGCGTAGTGGAAGGTGGCGTATCGATTTCGATGCACGCGCGTTCCTTCAGCCCGTAACGCCATTAAACTTTTACGATTTAAGTTTCCGCGGACGTCGAAGCTCAGAGAAGCCTCTCTGCCAGCATCCAGATACAGACGCACACGTATACGTATAGAAAGGTTGGAGACGACGATACGTTGATACCGGGTGGAGTAAAAACAAGCCTCGTCGTGTCCCTTCGTGGTCGAGGAGACGCGGTGAACGATGAAGCCCACGGCTGGTCACGTGTTGGACGTTATTCGTGTCGTGGATCTTAAAACTGGCGACTGTTGCGGAGAGGCTCGCGAAAGAACGGGAAACTCGTGACGGCGGAGGGCACATCGAGATTCCAGATCGATGAACCGACCCTTGTTAACCTCTACACGACCAACAGCTTCCTACCTCGGTTTTAGAATGTTTTCATTTGTTTTCACGTGTATTCATTACTTCGCGAATGGGTTACAGGTTTCCGATGCCGATGGATGCATCTCGGGACGATCAGGCCGATAAAACAAGAATATTGTAAATAGAAATGTTAATAAGTAGGCACAGTGAGTTTCTCTGTATTTGATCGCAATTTTAATCGTGCAAGATCAAGTGAGTTTTCATCCACTTTTAAACCCACTTATGTAAACATAAATTCCCCTTACGGTGTTTCCATGTGCATTCCTTGCTTTACGAGTGGATTGGAGGCTTTTCATGTTGACGATGGAATTTTTGGACGATTAGACAGATGCGTAGGAAATTCTAGAAATCTTCTTTGTGATGGGGCTGTAAAACAGTAGAATAAAATATTAATAAACTGCATAGAGAAATAATAGGATTGTAAGTTAGTAAAAATATTAATAAATACAGTAGAATTGAATTTATGCACATGAATTCCTGTTAAATAGGTGAAAATTCATAGCAAGTTGGAAGTATAATATTGTGTGTAGAGATTAGGTAGCTATAGTTCATGAAATAGAGATGTGTAATGATTATTTATTTGTACGATTGAAGTAGCATAATGGTCATTGACTATTTTATTTTTTAACTATTACTTTTTTTATTTCTTCGATGATACTCCAAAGAACGGGTGTATTACAAAAAAAAATAAAACGAATAAAGGTAAATGAATCATATTCGACGAATGAGACGAGTATTGCAGCATTCAGACGAGAATCATCGAAGTTTGGATCGTGCGCTCGACTTGACCATTGTTTGCGGTGATTCTTGGCGCCTCTGGGGTCTCTTCCATAATTTACCATAGCAGAAGGAGACACAAAATCGTAGTTGCGCTTGTACCTGGCTTGTACGGTTCACAGTTTACGGTGGCAGCCGGTCGTGAAACGTTTGTACGCTCTGGGACACCCATGAGCAGGATCTTTAGACGATTTCATGTTCATCTCCATGTAAATTGTCTGTTTTTTTTTCTTTTTTCAAAATTCGAAAACTAATCGAAACGATGTATGAATCATAGTACAATATAACGGAAATAGAGACAAAGCAAATGTTATATATAGAATAAAGGAAACGACAGATGCGTTTATTGAAAATTCAAAGATGCAAAAATACACAGAATGCATATAATATGCAAAAATGTATAAAATATTCGAAGTAATCTCCTTTATAATATTTTTGTTTTCTTATTTGAGAAACTTCAACGAATGTTTATACATACAGGTGTAAGTAGATAAGTATGCAGAAAATAAGTATAACAATTTCTCATCCAAATTCCAGTTCTTCAATTACATTCGTAGAAACGTGAATTTTCGTAAATATCCGCGGTTTACTCGTTTCAATGCTAGTGAAATTTGAACAGTGAGCACGATATTATATGTTCATAAAAAATGTCTATAGCAAATGTTTGAAATGATTTCGCGAGTCACTGTACACATATACTCTCTTTGAACTTCAAGTATGCATCATCGTCATAAACGTTCCAAGCTCTGTGTCTGGTTTAAACAAATAAATTCCTTGCTCCATCTTGCCGCGTCTTCGCTTCTCAATTTCCCCTGCGGCTTCTCTCGTAACGCGCCGCAACGAGATTTTCTTTTCCAAGACCCGCTATTATTGCTCGGTTTAACGTCAATATTTACCAGCTTTCAGGATCCCTATTTCCCTATGTCCCACGCCGGCCGAGTTTTCCTCCTGATCCTCTGTATAGTTCGCGATGAAAGAGCTATTCCGCTTCGTTCCGCGCGATTCGCCGTTTTCCGCGTTGAACACGCGTTACAACCATACTTACGCCTCATGTAAATGATACTCTCGCATCCGTTAAACGCTTGCGGCACTTTTGCCGCAGGAATTTGTTCCAACTTCCGCTTCAACGTTTCGAATGGTCCGTGGAATATCGATTAGAGGTCACGTATCGATCCCTCGATCTCCTGATACTGTCATTCGTGGAACCGAGATTATCGTGCATTTCCGAATCTTATTTAAGACGTTGTTACGCCACGCTTATTAAAGACGTTGTTACGCCACGAGGCTTACCACAGGCCGTGTCCCTTGTCACGACCGGCATACTTCAAACCCGATGGACCGATGACGAAGATAAAGATGTGGCGACACTCGACGACAATGTATATCTCCGCAGTGTCTAATGAGTCACTAATATCCCAACGGCACTTCCGCCGAATGTTCGAGACGAAGACGTTGTAACATCAACTACACCTCGATCTGCATCAGAGGCCGGGCCGCGCTTCGGAACCGTTGGGCTGATAGAAATAAATATGTGACGGCACTCGGCGACAATGTATTTCAGCGAAGCGAAGTGCCTAATGAACCCTCAATATCCCAACGGTCCTTTCGCCGAATATTCGAGAACGTCTAACAAACACGTGGATAGTGGGGATATTGAGGGATGACAAAGAAAAGAAACAGATGAGTTAAAAAGTAAAACTGTAAGAGTCAGTCTAAAAAGGTCGCTCCTAGAGTTCGGAACTCAAGTGTAAACCAAGTGTGAAGAAATAAATTCTGTCTTTTCATTTCTTTATTTTTTTTTTCTTTTCATCTTTTATTTTCCGTCATCGATTTTTTTTTTTCTTCCCTTTTTTATTATTTTACGTGACAACGTACGTAGCAGCGGTTGGATTTCAGAAGTAAATTGTAGTTAGCGTAAACCAAGTGTTGGGAAATAAATTCTCCCCTTTTATTTTTATTTTTATCTTTTATTTTCAAATCTCGATTTCTCCTTTTTTATTTTACGTGACACCCTAACCGTCGTAGACGAATCGTCTTATAGGACCGGCGAAATATATACAATATAGCGACAAACGTGTCACGTAAAGTAAAAAAAGAGAAATCGAAGATGAAAAATAAAAGATAAAAATAAAGAAACAAAAAGAGAGAATTTATTTCTTAACACTTGGTTTACACTAACTACACTTTATTTCTGAACTCCAGCCGCGACTTTCCAAGACTGAAGCTCTTACAACTTGACTTTCGACGGAATCAGATTCTTTTTCTTTATCAGCCCTCAATATCCCCACTATCCACGCGTTTGTTAGGCGTCCGCGACCTTTACCACGCACGTGTAACGTCAATTCACATCGCAGATGTGAGAAGAACCCTTCCTGGTCCATCAACCTTCTTATTATCCAATCGGAAACGGTGTCTACTGCCCTCGCTTCCCTAACCAAAATTGTCATCAACAAATCCGATAATCCCGTGTCCTTAGACACACCCACCCCTAGCTTTCCTCAGGCACAGTACCGTCAGTAAGACTTACTTATTCTGTATCCTTAGAATAGTCAACATATCTTCAACTGTCTCTATCCTTATAACAGTCGCGTACTTAACGTATCAGTGTAACTAAATCTTACATAAGGTGGTTGAAGTGAATTGTGATTTATACGTGTTAATTCTGCGAGTATTCCATTGTGATTGCTGAATTCGTAATAAACTTTAACTAAAACAAAATCAATAGCTGTGTTACGACTCAGCTATTTTTATTTTATCACCCAACCCTCAAGTTTACGTGACACACGCCTTCTCAAACATTCGGCATCTCGCTTCGCCGACATACATTGTCGCCGAGTGCCGCCACATCTTTATAAAGACCCAACGGTCCTTTTCACCGATTGTTCGAGAACGCCTAACAAACGCGTGGATAGTGGGGATATTGGGGGATGACGAAGAGAAAGAATCGGATTCCGCCGAAAGTCAAGTTGTAAGAGCTTCAGTCTTGAAAAGTCGCGGCTGGAGTTCAGAAGTAAAGTGTATCTAGTGTAAACCAAGCGTTAAGAAACAAATTCTCTCCTTTTATTTCTTTATTTTTATCTTTTACTTTTCATCTTCGATTTCTCTTTTTTTATTTTACGTGACAAGCGCATAGTTGTCATCAAGCAGCGAGGTCTAGAAACGTCGATTCGCCCTCGGTCCGTTAATTCATCTACACAAAGAAGGTGGCATACGTGATTATAGAAGCGAACGATGGCCCGAGCGTAGTGGGGGTCGTCTCCCAGAGAAGACAAAGAAAAAAATCGAAGAGCATCAGTATCATTTGAGGATTCGAACGGAATGCACCGAGAGGTTCTGACGGATAAAATTAAGGTCGCTTAGTCTGACGAATACATCGAGAGATATCCTAAAGTCGGGTCGAATTCCTGTAACAAACTAGTTGTATTCATTGCTAAATAATTTGTGACGTGTTCATTATAATATTAAATATTGTTAAATATACAAGTTCATATCAACCCTGCTAATTCAGTGTTAAACTCATTTAAACTACCTCTGTTATCTTAATCGAAACAGGGGAACGACTAATTTGCGGCGTCGATTATCCGAATCGTAGCGAGAATTTACGCCTCTCGCTGACGCGTTTCCTCGCAACCGCGTCTCTCCGCGAACGGTCGTAACAGATGTGGATAGATAGAATTGTCATAGTCACTGATTTATAAATGACCGTGAAAGTTTTAGCTATAGGTGTTTCCTTAGTTTTATTTTTTACGATTTATAGAATTGTCATACATTTTTAAACCTATCTGACTATTTCAAAAAGACGAGAATTTTTAATTACGATTACTTTCCTATAAACGAGCACGGAGGTCTTCGATGTAGTTTTTTTCAATTTTTTTATCTTCGTTGACTCGTAGGATTTTTATACATTTTTAAATGCTGTATATTTGAGTATTTTACTAAATACGTGGACGATTACAATTATTATAATTAGCTTCTTGCAAGTGAGAGCGGAGGCTTTGAGCATTTTTGTCTGCATTGCAACGCTTTTAGAGTGTCCGAGAGTTTTAAATGTTGTTCCCTTATACAAATTTTAGAAAACGTGTTTCGTCGTTCTTTGAATGTTTAACATTAAACGAATATTCGAATTTAACAAATGCAATATCTTGTTAGGAAGTTGAGGAATCCCATGGAGGAGCGAAAAATCGATTCCATGGCTGATCATCGGAAACCATAAAGATATTCTCGGTCGAACTTTCGTTTAGAGGGCTTCCGGCAAACTACGTGCGCCTCGGTTAAGTTACACCTCAGGGCTTTCAGGTGGTCTTCGAAAAGTGCAGCTGGAGCATCGTTTTTGTTTGCGCGACAGCTTCGCGTTCATTCTTTAGGATTTCTTCAGTGCTTCGTTCTAGGTTTAACTTGACAAATTTTGTATTTAAATCTCAAATTATGCATTAATACGTTTTAGGATTGTGATATAAAATTTTTTATTCTAATTCTATGGTAAATTTTACGGTCTGAAACTAACAGTGACAGAAGAATGAAAAATTAATAAGAAATGGATTAAAAGATTATTATAGAGATTCGTGGAATTTGCGTTACTATTTTTAGGCGAAGAATATTCTTATAACCAAGCTATGATAATATTTATTTCTGTAAATTTACTTTCATTGCTTCATCCGTTTATTCAGTTATTTTGTCCAGCTGCAGAATTAATAATTATTCATACATTGATACAATAATAAAATGAAATACGATCCAATGCTATGAACACACAGCTATACTTAGCAAATTTCATTCTATCTACTAATCATTACACCATTGTATTTTATGATACAATATCATCTTCTCAACATAAACCAATCTCTTTATAACGATAATAAATAAAAAGCAAAATAGTAACACAGAATATAAAATATAGAATACTAATATAAATGAATGATAATGAATAATAATATAGAACAGAACATACAGAATATAAGCAACATCACGTATCAAATAAAATCCTGTTACATAAAACATAACACTTAGATAAACAATTCACATGGAAACAGCACATCGAAGCAATAATAAACAAAATACAGACAGCAAGAAGACAAATGCATTGGCTAATAAGTCGAAAATCCAAACTAAGTACAGAAAACAAAAGAAAAATATACGAAATAATCATAAAACCAATCTGGACGTACGGAATCCCACAACGGGGAACAGCAGCAAAGAGCCATATAAGCAAAATCGAATCACTACAAGCCAAAATTCTGAGAACCATAGTAAACGCCCCATGGTACGTTAGAAACGAGGACATTCGGAAAGACCTGGGAATACCAACGGTCAAGGAGGAGATTAGCAGACTTGCAGGAAGGTACAAGGAAAGAATAGCGACGCACCCGAACCGGCTGGCAGCGGAAACGATCAAAACAATAGACACTGAAAGAAGACTAAAAAGGAAACATCCAACAAACCTCACAAAGGTTGCTAACCTAGCAAACACGAAGATGGTACCCCACTGGGGGTAGCCACCCACATGCTATATTCTATTTTCCTAGGCAATAGATATAACAATTTACCAAATGTCCTTCTGGACAAATTGTAAAATAACAATTAAATAATAAAAAAAAAAAAACATAAAACATAAGATCCTTGTGAGCAGTGCAACTGCGGACTTCCTGTTTGCGCTTTCGTTTTTAGTTTTAAGGAAACGAGGAAATTACAGGCTACGAAATTGTTAATCTCTCGATCTCAAACTACCTCTGCCGTATCCTGGCTATCCAGTCCTCATCCGAAGACCAAAGCTCGAATATTCGAGATATCAAAGACACGTCGAAATATCCGCTGCCCATCTCGAAGGTCGATCGTTCGATTTTACAGCTCGTAAAAGGGCAGCGTGTCCGTCGCGACGAAGCATCCCGCCTCCGTGAAAGACGTTTGAAAGCTCGGTTTGTTCGTCGTTCGAAAAATTCTAGCGACCACGAAGATCCTGCAGCAAGGCTCGAATAAATCCACGAAGGAGGTCCGTTCGCTGGTTTACCGCGGCCGAGAATTTATGAAGTCGATCCTTTAGGCGTGTGCCTCCCGTCTGGGAATTTGTCAGAGACGATCGAACTAGAGGGAGCTGAGGCGAAATAAAAAAAAAAAAAAAGAAAGAAAATGAAAATAAAAAGCAAGGGAAAAAGGAAATGAAGAGAAGGAACGAAACGGAGAAGGGAGAAGACATTGTACAGTACCGGTCAAAAATATATGGCCACTCACTTATTTTTGGCAGAATATAAATTTGTCTTAAATTACAACTAAAATAAAATAGAATGAATGAGAAATAAAAAGTCTGCTTGGTTATAGCTGTTGTAAAATATCACGACACGATAAAATTTCTTTTTACAAACTAATATGCAATAGAAAGGTTGACATTTATAACGATCGAGCATTATGCAGCAGATCTTTTCTTATTCAAAGAGTCCGTTATACTCGGTTCGTCTAGTTGTTAGGCTCTAAAGGCAAGATAGAGAAAGTTTTTCCAAAGTATAACATTCAATACCTCGATGGATGCTGTATCACGGTTCCACTGCAATAATCACGTGAAAATTATTGAAATATTAGTCGTTGGCTATCGTACTTGGCAGCGATAACAACGCGAGTGTAAAAATAACCATACAATGCAAACAATATTTTTTATCAACCTAATCCCAACATCATAAAACGTTTCTTTCGTGATGTAATTACAAGTTTTACCAAAAGAAAACGATTTCCTTCGTCTCCTGACAATTTCCAATTTCATCATTGCTGTACCCGAACAACGACGTACGAAACATCTCCTAATTCCGCAAGAAGATACTAACGAAAGTATTGCTTTTAATCGTTGGTCTTCCATCGATTCCATATATCCTTAGTAACAATCAGATGTCGCTAATAAAAATCGACTAAAATGTCCGCATACTTATGAGCGACGGAGTACGCAAAAGGAAAAGAAAAGATAGGGAAAGGGGCAAGGGAGAGTGAGAAAGATGGGTTATCGAGGATGGAAGGATTCAGCGTGCGTGTATAAATATCGCCATTGTACGGGCGCCAAGTGCTGTATTTTTCATTCCTTATTTGTTGTCGCAAGTCTGTGGCTTCGGTCCCGGTTATACGCACTGGCTACGATCGTACATTTTCGAGCGTGCAATTTGCGACCGGTTGGCTTCCACCGAGAAAGCCGATGGCACCCACCGATGGAACCGGCCCGCTTGACCTCTGAAACGATCCCACGACACGAGGAACATCTCGTTTCGAGGCCGTAGATGCACGCGTTCGGTGTTGCGTGAAACGAATCGATGAGGCGAGAGCTACCCGAATGGTAGTAACCAGAATCCCTTGTATGAATTAGGTATCTCAAATCGGTATTGTTTTCGCATTAAATTTTCCCTCGTTGTATTATTATTAAGCGTATTATGAATTTTAGTTAGTTTAGTTTTCGTTATTTTGGCTAATATTAATTGTCTATGAATTTTAATCTGCGCGCGTTATCATCGATCGTAGGTGATTAACGATAGGTAATGGACAACTTTGTTATACAAATTTAGTAAAATTTATTCGCGATACTTTACGTTACTTCGTTTAATGGTTGTATTTATATCTTGGTTCGTATTTTATATTTTATGCGACGAAAAAGAAATAAACCGTACACGTTGTTTTGTTATTTATGAACAATAAAAACGTGTTAAAAGTACGCTGTATTTTGAATACCCTAGGGGAAGCTTTGGCACAAAATTGAAAGAAAAAGTCGCATGTATCGACAACAATTCTAAAAGACATTTAAACTACTGATTTCGATTGGATCGATAAAAATAAAAAATTGTCTGGAGCGTAGATGTAAGGTTGTCCGAAAAGTTTCTTTCGTTTTATAAGGAAATAATAGACGCACAATTTTTTTTGTTTTATATTAATTTATTGAATTATGTACGAATATAATAATAGAAATATAACGAAATGGATCATACCCAATTGAATAAAATAATATAAAACAGAAATTGTTGTTCATCTATTATCACCTTATGAAACGAAACAAACTTTTCGGACAACCTAATACTTACGAGTAGAAGTATGCGTCGAGTTGTTGGATCTTCTTGTTATATCGTGTTCAACATTCGACAATTATTTTAATTAATTTAATTACTATGTTCGTTCGTGTACTTACTACTATATAAGACTCTCTGAAAACGGTAATTCTTCGTCGTATTAAAAATAGCTAAAAAGTAAATAAAATTCGTACGAATAAAATCGTCATCGGTCAATTTGACTGAAAGCAACGATCGATACGGTATCGTTTTGTAAAATCGACAACGTCTGCAGTGTTCATCATGTCGCTAACATCGCGTCCGCCGCATTAAAACAAATTTGGCGGAACTCGCGCGTTCTCCGCGCCGTCAATAATAATGGGCACACGCTACCAATAAATATCGAAGGGACCGCAGTGACCGCCGATAAATCACTTTATTTCAAAGCCAGGGAAAATGAAGCGGTCGCGAACAAATGTTCCACCGGGAGTGTTATCTCCGCGACGAAATAGCGTGTGAACGGGAACGAATTAATGCACCTAGTGAATTTCAGCAAAATGTTCGACAAGTCGTGTCGACGCTTCGGCTCTGTAGTTTTTCACGATAATTCGCGATCAAGGCGAAAAGCGATTTTTAAATCGCGATTTCCTGCCAATTTGCTTAAACTGATGCAAGTGATTGGGTCGATTAAAATTTGACCGGTACACTTCGTTGATTGAAACATCAACGAAAGGATAGTTTTTTTATTTTTGTTCGTTTCATCTCTATCACATGGTGCAGCAGGTTTTTTAAAGTAGAAGAATTTTTACCGAACCATACATAGATTATTAATGAACTGTAAGTATCATTTACACGAAGCTGGATAGGTGCAAGGAACTCAAAATATTAGAAATAACAAATAATCACTTGGATCTGGAGATTGAGAAGCAACAATCATCATAGATAAATTGCGTGGCAACGGTACAATGACGATAAAACAAATAAAATACTATAGTATGGTGAAAGAGAAAATTTGTTTAATATGAGAGTATGTGTAATGAAATTTCCAAGTAGTATTACAATATAAAGAATTGACTAAAATTGTCTGTCTTTCTAATTGATCCGTAATAAAGCGTTTGAAGCATACAATATACAATACAAATATACAATATAAACATATAGCAACATGTTGCTTAATGATCATCCTTGACCATTGAAGATCAGCAATGGAAAATTAAGCAAGAATTCAGTTCCTTTCTAGTTCCAACTACAATTAATCATTTAGTCCTACCATTTCCAATTACATACACGTATACTGTTCGTTTCTAACATGTGTCTGATTAAAATCAAATCTCACACAATTGGGCCATTGAATTTCCATCAAATTCGATTTGGTTCCTATCTTACCGAAGCAGTTTAAAGGAATACCTGTACGAGGTCTGCCTTTGGGTCTTCGATTTGCATCGGTGTACGCGCTCAGCGGCGATCGTGTCGCGTTAATGTAAACTGGATTCAATGGCCCTGGCAGATCAGCTGCACAGGTAAAAACGATTGTGCACTCTGCACGCGGCCATTTTAATTCTGTCGCGCGACACAGAGAACCGACATTAGCCACGGCGTCGCGCAGCTTGTGTCCCGCGGATTCGCCCGAACGCTATAAATAATAACGCGGATCTTTATTGGCGACAATATTTCACTTGTGATCGGCCACGGTGGCTGGAAAGCACGGATCGGTCATTAGACGTTCTCTCGGTCGGACATCATGGGGAAACATGGAATTACTTCAAAGAACTTGGATAAATATTGGCGAACACTGTTGTACGTCCTTCTTAAATTATGGTTTCTGTAAAAAATGTAGGTGCGTGTTCTTTGATAGCGATTAAGTATAAGAAAAGCATATGGGAGAAACGTGATAGATCTTGTCTTTCGTCTTTTATTGAAAAAAAACAGTTTCAAAGTTTAAAATATTGTCGATCAATTCCATTTAAACGCTCTCTGTTCGATCTCGGGATTAAATTGGGAGTGTATTTTAGATATCTCGATTGTCATAAGAACAGTCTTGATCGTTTGCGGATTTATTGCGGATTTTTGAAAGATTCGTAGCTTTAAATTTAGAAATGTTCAACTTTCTCAACTGTGTCACATCGAAGTACTCCCTTGCAGCTACGAATTAGTATTAAAATTTGGAAATATCTACGAATAATTTAGCATTTTACAAACATTCATCAGGATGTTAATTATTATGTTACGAGTAACCGACATCGAATTAAAAAATTCTTGAATTTTTCCTAGTATATGTTCTAAATGTACAGGATGAAATATAAAATTAAAAATGTTATTTCCTTTGAATATTCTTTGGGATTCTCTAGCTTTGAACATCAGCTCCGTCGTTCGCGTTCTCACTTTTCGACTTTACAAAAAGCTCTCGTGCTCATATTTCGCGGTCAGCGAGGGTCGCGATGAACACGGAGCCATCCCGATGATTCACGGTCATGACTCACTTTGCCGCCACAGGACTGGTAGGAGTTCGCATAAACGGGAAGGTGCTCGGAACCAAAAGTAGCAAAGGAAAATAAAAGCGAAGGTAAAAAATTCTATCGCATAGATTTCATTTGAAAGAAAAATCTGACGTGAATTTTTGACGCATTATTCGACAATCCCTAGACGAAAAATTTCGAATTGCAATAAAGAAAAGCCGAAAGAAAAATATATTCAGAGAGTGAAAGCGAGCAACGAAGTTCAAAGATTAAAGTCAGAAGTATTTCACTTTTTTATACGTTTATTTGAAGAATAATTCTTTCGTAATTTCATTCGAACAATTATAACGCATAGAAAAAATAACAAATATAGCAAGTTAATGACTGAACTTCGGTGTATAACGTTTAATTAACACGACAGAAATTGTAAAATGAAATATCATGCTGCCACCTCGTATTGTTGCGAACAGAATTTTAACTACTACAACTAGAAGTCTGACTTTAATTACGTATTCTATATATTAAAATATAATCGTTCAAGAGGAAGGAAGAGGAAGAACAAACAATAAAAATACTCGAAGAAATAAAGGAAGGAGACGAGGTATTATCGATTCATGAAACGTGCAGGAATGAAATTTAAATTTCTATTCAGAATGAATCGTGACTGGTGTTTGTCAACCGTTTAATTACTGCAGAATCCATGAATAAAGCTCCATTGATTCCAACGTGAATTTCATAGCTGCACGGTCTCGCACATAATTATTGTTTCCATAATTATTCGGTACGATTTGCGAATTATTCGGATAATCATATGGTTTGTCGTTAATTCGCCTATTTTTTTCTTCGTACCCGAAACGTTAGCTGGCTATTTTACGAACACGTATTTCGAGATAATAATTCAAAGGATTCACCGTGCTCCGCGAAAATCTTCTGCAAAGCTCCTTGATTAATTTCGAAAGTAATTTCGTTAAAATGTAATGAACACCGATCGCGTGAAATGTTGAGCGAATAAATTCTTTAATCGGTAGAAATTTATCGTCGCGAAAGCAATTTGCACTGGAAACGACCATCAAACTGAAAATAATTTATCAATCGATGAAATTGTCGTTGTTTAATTCGTGCGATCTTAATACTTCCGTGGTGCTCTCTAATCTTCCATTTTGAAAATCCATTTAAAGTTTAGGAAGAATTTATGAAATTTAAAATGGATTGGTGGTTTTCTACAGATTACTTTTCTTTCGGAAACGATATTAACGGTCGAACGAAGTTTATCTCAAAATAATTTATTAATTGATAACCTTAGCGAATATACAAGATGCAAGTTGTGCGTTATTTAAATTTCACTTTCGCGATCTGATCATTTCGAAACTTTATGTTAAATGGATAATCAAACTACTTGAAATTTGTAAAACATGGTTGTAAATTTTCATTTGCTTTATAAATACTAAACTGAACCTGTTACATTTAGACAGGTACTCGTTAATACCAATAACTTACGATTTGTAACTTGTAAAATTTCATTAATAATACCAATTCAATCGTGCGAGGGATCCTTAATTATCATAAGTAGATTACGCATTTGTATGCATTTATCACGCATTTAATATGCACGTAATACCCTGAAATATATGAAATATCCAAAGTGTAGTATTTGTTACATTATTCAATAGGTAAAACAAAAATTTCCGCCTAGGTTTCATCTTGTACATTATATTCATAAATATATGAATTTGAATATGAATAAGAGCATCGCCATTTTAATTCTAACACTTCACCGTAAAGACAGAAGATTTTGAAGATGATTTAATAACAGACATACGATATCAGATCGAATACAATTTCTAAATTCATCATCTTAAATTACAACCATATCAAAATTTCCTTCAACATCGGTATACATGAGTTTCTGTGCCACAAGGATCCATAAGATGATAGGTCTATTCTGTGCCTCGTGGTTAAAACATCGACCAGGAGATAAATTTACATATATTTCTGCGCGGTCGGTATGCGAGGAACCGAAATGGCGGACGAGCCAGGACGAAGATGCGAGAACGCGGTACGTGGAGGCACGCGAGGCGAAATTCACGCGTGTCGTAAATCATCGTCGGTCGATTCCGCTGCGTATGCAGTGTCGTCGACGTAACATCCGTTTCTCGATGTTCGTTTCCACCGATAAAACGTACGCCCACGCCAATGCGGTTCGTTTATGCTGGCATAAAATTCGCCAGGGAACGACAGCTGTCTCGTCGTCTGACTGCGTGATGAAACGAGATTTGTCTTGGAGACCCAAGCGAAACTGGCTACGAGTGGATGCATGAGCCAACCATTCGAACAACCACGGATGTATAACATTCTCTGTGTCCACTTTGTAGATCATTATTAATTTCTTTCTTTTCCCCTATGTTTCTTTAGCTTCGATTAAAATTAATCAAAGGCCAATTGCATTGAAACGGATGAAGAATTATCGGGACCTTGTAGGAAAATGAATTTCGCGATTATTTTATATAGCGAGACAGGTTTGGTTGTTGGTACGTACGTAGTCTTTTTGCAGTTCGATAATGTATCTTGAGACGAGTAGTTTCGAAACTGTACAAGAAAACGTTTCGAGATTTTAGCGAACGAGATTTTAATTATAATTAGATATGTTGTTAGGTGGAAGAATGTGTACCGTAAGGGAATGAGACAAGGGAAAAATGTATTTTCTAGTGAAATATGTAACAAATTTTTATTTCTGTAGGGGATGTCAGCCGGTCGTGACATATCTTATAAATGTTAGAACATCAGGAACAGTTATGAAAATTTGTTGTATAGTAAACCTTAGTTACTATTCCTTCCCTAAGTCTTATTCTCATTATTTTTTAAATATTTCATCCAAAATTGTAATTCTATTTTAATTGGTCGATGTGTCTTTCTTATGTCTGTAAATAACAATTACATTTTCTTCGTTAATTAATTCTACTCGTTACGATATTAAATAAGTATCATAAATTAAGAAATACCTTCGTAAGATTATGTTAATTTATCGATGACTTTGAGAAATGTTCAATATCCATAGCCCTGAAACAGAGCAGCCAAGAGTTGAATAGTCATCGCCAGGATCTTCATTCGACGATCTGGATCATAAATTCTGTCAAGCACTAGATGTTCGCTTCCCAAACAAACGCTCTAATCCTCGCTAACCTGATCCTATAAATTTCTCTTTCAAACTGCCAATTTATTTCTTCGATGACACGTGAACGCGTTCCACTATTTTAAACAAAATTTAGACAAATCCAAACAAATCAATTTCTGAAACCGATCTCGAGTAAACACGATCGTAACCGCGCGTTTCTTTCCAAATCTCCTGTTAAAATCGCATAAAGTCACAGCGGCGAAATTTATGATCGTGCATCGAGTAACTCGCTGGTAAACCAATTCAGCGATATCTCGGCGTAAACCTGCGGTAATACCATAGCTTCCCCATCTTTTGCGGCGCGGAAGATAGTCGGAATTAACGATTTCCAAGCAAGGGAAGAGGTAAATATCGGGCAGAAGGGAAAGAATTCCGCGGTCTCGGGATAAATTACTGTCTCAGCAATAACGTTGGCATCGCTTTAGCGATGGGTAATGGTGAGTTACGCGTCGTTTATGTCCCGTAAAGCTTCGTAGAAACGCACGGCGGCATTTGTCGCGTCGCGATGCCGGCATGTGGCGGCCCGTTTCATTTGCCGCCGATAAAACTACCCTTAGCCTCGCTAGAGTATTATCGTGATCATCGTTTCCAGTAATTTACGGCGGTTTTACACCGCGTCTATGCTCCAGCAAAAAGAGAAAGTTTTTGCCGACACGGGAACGTTTTCGCGGTGCGATTCGACCAATTCAGGTGGAACGCTCGATTAATTTGTTCGTTCTCCTTCGTCGATTTCGGGATCGAAGTGAATCACAATACTCGGTTTTTGCGTGGTGTTTGTAGATCGTTGTGTAAATTTAGACAAATTTGTTCGACTTTTTGTTATTTTTATTCTGTAATATCGTCATAAGAAAATTTTCTTCGATCTTTTTATTTTCGATTAATACATATTTAATTTGGTTATTAAGTTTGATCAATTTGGATTTTGAAATCGAAGTAAACGAGAATGAATTTTTGGACGATGTTCGGAGATCGCTGATCCTTTTTATTTTACATTAATGAACACGTACAAGGCATCTACTCGTCTCGTACATAACGTGTAATTGACCTAAGTTATTATCAAGGAAACGATTAGTTGATGAGAATCTTGTACTTTAGAAACATGGGAAAATTTGTTGAAACTATCAGCAAGAATTTTGGTACGATAATATAAATTAAAACAAATTATAAAATATGATGTGATAAATTGGTCCTCGGAATTTCCCAAGATATGTAAATCCTATTAAAACAATTCGAGGTAACTTAAATAGGAAAATGCAAACAGGCGACCCAAAGTCTGATATGAATATCAAAATTGGTTAAAATATAGACAAGAAGAAAGATCCATTTTGCTATCTCAAAGTTATAAGATTATTATTATAATATTGAATTAATGTACCTTTAGTTTCGATAATTTTCTAATGACTTTTGAAATTTTCAAGTTTGCCTCATCTGTCTATAGTGTGTTCTAATATGTACTTGTAGGACCACTATGGGAATGTAGGTGAAACGCGAAGTCATAAATGTCCCTATAATACAGATGTTGAATTTCGTACCGTGGAATTGCCACTACAGTTAGTGTAACTTCCTGGTCCCAAATCGGGACAGGTCTGTATAAATTGGGATACATGAAGTTGTCATCCTCTCGAACAGAATATTACACGTTGTAAAACTGTACCAAGATGTACTTTGTTTTTGGAATTAAATTTTAAAACGTTGATTATTTTCGAAGCGTTTCGAACTGTAAAAAGAAAATGAATCGTAAGACAGAATTTATAAAAAAAGAGCTTATGGACGAAGCGATATACAGAATGTACAAATTTCAGTGTTTAATAAATTAAAGAAATCTGCATTTAACTTTCGTTTTTTTCTGAGAATATGAATTTGCATAAACGTCCGCGATCTATTCGTAACAATGCAGTCACTGCAATGTTCTTCGTTCAAATAAAAAACAAAAGAATCAAGATACGTTTGATTAGGCGCTCGGTGAATCTTTTTTACCGTATATGCTTTAATAAATTAGCATCAACGTCGAGATTATTAATTATCGTAAGGCTACATAGTTACAATTAGTCGGGATCGAAGTCAAGATCTAAGGAAGCCGAAGTCAACATAAAGCTTATCAAAATTTACGCCTCTGTCAACCAATTACCATCCAAGAATCATGCGACAGTCAGCCGAACAAGTCGCCCCTTGTTACTGTCAGCCCATAAATTGCACCGAACGAATTGCACTGGTCGCTGTAGCTGCGAACCATTGCGAGTTAATTTCCCATTCGAGCTAGCAGAACGCGATCTCAAGCGAAACGAAGTCTCTTCTCTTCGAGGCGAATGTGCGATCGATCGATGTTAACTGTAGAATATAAACATTTCTAATTTTTACAACCGACCGTTATCAATTGTTAATCAGATACCATGTTAAGCTATTAAAACGTGGAAGATAAAATATCTACAATATTCTACTAATTTGAAAAAGGTCGTAAGTTTTACGAGCATTCCATTAATCCTATCGTATTATGAAATCGAACGGAAATTTACAATATAGATAATGATTGTCATAGTTACTCATCTCGAGCAATCAGTTTTAGCCATCGGCAAACTATAAACCACTGGTCTACAAAATGTATCTATCAAGACCAAAGATATCGCTAACGATGTTTCACAACTACCATTATCTGTAGCTAGAAAACAGAAATGATCGATATCCTGCCATATCTGATAACATCTCTAACCAAGGCTTTAAATTCCAATTTCTCTTTCAACCTACCTAATCTACCGATACTTATCGCAATTCATCATGAATGTCGGGTAATAAAAATTTCATCACAGTCTGGTTCATCGAGAACGCAACGTTGCGTTAATGCGACATCTTGTTTCTAATTTCTTATAGTCAATTCACATTATTAGTTTTTAGTCGTTCTAACTGTTTTCTCTTCAATTTATAGAATTTCTTTCTCTGTCTCTGATTTATGATCAGCTTCTGTAATATACGTATGTATCTATTATTCTGATAGATGTTACAATAATTTGTCAACTGTCGTCTCAGACAAATTGCAGAGAAGTAAAATAGAAAACGAGCAAAAATAGAAAAGAAAACCTTGATAAAACAACTTACTTCATTTATGGTTGTTCAATAATGTCGCGTTTACGCAACTTTTACACATTGCGTATTACAATGCTTCGTCCCTTAGTGATTTAATCGATTGCTTCGTTGACAAAGGATTTGATATTAAGCATTTTCCATCCAGCAATGTTATCAAAGCCACGTGAAACCTCATCTTCGCATTTCGGGTTTCATTCGACGAAATGATCGCATTGCTGAATCTGATACCGTGACATCCACACGTAATCATCCGCCGATAGCTTCAGTCTGACAAACTTATCAGCTGTCAATGGGCTTGACTTTGTAACGCGATTGGATTTATTGCGTATGCTTATGTAGCTTTTAAACGCCTCCATCGCGATAGGTTGGAAACTATCTTTTCATCGTATCCGAACGAATATACATATTTCTATGCTTTTATATTCTTTTTTTTTTTTTTTTGTCATGGATTTCCGCTTTAATAAGGTTGAAATTTCGTCTTGCTCGTTTCTACTGAAACTTCTAAAACGAATATTAATTGCCATATGACGTTATTTCAAATTCATATTGATATTTCTAAAGTATAATTATAATTAAATACTATTAAATATACTTACGACTAACATATACATAGGTAGCCTTAAAATGAGGAAGATAAAATTACTAGGTTGATTTTAGTACACAATAAAGATAGGATAGTTGAGAAAGTATTAAAAAGTATTAATTTTTATCGTACGTTTGGAATCAAAACAATTGAGTCGTAAACTTTTCAATTGACAAGACCGTGGATGAAGTTTTATAGCATCAGCGCCATTGTACCGTATATCGTCCGGTATTTACCTTAACGAACTAATAAACATGTCGTTGGCAATTTTTAACGACCGCCGTATTAAGTTAGGCCGAACGTGATGAAGAACAGAAGCGCGGAATTGGCTTTCTATGCCGGCAGTATCGAAACTGGCGACAGCTGTTAATGATTCCGCCACCAATGACCCGTTTGCTTCGTCTTTCGCGTTCGAGAAACTGCCGGCATTATAACGCCGGTTTATATTCGCCCTGGATTTAACGAACAGCTCCGGTGTTCACTTAGTAGACTATTACTGCCGTAAAATAACGCGGGATATGAACGTAACGCGAACGTGAAATACGCTGTGAATCACGGTTTATAAACATCGTTGCGCGCACGTGGTTTCAATGAAATTACATCGCCGTGTCGAAAACTGTATATATCCGAATGATGCTGAGAAGTAAGTACTTGCTACTAGAAGTATGTACTTACATTCTGCGAAACGCGAATACGCTTAATTAAGAAAGTAGCGGAATTAATTAATTTTTATACTTGGTAGTATTTTCTTTAACATAACGGTGCACCAATATTTGGATATGTCCGTCAATAGAAATTCTTCTATTGATTTCAGATTCATTATTCAGATTCATGTGAGAAATAAAACAAATATCAAACGGCTTCCTGAATAGAATACGAAACAGAGATACATATTTGAAACACGTTTGAATGATGTAGCGCTCTGACACTATCTACATAACACTTGGTGAAGCGCGCGATAAATTATGTCTCCCTTTTCGAGCCTGGATGAAAACGTATCCGTTTAATCTCGTATTCCAGTTCTTTCTGTCGATGGTGTAAAAAATGTAACAATAAAATTGAAGAGAAAAAAATTTCGAAGATAATTTCCATGTAAAAACGTCGACGATACGATGAAAGAAGTATAGATGAAAAAGAAGAGGATCTTTTCAATGTGTTATATACGTTCCTCGTTATAGTGGTGGAAGCCTTAACCTACGGTTACCCGGGACTCGTTTTCCAGTTTTTCTGCAGAGAAACAAATGGCTGTATAGAAAGAGGAAGCTGTGCTCATAGTAGACAAAAAATAGACATCTGCGAACCAAACGAAGAAGATAGAATAGAAACTTCATTGACAAAACTATGCGGAAGCTATTTTGCTTTTTCTTCTATGCAAGATGTTAAGTAGTCCCTGGGAATTCTCTCTGTCTTTGTTAGTAAAGTTGCTTCTTGTTTGCTAAAAATAATTAAATTAAGAGCTCTCTTGTATCATTAGTCACAAGTATAAATAATAAGAAAGATGAATTAATTTCAATTCGAATTTTGCCTTGATTCTGTTCACTTCTTCGTATTTGTATCGTCCTTCTTTACGATATTATTAAAAATAGCTTGAAATATACAAAAGGTGCTAAAACTATGTCGAATACCGCATCTAAATATTCAAAAGGTATCTACATTTTAACAATACCTATTCACATGTAAAACCATATGAAACATAAAGGATCAAAATACTTCCAGATAAGCAAAATGAATAAATGTAAAACATCGCACAAAACCGCGAAGAGAACTCTTTTACACCAATTAACAGGTTAACGCAATGCTCTGGAAACGGAAAGTCGTCGTTTTCATCCTCGACGGCTAGCGAAACGCGACGGTTCCATCGAACGGCGGAGAAACGGCGCGTCGTATAAATTCGTAGCGGCGAAACCGAGGAAGAAGGATGGGTCACGGTTCTCCGCTGGCGGAATGGCCGTCCAAACGGATATTTATCTCCGGCGTAATTTATACGCGTCATTTTCGGATTCGTCGTCCCGAATTCGATGCGTCCGCTTTGAGATTTAAGCGTGCCGCGCGCGCGGGCCCGCGCAGCCCCCGTATACAACTCAAAAGCTGAATTTATTGACTGGCGGGGCCGATAAATTGTTTCGTGGGTCCGTGGCGGGGAGCTGTGGCAGACGTTATTGAGCCATTAAATCGTGATTACCCGCGTGTTATTGAGTGCGGTGACACGAGGACGAGACGTTCTTTCTTTCTTCCACTGACCGTTCCCCCTCTTCGTCGTTTCGGCTTCTGCCGGTTGCTTCCCGACCTTTTTTTCTTCGCTCCTCTCCTGTCTTCCTTTTTTTTCCACCGATCTTTTTCGTTTCGTTTTTTCACTCGCTTCAGGAACCCGTTTCACATACCGAGACTTTGTTTCTTTTCGTTTATTGCCTCTGTCCCGATGATAGATTTGCGAGTCGCCGTTCGACGCGATCGGGGGGTGAATGCTCGATCCCCCAGAGATAAGATCTCCGTTTAATTGAAACGAAGTTTAACGAAGGAAGTGTTTCGAGGATTCTCCAGGGGCTGTTGTGGACGGATAATTGGAAAAGTTTCTCTTGCTTGCAAATTTTCGATAGTCAATATAGCTACTTTTATCTCTTGGATCTCTTGAAAAATTCTAAATTTTAGAAAAATGTATTACAACGATCAGGTATCGCTCTCGTGGTTTCGTTAATTTGTTGTATAAATGTTTGTGAAATCTTTTAAATCTATCTTTATCTAGTAACGCTATCAATCTCCTCAGTTACGTATTAAAGCTGTGGAATTTTGAAATTCATTAATAGACACTTGAATCTCTTGATTAGGTTGATATTACGTATAATTTTATAATATTATAGTGTAAGAATACGAAGGTTTGACATTTTCAGAGGCAAATGCATCAAAATCAGGAACTTTCAGTAGTATTTTCTTAAAATATACAAAAAATTAGGGAAATGAAAGTTAGGATAGTGCACGACAAACATAATGCTGTAATACGATAGTGAATGAAACGTAGGGGGTTGAAGAACAAAATTTGATGGAAGATTATATAGAAAGATACGAATTTCAATATCTCTCAAAGATACGTGAAATTGTACTGGATCTGGATTATAATATAGTTATTCCAGCCATTATTTTTCTATTTCTAAAAATTTTGTTTTTTTTCAATAAAAAGTACGTAAGTAGGGAAAATGTGAGTTAATACATGACAAATATTATTAATATTACATTTTTCATACTTTGAATTCGAGATTTAATGAAAAGAAATATTTAATAGATTTCAATATTCCTCGGAGATATGTTAAACAATATTACGTACCTGAATTATACGTATTTCAGTGATTGCGTGCTTCCTTTAATTTCAGCTTTTATTAATTTGTCGATTAAACGAATGTACTAATAAAAGGGTCATTACAGAAATGTGATCTGTAGCTCGAACAAAAGCAGTTTGACCGAACGATTTACGCGATATGACGTTGAATCTGTTACTGCAATTTTATGACCTGTAACGAGCGAAACGCATCAATCTGAAAGGCTGATTCCAGCAACGAGGGTAATTACCGCTTGAATATTGTAGCAATTTCGGTGCCCCGGGAATAACAGTAAAGCATTGCACGTAATAATTAAACATAATTTAATAGCACGAAAAGGCATTAACTTTTGTCAAACTTCCTCGTTAAGTATACGCTCATTTACGTTAAAAAAATATTCTGTTTGAAAAAAGATTATGACTGGATCAGATAAAAGATTCAAAGATGATTATGAATTTAATGTTATATCATTGGAACTATTATTCTTGATATCGCAACATTGAAATAGAGTTAGGAATATAATATTATTCTTCCGCTTCGTATCAGTCTAAATAATGTGACAAAGCGTAAAATTGATTGCCGGTCGTTCGTAACTACTTTAACTCGTATTAATCACCGGTTTAATGTCCTATTTTAATGCAAATCGTCTGCATTATCAATCAATCACAGCCCGAACAGCTATCATTTATTTTCTTAGTGTCTCTAATTCTTCGAATATTATGTACCATGTTTGTTTTCTGTATTGTTTGTACCATGTAGCTTCTGACGTATATATTTTGCACTTAAATATACTTTTTACTTTAACAATATAAATCACTGTCACGTAATTTATAGCGAATAATAAACGTAGTGCTATTAATAACGTAATTGAATCCTTGTTCATTTCGTACCGTATCAGTCATCATCAACCGCATTGATTCCAACTGATCAATTCTTTAATATGCAGTGAGATCATGAAACGATGAATTGACAACGTGATGATTACTTTCGACGTTCAAACTGAAGTTTAAAGTCTAAACAAACTAAACGATCAAAGCTTCGAACTTTTATTTTATTTGGATGAATAAAATTTATACAGTTTCTACGCGTTGTTTCGTTGCTCTCTCTCTCTCTCTCTCTCTCTCTTTCAACAAACTGAATCGTGCTAAAAGAAACTCTTTCATACACGTACTTATAAATTACATTGCAGAGCTGAATTAAAGAGTACATGGTGGTTCTAAGTGCACTACAAGACGTTGATAATCAAAGAGGAACGAATAAAAAAGTAAAAAAGGGAAACAAAGGAACAATGGTAGGGCTCAATGGAGAATTTGCAGCGGCGTGCGTGCCGACAATAGCTGAGGGCTATAATTGCAGTCTAAATATGCATGCTGGATGCGGCTATCGGGGTTGACTGTTCCATATTCAGCGATTAAGTGTGATGTACGAGTTTTGAGTGTCGCGGCATATCAAACAGGCGTAATCGTACATGTAGTAATCCCTCGCCAGCTGTCTCCCTTCCATTCGACGATTCTACCCCTCCGTATGATAAATTCCCGCGCAATTAACTAAACTGTGCACGACGCCGATGGAACGTACGTATCGCGAATGCTAAATGAATGACGACGCGACTTTTGTCGACCTCGATCAGAGTGCCGTTTTATATCACGCATTGGCTCGTCTGTCTCACGGAAACGATCGATACGTTTCGATTCGTGGAAATTAAGCTTCTTCCATAATAGACCCACTATCCACCGTTTTACAGCGAAATCTTTACAATACTAGAAATACCAGTTCAAAAATGTGTAGTTAATTGTACGTTACAATTAGAAACATGTCCATTCGCGTGCTATTGATAGATACGTGTTACAAGAACGTGTCAAATGTCTCACGCAAATTGCAGAGAAGTATAGAAAAATAAAAAAAAAAGAATAATAGAATAAAAATAAAAAAATAACATAAAAATTGTGTTTCTTTAAAGAAAATACAAAAAATATAATAAACGCAAAGCTTGGAGCTTTTGGAACGGTCATTCAATTTTATTATGGGACTATACAATGGGACTCGGGAAGAGAAAGACACTCGAGGGTGCCATAAATTAGTCGGTAATGCGTCGTGAGTCAAGCAGATTGACTATCCTGCAACCTTGACACAGAAAAAGCGTATCCTTTCGTAGAGCCGTCGACGCGGATGATCGTTCAAAAATATTTTTCTTTTTTATTATTTAATTTGTACTTTACAATTTGTCTAGCTGGTCATTTGGTAAATTTTTCTAACTTAATTGCTAAATAACACGTGGATGGCTACCTCCAGTGGGATACCATCTTCGAGTTTGACTAATTTAAAAATATGTGGATGTATTTCATATACGAACATGTAGTACTATTTTACGTACGTATAAGAATCTCTGATTCTATTATATCTAAATGGTTTATCTGTATCTAGATAGTTTTGTTCATACTTATACAAGTTTGCAGATGCAATCGATCCGTTCAGTGATGGATCAGATAGACGGTTTTGTTATCGCGTGACAGGCTTTGAACATCTGGTTTTAGCATGTTCTCACTCGTCAATTTCATTAGACGTTTTCGCTTGCATGGAAGTCCTTCCTTTTACCTTTCCCTACGTTTCCTTTTGAGAACCATAGGTCGATGGGAGGGGAAAAATCGAGCAGAACCTTCCTGACAGTCGTAGCAGTGACGTAGCTTGTTACTAATATTTGTTGTATATTTTTAATGTATTTGCATTATTAATATTAGAGGAACTGTTTCTGAAATTGTTTATATTATAATGGAAATGTTTAGTTGCTAGAGTGATTGAATTTAAGAAGAGTTTTTAATATATAATAAAATAGTGAATAAATATAACAAATAAAAATCATACATTTTGATACGATTGTAAAGCGAATAAATTGTTTATTATAAAAATAGTGACAAATGTGTGATTTACGGACTCAAATAGTTCTAAATAGCGCATCGTGAAATTAAAATGTTACAACGTTGGATACTCACCAATATAGAATTAGTATACAATCAGATAATTGCATATGTGTATAGATAAATTGATAACCGATAAAGTAGGTGGGTTTGTCATTCAAATCCTCGTTAGTACAGTGGTCAGTATCCCCGCCTGTCACGCGGGAGACCGGGGTTCGATTCCCCGACGGGGAGAAGAGGAATATTTTTATTTTTAACAATGATGACGTAATTATATATCTTACGCATAATGGCAAATATGTAAATATTCGTAAAATAGTAAATTTTTAATAACAGAAGAAAAAGAAGTAAAACTTCTGGAAAAAGAAGATTCTTCAGAATCATCAAAAATTCTTCCGCTATATTTACCTAGAATTTTACCCGACTGACCGACGTCGTTTAATCAACTGAAGATAAATGGACGAAACACACAGCGTAATAACAAACTATGTATATAATAATCTCTTTAAAATTTCCTCGATAAGAAAATTAAGACCAATGTTCCTCGACATTGCCTCGTTGCAAAACCACATTCTTCGTCATACCGCGTCATCCAGCAAACAAAATACGCATAAAACATAATCATCCGCCCAGTTTTATACTTCGTACCATAAAATTCCAAACGAAATCGCGAGAAGTCACCATGAAACGACAGCTCCTCACGAAACCTTCGTTAATTCTCTCGTAATATCCACGTGTAGTATAACTCGGTAAATTACTATAATCATCGATATTATGTATCTGCTTACGCGAGAGAAAGAGACTATTATATGCCTCGTAGATAATAACGAGCGTCTCGTTGCCTCGGATCGATGCGTGGTATCGGTAAAACCCTTGTATCAATGTGAATGAGAAAGCCATGGGTTTCCAAGAGGAAGAACGTAATTAGCTGGATGTAATTGCACCCATAAGGATCCCTCCTGGAGTCTCGAAGTCGCAGCGAGACATCATTTCTCCTTTAAGTCCCCTCCCCCGCCTCTCTCGCTCTTCCTTCCTTTCCACCCCAGTGAAACCGACTTCGGGGTTCTGATCGTGTTTACCCGTAATAAGCCTTAATCGGGGCTAGATTTAGTGGCGCGCGGCCTTTTTTGAATTACACCCTCGTTGCACGCAACGATCGAGGGCCGCGTATGTATACGCCCCTTTGCAGTGGAGCCGCGAGACCGAGGGACACCTCGTGAATCCGCCTTAATTTCGGCCGCCTCCGGCGATCATTTCGCTCAATAAATCTCGTTTACGGGGAGAGTCTTGTTGGCCACGTTGGACGAACAACGCGGTCGCAATTTGCGGTATTGTCGGCTAACTGGCCGGACAGAATTGGCTTTTTCGAGAGTCTCGACGCGGACCCGGAACAGACCGCCGATCGTTGATCGCGTAGGATCGTGAGGATAAGAGATTTAGTTTGTTTTCGGTTGGATTTTGCGATAGCGTTGCCCGCGATTGAGGATCTCTGCGTAATTTTGCACCTGTAACAATTTAATTACTGATATTCTTCTTAGACAAACGTATTTTCTCACGATATATGAATAAACTTACAGAGTTACGTTTATATATTTCAGCCTAATCTTCGTATATTTCCAAGAATTCGAGGAAGATTCCGATAAATTTATCAACGTCCCTGGTACAAGTATAATATTAGATTATTCGTTTGTTTCATCTTTTGGAACGATGCCAGGAAAATTCACGAATAAAATTCCACGTCTTTTATTAAATATAAAGAACGAGCAATCGATTCGTGATTAACGCTATAAGTCAAAATAGGTACATTCGACTTGCAAATAACGAAACACTTATTACTGTAACGTTTTCATTACTCGCGACAAACTTTAACCAACGCAATTGTAAGCACTAATCTTACAAATTAGAAGTCTTATCGTAACCATTTCAAAGAATGCAATTTAACAAACAATCCGTATCGTCCTGTTCCACATACCGTTCCACTGGCTTAATAGTTAGTTTCAGAAATAGTATTGCGAACAAAGTTGGAGTTGTTCCGCTTCATGGAACGTGGTCGCTTAATAGTTAGTGGCCGTTTTGTTGAAAGGTTATCATAGTGACCCAGTTGGCTTACCAACGAACGAACGAACCATATTTAAAGATAAGAATCCGTATTTAAAACTCGATGCTCGTAAATAGAAAAAACGATGATACGTGAAATTAACGCAATGCACACTGTGCATTGTAATCGTTGTTCGATCTTGATCTTATTAGTCGACGATATGTATCATCAGATCGTACGTAAACAATAGAAACGTAAACCATAATTTGCCCAAAAGACCGATAGAGGAGATGATAAAAATCGTTTGTACATCAGATCCTAATCATTTGAAAATTAACTCGCTCATTTCTTATACGATCCCACTAGTATGTCCGCTGCTGCACTAGACGCTAGAATTTGGACGAAGGTAGGTATAATTTTAATTTCCAATTAAAATATTTCTTTCTTTCTTTAAAGGGCAATTTAAAAAAAGCGGTTCAGGCTATTTTGTAATTTTGATTGTTCCGTGTCAAGAATGTATTATATGACATTGCTATATAATTCTTTCCTCCTACAAACTGCTGTATCGTATGTCCTTTACTTTTTTAATGAAATCCATTCATAATGGCAGAGTAAGGAAAATACTAACAAAGATTTCATAAACAGATTTTTATTCACGTCGGATCGCCTAATATCAAGTTTCAGGAAAACTGCACGTTATATGCATTTTTTCATCTTTATCTCGAATCCTCGTTCGAATGCCGCATTGCGTGTCGCGACCAAAGTCACGTTAAGTTTCTCCTTCATAGTAATTAGTTGTAATTAAAACTTATTGATAAGAATTTTAAAACTTAATTAAATCTTCTTCCAACTATCACACCTATTCGACCAATATTATCATAATGGAATGGTTAAAAACGTCGAAAACACGCCTATCTCCTCTATCATCCTGTCGTGTTATTTCTTCCCTAACCTGACAATTTTATCGCTTCGATACCGATTACTTGCGATCGCAAGCAAGTAATTAACCGGCGCGCGGATCGTTGAAAAATTGGTGGCGCGTAATACCCTATCGAGCAAAAACGAAATAAAAGGTGACGTGCCGCGTAAATATTCCTTGTTATAACAATCCACGAACGACAACGCCCGAAAAATCTCTTTTCCCTTCCCTGTTAATATTTACCTTATAGGCGGAGCCTGTAATCTTCGAGCGAAGATACATTTTGTGATCAATCTTGCGGGAAGGGTGAATTGATTTCGACGAAGAACAAAACTTGGTTCGTTACACCTGTTGTACAGGGTGACGCTTTCGCTAGTTAAACACAGATCACAGTTGTCAATTTTGTGAAATTTTAAACGTCCCAAAAACGAAACACTTGTTCGTCGTATTACGCGTAATGAAGAAACAAAAACACGTCTCAAGATTGTGAACAATGTGTAATGAGCAATAAATGTAAGAGCTGGTCAAACTTACGTCAAAATCAAATACGCGCGCGTATCATATTCTTCTCTGGTAATCTCTGTATAGAAGATAGGAAGAGAAACAAGGACTATTCATTTTCTTTGGTTTTGTAATATATTTTGTCCGTGAGAATTGCAATAGCAAAACTACCAAATCGCAGTGATTCTAATGTTCAAAATGTTTCCGTAAGATAGCGTTAAAGATTTGGTCTAGCGGTTAAAAAGAGGAAATCTACTCTCCACTGCAACGGAACACGAATGAAGATAATTAACATTCTATGAATCGTTTTGTTTTAAGGTGTATAATTAAGATATAATTTGCGAATAATATAAAGTTAAATTCTTTAAACGTTGTTCCTTTTTTTAGTGAAGCAAAATATTGAAATCTAATTTTCTCGATAAAGCTATCTTGCGGCGTTTCCTTGATTTTCTCTCTTTACTCTTCATATAACGACACGATATTATCGCCTTGCATCGCTGACGTTGCTTACAAGTTAACTAATACACAGGATCACCCTGTATATAGCAGAGTGAATGAAGACTCGGTTGAGTGACGCGCGTCCAGCTTAATGACAGTGGCAACTTTGTCCACGACGATGGAATCTGTCCATTCGAGCACAAGACCTTCGCGCCGCGTCGCCATTATTTCTTGCAGCTTCTTCCGCCCCTTTTACTCCCTTATCGCGGTCGTTTCGCCACTCCTATTACGGCGAACCAGTGTTATTGCCTTCTTATTAAGGGAATAATTGCGATGTTTTACGATCGCGTTCCCGATCAATTATCCAAAGAAACGGAGCAAAACGAACGGGACCGCGGATGGTGAGAGTTGTTAACGAGCCTGGCTGATCGTCGCGCGAAACAAGGGTCAGAGAATGTCCCGGGTAATTTCCTCCTCGTGGTAGCGCAATTTTTGATTACCACTTTTTGGTTACCGAACAGGATTAACAGGATGTTTGTATTGAGATTGATAGGCTCCTTGCATGCTTTCTTCCGGCGTTTATGATACTCGCGATTGGTAGTTGGTAGGATTTAGGATTTCTTTAGGTTTGTTTTTCGATAGTCAGTTGTGGAATCGATCGACGAGGGAAGAGGTATGAGACGCATCAAGGATGTAATTTCGATGGATACGAGATGTTCTTCAGTTATTTGGGATAGATATAAAATTTTATGTATCGGTACGTGGGAATTAAACGTTAGCTTTTTTTTATTGAATTAAGGAACTGCATACACGTGTTGGACAGTAACTTTTTAAGAGGCATTTTCATGTCGCAAATATCGATCCTTAATGGATCGAATAAAATATTTGGTATTTCTGTCGACACGTAATATATTTTATGATTTTTAAGTGTTTATATTAAATGTTCATTAGCTTGCAGATTTTGTAATGCAGTAGACATAAATATGTGGATTTAAAAATTAAATTGTCAATGAAAAAGAATAAATTAATCTGCGAAAGCAGATTATATTTTATATGTTACGTATAATATAATATTCTGAACGAACTTTTGGTATATTAAAACTCCATATGGTAATTAAAAATTAATAGCATTAATGAATTCTGTTATACGTAATAGGAAATGTGAAAAAACCTCTCTAGTTTCCCCATTTCTTTACAACTGCAACTTGTCAATTCGCTAATATTTATTTTTATCTATTATTTATTATACTTATATCCTATAATACTATACTATCCTCGCCTATCGGCTTAGGTTGGACTTTCAGTTTTACATTTTTTTTTTTTTTATTATCCATTCACCAATATTATCAGCTAGCAAATTATTGTACAAGACAGTCCATTTGCCTTATCCTGTATAATACATATTTTTAGGTCGGGCGCTCTCCCATTTCCAACGATCCATGCATTCCACGAAGCGCTGTCGAAACAGCTATCAGAAACATTCTTTAATTATTTGACGTATTCGGAAAGAATCGCTTCTTTGACAAAAAAGAAACGGGGATAAGAACCATTAGCGAAAGTTGTGCTCGCGAGCGAAAAATTTGTCTCACGGTTGCGGTGCTAATTCTCGGTCGTGCACGCGTCTAGAGTTAAGTGGACGAGAGGGGCGCGGCCAGGGAAAAGGTGAAGTGTTGCCACCCAAGTAGAAACTTCCTTCGTTGATTGTTCCGCGGCTCTCTGCTGTAGTAGAGGTATACCGTAGCGAAGGTTGCACGACGTTGCTCCCATGGCTCTTCTCTTGACCGTTCCCCGTTTGGCCAGGCCATATGCGAATCGGAATGGGCCGTGAAAGAAAGAGAGGGACGATCGTTAATTATCCCATTCCTGGTTGCCAGTTCGCCAAGTCTGTTGTTCGTTTCCTGTGACAATGGCCAAAGAACCTTGAACCAACAGCCACTGGGGATGTACAACAAACAGAATCGACAGAATCAGGAATACGTCTAGAAGCTTACGTTTCGCGGAATGCATGTATGATGATGTTTATCATAGAAGTGAATCAGACAGACAGTTTCATGTTCGGTGGATCGATGTTGAATTCAATTTTCGATATTGGTTTTCCTGAGGGTTTTCCGACGGACCCAATATAGATGCTATTATTTCAATAGATATATATGATAAATACTATGGTTATTATAGAAGTCTCAGTATCGTAGAATTATAAAAGTATTGCTTTTTTATATTAAATATCGATGGACAAGGATACGTTAATCGTTATTAATATATTTGTTTCTTTGTTCCAGGTGAGCGAAATGCAATTATGGTTTCGTTTCTCGTAGCTCCTGCTATCGTAAGTAAGTTACATGAAATTTATTACCGTAGAAGAGTGCACATATTTTTAATTTCCTAAAGTTACAGCTTATTACAATAGTCCAATATAGAACTTAAAAGTCATAGATAACTATTTACAGTAATATTTGAAATATATCTGATAAAACGACCTATAAACTCCCATATTACACGAAAAAGAAGAAAACTAAACTCTCCAAGGTTGTCCACAAACGTCGTCAGCACCTTTCTACCTCGATTAATTACGTACCACATAGTTGTCGAAAGACAAAAAAGAAATGATTAGACCAGAGATCTTCCTGTTCGATAAAACACAGTTAGTAATTGGCCGAACGATCTTCTTCCGTTCTTGAACGCGCGTTTCCTCCTCGTTGAACGACAGCGACCTTTAAACCCCATACGTATCGCCTGGCGGTGGTCTCACGTAAGAGTTCTTCAAGGGATTGGCCAGCAGATTGCCTGCCGGTCTCCAAGCACGCCGGAAAGAAAAGTTCGCTGACGTCGTATAAGGTCGTGCAAGGCACCTGCAACAGCTTAATAGTTTATGGCAGACCCGTGGACTCACTCGTCGACGATATTTTCCACGGGGGGGTAGCGGTGAAACGACAGTTGGCCGTGGGGTAAGGCGCGATAAAGGGGAGTTTCCAACGTTCGAGTTCGTTAGAAGTACGAAATAAAAAGGAAGTCGTCGCGATAGCAAGAAAACAGGGCAATTATTCGAGGTGAAGTCTGGGACATTTTTATTAAAGTTTCTTATCAGACGTCGCGTGATGTAGGTATAATGCCACGCTCGAAGCGCTTCTCTCTGAGAGTTCCAAAGCCATTTTCTCGCGTTTCCGGCGTGCGCGCGTGGAAGCTACCTTGCGTTCGGATCGTTTCAGATGTTTGTCATGCTTTATAGGGATACTTGGAGATTTAAGAGCGTTTCCAAAGTTTTTTACACCTTTCCGTTGTGTTTTCGGACGAGGCTTGGCCTTTATTGCACTTGAGAAGCTTGAGCGTTCGAGGTCATTTTTATGATGTTGAAAGTTATGGAGCTTCATGTAGCATTCTTATATTCATTTAAACGTTGTTTATTTCTTAGAGTTCATTTCTTTAGAGTTGTTAAGCTTGTTAAATATTTTTACGCGTATCACTGTAAGAATAAATTACAATACTTCCGAGAGTCATGAGTGACTCTGTCCGTATCGGACCGCATGCTTCCGAAGACGTCTGGAAAGGATGCGTCATGCAGAGGTATCCTCTGTACTATATACAAAAGCATAGGATAAGAGGCAAAGAAGGTCGGAGGACGTGGCAACGAGACACTTGCATTTTCCTAGCAGGTTTATTCTTTTCCGTGACGGCGAGCAGGCCATATCGTATTGTAGTCAGACATTAACTGACCGTCTTGAAATAGCATTACAAAGCCTACTTTTGATTGTATATAAGGAAACATAGATTTTTACAAACTGTGGATTTTTCTACATTACCGTTCTCATTTTATTGTTTATTTCATATTTTTCTGTTTCCACGCAATTTTTCGTCGAAAAGTTTATAAGTGAAATTGATGCGATATATGTTGTATAATGGTATCCCGCTGGGAGTAGCCATCCACGTGTTATTTAGCAATAAAGCTAGAAAAATTTACCGAATGTCCAGCTGGACAAATTGTAAAGTACAAATTAAATAATAAAAAAAAATATCTATATATGTTGTATACTTCTATTATTTATCACAATTCTTTGAATATTGATTAATTAAAGAAAATTGTAGATAAGAATTATATTTCGAGAGATATTGTATTCTATGATTTACTATACTTGAATTTTTGATATACTCTTGGATGTCTATGTTCTATATATTAAAGAAATAAAATACGTTTATTATAAATCATTAATTATTCATCTTAAATTAATAACAAGTAAATACTATAAATGTAGATATCTCTGTTGAATTTTCATTTTAAAACGGCAGTAGACGTGGCGGCCCATTAGCTCAGTTGGTTAGAGCGTCGTGCTAATAACGCGAAGGTCGCGGGTTCGATCCCCCCATGGGCCAAAATTTTTTTTTTTCATTCTCATTTAATAGAAAAGAAGAATTACTCGTTATAATTTCATTCTCGAATATCGATACTATTTTTATACTTTTATTTTTCGATCTATTTCGTGCGCAGAGACGAAAAGTTTCCCGGTGGTAACGTTATACGAAAACTTGGCGGTGAGTACGTGCTCGTTCACAAGGAGGTGCGAAGTAAGAAAGGAATTTGAGTTTTAGTCGAGTGCGAAGAAACTTCCGGAACGACGTTCGTGTGTCTAATTGAGTAACTTTTCCCCGATCGACATGGCTTGTTTCGAGAGAACTGAAATAGAAGTATTTTCTTGCGATCCTGTAAAGAGGAAGACATCGTTTTCGTAATAGGGAAAAGTTTTTTCGTCTAGCCAGACTTAACGTCCCGCTTATTTACTCGATGAATTTAGGTGCCTGAAGTTCCACTATTACTTGGTCTACCTGGAACTCAGTTTGATACAGCTTTAATTAAAAATAAATTTAATTAAAAGTAAGTATAATATGTTGCCCGAACAATATTAATTTCGAGTTTGTAATAATTAGATATTCTGAAGAAAAAGGGAAAGAGAAGGAGAAAGCGAGATGGAACTCTAGAATTTTCCTTATATTTTTTATCAAACAATTTTATTCGAGCAAAAAATACGTGTAAAATGAGGAATAATAATATCAATTATAAAGTTGCCATATATAAATAGAAAAGAAAAAAAACCAAAAAGAAATTTCCGGTACCGGGAATCGAACCCGAGCCTCCTGGGTGAAAGCCAGGTATCCTAGCCACTAGACCATACCGGATCAGATGAGAGATGTATTTCATATTATGATTTTCTTAAGATAGTAAGCGTACAAGCTTCCTTCTTTTATTAACCTTTCGATATAATTTTACTACCCTAAATTATAAAATCCTATTAAACTTACCGAAGCTACAAATACCTAACTAAAAATACCATCAAAACAGTCGACTCACTGTGGCCGGTACATTTTTCTGCTGACACTAGCAACAAGTAGGAACATTACTAATAAATATTCATCACCGCCATACAGAAGTTAATGGAAAATAAACTTGGAATGCTATTACTATTGGGACATCAAACTTTGAAGAAAAATGTTAAATGCCATCACAATGGCGACATTCCATCTCACAGGGTTAATTTAAAAAAGAAAAAATCGTAGAGAAACAGTTTCATCCACTTTGTTTCCACGGCTATTATACACCTAGAATTTTTGTAACGCGTGTTTTTGTATCTGCTCGTAGCATGCCATAAATCTGGGACAGCGATTTAAACGTGGCTGCCGCTGTCGTCGGATTTAAAAACAGTTTACGTCCCCGTAGCGTCGTATCGGTTGGCGACAGCCCGCTATTGGTCGATTGTTTCTGGCAACAAATAATTGATTTATTTTGTTTTTTTGTTCCATTCGTAGTCCTCTGTCCCCCCCCTTTTTTTTTGTTTTGTTACCATCGGAAACATCGATGGCGCGGCGTATCGACGTCGCGAGGAAAGGTCCATCGTTCGAGCGGAAAGGACGCCGGACGTACGTCGGAACGAGCGATACGCGGTGGAACAATTATCGGATATCCACGGTTGACAAATTACACGGTCAACCGGCTACTAGTTTTAATGAAGCTCTATCGAGCAGCCTGCTCGCGTGTCTACCGGGAAATGAAAAACGAAGTGTTCCACGTGCGAAAGGATATCTGTTCTTTCGATCGATAGCCAATTCCGTTTTTACTATTAACCTTTCAAAATTGATATTAACATTGTACGACGATCTTTATTCTCTGATCGTAGTCCGCGATAAAAGAATAGTTTCAGACCCTGCAAATATTTATGTTGTAAATTATACAAATTTAATTTTCGATACATACGTACGTTTTGTACGTTAATTTCTGCCACGTAGATACGATGATGTTAATATGAAATTTGTTTTGCATATAAAAACAGAAATATCGTGAAAAAGCAACGCGTCAAATTAATAGCACAGTTTTGTAAATAATGAAAATTTGTCGATATCCGTCGAGAGAAATTGATAGTTAATAATTGATAAAGCCGCCAGAATTTCGTATAATTAAAAGATTCGCTTTGGAATTGATTTAAAAAGACTTTTAATTTTCTTTTTTGTTTTTCTTCTCCAATTCTAGTCAAATGTGTTCTTTCAATTGATTCCTGCTATTGAACTGTCCGTGTTTAGCATAAACAGCTTTAGCAAGATTCCTGAACAGTTCCTCCATTATATTTAGACGAGGGGAACGTGCTGGTTATTTCAAAAGTGTAATATTACTCTTAAAATATGTTTTCATTACTTTTGCAGCATGGACCGTCGCGTTATCCCGTTGAAATATAAATTGTTCCCCAGAGATTCGTGTTGCGTATGTTTCAATTTGTTCTTAAATAATTCCGGATATTTTTGATATGCAGTTTACCCTTATAAATATATTATGATAAATGATATTGATATTTATCAAATTATGAGAAATATATTTTCGATATATTTTATATTAGCTCAAGCTTTTTGTGTCCTTTCGCAAATCCTGATAATAACAATATTGCTTATCAGGGCTGTCCAAATTAAATTTTTTTCCTCGATAAACGATACTTTTCTCTATTTCTTTTTCCACGTATGCTTTTCCGCAAACTGCAATCTTGTGTTTTTATGTGCCTTTGTTAGAGAAGGTTTTCTTTATAGTTTCTTCCACTGCAGATGCTTACACTGTTTCAGGACACGTTGGACATTTCTGATATTCGTTTCTATCCCAGCTGCTTCAGCAATCTGTCTTGCAGCCATCGATGCTGCTCTTAGGATAGTACACTTTTCGCGAGCACTTAAAACTTTCGATCGTCCACCACGTAATTTCGAAGTAAATTAGCAATAACTTGCGATTAGCAATATCTTTAAAACAGAATAGTTTTCTTTTTGTAATGTTATTTGTATTTCCTCATCTGTTAGCTGTTTTCCACAGTGGCTGCTTACGCGCAATGTAAATAGCCTTTTACCTTCTCCATTTTATTTTGATCTTTCATGAAGGAAGATCAACGTTTCAGCTACATACATTTCGTTCATATTCAATAACTTCACATTCCTCAACCAAAGCGCATCTTCCATAACCTTCTATCTTAAATCACCGTCTCGTTCGTCGCATAGATCATTCGAAAGTGGTTCACGTGAACAGATCAGATCTATTCCTCGGCGAATTTATCGCCTTGGCCGATGTATTTCCCGGGTATTACGTCATTAAAGACGCATATTCGTATTCTCATGGCGGTGAGCGTCTGGCAGCGTCGTTTCATCGCGTACGCCTGCGAGAAAATGTTTTTCTCATAGCCAGCAGCCGATTTTATGGGAGCTGCTGGTGTGCACGACACTTCGCCCTGTCTCTCGTAGAACGATCATTTTTCCATCGACTCGTACGGGCCGTGTGTTCGCAATAGTTTCACGATATTATTGTGAAAGGAATTCGTGTTATGAATTCGCGGGAAAGCTAATGTATTCTCAACCCCTCTTGTACGATTCAATTATTTAATGCTATTAGTTAATTTACAAACCACAAGTTATCAGTATTAACCTTACGAGTGCTTACTAAAAATAATTAAATATATATATATATTCAAAGAGATATTCATTTTTTTAATGAACTGCTTTCACATACTGCGAACTTGTGAAAAAGAACTTTATGATCTAACTTTTATCTTGTCAAATCATTAACGCTAATTGGTTAATTATTGTCTAAGAAGGATTTGGTTATTTCGTTTTTTCTTCTATTTTATTATCCTTTCCTACGTTTTCAGACTTCAGTTTTTATGCCTGGAAAATCGAAGGAATGCCTGGAATCGTTCATTTAATTTATGTGATCACGTTGCTTGCACGCGTTATACACGACGTGCACACGCGTTTCTTCGAGTCGTTATTTAACCATTCAGCCATATGACACGGTACAGTGTAATATGCATGTAATGAGTCGTAAAAAATAATTCGGGTTTTCGATCTAGTAAGCTCAGGTGTAAATTAACGATGCTAGTAACTAGCATGAATTGTGTTTACAGCTTTTTTACTTGCTAATTAAATAAAATTATATCTTTTATTTTATACGAGACTCTGTAACAGTACATATACAAAATACGATCTTAAGCGGTACAACTGCGATCCTAAAACTTCAGAAATTTTAATGTGTCATACCAGTACCCCAAGTCAAAGTAATTTAATCTATTTGAATACCAGAAAAGATTTAGTCGAAGTAGAACAGCTAGCATACTTTTATATTTAAATATCATGTCAAAATTCGAATAAAGATACATTGTTTTATGATATCTTCTTTGCTTAATCGAAGATAAATTGGACGGAAATTTCCTTAACATTGTGGAAGCTTGCAAATTTTTATCAGAAATGCATATTTCTCAACGCATCCTCGCTCTCTTCGCACGTGCAAGCTTCATGCAGTTTATTCCGAAGACCTCTATCGATCATCATGTCCCATACGTCAATTTTACACGCTCCTGTCTTCCACCTACGCTTTCTCATGCTACCTTCCTCTGCCTCCACGAGGATAGAACCTTACTATGGCAAAAAGCACCCGTCACAATCTTCGGGGAGCACGGGTTTCCAAAGTGGAAAGCTTTTTGTTACGCTTGGTGTACGGGCTCGTTCTATTGAACAATTAGTTTTCGAAAGTGCCATTTATTCAGGAAAAAGATTTTACATCGTAGTAAATAAAAAGATGAAATTCTGACCGTCCGTTTTGTTTGTTATTATCTCTATTATAGTTGATATTTTTATATCTGTACCCTTAAGTTATATTCTACATTATTTTATATTTTACTTTAGTCAAGTGTGAATCGTCCTTGAAAGATCTTCTTGTGAATAAAACGTGGTTGTTATAATGGATAAAAAATTCTTCTTCTAAATGTTCTATTAATCTTAATCCAAAAGAAGCTTGTAAATTCTAATTCATCAAACAATAGAGTTTCTCAATTTTTTGGAAATTCACTCTTTAAGAACCTACTAGATGTTTCACTAAAGGAAAAATGACTTCCAAACTAACTTCCATTTTCTCGAACAATTCTCCACGATCAACTTCATATCATTTGCACCTCTTCCATGTGGGAACTTCATCAAATTCATCAAACTGTATTATACCTCCCTCCTCATCAAGCACGCACATACACACGCTCTGTTGCAACTTCACTTAATTGATTCCTCTTCTCTTATTCAACATGAAAATCCCACCTAACTAAACGTTTCACCATTCACCAACACCTTCACGTCACACTGCCTCACAATAATTCGCTTCAAAATCAGCCTGTACAGTATGCATTCACTTTGCTACTTTGTTCGTAATTTGCTCATCGTGAAACTTTCCCCATCGCGTTCCAAAATCGTTTCTTTTATCTTGGTAGCTGGAAGCCCGAGAGCAAACGCATCCCACGCGAGTTGTTTTTCCTCGGTCTCGGCCGCATCAATCTTCCTCTTACCGCCGTGAGATTTCCGCCAGCGAAAGCTCGTTCTCCCCTAGCTTTCATAAAATTTAATAAATTCGTACGTTTGACCTCTGATTCGTCGAGCGATCGCTAAACGGCGAAATTTTATTACTTTCATTTCGAGATTTTACTGTAGTGGAGGAACAGCGAATGTTCGTTCGGTTGGTCTAAACGAATCATTACGATTTCTACGAGAATCTCGGAAAGCCGCTCGCTCGCGATTAAATCTCTCTCCATATTGCACTCATCTCGCAGCGAGTAGAGCTAATAAAGCGGCGTATCGCTTTAGATCACGCGGATAGCGTTACGGGATACCGTTATTAGCAGTCTAACGAGACTTAGGCCATATCGACGCTTTCACCTCGAGAATACCAGCACAGCGGTTGATTAAATTACTCGAAGCTCGCAAGCTGTTTATGCCAAGTATTGTTTCATTTGGAAAATTCAGGGGATAGAAAGAGGTGATGTTGCCGGTAGTGCTGCAGGCTTCAGATTTACGAAGAGTTTAAGAGTGGATGCTGGATCGTGGGATTTTCATTGACTATGCAGTGCTTTGCTCATTCAAAGTTGCTTTTAAATCACTTTTAATAGTACAAATATACAGACTCGTGAAACTATTTGAACGTACCTTGGTTTTCCAATGAAGCGTCTTTTTGTCAGATTCTACGTTTCATTTTCATATAGCCATATACGTTTCTACACAAATACGTTTTATAGCCTGTGTATATTGCAAGTGTTCTATAAAATTTTATGTATTCGTTTCGTTTATCTCAAAGATACCTAAATATCGGTGTCACGTGTTTCTTCGTTTTTATCTTCGTAATAAACATCTTTGTAAAAATAATGACTCGGTCAACACCTGAAACGTCACTTAAATACCCATATCGAAAAAATGTAATAACACCCATACGTGAAAGCGATGAAGCTTTCCGCGGGCGTACGAGCGACGACAAAGACGCGAGGCGGTGATCTTCACAGAAGCACAGAAGAAAAATATCACGCAGCTGGGAGTAATTAAAGGAGACGTTCTCTCTTGAACAAGCGAGATGCCTGCACGTCGTCGTCGAGCGAGACGCGAGCACCGGCGACAAAGTTTATTATTCCGCATCAGTCGAATGCGTGGCGTGTCGCAGGAACGTCGCCGTGGAACGAGGGAAAGAAACTAGTTTCCCGGTCGTGCTTACTTTATCCGGCCAGCTCTTTTCGAGCACCACGAAACGCTCCTCTCGTACGCGAGAGAAACGGAGAGGACGACACTCTCCTCGTAATATTCCGTACTCGTGCGCTCTTATAAAGGCACACACTGTTAAAAAGACCCTCTCTTTGCCGCTGGGGCGAGGAGGGCCTCACATGGTAACGAGACTTTCGAGGGTCTTCCGCATTAAAAGGCGCGTTTCTTCGTGGCAGACGAAGAAAACACAGAGTAGAGAGAGGTACAAAGGAGAGAAAAAAACGAGTACGCAGTTGCACGGCATATTTGCCGTGCATCAAAGACCTGGAATGCCCTGTAATGGAATTGAGAGGAGTCGGGGTTGGGCTTCTTCCTGTTTACCAAGCTGATTTCTTGATTTTTATTGGTCCCACGATTGCAGACGAGGGAATTTTAAACAGCCTCAGAACCTCGAGAACGACGTCCAGCGTATAAGATTCAAATTGATCGAGAGCTGTCGACTTTCCTTTTCTTAGTCCTTTCGAATCTTAATTACCGTATAATTGATTAAACGAAGGACTTAATTACGCAGAGTTTTATTAAATTTGTCTGTCTGACTTCGGTCTTTTCTTCTTTTTTCTTTTTTTATTTCTTGACAATTTTAGCTTGTTGCTAAAACAAGAAATTAATCGGTGCAGCTGGAGAAATCTTTTTTAACGTAACTTTTATCATTTTATTAAGAGAACGTGAAATTGTACGTTTTTATTTTTTTCTTTTTATTACGTCTTTATTTATGATAATAACGACATACTTTGTTGGATAATCGAACTTCATTTTTCCACATTCCAATAATAATTATCTTTGGACGTTGGACTTTATAGTTTTTAAAGTCTAAAGAATCGCATAACCATGACTGATCGCCAAAGGCCTGAAGGTATCTAAGGTCCACTATTCTGGACTCGATATAATTCCACTGTAGGCTTGGCGATTACTTCGAACTCATTAATTTCCGTGCTTGTAATAGCGTAGTATAAAAAAAGGAATCATTTATATAGTTTGAATCATTGTAATATCTTTTCTAATAATTTCTGTTTGAATCTCAATTTGACATTTGAAGCTTTTTAATATTTCTATGTAGATACTTGAAATTTCCCGTAGCCTTGATATTTTATTAATTTTGATTGTTTGAAGTTTCGAAAAGTTTTGAAAATTCTGATAAGTCTTGGAATTTTATATTAATAATTATATTCTTTTATCTATACACATTCATTATCTTGAATAGCTCTAGTTTAATCAACAACTTGGTCCTTCAATTTTCTTTTTTTATTATTTAATTTGTATTTTACAATTTGTTCAGCTGGGCATTTGGTAAATTACTTCAAATTGAAAGGAATCAAAACGACAATGCCATTATACAATATTTAGGGACATTGAGCAATCTTGGTAAATATCCTCGTTACTGTCTTTCCTATAATTCGATTCAATAATTCGTAATTCTGTATGCGAATTTTACATTTTTCCTTGATGAAATATAAATTTTCTTTTGGTACGCATTTCTATAGTTTTGTCTTTGCTCGTGCCCGACAAATAACGCAGTGAATCATAACATCGAAGCAGAGGATGAATTGCATAATTCTGGTGCAAATGGCTGTTCGTCAACGCTCGGATTATTTCCATATTCAACTACGTATGATTGGTCATGTACACTGCTCTACGTGGTAGGAGGGATAGAATAAATCTAGAAAGAGAATTTTGAAAGAGAATTGTCGCGTTCTTTCGATCAGTCATATCTCTTCTACACACGGTACATGTGCAACAGTTTTAATTTATATTTTCCGGCATTTAAAAAATTTAGTAAAGAATCTAATGAAAGTGAAAAAGTGAATTTTATACGCTGCATGATCGAACAAAAATATCGAAACCATTCGTTAAAATATTAAACACGCAAAAACTGTTTGTTAAAATATTGCAAAAAAAAAAAAAAAACAAAAACACATTCATTTTCGTTCAAAATTCGGATTACTTAAGATGTCGGCTATTCTGATTGACAATCAAAACTGAGTTTCAAAGTGTATGTTAAGATCGCCTAATGCCAATAAATGAGAGCACATCGATCAATAAAGATGGAAACAATCAGAAAATCGGACGAACCTCAATGGATATTTAGCATCAGGCAGCTCTTAGCGACGCTGAGCCCGCTACTAGCAGCGTTCCTGATCGGTTTAACAAATGGTTTTCACATCGTTCTTTTGACACAACTTATTCCTACATCCACAACAGATACGAACAACCACGAGATCTGGATAACAAGCAACGATGATTGGTATCAATCGCCGTTTTCTGGCGCCGTCTTTGCTATCCTAGGCTGTTACTTGTCAGGAATCGCCATGGAGAAGCTAGGCAGAAAGAAATCCACGATGATATTTTTCCAAATATCTTTAATCGGATGGATAGTCATTGGGTTTGCAAGGAATATTCTGTACATCAAGATTGGAACGACAATCTGCAGCTTAGGCGTTGGTCTCTTTAGTCCCCTAATACCGGTTTACATCGGTGAGATAACAGATCCTTCGTTAAGAAGCTTGTTCTTAAGTATGATAAACACGATAATGACATCTGGTGTTCTAATGGCCGTGACTTTTGGCTCTTTTTTTCACTGGAGAATCGTCAACTACATCTGTGAGGCATGTTTATTGATATGTTGGTCGGCCTGTGTTATATCTCAAGAAAGTCCAATCTGGTTGTTGAACAGAGATCGAAAGAAAGAGGCACTGTATCATTGGGTCCATCTTCGAGGATGGAAATCAGAAGGAGAATATCGTGCCATGGAAACAGCTGCAAGAAGAAATGTCGAGCAAAGTAAATTCGTTGGATCTACGATCATTTCCAAATTGAAATACGGTCTGTGTTCGAAAGACTTCTTGTGGCCTCTGTCCGTGTCGTGTATGTTGTTCTTCGTGTATTGTTTCTCTGGATACAAATTGGTGAAATACCATATGCTTGATATTATCTCAACGGCTGTTCAGTCTCGCAGCCTCGTCGTTGAAATAATTATAACGTCGATTATCTTTGTTACGGATATCGTTGCTTGTGTTTTTGTATGGAAGTGCAACAGGAGAACGTTGGCCATAATTTCTGCAATGGGAACAATCTCTTCTCTATTTGTATTGATTCTTTACGTGTACCTTAATCTTGAAGCATCGTGGCTGATTATTACTTGTTGCTTGTGCTATTATGTATTTTTTGGAATCGGTCTGATACATTTGTCATGGGTATACTGCGGTGAATTGTTCCCTAGTAAATTAAGGAGCTCCGGCAGCAGTATCGTGCTTGGATTTTCGTACGTTTGTTCCGTAGTGGACGCGATACTAGCACCAGAATCGATCATACCGCTGGAAATGCAGGAGCTTTGTATAATTTATTTTACCTTGATGCTGGTCGGAAGTAGCTTCTTGATCTGGAAACTACCGGAAACAAAGGATATGACTTTGTTGGAGATTGAAAGGATATTTGACAAGGAATCAGACGACAACAATGTGAATGTGAATGTCATGATGATCTGAACAAACAAACATTCTTTGTTCTTGTGATCGTATACTTTTATTTTATGTTTGAGTTTTGTATTCACGTTTTGCGAAATTGCATCACTTGGTAAACTATAATGATCTTTGTAGGGCGAGAGTTAGCCTGTTCGAGCGAAATACAAAAAGAAACATTCGATAATTGCACAAAAGTTTTGCAATTATGCCGATGTAGCTTTAACTGAGAAATCAAAATTTGTTATTTTTCATTTATGATCAATGAAACCTTTGCCAACATGTTTCTTACATTTTTCTGATTAAAATCACACGAAACGCGATATAATCTGCAGCATATTTGCTTACGCAATGAACGATTATTAAATACATATCAATAAGTAAATATAATTCAAATGATATCGCGTTTGATCTCATTTTAATCAGAAAGATCTCACAAATACGTCAGTGAAAATTTAATTTAGAAAAAGTCAGAAGTAAAAAAAATTTCACTTTCGAATTGGTTCCTAAATAAATTGTCTCAGCGATATCTGACGTTGAATCACGTTACACTACTCGGTAATCTCTGCGAGCCATCGAGCTTCGTGGTGCATCAAAGGAACCTCTCCTATGTGATGATTTTTTTTTATTATAGAATGTTTTTTGTACTGATTTTTATATGATCGAGCGATAAGATTTTGCGAGAGTTATTGAGGTTAACAAATAAACTCTGAATGTTTATGCAATTATGGCAAGCGTAAAGATATGAGAATGTGTGAAGATAAACATAAATGCTTAATAATCGAGTGAAGTGTGACAGAACATAAATATGGCACGTGTTTATTACATACATGTTGATATGCTCCTTATAATTGACGCTATCTGACGCAATTGATCACTCGAGTATACATATTTACACGTATATGTGTATTCAAATGATTGTATCAGCGGTACTAACACAGTGTCGTGTAAATATTATTTTTTGCTGTCAATATGTTGAATAAGACGTTAATTATGAAAGAATATTAATTGAAATGATTGAATCTGTTGAACTTGTTGAATTTGTATAATAGATACGACTGAAGTAACGTAATCGATAGAATTATATTGCATCACTACTAACTATATACATCGCTAGATTCTAATGCTAAATCTTTTAGTATTTAATTCCTAACTGATGTAGAATCATCAAGAACTATAATACAAATCTTGAAAGAAATCGCAATGATAAAATACTTAAGAGGAAAAACAATTCTCTACCCATACACTTTGAAAAATGACACGTTAATAGTTGCAATTCTATTCTCAATTAATTGAATTACATTTTGGGAAGTTTTTTGAGAAAAGAATTAAACTCGATTTTAATATGGCACAAATTATGTAACGAGTTAATAACTCCTTTCTTGACTTGAATTATTCGTGTATGTTACTACATGTACCATAATCGTAATGAGATTACTTCATAATATATCGAAAATTTTGTATAATCGATCTTTCTTGCAAATTAACTCTGCTGCAGTCGACTAATTTTTCTATGATAAAATCATTGTCGTTCGGAAAATTATGCACGTTAACGTGATGCTGTTTTCTTTGTTCGTAGTGCAATGAATTTTTTTAATGACAAAGAAACATAGCAAAAAATGTAACAATATCAACCTTGATTTCTTTTATTTAGAAGATTTTATCGAGAAGATATCCTTTATTTAGTATTCTTTTTCGCTACAAAAATTCTTAATAATTTCTCTAAATGTAGTTAAGAACTCGTAATATATTTAGAGGCCGTCCGACAGTAATAAAGGTTAGATTAAAAATTTCGTCGATTTTCTCATTTGTAGTTTTATTAGAACGCCACGTTCTATTCTTTACTCTGTTTCCCTTGGTTTTCAGCAACCTCAAATACACGCGCTATTAGAGACACGCGAACTGGTCATTATCATCGAAACTTTATTTGCTTCTCGACAAGGAATCCTCGCTAGATCTTTATCTTTTTTTTCTTAATGAAGCTTCTCTTTGTTTCGTCCTTGTTTTTGATAAAGTTTCTTTGAAAATAGATTGCTTCTCTTTATACAGAATATTTATAATCGTGTTATTTCACTTAATGTTTTTTGCATGAAAGGATTATTTCATTTTCTAAAAGAAGTTTCAACGAAGTCAAGATTTTAATAACTAGATAAAATGTAAGAATAACAAACAGCAAAATGAATATCAATATTATGAATCAATGTAATAATTCACAATTAAAATAATCGCAAAATGTCCAGGCCTAATTTTCTTACCATTCTTGATTTACAAATAATCTGAAATAAATATTAATAAGAATAATAAAATTAACGATCCTATTATATTACACAATCATTCGTTAGGTCCAATAAAATTGGAAATTATTTTTAATAAAAATAAAAATTTGAAGCAAAAGGAGAAATTTTACTGGATTCGTCGATAACCTAGTTTGCTTACGAACGATTAATTATTTATATATTTTGTAATTAATGCCGGGCTCACATTTTACAAGAGAATTATGAATTTAATTAGTAATAGAGAATATCAGAAATTGTTCGCTGAAAATTTTAATTGTATCATATTACAGTGGCAAAAAATTTATCGCTATCAGTTATATCATTTATAACGATAAGGACAATTAGAGTTTAATTTCCCCGCACGGAACGTGTCTGAAATGAGCATAATCTTCATGAATGCATAATATCTCCATAGACACCATCCCTTCGATGGCTAATTTGGAAAGCTTCTTTTTGTTTCTGTCTGTTCTGTCTTTGTATTACGGCGACAAAAATATTCTTTAAAATTCGTAGACTCCTGATTTTCAGACGAAACATAGATATTGTAATAGCGTAATTCTGCATGAGAGAAAAATACATTGTTTTTTATCGTTCGTAAAAATATTTTACGTAATGGATGCGTGGTTGAATGTGTCTTGTATATCTGTTTTATGCATAATATTATTTTTTATACCGAAAAAAAAATAAATCGAAGAAATTTAAGGAAGATAGCACACCATCAAAGTTCAAGCTTTATTTATTATTTGTTTCATTATATCTTAACACTGTAAGGCGCTCTTTTACCCACTTTAAACTTCCAGCGTTGCATTATTCACGAAGTCTGCAAAAAAAGTACGATTAAAGTGGAAATACATTTAACTTCAGATCGTATATATTATGCGATTGTGTTATATAATTTAAACGTTATGTACTTAATGTGTAATCTAGGAAGAGACTTTTGCACTCCCAGAAGTTTCCACTTTCCATATCGACTATCTAATTAATCATTTGCCAATCTGTATTATCAGTGGAAGAGAAAGTGTTGATTCTTAACTCCCTCAATTTAACTAGAGTGTTCTGATTACAAGAAAAAAAAAAAAAAAAGAAAAAAAATGAAGAAGTAGAAGTTAAGGAAACAAGAATTCAATAGTTACCTGTTGAACGCATTTATTCCTTAAAAATGCATCATTTCTAGAATTATACGGTTTTCCATTAAAGATGAATAATCTTTTCATGTTTATTCTAACACTTTTTTGTTTTCTTAGTTGTGCAGCGGCATAAAAACGCAACTGCTGCGTCAACAGCATCATTTACAGTTAAATAATTAAAATGCAATGTATGCGTCAGCAGCAGTGAATATTTTAAGTGAAAAATAAATATTATATTACCAATCATCGTATTATTTGCACAAGTTTATTTTTTAACAGGTTTGTGAGGGGAATAATAAAAACATTTTTGGATTTCAAAATGGCTAAACCAGGATTTATTTGTGCCAAAAATTATAAAACTCCATCGTTGATTTCAATCGACTTTATAATTGTTGGTGCGACTGAAGTTTTAAATATCTGTTCTCAGAATTTGATAAAATTATTAAGAACATTGAATATATTTCTAGAATAGGAAAAAATCAATTTGATGCTCAAGAGCTTATTGTTACGCGAACAAGGCCGACCATATAGTATGGTCAAAAGTGATATCCTGTAACCATGAAGTATTTCTGTCAGAAATAATTTTCGACTGATCATCCTTCTTTCCCTTGTTTCGATGATAATAAAGAGGGATTTAGGAGCTCGCTGAGGGATCCATCCCTGCGTGGTGCTGGCAGCCACGATTTAGAGGCAAATTTGTCGGCGAAATGAAAATGTAACCTCATAACTCTGCCTCCTGTGTGCATCGCGTTATGCATAATCCAACCGCATCCACCGGTTTTTATATACTTCATAAACATTCCCCCGGATTTTCCTGTCGTCTCTCGATGTCATCATCCCACCGCCCCCTTTAAACAGGGAACGACGACGTCTTGCTATCTGTCCATGGTAAAATCGCGTCTGTTTGCATTACGCGTATGTTGGAAATGTCCAATTTTAAATAAAAGTTCATATTCTTGTGTCACTGTGTAGTATAACTTTGATATTCTTTATATTTTTTAATATAATTTTTATGATTTTCTACGATACATTGCCACAATCTTCTTTATTGTTGTTCTATCTACCTTTTCTATGAATATTATCTGTATGTTGTAAGAATTTTAGTTATCGTTAAACAATTAGTAACAATCAAACTATAATGTTTCAGAAAGAAAAGAGAGGAAAAACGAAATCTCTGAAGAAAAATTCCAATTGGATAATTTACATACATACGAACGTACATAGCAATTTCGAAATGTGCGTTAGATCGCGGGATAAATCGCGTAGCTACCGTTTGCCGTATATTTCGCATGCGTTTAACATGTTTAAATTTTCAAAGTAGCAACGGAATATTCAAACGCACGTTCCGAAAGAAATTTTAATCCCCGCCGGACACCGAGGCTCGTCCCGAACATAGTCTGTCCAATTTTATCACGTTACATTCGGCCGTTGTACGCGGAGAGCGACGCGGGCAACGCAAACATTTTCCAAAATTCATTTCATCGCGTGGAATTATCGTCGCGAAACCGGACTCCGCACCGCGAGAACAGCAAGTAAATTTGCTCGTTGTAAAATCGAGTCACCAGCTCCTCTCTTTCTCCAACCCTTTCCACCATTGAAACCAACTAGTTTTATATGTGGTATGAAACAAATCATTGACAAAGGAAAAGATGGAAAGGAGAATACAGAAATAAAATATATTAATCTCTAATAAATGACAGTTACTTACGCGTTGGTGTATTTTCTTGCTTCAATGAGACATTTCAATGTTCGATAACTTTCATAGAGTTTTTCTATCATACGCGTGATATGGAAGATATAGAATTTCTTTTTTTTCTATAATATAAACATTTTCTTTCGCTTCGTTTTTAATTTCTATCTTTAGGTGTACATCCTACGAAGCGCCGTTCTTTTTTTCTCATATTCTTCCTCTTTTCTCTTTTGGTCCTTTCTTCTTCATCGTCGTAAGTTAATCTTTGGCTCGCGTAAAAGATATTTTAACTAAATATTCCTTAAGCTAGCCAATTTTCGACTCGAGTATCTTCATATCTTTCTATAGAGAGTAAGACAAGAATCCCATCTTATCTTTATTTTATCTTGAAGGAATCTTACGTTGACGCGTATACGAAGCGTAATTCCGCTTAAGGAAACGTGTTCTTAAAATCTTCAAAACGCCATTGCTTTTGAAGCGAACACGTTATCACATCCTCCGGAAGCATTTAAATTCCGTCTAATGAATTTTTTCGAAGCTTCGTTACATGGGTCGGCTGAGTTACATAGGTCGCCTTATATTTCAATATTCTGATCGTTACCATACACACTCTGGAACATGTATTATTCATCGAAAAGAAAGAAAGGAGAGGATTATGCGCGTTCGGCGTGGCTGCGTTATCCATTAGGAAATTTATACGAACCAGAGGGTAGAAACGTTGATTAAATCTGGCTTTCTCCGGCCCAGGGAAGACCAAAGTCTCTCTGACGAAATTGAAGAAACGATCCTTCGTTTCATTGCGGGCGATCGCGACGAAATCAAGAGGAAAGAAAAAAGAAAAAGAAGAGATAGGGACTCGAAGTAAAAAAAAAAAAGAAGGGGATTTTATCTGGATTCACACAGGCCTTGCCAATGGAAAAAGATGTAATAGAATGGTAACAGTTCACACCCGAAAGGAAGAGATAAAGCCAAGGACCAGACTTACCTTCGAAACACAGGCAACGTTATCCCGCATCGAGATAAGACTTTCCTTCGCCGGATTGAATTAAATCTTCTTTCGTGCCAGCTCCTTAATTTAATCCTCCCCTCCCCCATGGTTTTATATAATTGACGCTATTCGTGGCCGGTGAAATTTTTAGATTGCTTCGTCGAGCTTTTTCGCACGGTTAGTCCCTTCTTGACTGTCTCGCTTTTTGTATCTCTGGCTCCGGTTATGCTCGAATATTGACACAATTAGATCTATACTCCGTATCTGAGCGGGGATTTTTTTTACTCGTTTTATCACGGATTGCGTTTGTTCGTGGTTTTGCCGTTTGAGCACCTCGTTCTGCTACGGTTACGGGAGCGAGCGAATTTTTCGAAGCGTACGTTTTCGGAAAAAGGGAACAAAGCGAAAGGCGAAAGTTTTGTACGATTGGTACGTGGAAACGAAAAGGACAATGTTTTCCACCTTGTTGGATATATTTAAGTATACGTAACTGTATGTACGTTATGGGAATCTTGTTCAAAACACGTACGTTTGAAATTGTAGGTCTACAGCATTGGAATTATAATTGATATTTATCAAATGCTTTCGTGGTGAACGTAAAATAGGAAGAATTGAATTTTTAGTAATTATACGGATGCGCGATTTTCCCCAATTTTGTCTATTTGACCGTAGTCTTTCTTCGCAGAACAGGGGAACAATCTTTTAATTAAATAGATAAAGTTCCAACAGATGTATTGAAACCTAACTTAACGTTCTCGGTAAATTTTGGACATTAATTTGAACACAAACGTGTACAAACGCAACAAGAGTATTATACCTTTGTTCATTTTTCCGAGATAAATGGAAATTTAAAGATTTGACAATCTTTTACGTTAATTTTCGATCGACTCGGTGATAAATTAAATGTTAAAAGGAAAAGACTGGTGTCAAATAGTACAAGTTGAAGAAACCTCTCACTAAACAGCGTAATTACGCAATTTGTCAGAAAATTGCTACATCATCAACTGGTAGCAGACTACTTAACCAGAAAGTAAACTGAATAGTGGGAACTTCGAACGCCTCGAAGTGTTTTAAATTGTATAGGACGGTGGCAGCATGGGGTTAGGCTAGTCTCGCGGAAAAACGTAGTTTAAGTTTACGAAAACCAGCGGAACGTTATTTCGAAACTCGATGCGAGTGTCGGGACGATGGCCCGAAGGAGCGCAGAAATTGCAAATTATTGCGGCTTCTAACGCCTCGAGGGTGCCGCTACGCGGAGAAAAATCGAAGAGAAGTGGGTGGGGGTGAGAAGGCTACGGTGGTTGGTATGAGGGGAAGACACAAAGCCCAGGAAATCCGACTGATTTTATCACTTTTCCGGGAGCTTAAACGGAGTTGATGCGGGAAACGACATTTTCGTTAGCGCGCAAAATAGAATTGATCTCGTCACCGAACAGAAACCTAGAAACTCGGCTACATTTCTCTGTTACGTGTTTGCCTTTCTTTTATTCTCTTCATAAGTTTGCCGCGTAGAAAACTACGTCTCGCGAAACGAAATTTTCTTCTTTTCAACCGTCGATAAATGGAACAAGACGTTTAACCGTACGAGATATTTAGAAGTTAGCAGATTTTATTTATGGAAAAATCAATATTTACCGGAAAAACGAGTAATCAATTATAACAAATGCTATTATAAGCAAGAAATATGAAATGTTTATTTTCGTTGAATTTCTGACTTTGAAGTTACTCGAACACCAAATTAAATTCAACTGAATGCAGCAACGAAACTTTAATCGTGAGTATTTCAAAGAGCGTCGTATCTGACTTTATAATGGAGCGTTTTTTAAAACCGTGATTGGTATTCTTTTTATTTATATTTTATATCGAGTTTAATTATCTAATTGATTCGAAGCTCTTGCATTCCACAAGCCATAATATTTAATTATGTTCAAGTAAATATATATTAACCGTATATGTAATTAAGTTTCTATCTCGCAAAAAATTTAGTACTAGTAATTGTTAATGAGCATTTGTTAATCTCATTATCAACAGCGTAAATAATTGTTTCGATAAATATTTAATTTGATACATAATTTTATCGTATCTTTGAATCGTTATTACGTACAGATACGATATACCGACCTATTAATCGTTCCCTAGATATAATCCGGGTCAATTATCACCTTTTGTACGAGACCAGCAGGTGTTCTAATACTCACATACGAACGATGCACGTGTATACGTGCCGACATTATGGTTTAACGAAGCACCGTAGCGTGCGTAAAATTAGACGGAACAATTCCAGCGAGCAGACCGGTCGTCACGCGCTTAACGAAACTTTAAATCCCCGGCGCGAAAAGGAAACCTAGAAAATGCGAGCTTTATTGGCTGAAATCACGCGAGCAGAAGAACGACGACCAAAACGTGAACTGGGCCCTTCGAAGATCGATCGTAAAATCGCTGCGGTGAATTTCGCAGAACTGGAAACGACGTTCGCCGACCGATTGCCGGAAATATCGTAAAAGCCATGCCTGGCAAAAAAGAATATCAGCCAGAAACCTGCCGACCGTCATTTCGCCTTTCATTTTCACCGTGAAATACGAACAAACGTGTACACGCCCTTTCATAAATATTACGTCACTTGCAAATTATTTATTACATATAGAATTATTTACGTCAAAATAGTTTTTTATATTCTTGAACAATCTTAAGTCAAGAATATTAAAGTTATCGGTGGTTGTACATTCGAGTAAATTAGTTGAAGTGTTCATAGAATTGCGTAAATATTAAGAAACGTGTAAGTCTTGACATTATTCGCTCTAAGCGGATGTAACTCAATTTTATTAAAAACCAACTTCGACTAGGACGTTTACTAAAATTTCTTAATCAATCGCAAATATCAAATGTAAAACTATACACTATACCGAACATTCTTATTATTCTAAAACTTCCATACTTGATATCTTCAATTTTCCACATTTTTCCATTCTTCCAAATCGCATCTAATATCTTCCCTCCCCCCGTCATAAAACGAATCACGGGAAAACCTTTTAAACTCAACCTTTAAAACCGTCCGTATTTCTTAAATGCCAACCTCCTAAAACCTACAACCGACTCATCCAACCACGAACGAACAACTTCATCAACAACTGTCCACGAAATCCACCTCTATACAGTACCATTTTGAACGCTTGGTACACGAGGTCGAAAACGTTTCCGTGAAAAGGTAGTAAAATGTACGTGGCGTTATCACGTTCGATAAATCAAAGGGTTCGCGAATCGGTTGGAAAGCACGGAAATTTATCACCGATATATCCGAGACTCGCGAGAGAAATGCGTAAATCGGTTGATCGGCGAGGCTTTTCGTCTCCAACCCTCGCCAACCCTCTGCCGGAATCCCAAGTATAAACCTTGCAACGTGTTACGTACGTTTGCACGCCTTAAGGCGTTTTCTCGCGATGTTTTACGAGCGGTCGTGTGTCATTGCTACTGTCGCTCGAACCTTTTCCACATCGTACCGATCCCAACGTGCACGCCCAACTGTGTCTGGGCTTTGCGATCGTCTCTCTCTCTCTCTCTCTCTCTCTCTCTCTCTTTGTGTCTATGGCTCGATTCACGGCTTACCGAAAGGGTTATGGATCAGTGCTATGGATCAGATACTTATACGTGGTTCCGTCGTGATATCGATCGCCTTAATCCGGCGCTTTGCTCAGAAATTTACACGCCAACTTTTCCGGTTTCATCCGGTAAGGGGATGACGAGATATGTCGCTACATAGATAGGGCGATATCACTTGGCTTTCGGTGTTTCTCGAAATTAAAGGTTGAAGTTGGATGGTTTGATGTTGGTTCTCTTTTTTTTTTAATTTGTTTTCAGAGAGTGTGGAGCTTGTTTCGGAGATGGAAGAAGAAAATTAATTGGTAAAATATGACAAGTTAAGGACTTTTTTGGGGGAAAGGCTCATAGGGCAAGAATCGAATAAACCGCGTTGGAAGTTTTAGTCACAGCTTTTTCTTATATTAGTTGTATTTGAATTGATAATTGTAATGGCTCTTAAAGAATTAGAATGTGGATTTTACTCCAGTTGTATGTGAAGTAGAGGAAGAGAAGAGATTAATTAGTTAAATATGGTAAATTAATAAGTAAGAACCTTCTCTGAAAAATTAGAGAAAATGGTGGAGTATATTGTGGTATCGAAGAAGTTCTTCGCTTTCCAGTTTTGTAATATCAGCTACGCTTGAATTGATAATTTTTATGAAACTTAAAGTGAAGGGTGTGGTTTTTATCGTGCGTATTATGCTCTAGAGCTTCTTGATACGTTCAAATTTGGTGGCAAAAACGAAACACTCCACGGCAGAAACGATGGAAGTTTCGACGAGTTCAAAGGGAGGGCTCTCTCCTGGCTCTTTTCTCAATTAGAGAAAATAAAATGGCAGAGACTGAAAGCGTTTTCCTGTCACGTGTACTCGACTGCGAAATTCGCCAAGTGAGCAGTCTCAGTTTGCCGTTCAGCTTGTTTGTTTTTATCTTGACGAACCTGATTGCGAAGAAACTACCACGGATATGGCGTTCCTTCGTTCTGTTTCATCCATCGTTTTTTCGACACTCTAATTGTTGCCACGTTCGATAGGTTTTCATTATTATTTCGTCCTCGGAATTTTTCTCGTTGTCAAAATTAATTCGTTTTATAGTCGAGTAATACACGGTACAGAAGCGTTATTTTTCAATATGTAATTCTTATTACGTGATTTCGCAATTAAATTCAACACGTCGTCCAGTAAGCACGATCATTTCATATTTTAATCAATTTTAATAAATTCTGTAATTACGGAGGTACACTATCTGGTAGAAAATAATTGCAAGTTAATGTCTCTCGATAAAAAGCTAAATATGTAGAGAACATGACTCGTTTAAAGCGTCGACCAGCGAAAGAAAATTACTTTAACGCGCTCTCCGTTCATTGGAAATAAACATTGTACTCGACCTAAGCTTCCTGTTGGTTAAAGCGAAGCGTTTTATTGGCCGGTATCAATGAAAGTTTTTTAAAAGTTTCTCCGTGGAAAAGAGAAACTTTCCGGCCCTGCTGTAACGTCGACGGTTCGTTGCGCGAATCTTTTAACGGGAAATTGATTACAGGCAAAGCATTTTTAATTCAACAGGATGAAAAGATGCGCAAAACTTCTCCACAGGGAAACGAGACTTTGCTGAGAAATATTTTAGTATCGGGAGCGAAAAGGTTTTCAGTTTACAAACTGATGTATTTGATATTTTCGCAATTCATACTTAATACTAATCTTTTTATTTATAAATTAATATCTCGAAACACCAACGAATAACAAAAAATATCGATATTTCAATTTGCTAAAATCTCTGAAAAAACGTTGCTCCAAGCAAACAAAAATTACTTCCTTAAACACGCGTAGCAATAACTCTCGAAACTTAATAGCTAATTCGAAGACAAGGTATAACAATAGCCGCTTCAGGGATCGAGAGAGCAGAGCGTTGTTGACGTTTTGCTTAAAAACTGGCATGGCACGCGCAGATAGCGTGGCTACGTGTAGGGACACAGTTTTATCAACGATAAAAATGTATTACAGAATCTTATATGCAGGACCAGACTCTTGTCGAGAGAGATAAAGCCGAGCACGATGCCTCGTGGTACGTGCCTGATCTGTATGCCAAGAAGAATAACAACCGTCTCTTCTCCTTTTCCTTGTACAACCCCCTTCTTCCCACCATTTTCTGCCGCGTTTCATGGAAGCTTCCAATTTGGATAAACCAGCGGTAATTCTCACGTGGAACGGTCTAAGCGTTTCCTTTCGTTGCTTCGTCGACGAAGCTCCTTCAGGCTATGCTGAAATCTTCGGATTAATCGAGTTACTCCGATTCAAGCGACTAGAGAGAACAAGTCTTTTTAAACGCATTGATTAGTAGACTATGAACGTTTACACAAATTTGTATTTTTGTAAATTTCATTACGGATATTTATTTATCCACTAAATATCGTACCAAATATTATACTGCGCATATTTTGTACACTATGGTATAAAATATACACAAACAGCCGCAGTCTATAAATTAAAGCTAACTCGCTTAAGTATTGCGTGCAGCAGTGAGATAATATTTTGAGTCGAGTAAATGACATACGGTAAATTGATTAATTTGAGAGGTCCTTAACGGTGGATAAACAAATTCTTATGCAGTGTTAGGATAATTTTTAAAGATTCGAAATATGAACCAAGGTTTTGTTTAATAATAATAATTGTTACGATGAAACGATAGCTTCTTTCGGACGATCGCGAGTTAAATTATCGCGAATTTTGACCCGAAAGGGTGGCACAGGGTTGCGGTAGAATGACGGGGGTAAGAAATGTAAATTTAACCAAACCGATGATCGAAGTTCACGCGAAGTTGCGCTTCGAAACGCGGTGAAATTGTAAATTGACGTGGCGAAGTTTGGAATGGTTCATTTGGGAAAGGGGAATACGAGGTGAAGGGATGAGAGAAGGCAATGAAGCGGTGTCGGATCGATTGATTGGGCCGAGCCTCTTGTGTCTTGGCATGCAAATGCGATCCTTCAACGTTTTGTCCGATATTAATTCCTTCATTTTGAAATTATTTAACAGCTACGATTTAACAGCTACAAACATCCGTCGTCGAGTTTTCCTCGCCATTATAGGGAAAATTTATAGAAATATTCTGACATTTAGGAACGTTTACAAATTGAACGAATCTCGTCTGTAATTCTTATGACCAACCTCTGATGAGAATGTATTTTATAATTCCAAGTACATAATCGTTTAACTACAATGGGAACGAGTCGAAATGTCGAAATTAAAATAGCGATTAACTCGTCTCTCACAGGTGAAATTCTTTTGCAGAAAAAAGATTTTTGTAGTTTACATCTCAAGAGAGTTGATTATTCCATTTTTCTAAAGTATTCTAAAGCTCCATGAAAATTTTCATAATACCAATAGAAATGAACCTTACAACATAAGGACTCGCTGGAAAATACAATACAAATATATTTCTTATCAAAAAGAAAAAAAATCGTATTAAATACAAGAAACGATACACAAGCACCATATTTGTCTCACCTAGAAAATTTCTTTTTATTCCAATCTTTATAAGACTACAATAACAATACGATTTAATCTTTGAAAGCAAATGGAACGGGAAGATTTTACTATCGAGGAATTTCTCCCCAGAATTGTTTTAAATTTTAATAAATTTCCTTATATGGACTACTTTCCCAACAAAAAATAAGAACGTATAACAACTGTCCTATCAAAACCGTATTTCATGCTTGTCACTCTCGTTTCGACCACGATCAATCACCGAAAATCATTGGTCACGGTGTGAAACAAGTGAATTCGTAAATGGGAAATGCGCGTTGGAGGTAGAAAAGATACCTCGATCCCTCGAAGATATTCCCAGGTGCAATTCGAAGGTCGATTACCCAAGGATTACTGCAATTGCCAGGGAACCGCATTCCTATACTTCCGGGGGGCATTGATATTCAACTAGGAGCACGCCACGGTAATTTCCCGTGGTCTGAGAGTATCATACCCCCCCCCCCCCCAGTGATGTTTCGCCAGCGCTTCTTAAACGCGGTTCGGTTCGACCAGCCGCCAAACTTACGACTCGGCAGTCGATTACTTTGTAGCAACGTGTTGCCATGCGGTTCCCCCCAAGTTCTTCCTGCTACGGCTTCGAGCGAGCGAGAAGAACTGCGTGAACGTGTGTACAAAATCGTTGAGTAATTGAAGGGGCCGAAGGAAGTAGCTCATCGAAGCGATCATTTGCAATTTCGGACACTTTCCGATCATCCTTCGTGGCTTTTTATCTTTTTGGATATTTTGTAGAACTGAATCCTTAGGCGGATTAACGTTATACGCTATGCATTTACATATATTATACTTATTTACTAATATTTTTGCAATTACGTATTCGCATATGTTATAGTTATTTAGAATCGAAGCACCATGACGAAAATGAAGAAGTACATGTGTGTATGTATTCGTATGTAATCACGCGTTTGATCGAATAAACGTAAACGTTAACATTAGCAGAGGTGACGGGGGCCAAAGGAAGTTCATCTCATTTGAAATTCCGAACACTTGCAGACGATCCTTCTTGATGAACAAGTAGATAGACAATAGACAAAGCGACTAACGGCATTCTAAATTCGTGAGAAATAGAATTTTATGCGAGAGAACCGCTCGGAAATTAAGAGAATAGAATATCCTATTGGAAAATATCATCGATTATGTTTCATTTTCGTGACGAAAATTAATAATCTTCTGAACCGTCAGTCAACGTTGTTAAGTTGTAGAGTCCACATTTCGGATCAAGTTACTTACTTTTAGACTTAATCAAATCTAGTTTCTTTACTAATCTTATAAATTGTATTTCGTATTTTGTATGCCAAAGTTTCACGTGCTATCAGCTGTAAAGTCCGTCGATTATAATTAATATCTATCGTACAAAAGGTAGAATTCAAATTTAAATGAAATATCCTAAAAGTAAATCTATCTATCTACCACAAATTTACCATAAATTGATTCTAATCGTCTATGACTCATCGTTATCAACTCGTGCACAAACATACAGCACCCGCCAACCTTACACCCGAAATTTAATCCACTCCAATACATTCACACACTCTCCACCAATATCATTCGTTCCATCATCAATCAACCACCATAGGGAATCCACTGGAACCCTCCATTACTCCCGCTTTCGATTAACTGGAATCGCCGTTCCAAGGAAGACTCAGCTCGTGATTAAAGCATCCCCCGATTCATCGAATTCCTCGATACTTTCGCGGAATACGAAGGCGCGGCGTGGAAAAACGAGCTGAAAATCCGCGAACGAGGCAAGCTCGAGTTGCGTTCGAGGTAGACAGTGATTTCGAGGCACGGGACGCTCGTTAATTCGGAATTCGACGCGGGTTCGCGACGGATCTCGAATCTCGGAGGCGGCGCGAGCCGAGAATTAAACCAAGCGCTCGATTCGAATCTCTCCTGTACCTTCGAGATCGTAGCTCGATAACTCTCATGCCTGGTCCGAGCTGGCGGAAGAAGCACGTGGCTGGCTTCGCGTTATAAGGAGGCCTCCTTCTTCGCGTATACATGGAAAGTTGCGCTCGCACGCGGGACGCATTCGTACGAGGAATTGCAGGACGAATTCTCATTTGGTAGTCGGCCGGCGTGCAAGACCGCCGGAGCCTGGTGCAACGGTATCTACGTGAGTCCGACGCGAGCAACTCGTTCCGCTTAATTCTCATCGCGAACGCCCACAACATCGTCGTCTTGATGAACTTTCCGCGGACTAATCGGTCGCGATTTCGAACAAACTTTTTCGCTGAGAATAAGAACAGGATAAATGGTAGAGCATGGGAGAATTGTTGCCTGAATAACATGGAATTAATTGGCTGGTAAATTGAGAAAAGTGGCTAGCGATAGGGAACGTAAACGCGATGAACTTTTCTTTGGCGAATCAGACCCCAGTTCGAAGATTTTTTTGAAATGAGAATGGTAAGAACAGGATAAATGCGAGGACATGGGAGAATTGTTGCTTGGGGATCTGGGATTAATTGGCTGGCAAATTGTGGAACGTAGCTGGTAGTCGCATGTGTTTCAGGTGCACAGTATTTATTGACGTGTGTTTTACATCAGGTTGTTGTAAACTTGACGAACTTTTCGCGGACAAGCCGGTCGTGATTTCAATTAGAAATTTCTTGGCCGAGAATCGTGGAAACAGGGTAAATGGGAAAGCGTGAGGGGATCGGGCCACTTGGGATTAATTGGCCGAGGAATTGTGAAAGGCGGCTAGCGGTTGGATATGTATTTAGTTAATAGCGTGGGTTTCGTTAGTGTAAAATTTGTGTAATTTACATACGTTGGTTGTTAGAATTTGTTAAGCGGTAGTCGATCTTAATTGGATTTTGGAGTTGGTATGAGAGTTTTTAGTATGAGGTATACGTGTATTATAAATGATCTATAAAATGATAAAGATACTTGTTGAAAAACAAATTTTACATGTGGTAGTTATATTTTTACAAGCACGAAGCTCAGTTCAATCAAAATTGTCCAGTCGTAGTAAATAATGTCCCCTACGGTAATCAAAAATTAATTTCAACGTTAAAAATTTAAAACTCTAAAGCAGTTAGATAAAGAGAAGTTAATCATTCTTCAACGACTAGGTAAGAAGAATGTAGCTACTAAGAGTCAAAAATATTCATTCGCCGTAACATATTGGTTAAACCATTCCACTTACAAACGCGAAGTCGATGCCTCGTCTAAAACGAATCGACAAAAACGATCCGGCTGGATGGAACAATAAAATTAGCAATTGTAATGGAGCATGTAATTCAGCAGGGAAGAGAACATCTCCTATCGCGTAATTAGCAATTCGTGTAGATCGATTGGAAGCTTGTATCGAGCGTGGGTACAAGACTCGATCGAGAAAGAAAAGAATCGAACCTGATGCAACTCGGCTCGCTTCTGTTCTCAATGACGCCAGCTCACCGATAAAAGATGCGGCTCGTGAACCCGGCAGTCCATTTCCGGCGAGAGCTTCGTTTCCACGCGTGTAAGTACAAGGAACAGAGGCCAATCAATGCGTCATAGGCAGCTGCATTCGGACTGCGAACTTCTCTCCGTGTCGATTCGATTCTTTAAGATTGCCCCGAAAGAAGAAAGGAATTCAGATGTCTCACCAGGAATTCAAATTCCTGCGCTGAGAAGTTCACCAGAAATCGTGAAAGGAATTTTCTGCTCGTGGAAACACGCACTGGAATGGAGAACGAGGACGATCTTCACATTGCTTCGTTTTTTCTTGCAGAAGATATTCATGATATTTAGAAATTTTAACACGTTCGCTATTTATGGTACCACACATGTTCACTGTGGCTTTCACAGCTCCATGCATCGAAGTGTAATTTCCAAATGTCAAGAAGAAAGAGAAATTCCCAAGTTCTTGCTATATTTACTTACATTCTTTCAATACCAAAATTCTTTCAACGTGCTAAATTTTTCCAATATCTTTCGTCTTGGAATAAAATTATACGATTCGAGAGATTGGAATTACTATCTATTTTCTAGAATATAAAAATTCGAACAGACGTCAGCTAGAGTTCCTTTTAGTGGAAAACTTATCGAATCTACCGTTGATATCTGAGACATTCGTTCTGAATTAATAACCAAAGCAGCGTAAAATCCAATAACGGTAAACTTATAAAAATATTAAAAAAAATTTTACGATCCCAACCCTAACTAATCCTCAAAACCTTAACAACAAAACAAATCCTCATTTCATCCACCAACTAAAATTTCAGCGTCATCCCTCGAGCTCATAAACCTTCGCCTTTCAATTCTTTCAAATTTCATCCTAAATGACAAAGTCACGCAAGAGAATACGATTAAAAGAAGATTCCCCCGTGTGCAATACAACGCGGCGATGAAACGGAAGGATTCGAAGCGTTCGTTGAAAGGTCGTGTTGGTTCGAAGAAACGAAAACTGTAGAGTACGATGGGCACGCGCGTCTGTCGCGACGCTGGCTCATCCGTTTGTATGTGAAAGTGAGTTTACAAGGCGGCTTTGTCGCACGGCAGATAATCCAGCTATTGTCGACCGACTGATGTCCGCTATTCGACCAGTCGGTCGAATTGACTTCATTGTCGTTGCCCCCCTCCCTCCCCTCTTTGTAGTCGTGGGATGATTTTAAACGGGCTATAGCGTTGGTGACGCGAACAGAATGCACAGGATCCACGAAATGCCTCTCGATTCCACCTTCTGTTTGTCTCTTCGATGCCTTCGAATGGAATGTTAGTTTCAACGAATTTATCCATATCAACGATGCTTTTCCTCCGATACCTTGTCGGTTTGAAGTTTGAGTATAATGGAAGAATTAATTGAACGATGGACTAAGTTGTGTTTGGTGAATTAAGGAGAATAACGTTGACCATGAGATTGGGAGACCATGAGAGATTGAGAATAAGTAAAATTGGGGAATTTGCTTAGTTTGTTTTTAGTTAATTAATAAGCAGCTGACAATGATGTCAATGAAGTTGTTAGTAAATTAAATTTAAGGTGTTCAAAAGATATCTTGATGATCGTGAATGGAGAATACGTAATGATAGTACAGACGTTACTTTCTAAGATTTACTTTCGAGACGATTATTTGTATCATCTTGGTGTGGTAAAGAAATTTATGGAAAATATAAAATACGTAGGTATTTATTGAATACTAATAATGAAATGGAGAAATTTGCAAGGAATAAAGTTGATCGGTTTAACTTCTAAGTTCGATACAGACGTGAGAGTATTTACATAGTAAATACGGTCTTATCACTATACTGTCACACATTTAGTTTGACACGGAAACTTGAAAATGAGATTTCTAAAAGTAATTTCCTGTACATATCAGAAATTGAGCTGCGATGTTATATCCTCTATATTTCATATTTGTGAACTCAATTTGTTCATAAAATACCTACTTTCGTGTGATAAAGTATTAACCAAATATGAATAACCTATACATACATTTGCTTGTAATGAAAATTATACATTTCTTTCCATTAATTATCAATCTATATATACCATTTTATAATACAACATTCGAAATAAATCATTGCAACGTTACATGCAATTTGTATTCTACTTTAGAATTAGGAGCAACATTTTTACACAATTATAGTTTGCTTTCTTTTCTTGCAATCGTCGATCCATAGTCACTGTGTGTCCACGTTATAAATCAAGATATTAAGTTATCCAAAGTAAAGATCAACGTTACAACAAATCGAATCAATTTCTGTGTTTAAATCTTTCGTTAAACAATTGTATGGCGAACGAATTGGAACCAGAAGATTAAATGAAAATCCAAGTCGACAAGTTGCAGATCCTGAAATCGTATCGAAAAAGATTCGCGTGAAAATATTTGATACCCGAACCGTCTCAGATATCAAGTATCGATGATTCAACGTTGAATCGCCCGGAGCACGTGCGAATAGTTTATCAAATTGATTGACGATCTAGTAATGTCAGTAATCCGCGACACGCCGTTACGGAGATCGGTGATCGCTAGCATCGAAATCACCCGATTGTTTATGGTACTGCTGTATCCAGCAGACTTACGAGCCATTGAAAGAAGGAGCAATTTATAATTTTACACCTACGTGTCAGCGTTGCAACATTTAATCGGATGTTCAACTTCCTACACTTAAACGGTCCTCCGGTATTATATCACTCGACAAAAGATACATTCTTGATGATAGGTTTCACCGTTAAAGGAATTTAACACGTTCGTGAGCCACGTGGGTATCGTATTATCTGCAATGAATTTTTCAGTCGAATCATTGATTATTTCCAGCGTATGTAAAATGAATGCACCACGGGTGATTTAAATCGAAGAGTCTGTGCAACAATGTTAGGTAATTTACGCAAGAATGTTAGGCGTAATTGGCGAATAAAAATATATATATCGAAGATATTTGGCGATATTAAAGTATACAACTAAGATTCGATAAGATTAGTATAGAAGATATTTGATTTATTTATTGTTTATTTATTGTTAAATGAAGATTGACTGATTGCAAAAAATAATCTTGAATGTTTAATTTAATGTTATTTCATTGCTTTTAAAATCATTACTCTTTTAGACAATGGCTCACGTAGTGAGATATAATTCGATGTGACAATATCAATAGAGGAAATAAATGTTTCTTCTGTATGCGATGAAGAATATTCTTTAATTATGGGTCGAGTGTCTTTAGTGTAGAAATATTTTAACCAAGAGACAACCATAATCACGAGACTGGTAACTATAATTTAATTGGCAACCGCTTTCTCTGTGATACGATTATAGATAGTACTCATTAGCAACTATGTAACTTGATAAATATATTCTGTTAGTAAAAATCGAAATCTGTTGAAGGAAAATGAAAGTTGATAGTGTGTTTTTCTTCTTTACGAACGTTCTTATTACGAACTTTTTCATTCTTCGCATATCAATCACCAATTACAAATAAATAATTTTATCAAAGTGTTGCAAGTTTCACAATATAATACTCGCGACGACATCCATGGTAATTTGCACATAATAAATTTACCCGCACCAATGCAATATGCGAGTAAAGAAAAGACGAGAGAATAGCTATAAAGTGTCATAAATTGTTACTTCACGCACGCTATTATTTCCACGGGTACATACTTTTCCACTGTAAAAATGGCTTATCGCGGAAGTTTAAAAGAACGTTAGGAATGTCGTAAATCACATTGCAAATAGCCGCGCTATATTTATACGGCCGTTCATATTTTCAGGTTTATTTCGCAAAAATATCTACTGATCTGAAAATTATCGGTGCACGGTATCTCATTTTCGAAGATGCACACTACAGATACCGGATGTTTATGAAACTTCTCGTCTGATTTTTCTAGATAAACTTAATCCGAGACTTCCACGATGCGGATGATGGGTTTTTGCCTTTAGTTTACTACGGATAATAAATATTTTACAGCCATTAAACGCTTCCTTTGGGTTAACCAAGCGGAAAAAATGTCCAATTTTATTCACGATGATACAACCTTGAGTCTTCTCTGTCGTTAAAAATTTATGTTTGCTTAAGCATAAACGCGATGAAGTAGAGTAACGACTATTTGGGTCAGAAAGATATTTTAGTCACGAAAAGTCATTTGCCTTGTAACTTGCCAAATTATCAACAATTTTTAAGCGATATGCATTCGAAAACAGGTCGTTTAACTCGTGATTAATGATGTGATAAATAGCGAAGTATATTATCTACTTATTAACGGCTTGATAGCCATAGTTTTTCCCACTAGTTTTCATTCGTTAAAAACAAAATTTCTTCGACTAACCTTAATAGGCTCAGTTGTAATTATCGTAATTCAGTAGCGTTTGTGTATTACTTTATTTCTGCGATGTTATTTTAATATCTGTTTTATGAGTTGCTATATGAAACCTTCCGGCTGACTCAAATAAGGTTACCATAAGTTAGCGGTTAGTCAAATAATTTTCTCGTTTTTGATATACTTTCTTGCCAGACCTGAAGTACTCCTCGTTTTCTTATACTTTCATTGCTATATTAAAGACTAATAGTATTTCGTAATACGATGATAAGTTTGATTAATCCGTGCAAAGTTCAGGATTGAGTTTTAAGACATTGAAACTTAGATGACTCCAGCAATATATCACTATAATTTATTATCGTGATAAGAAACGATGTTTTAACGTAATTGAATATTTCATTAAAAGGGTAACGAGCAAGAAGGATATTCGATATCTTTTTTTCTTTTTTGATAAATAATACGAAACAATTACGTTCGCCATGTTATTCGCAAACATATTGATTCGCGATAGCCATGAATTTACGCAGACATTCGGTTATTCCTTCGTATATTTGGACGCAGTCCAGATCGTTAATTTTCCATTAGTGCCTTTTCGCTGATAAGTGTACCACCATTGCGCAAGTTAATGTAAATGTACTAACAGTGTATAATGATGCATGGCTTTTCTGGAACGAACGTCCTCGTTGTTACAGTATTTACGAGCGATATAAACGTTCTGGCGAGCGTAATTTTATGCTCGTTTGATTACTTAATGATATTTAATAAAGACTGGAGAGGATATACTATTTGTCTTGAGTCTTTTTATTTTAGCAGACCTTAATTAAGCCTTTGCTTTATTAATACCTCTTCGGTAATTATTTAACTGTATTATCTTCTTTAAATAATTTTTAATCCAATTGTATTTTTCTCTTTGTTAAAGAAACCTTTACAAGTTTGAAGAAAATATGAAATTATTATTTACGTGTTATTGTTCTATCAAACTGTATAAACAATTGTATACCTCAAGAGAGTTCTATGCTCACATGGGAGCAAAAATTATATTCATAAGGTTTCCGTTTTATCGCTATGAAGTAAGATAATATCAAATATCAGTCAAGACTCTATAAAAATAAAAAAAGGACTATTACGTGCAGGCTGTGTCCGATGCGATTCAAAAGCAAAAGCATATCATCCCTTACGTATAAGCTTCTCCCTATCGTACACAGAAAATTTCTATACGTTCAAAGTCTATCGTCGTAAACATTGAAAAACTGTCGCGTTTGTACGTTTGAACGTTGTACGTGAAACTCATACTCCACATAAATACCATCGTAATAATCATCTCAGTTACCTCAGAATACTACAGCCGACAATTTTTAAAGACATACGAGATTCAAAAAAGAAAAAAAAGGGAAAGATAGAAAACTATCACGGCAGTGCAGGCTGCACCGATCCAATTCAAAGGCAAAAGGATTTCAACCCTTGCGTATAAGCCTTTCAATATCGTTGCGTATCGAAATTTTTCCGCGTAATCGGATTGACCAGCCACGAAAAGGGGGTGGGATATACAGGCCTTTTCGTCTGTGGCCCTCTCGCTGCTCTAGCGGGATCCCATTCAATCGCCTCACCCCCCGTGGAATTCAAGCCCCGTGCAATCTGAAATGCGATCGAACGTCGGAAGCTTAATATCTGAAACCCATCCCCTTGGCTCGTTTTGCTTCGCCATGTGCGTATAAAAGAGCATTCCCCGCGAAAAATGGATACGATGCTCGAGAGTAGGAAGAAGGGTAGGATGAAGAATGAAGGCGGACAGGGGTGAAAGGTAGGGGTGAAAAGGTTTTCGCACAGACGGGGGACCGAGTGATGGCTACTCGATTCTCTTTGTGCCCTGAACTTCAGAAGTAATTCAATGTAAAGACCTTCGAGTCACTTCAATCGCTGTAGCAAATGAAAAATGGCAGAAATTTGATGGAGTTTGCCAGGGATTTTACGAAAAGCAATAACTATTAAAGATTATCGATATTTATCGATCGTGCTTACGCACGAACACATACACACTAACGATAGAGTTCATTCGTTATGGAAACTTTACTTTGATTCGATCTTTCGCGTTCGAAACAATTGTTTTTCCAGAAAATAGATAAATGCGAATACATCGATCTATGTATATGGACTTTAGATCTTGACATTGTTTTTCTAATTGCTTATTATTAAAGATAAAAGTTTAAACTCTGTTAATTCGGATCTTTCATTTAAAGATTGCTATTTATTTAATTTAATGGGACAATTAATAAGACTATTTTAGTAATTAGTTTCTGCTTTCATATTTTAATAGTAAGTTTGTTTCAACAGCTTGTTTTTAAACGTAGACTGCTCGAAAATTCTTTACGAGCGAATTTCCTGAAATCTTTTAATTTCCTTTTATCAGAATTTGAATTTCGCGCCCTGATTAGAATTCCCCCGGCACGTGCACGAATCTTCGCGCTATTACAGCGAGTTTGCGGTATGGGGTGCATTGTCGTGGCGCTATTTGCTCGGCGAAAAGTTTGAGACACAAAGGGCTTGCGGCTAACTGAGGTGTTTTGCGCGAATTCGAAAGTAGGGCAACGCGGTTAGCTAGGTGACCACTGACGGAAATTGGACCGGCTGTTCCACGTTTCCGGGATTGTTTTCGTCAAAGGATAGTAAGTGTTGTGTTTTAAACGTTGATAGAAATCTCAACTTTAGTCGTGACCGTAATACCAACAGAATGTTAAATATATATTTTTAATGTTTATACAAAAATAAGCTTTAATATGAATTTGAATTGAAAGAAAAAAAAAATGAAATATAATATTTTGTACATTTTCAAGAATTAATTTTATAATGTCAGCGTAATTTGAAAATCGAATACTACTAGATCTTTTTCATTTTATTGTATTTTCACGCTTTTTGATTTTTTTTTTTTTTTTTTTTTAATGCATAAAACATCCGCATTTTATAAACTGTACTCAGAATAATCACAAGCCAAAGAGAACAGATGATATCATGCGATTATTGAGTTACCATGTTTGTATCTCGTGCCAGTGAGTAAAAAATAAGCTGAAAGATTATTACGGATATTATATAGCTCTATATACATATTCGTCGGAAATTGAATATCGCCGGTGTGTCTTCCGGCTGCTTTTGCCTCGAAAATCCCTCCGAAAAATGATAGGATACGAATAAATACGAAGGGGGGGAATAACGTGGGCGGAGAAAAGAGAAAAGAGAGTTTGCGAGCACGTGAGCAATTTCTGAAATTGCTCGGCCTCTCGGGACTGAATATTTCTGTTTCGACAGTTTCTTCCGTATGCCGAGAAAAGTTGCTCGACTTGCAACCCACGAAGAAACGTTGATCCCTCGAAGAAGAAGAAAAAAGAAAAAGAAAAAAAGAATATATGATACCGTAAATTGCGGATTTACCTAGGCAAACGCGGTGTGAACGAAACGTACCGCGGGTTTACCGAGATTTCGAACACCGTTGCACAGCTTACATCTTTTAATTCTACACAGTTAACGAGAATTTAACAACGAAAAATTGATGATTCTTTAAAATTGATTTTTTTTTTTGTAGTCGTACTAAAACTATGACAGATTACTAGGAATTGGATAGAAATCGTAGATAAAATTTTACAACTTCTGAGTAACGTTGGTTTGAATTAACGTTTCATTACAATTTTTAAAATTATTTTTTGTACAGGCGGAATTCTATCAAAGTATGATTTATTTAACATATAGGTAAATTTCTTTTATTCACTGTTTAATTTTGAAGTTTAATTCTGTCCTAGAGTTTCGAGTTTCTCAAGAAGAAGAATACTTTTCACATTTCCATCGAAGCAATGAAGCAACGAACGTAGTAAATGAAAGTACATCATCATCATAGCGATCAGTTTTATTAAAATTCCCAAACCTTCTTGAAATTTCAGTACGTATTACTGAATACTTTTACTCTGCTTTCAATCTTTAAACTATTCTAATATCGTAGCAAAAAATATTTCCAACTGGCTATTCGTTGAAAGTCTAGATCAATTCCACTTCATAAAATCTAATAAAATCTAGTAAAATCTAAATCCTATCCCTATAATCAATTCGTGAAATCTAAATTCCTTTTACTCGCGAACGCTTAAACCAAAAAGAGTTTGAGTTAAATCAATTTCACGCAAACAACTAGGACACTAGAAAAGATCTGACAACTAAACGAATGTGACGCGTGGCGAAATCAGAAAGTTGGAAGAAATAAAAACATCCAAGTTGCATTCCTAGAAAATGAGTCATTTCGCGACAATATTACATCTTGTAATACTCAAATAACGGTAGATATTCGACTAATAGAGAAATAATAGTCACGAAGACAGCCCCGATGGTCAACATTTTCTCGATTGCGCGTTGCGCAACGAAATCCTTGCGTCCCAGCAGGGATTATTGTAGAAGTAGACTTCTCTTTGAAGGACAACGGGACGTGGTAGTTTCAGCGTCACTTTGCCGGAACAGGAATTTCAATCTACCATGAAGTTTCTGTACCAGTTAGAATTTTCACTGCGTCAAAGGACACATCGTGTACTTTCTCTGAACCTGGCGACAGCCTTTCACACAAATTTCCCTTGCTCTGCTCCTGCATTTGGTTGTACGTTTCGCAGGAACCTGGTGCAGATTTATTCCCGAATCGTGAACGTGACATACCCTTTTTAGGGAAAGAAAATGGCGATAGCCATTCTAACTCTAATTGCGATTTCGGTTGTGAGCTTCAATGGAATACTGCCGCGACCAGCTTTCGCTAATTTTAATCCGCATGTTCTCGTATTTCTACTATTTATCGTTCTACAAATCGCAGGTAAAATTTATTCGACAAGAAAGAAATAATCTTAATTCATCGCGGTATACTTGTTCCCAATCGCTAACGTTAATATCGATGATTATTATACAATTCAGTTAGCATATTTTCAAGCGAATGCGATTGAGTTTTGCATGAACGAATCAATTTGAACGAACGAACGTAATCAAGAAATTTTTATTTATGCAGAGATTTGTTTCATCCACCAAATTTAACGTTACCACTTGATAACGAGCACTATTTGCATTCCATGCAGTCCTGCACCTTTCAACTTTCCACGAATGCATGAAAGTTTGCGATCTACAAACCACCCATAACAATAATTAATAATAAGGTTGTAATATTAAAAAAATAGTTGCAATAAATGCAACACCACCTGCACAAAACGAAAGAAAAAAGCCTATCCAGTGAATCGCGTGCTATTACCTTCGTCGTTCCACTTTCTTTGTCTGCTCGACTTCGCCACTTTCTTTTCAGACTAACTTTCAGAAAGCCCCTTTATTTCCCCTCTCGTGTCTAAAAATCGCGTTTCGTAGAAAGTAGAATCAACGGTTGTCCGGCGCCCAGTAACGTAACACGCGAGGAAGACCGTAGCAGAACGGAACGTTCGCTAACGAATTCGTTGGAAACAGCCACCTTGGCCAACAGATAAGACAGCGGCCTGTAGCGGTGGTTCGAGCAAAGTCTGTTGAACAGCGGACGCCGCCTCCCTTTTCCTCGACGAAGAGAACGATCCCTGCCCGAAGCGGTCAGCAGGTGCAATTAGATGCTGCAATGAGATAACGATTAATAGCCGCCGCGATGTCATGTAATTATAGTGATCGCGTGGAGCGGCAGTCATAATCACGCGCGGTTCGACGAAAGCCCCTGGAACTTTAGAAGTATGGCCGGGCCACGCGAAAACGCGTATACTTTTGCTAATGTCAGTCATTAGCGGGCTTTTTGCCCGGATTTACTTTGCCATATTTGCGTAGCCAGATTGATCGCGACGGTATCACGTTGCACGTGAAATTGTTTTAGATGCACGAGTTCCCGGTTCATCGATGCCATTTCGCGAGTATTCTCTTTCATACTTTCGCGTGCACCACGGCGATCTCGAAAGTTTATGTTTTCGAGCCTCGAGGAAGTTCGTCGGAGATTGGTCGCGCTGGGAAATATTTGAAGATTGTTTGATGTAGATACTGGTTATCGTTGAGGGATTCGGTTTTATGGCGATCATAAGGGATTGGATTTTATGGAGATCATAAGGGATTCGTTCTTTTTGTTCTCGGGATAAATCGCGATGACGATGATGGGAATTTTGTGCCGGTTGGCTTGATCGTTGATCTTTGTTGTGGATTTTCTCATTCATTATTGCTATTACAGTCACATTTGTTATTTCAGTCGACATATTTCACTCTGTATTTATCCGTTCATTCGATACTATCATTATGCGTGTAAAGTTTGTAACGATATTTTAAGAGTAATTGTTAATTAAGTAATTACGTCGTTCAGCCAAGAACTTCGTTATCACGCTCCTCTTTCATAGTTATTTACTCGTTGCAATAAACGTCTTGTAACTTCTGCGTATATTTCAATTAATATACAGTATGAATAATACTTAGTAGTCTTAAGCATACGGTTATCGCAGCTTATTAATATAGCGAATAATTGACTGTTCGAACGCTTTGATGGTCTTTGTGAAATGTATATGCTTGCAATAAGCATCCTGTAACTTATTATATACATTTGCAGGTCCGTTTGAAATTTTACCAATATAATCGCAGCAGTCGTGTCTCTTTACAACGCTAATGAAATTTTAAATACTTTGAATAATATTAGGTTGTTCGAAATGTTTCTGTCGTTTTATAAGGAAATAACAGACGCACAATGTTTTTTGTTTTATATTAATTTATTGAATTATGCACGAACTTTGTTGAAAATGACGTGCTTGCCATTCATATGCAGATGTAAATAGTAACTAGAAGATCGTTCTAGATACGATCGATAGATTTAATCGATAAGTTTAAGATGTTTTTTTTTTATCCCTAGTCCATGTAAGAATGTGCAATAAAGGTTTTTCAGCTCAGAACGATGTGATAGATTTATCCAAAGAATAAAATAATAGCTATTGTGATCCTACCTCTGAATATAGAAATAACAACAAACGTAATAATAGAAATAAAACGAAATGGGATCATACCTAATTCAATAAATTAATATAACACAGAGATTGTTGTTCATCTATTATCACCTTATGAAACGAAAGAAACTTTTCGGACAACCTAATATATACATAAAATATATACACAAAAAGTTTCCACGAATGTGCGAATACTTTCGTCGACCATTCTGTTTGGATCTAATTAATTAATGCAAATATGATAATAAGTACGACATAGTGCGCAAATGCTATTTGTAGCTATTGTACTTGTATTATTCGAAAGTAATTCCATTGCAAGTAATAACAAGCGTTACAATCGGTATTCCGAACGTACGACATTAGAGAGTAGGAGAAACGCCATTGAATAAGCAGCTAGCCGGTTATTCGGGCCACGTGAAGTACGAAATTGAAATTTCATTTAATTAATGTAATGCGTTTAAAGCACGAACACACACACGGACGTGAGTGGTCTCGAAGTGAAGCGAACCACGCACGGTGTGTTTATTTGATTTGTGTTACCAGCGGATTTCAATCAATCGACTTTGCATGCTCTACGACCGAAACGCTCGTTGCCTGATAGTTTCTTTATCGTTAAAGGACAGTTGCCGATGCGTTACGAAAGGCTCTGTTCGCAAGTTTAATTAATTTCCAATAAAATATTTTTCGTTTCGTTTCATGCGTGGTTTTTGCGAATTCTTAAATAATAATATTAAATCAGAGAAATTTACATTACACTTTAAAGCGAAATCTATCAATTCCTACTTTGATTTCAGTAAGATAACTCGATCATTTCATCATTCGTGATGCTTTGAAAATATCTGCATAATGATATTAAACGAAGGAAACTTACTATACTTTGGAACGAAATATCGATCATTTTGCATATAATTTTGGATATTCTAAAGGATAATACCGTTATTAAAGAATCTTTCTTTCTTTTTTGTTTTACCAATTGGAAATTGTACGAAGTTATTGTTACTATATTCGCCGGTAATAATTTACATTCATCAATAAAATTCGCTAGATTCATTACTGACTGGATGTTTTAATTCAGATTTATTACAATTAATGTAATATATCGGATATTTCCATTTTATTAAATGAATAAGAAATACTTCTCCGCCTCTTCCATCGAGCAGAGGGAAAATATATATTATTTATTAATTATAAAACAAAATGACAATCTCATTTCCACGTTCCATTACATTCATTTATTCTGACGATTAATATGTCTATTTAAAATACGGAATTTTTACAAATAGAATTCCAAGAAATTTTTAGAGAAAGAAACACTTAACGCGCACAAAACGGATTGGAGGATCGAAACGTCGATTTCGTTGGTGCAGTTCTTCCCATCTCAGAAAACGAACGCTTACCTTCTTCATTTCTCTTTTCGCCATTTATATTTCAATTCTTTCAGGCATTTCACTGTGGCGTCCTTTTATTTATTGTTCGTACGAAATTCGTTTGAAGGCTGTGGAGCTCTCTGACGGCTGGCGCGCTTTCCATTTCGCCTTTGCCTCCGTTCGCGTTATTGAATTCGGCGCAACGCGTTTCAGGAAAATTTCGTCCGCCATGCAAGCGCCATAAGAGCGTGTCGTTCATTCCTGTTCGGTTTTGTTCTTCGTTATTAAACATTCCTGAACTGTTCACGTTTCGCAGATCGCGTCTAACGCGTATTCCTAAACCAGCGTCATTAATTTACGGGAAATTAATTAGCAATAATTCAGTTATTGTCTGGAATTCATCGAATCCAGAGCAAAACGTTGACTTGCAGACGAATTTTCCGTCGTATCTATAGAGTCGTAGTCGCTTTAGTTTATTAAATATCACGATTCACTGTTAAATGAGCGCATAATAATATTACACAATTTTATTGAGATTACTTGATTAATAAGAAAACGATTTTTTTTTAGTAGAAATTTTTTTTTAAGTTTAAAACCATAAATAAACGTTGGAAACTTAACGTATCTTAACGTTTGTACAACTATATGGCGAAAAGATTGGATTTTGTTTATTAATTTATGTTTGTTTAAAATATTTAGACGATTAGGTACTTGGCGTTTATTGTTAATTTCCTATTTTATGTAGCAGAAAATTATGAATAGTACGTGATAATTAATTATCTAGTCGGATGAAATATTATGATGCTTATGATGTCTATTAAAATCTGCTCATTAAAGACAATTTAAGAAAGTAATTCTCTAGAAATAGAAAATTTACAAAATTGCTGCGGGTATTTGCGTTAATGTCATATTGGCGATATTCTTCCAGATTCTTTTTTAATATTTTCACATGTATATCTCACAATGCTTCGAAATTGAAGTTACTTTCTACTGTTCAAACTTTCAAACTCGAAGCGAGTGTTTCACAGTTTTTATCCCGTTGCACCGTGAGCGTAAACGTTTCTGCGATTACCGGCTAACTCGTCGCGGAAATTTTCATGAAAGATTCTGGTTTCATAACATTTTTTGCACCGACCTATCGTGAAAATAAAAACCTTCCAAACAATGTTTTCGTTCGTTCATGCGTTACGCACCGGGTGAAATTGCAACGATTCAAAGTTTTGTATAATAAAATCGAGAGAATTTTAATAGGAGAAATAGAGAACAGTAACAAAGTAAATCTTTGACGAATTCTTGAAATTCCTTCTCACAGCCACAATGTTCAAAAATAGAATTGGATACCTTAAATTGATTGAAAACGTTTGCAAATGAAACATTACATTAATGAATTGCATGGAAACCTCGAATAAAGGCCTGAAATACGTTAAATGCTCTTTAGATCCCAATTCGAGCTTACCAATCGATTAATCAAATTATCACGTCGTATTAACACTAAAACCATCGACTATTAAAATATAAAATTTATATCGAAGAAATTAAAGTGCAATTAAGGTGCAATAAAGCAAAGTTTCTAATGCAACAAGAAACATAAACTGTTCATATATTTACGTTCGTATGTTTTACGAAAATTCATTCAAATCTCTAAAAATGTAAATCTATAAAATTTCTATGATAAGCAACCTAAAATTGGTCATTTCGATTACTCTGATAGTTCAAATGCTAGTAGAACAACCAAACTATCCCGCGATCCAACGCTAAGATCGGCAAGTTCCATATTTCCCTCTTCTAGCGCAGAATTATTGCACACGTGGAACGGTGTTGGGATCTAAAGAGCATTTAACGTATTTCAGGCCTTTATTCGAGGTTTCCAATCGATTAATCAAATTACAACGTCGTATTAACACTAAAACCATCGACTACTAAAATATAAAATTTATATCGAAGAAATTAATGTGCAATTAAGGTGCAATAAAGCAAAGTTTCTAATGCAACAAGAAACATAAACTGTTCATATATTTACGTTCGTATGTTTTACGAAAACTCATTCAAATCTCTAAAAATGTAAATCTATAAAATTTCTATGATAAGCAACCTAAAATTGGTCATTTCGATTACTCGGATAGTTCAAATGCTAGTAGAGTAACCAAACTATCCCGCGATCCAACGCTAAGATCGGCAAGTTCCATATTTCCCTCTTCTAACGCAGAATTATTGCACACATGGAACGGTGTTGGAAGACGCGAGAAGACGAAAAAGAAACTTTTAAATTGAAACAAATAACCGTGTCCAGGGGTTTCCTGACCGAGGTACCGGATACGGCTCGAGTTTGCCTATGAATTATGACGTGAGCACGCCGACGACGTCGGCAGCGGCAGTGTGAGCGTGACAACTGTATCCTGGCCGCGTTTTCTGCGCCGCTTCGAGAACAATGAGCTGGGAAAAGAGTAATGAAACACCCTCGTCCAGCCCTTCCGGGGTTAAAGCAGTATTATCTTTTTCGTGAAAGTGCAGGAAGCAGTCTTCGCGGTTGGCTATTCTTTCCGGTGACGACCTAGAATCTTTTATTTTTCTTTCTTTCTTTTCTTTTTATTCCATCTCTCTGTCGCCTTCTTTTTTCTCCCGCCACTTTCCTGGATTTATCATGAGAAAGGAAGGAGTCGAAGAATTATGGAATCTTCGGCTCGAAGAGAAAACCAACTCCCTGGCGCATCGGTGACTTTCGTACGGGTTAAAGGATTACAAGAATGGATGTCCTGGATCGAGGTTATGACGCGTTCTCAGGGAATATTGGTTTTGTTTTTTAACGGCTGGGAATTTCGTTCGTGCACCTGTTGTGGTGAACTAATAATTAGCTGAAGTGGACTTTGGGAACTGACTTGTAGGGGGATTTTGATTGCATGTAACGTATGACACGTTCGAGCAATAAATGTCCGCGTTACGAAAGAGAAAATGGGGATGGATGCATAAAAGAAAGATTTGTGGATAAAGCCTGAGAGAAATTGTTACATCCTGTGTAATAATTTATATTTGTAGAATATATTTCTCAAAATTGATCTCCTCTCATACGATGATAGAGTTATTGGATTATTATTTCATTATCTTGCTTCCTATGGGAACTCTGAATTATTTGTCACTCCTAAAGGATAATTCTTAATCCTTTATATTCGCGCGCAACAGAACGAATCGACGAGAAAGTTTAGAAGTTAGCACGCGGTGAATCTCGCGTGAAATCCGATCGAAACCGACGTTGTGCGAAAATAGTCGTGATCTCGCAGAAGGTAACGGATCGGCGAGACTTAGTAGGTCGCGGAGAGTTGCATCGATGCGAAAGACGATCCGAAACTCGCATTTAACGGCGAGATTTAGCTGCTTTGTGCCCCGGAGCTTGCTTACAGCTGACCCAGAAATCTCGAACAATGCAATTTCAGAGGTGTAAGGAAACGCGGATTAATAAAACAACTGGGCTAATCCGGCGGCAGTGTTGGTGGACTCGGAATCGAGAAGAAGCTTCGCGAGACCAGCATAATTTTCCTTCCTCTCTGTAACGCTTTTCCTCTCATTAAACTGCCTTCTTACTGTCAAACTTGTCATATTGTTTTCTTAAGTGATTTGAGAGAGCCGGAAGGAACAGTGAATTTAAGTTTGGCTATTTAACTTCTGAAGTATTCTTTACATTCTAACTACGCTCCGAGGCATACAATATTTGAATTAGTATTAGTATTATTCTGATTTAAGTCTGAATTAAAATACGAGCTTCTTGCTGGAGGATTTTTTTTTTTTAGTAGCCAATTAAAATGATTATAAGCTACTGTTTAACTTGAAAATTACGTATCTGTCTATATATGTTTAAGACATTGTTTGATATTTCAATTTATACATTAATTTATCATTTTTATTATATTACCATCAAACGATTCATTTATAAAAAATATAACTTTTTATAACTCTTCTATTAAATTGTAATCGAATAATAATATTTTCTTTTTCTCGTACGCAAATGGAAGTTCAATTAGTGTTATGCAATTTATTAAACTCGAGACTCGCCTTGTACTTCTTCCATTAAAATGAAAACCTGTAATCTCGTACGCGGAGGAAAATCTAATTATAAAATGTTAAAAATCATATAACCGATTAAACTCAAATTTAGATTCGTCGCTTTTATCCTTTACCATCGATCAATTATAAAAAAAGAAGGCTCCGTTACGCCACAGAATATATTTTTCGGAATGAGTTCGAGTTTCTCGTCCAGCAAACACTTATCTCCAGCAGTTTCTCACATTTTTCAACGAATGTAAATTACGATTTAAATATGAATTTCAACGTGCGCGCCGCTTTTGTTTCGTCACCAGTGGCACGTTGGTGTATGCGTGACCTCACGAGGCGCGTTACAGAGAAAAGCGGGGACAAATGATGTGAAACGTATCCGGAAAAATTGCATCCTAAGTCGATCAATATTCATTCGCATCGGGGTCTCTCCCATTTCTCGTAACAGCCTCGGGAGCAAGATTTTCATTCAAGGAACGCGTTCCACTCTAACCCATCTTGCCGTGTGCATCTTTTCGAATAAATCGCATGCAGATGAGAAGTCGACAATAACCGCGACGTACAAAGAAACTCGTGTATTCACGATGTCGTTTTGCAGCATCGAAACGTGTCGTTGAAAATGCGAAAAAATTCGTCGGACATTTTTTTCCTTTTTGTACTTCTTTTTTCAAGTTACGATATATAGCTCGATTCTACGTCAACTTGACTTATTTTGACATATTTAGAGAATTTTAGCGAGAATAGATATTGGATGTAGGTCAAAGGTCATCGAGTTGGAACGACTGCTCGCTAGCGTCTATTAAGTTATTTAATTTTGCGTGCGGATGAAATGAATTTTTACAGAGATGTGCTTCATTTATTTCGTAAAACTTACTTCGAGATTCTAATTCGATGCAATCAGAATAGAATAAATCTTTATAGTTACTTTTTGATTCATGAAATAAATTGTACAATCAGAGCTATCTTTATTTCTAGTATAGTCTGCATACGTTAGGTTGTCCGAAAAGTGTCTTTCTTTTACAGACACGTCTTTTACAACGATGCATCTTTATACAAACATGAAACCTAATCTGTCGCACGTTGTGATCTTTATCTCGATAGAAGTAAATGGATCATATTCGACAAAATAATATAAAACGAAAAATGCTGTGCATCCATTATTTTCATATAAAACGAAAAAGACTTTTCGGACGACCTAATATTATTGAATTCTATAATAAAACAATAATCTATACGAAAATTTTTCTCTACTTTGGATTTTACATCACGTATGTTGTATGTTTATAAAATGAACAACATAACAATGATGTTAATATTATATAGTTGATAGTATATATTATTAGAAGAGGTTGTCTAAATTTCTTGCCTTTCATAAATGTTTACAGCAACAGCAATATTCTATGAATATTTACATGAACGGCAAATAATTTCCATTACGTTTGCCTTCCTCTAAGGGTAAATATCCAATGTCTAGTATGCACGGAGAAAATTGCCGTTATTTAACATTCATTGTTCATCCGATTTTCATTACTCACATGTTATCTTACCAACAAATCTCCATACAAAATCTATTCCTATTATATTGCTATATTCTATATTATCAAACTTTCTATATGCTCTCTACATGGTTTATTAAAAAATATGTTTCTCAAAATTTCATTGCCTTTAGTTTATGTCTCGCAACCGACTCAATATTGGACGAATGCCTTGAAAATGAAAAACAATATTTGAACTCGAGCAATTTATTTCCTATCTGACCCATCGCTTTTTCAACAAATCATCAAACTAAATTATCATATTCCCCTTAAAAACAGTTCTAATCCATATCTCAACCGTCCCATTACCCATAGTCGCCCCCATCACACATCCTGACTTCCCTACCACCTTCAAGACACTCAAAATTTCGACCCCTATACCATTCTACGACCCTCGACGGAAACAACGAGTCGAATAACCAAACTCCACTGCTTCACCCCATCGGAAAAATAGTGTCTCGAACGTAGTTACGCTAAATTCAAAGAAAAGTAGACATCAAATCGATCTATCGGCAATAACCTACGCCACCTTATCTCGCATGTTCCACGCTAAAACGTTTCCCTCTGTTCGAGGTTTGAAAAAGAGATCGCAATATCTCTCTGGTTTCGGTCTCTCGGAATTCTTCGAGGCTCGGGAAATAAGGAAGAAACGTCTGTCTGTCTGTCGGACGGAAGATTTGCCTCTTCAGAATAGGACGCGATGGAATTCGACGACTCGAGAAACGCGAAGCAGAGGAGGAGAAACGGTCGAATGTAAATCTCGCGGAACAACGCGGGATTCTCTGCTTTATCCCGATCGGGAGTACGGAGGATATCCGGTTTTCGTGGGTCGGCCGACGCTAGGGAACGGCGTAATAAAGTTTGATCGTTGTCTCGTTGCTTTATTGGAATTCGTTTCCACGGCTGGCCGTTGTGTCGCCGCCACTGACGTCCGTATGAGTCGCCGTGTCGCGACGCACTTCCGGGGAATTTTTAATTTCGCCGCGGAATGGAATCCATCGACCAGGATCTCTGCTTTTCCCTTAGGGCGACCTTCGACCAGACGACCTCGGATGGCTCGTCCAACGAACCTGGTTTTCGAAGCTTTCGATTTCTTCGTGTCTTTTCTAGCCAAAAAAGGCGGTCCAGTTCGGTTTGGCAGAATGCAGTGGATAAAAATACTGCGTCGGAATTTCTGGTAATTTGAAATGAAAATGAGAATGACGAGAATTATCAATGATCGAGTTGAGGGTTATATATTACGATAATTATTATTTAGAAATATGGTGTTTGGTGATCATTATGATTATCAGTTACGTGGATAGAATAAAAGAAAGAAATAGAATTTATTATTTATTTCTTTTCCTGGATATGTATGTGTTGAAAATGACAACGTGAGTTCGCGCTCGCCATCCATATGCAGATGCGCTAGTTGCAATAAATAGTAACTAGAAGATAGTTGTAGATACAATCGACAGATTTAATCGATAGGTTTAAGATGTTCTTTTGCTTTTATCCCTAGTCCATATAAAAAAGTGCAATAAAGGTTTTTTGCTCAGAACGGTGTGATAAATTTATCCAAAGAATAGAATAATAGCTAATATGATTCTACCTCTAAATACAGAAATAGCAACAGTATGCATTAACTATATCATAAGTATACTTATAAGTAGGCACATTTATCATGTGTACAAATCGAAAATTAGCCAGGAGACAAAATGAAGAAGGGATTTCTGTGATTTTTCTCGTAGACAAAAATCGCCGGAGAATTTACTCCTAAAGGAGGACTGTATTAAGGAAAATTTCCTTCAGAATATGCAATAGGGAGTGGACAGTGCGAAAGCAATCGAGAATTCTATGAATAATAATGCTCCTAGTTGTTTAGTGAAGAACGAAGTAAGTCTCCATTTTATGCGATGACGATTAAAAAGAAAAAAGAAAAGAAAAAATAGAAAGGAAGAAATATAAAAATTAAAAGGCAGAAAAGACCGAAGTTTCCATGAACGATATCCATTTCTTGTCTGAAGTATGCATACTGTTTGCAAACGGTATGCAATTAAGCTTCGTGTTTCTTTTTCTGGCAACGTAATTGTTGCAGGTGTTCGAGAAAAATTAACAACTCCCAACGATCCTTGCTTTTACAGTACATGTAACGATTACACCGGGTGTATGGCGTAAAATAAGATTTTATTTGAAGAAAGTATCAATTTCAAAGATATCGATCGTCCTATATTTTATAAAAATTTATTGTAAGATATTCTTAAAATTCTTATAAAACTTTCCGCTTTTATTTAAGAAATGAATTATATCTACTGAAAAAACTTAACGACACTAAACGTTTTATTTACTTACGCACGAATTCAAAGTACATTATTCTCTTTTAACTACGATAGTTCATTTTATCATAATTATCCCAACGATTTCAAAAGTCGATGAACATTGTTTAGATAGTTTAAATATTTCTAATCAATTATACATATATCAAAATAGTATCCCTTATTCCAATAAAAAATCGTATCTATTTAACATTATCAGAGAACTCTTACTTAGCTCTCATAACGTAAATCAAATAAACTATAAAAAATGTATGGAATAATTGCGAGTGATAATTTCTTCGATAACTTTTACCCTTCAAATCAAAAAATTAAGACACCTTTCGAGTGACTCTCGCAATCGTTACGATCCAAACTAACTCTTATCATTCCCCTGAAAAAGAAAGAAAAAGAAAGAAAAAATCCCGATAATTCGCGCGATGCGAAAACGAGACTATTGGCGTTACCAGAAAGTTAAAAAGAAAGAGACCATAGGAATCGAAATGAGAGCTACAGAAGGGGATGAACGAAACGAAGTTCAAGAATATTCAAACACGACGTCGAGAGAAACGATATAACTCGAAACTAGAAAACAGACTTCCTGTTAGACGTGACCGTTCTCTCGACGAAGAAGTCGTATTTTTCACCCTCTAGTGCGAGCACTTACCCGCGCATGATCGCGTAACACGAGAAACGACGATTTCGAACGAAGCATCTTGCGAAAGAAATTTCGTCCGCGAAAATTTCGCCGGAAATATATTTACCATCGAAAACGAACTAGCAGCACCGTCTTATACAGTTTGAAAAAGTCTTTCGTTCTTCCTTTTTTCTTTCTTTCCGCAACACGACGAGGAAGACTAATAGAAGCTGGAATTTAATGACTTCGAAACAGCGATGAACAAATAGGATACAGCGTTTAATTAATTAAAATATTATATTCGAAGGATATATTTCGGAGAATATTTACGAAGTAAAGTTTCTAAATTTAAACGTATATTATTATGAAGATTATAAATATATTTCAAGACTGATATTCGTATAAGAAAGGAAGCACAGAAATTATAAATAACTTGTTTTAGAAGAAAAGAAGCTTTTTATTAAAGATTAATAGAAACGCGTAATATTTTATTCAAGACATATCTTCCTGAAGCTTCCCTTTTCTGAGAAGAACCAGTCTTCAGAAATTCTATTATTTTTACTACCCAAACTCCGCCGAATGGAAAATTATAATTCGTTTCATTAAAAAAAGAACTTTCTTGGAAACACCATAGCTACTAATAAATCCTACGAAATTGTAACGAATATAATTTTCTATTATCGCTCTGCATATAAAATATCATTTCCGAAATAAAATTCTCATCGTACGTAATTTTTTTTTTTAACTACGTCATATATTTAAATTTTCAACCTGATTCCATACATTTTTCTCAACAATTAATCAATTAATTTTCTAAATCATTTTAGAAAATTCATCAAATATATAAAATTTCAAATTTGTAAAACTTGCCGATCAATTCTACCATAAAAATAATAGTAAAATAGTATGAAGGATACAAGTCCCTTTTCGAGTGGCTTCAACGCTGGACCATCGTACTTCTGGAAGAGAAGGATTTGCTGGTACAAAAGGGACTCTGGAAACCGCGTGAAGCGGATATAACCCGAGTAAATATTTGTGGATAGCGAAGGCAGCACGCTGTTTATCCCTCAGCTCGAGGTTTGGCGCGAAGACCGACTTGTTTGAGAATTAGAGCGACGACATGGAACACATCGAGCAATTGTGACGCGGAAACTATTCTAACGTGTACAGACAATTATAAGGAACATCGTGATTGGCATAAAGAATATGGAAATCGATTGAGACGCTCTATAGAATATTTTAACGTAAAATATAACACGTATGATGCAGAACGTAATAAATTAATAATTATCAGAACAGTAGTTGTTTCGTATATATTTCCGTAGTTAATAAAAATAAAAATAGAACGACTTATAGAAAAATAAATGAACTTTTACATCGATCTAACACGCAGTGGCTATAGAAAAACATTTGCACATAGCCTGATTTTCTATTGAAACATCTTTCTATCGTTAATTGGCATATAGATGCTGTAACAAATACAACGTGCAAATATTTGTATCTGATTTTTCCAAACTTTATCACAAATGACAAATTCGTTCATTCCCAATAAATATTCCAATCATAGATGTAAAGTTTTACATCTCGTTACGTACAGTCTCTGTATGCAATGTATGATAAAAACCGAAACAAGTGTCATAGCTGCGAATAGTATTTCAACTTAGTGGAATAGAAAGAGAAGACCCTCGACTTTTATTGAAACGTTACCTAAATGACGATTTAAATTCAAGTTTTTACGTTCACGCGAGAAACATCGGCGAATAGCGAAAGCAGATTGAGACATCGTGATGGCAGTTTTGTCCGACGTGGAATCGATTAAGTCGATCGCATTGGCACGCTCCTCTTTTAGGCCTGATTCCACTGGCGCTGTTTTTGTCGATCGCGGAGGTCAGCGTTCGCCATAAAGGACGACATCGTTCGCTCGCTTCCCATTGTCCTGTGGCAGCATTTACATCGCGCTCGGAAATCGACTCGTGTCCAAAGTCACGATGTCGATTCTACAGGGCTGTCCACTTACAGAATTCCAGATTTGAAAGTAAAAGCTGTTAGATCGTTTCCTGTGTTACGAGTACATATCTAGTAAATATTCGTGCGTAGACTTTACGAAAAATAACTGGGACGGAAAGTGTGCTTCGTTCGAGACGAAGCGGTATCTTCTAGATATTAACGTTACAGACAAATTGCAATTATTTAATCGAAGGAATTTTTTGAGACATTAACGTTACATCGTCGTTGCGATTATTTAGTTAGAGAAACGGTTTGACGTAGAAATTATTTCAGCACTTTCAATTACATACGATTGGAGCTTCGAAGTCGCTGATTATCTTCATAAATTAGAAGAAACAGAAAGATGACTATAGCTCTATGTTCGTGTGTGTCTCTTGATATATATGACTACGTAAACAACGTAAATAACTCAGAGTATGACTCATTTTCGAAAAAGAAAAGAGAGGTATTTGATTCACCATTGTCTCAAATTCATCGATTTATATGTAGCTTTGATTGCCCCTATCTATCTATCAGCTTCTAATTTGTAATCCTTAAATTACGATCATACGTCAATTTCAAACTTATACAACTAACAATCTGATTATCTTCAAACTTTATCCACAAGTCAATCCATAATTTACATCTCCTAAACGAGCACAGAAACGTGAATATAAAAAAACGAAAAAAAAAAAAAAAAATAGAAGAATAAGGAAAATTTACTCTTCTTTGCAACACGCCGTTTCGCTAAGCGCCTCGTAACAACCCCGAAGCGCGCTAACTTCCACGAACTTTAGCGTCTTTCTTTTCGACTCAATTAAAACCGCAAACCCTAGCTCTCACCAGTAACAATATTTTTAAAGCACAGCAGTGCAGGTGACTGGGGAAAAAGACAAGCAGGGAAAAAACGAAGAGGAGACCGCTCGTTATCAGAATTTTTATTGTCTGAACGTTGAAACGCGAGGTGCTCGAGCCTGGACCAGCCTGTACTCGAAGCTGCCACGACCGGCACCTTTTTCTTGCTTCCTCCATCGAGAACGTCCTCGAGGCTATGGGGTGCCAGGTAGAAGATTCGGCCTCGAGCAAAGGGAAAGGGAGTCCAAGAGATTCTTTTCCCGCGATATCGTCCGGGCTACGACCCTGCCGCCTATTTGTTATTGTAATCTGCATCACTATGGATGAGACACGGATAATGGGATCCCAGGATTTACCAGGCAGCCGGAACTTCTGGAAGAGAAGAAGAAGAAGAAGAGGAGGAGGAAAGAGCGAGAGACGAAGAGAGAAATGGAAGAGTGTGAGAGAAAGAGTCAGATAAGAAGAGAAGAACGCGAGGTCGACTCTCGCTCTTTCTCTCCGCGTTTCGTAATCGACACGTGAGAAGATCTCCCGTAAATCAGACTCCGAGGTGGAAACGTTAAAGAGCATGAAAATCGTCCTACGTGTAATTCCTCGCACTCGTAAGTGATAACTTATTGGTCATTCGCTCGGGAACGAATCTCTCCCCTCGGGTTTATACGTTATAAATTGGGCTCCATTTTTCTCTTTTTTTCGGGACTACTTTGTGTATTCTGGTCGGGGATTAAGAGTTACATTGATATAAAAGGGGCCGTGTTTTTTTTTTTTTGTTTTGAAAGTTTGTTTTGAAAGCTTTTGCGATGTCGTAAGGAAAGATTAATTTCAATTCTTCGGATTTTATCGGCGACGTTATCGAATCGCTAATAACATGAAAATTGTTTCTTGTACTGTTTTCGCCGATAACTATATAACATCTTTCTCTCTGAAACAAAATTCTTCGTTTCAAGAAGTTTTACTATCAAAATGTGTTAGAGTTGCTGGTTAGTCTTGTCGTAGAACTTCGTGGTACGCTAATGGAACGCATCCACTACCCACGTTGCGTAATTAATTTCTCCAACTATTCTTGAGAAGTTCCGATTTTGAGAGTAAAAGGAAATTCTTTGATAATTTTCTCCAACTAAAAAATCACTGATATAAGAACCCACAGCTCACACCTACCTCAATCACTTCGGTCTAAAGGATATCTGATATAGAAAAACGTACACCCACAACTCACATTCACTCCAGTCACTCCGAAAATCTTCCAAGACATAATGCAAACATTTTTCATGCAAATACAAATAAATCTCCTATACTTAGCTATATCCTATTAATATTCCTGTGTCACGATGTTAAACCATTCACCCGTGTCTCCAAGACGAGTCACGTAAAACAACGTAACCCATAAAAATCCACTCGATCGTTTCGTAGAGGCATCTGTTTCCATAATCTCAGGAGCCAGTTCAGTTTCCTCTTATCCATCGAAGCAACTATATCGTCGGCGTCGTTAAAGAGACGTTTATTCGCATATTCGATCAATGGTTAAATTACAGTTTGAACTTGGGATCGCGGATTTCTCGGAAGCCGCCCTAATGGTGGCCGGGATGGAGGAGCATAAACTAGTTTGCTAAGAGGCCACCTCCATGCACAGCGGTCGAGCATCTTCTAGCAAACGGCGAAACTGCGCCTCTATTTCATTTCAATGGAGCCTCTGTTATCATAAATCGTGATTTACCGACGTCAGCTATAGATTGGCCTCGGCGCACACGTGCCAGCGAATCGCCCCCTAGAAGCCTCTCCTTCGTCGTCTATGCTCACCGAAACGTTCTGTCGAGCTTGCGGATTTCAATGGGGAACGATCTTCTCCGAGTTATATTACGGCTTTTTATTTTTGAACACATATGTGTCCCTCGCAATTTATTTTCAACTTCCCCTTTTCTGTTTCTCATTCTAGTTTGCCGGTTTCTTTTTTTTTATATATAAACCCATAAGTAGGATATTTGGTTGCGATTTCTCGCTGTAATTAAATTGTAGAAAAAGTTATTTTAGTTGTTTGCTATTTTATTGTATTCTATTTTCACCTGTTAACGCGATCCAGTCTGGCGAAAATTCGCTTTGAGAAATTTGAACGTACAGATTGGGAACGTACAGAAATATTGGGAACGTTAGGGAATTTTTCAATTTACAGATTTGAGAAGTTTTAATGACGAAATAAATGATGGAAATTAAAGGGGATTTTTTTAGTTCGCAGGAATTCACGTTCGAGGAATTTAGGCTTGTTGAATCGCAGGGTAATAGTTCATTGCAATTTTTATTAAAGAAGATTTGTAGAAAAATCGAATAAATTAGTTCCATTCGATTTTTACTGCTACATTATCTGGCGGATTTATCGAACCTTATTGAATTCAAGGTTTTTGGTTCGTCGTATGTTTGGGATTTTAGAGTCGAAACGAAGGGAAACCACGGGGTGTAGTAGTTCCCCAAATTCTTCTGGTTTCGTACGGTTGTGAGCGTCATCGATGCGACGAAATAAAATAATAAAATTAGTCACATAATTTATCCGTGGGACGTTAATACTTCCTGCACTCTTGATACCGATAAAAAGTCGCACACAACGCTAACATAAATGACGTCTCGTAAAATGTTCAGTATCCCGCGTTCTTTGCCTCATAAAGCGAAGGATGCGACGGTTTGGTGTACCGATCAGAGGCACAAGGTCGAAGAGATAGCATTTTTATGCATCAGAATTTCGGGAGTTGAGCGTGGAACGCGATGAAAATTCCTGTAAAGGAATGGTTTCGATATTTCCAAGATTTTTATCCGTGTAATGATGAGTTTTCTAATCAAGACTTTAGGACGTTTCCTTAAATAATCTAGGATTTGATTAATCTAGAATGTCGAGAAATTTCTCTTTCCATACGAAACTTTGATTAAATTACCTAATGGTGTCGTATTACTTTATTAAAATCGAGGATTATAATGGCGAAGTGCGAGCAACACCAAAGGATTATTTCCTTTTACGAAACGCTTTTGAAATATTAACATTTATGTAATCAATCTTTCTAACGCGATATATCATTTAGAAAGTTAATGATGGAGCAAGAAAATATCGTAATTTAATCCTTTTAATTTTCTTCGTTTAATTTAATGCGATTTTAATGCGATCTTCCTGTCATATTTTTCCACTTACTCGCGTCTTGTATTCTCTTCTCGTCAGGTTTCCTAATTATGAGAAACGAATGAAAAAGTCGTGATGGCGAATGTTTCGTCGTTTCTACCTTGTTTTCTCAAAATTAAAGAGTTACTTTGTACAACCATATAAAGACGATACGAAGCTCATCTATTCGAGGAGAATTTTGAACATTTTAAACTCGCATGGGGATATTTATGTCGAAGACGGAAAGAGGAACTTAAAAATTCGCGAATCGTCTGTTATTAAAAGAAAAGAATAATAAGAAAGCGAATGCGGTTTATTCGAACGATACCTAAATCTAAATGGTGTTTCCAGTTCAGAGCTATTCGATATTCGATATTTATGGGTTGGTGTTTCGAGGCTCGATTCGAGTTGGGATGAAGAATCTCAAAGACGATAGCGGATTCCTACGGATGTTGCTTCGACGGACGTTTCTAAGGAAATCGATTCGAACGCTTTCTGCTTAAGCTGACGTAAATCTTTCTTTGATATATTATTGGGTATATAAAACATCAGCAAATTGAAGTACACATTTTTTTCTCTGGTTGTCAATTGTAACATTATTCGCAAGATTACCAATGCATAAATGAAAAATCTCTCAGAAAATTTCCCACGGACGAAGACAAACGAAACGATATTGGCGCAAAATTTACTATGTTTTTTTACAATTATTTTTTCGTGCCTTTCTATATAATTTTATTCATACGCGCATTTGAAACTTCGTAGTCCCTTCGTACGTCGTGAGAAACGTCGTAGCTACCTTCGTACACGAGCAACATTTTTTGCCCCAATTTATTATATCCAATGACACATATAATTCTTACTTATTTCATTAGTATTTTACTTTTGTCATAACGAAGCAAGACGAATTTAAACGAATGTCTGGGAATTACACTCGTGTAATTTGATAGAGGCGGAAGAGGACGACGTGCACGTTGAAATTCGCATAAATTAGCATCGCGTCAGGTCACGTGCCATCAGTATCCGTTATCCGTGGCGTACAGGTGGTACCGAAATACGTCATAATTTAACCTCTAATCGGATAGCTGAGTGCGCCATAAGTAGACCTGAGTGGTTCCCAAATGGCTTTCGATCTCTCTCGACATACTTTATCTGGAATCAACGTGAAGTGCCTCGCTTCGATTAGCCTAGAATCTTTCCAATCGTTCGTTCCGATTCGACCATGCTTTCAAAAGCATACTTTTCACATCAGTCATTGCAGAAATATATTTATCAATTAGTACCACTTTGAATTATTTTTTTTTTTTTTTAGTAAAATCGAAAGACGAGCGAACTTTGATAAAGTTTATTAATTACTAAGGTGTTAAATATATACGTATCAATAATTTCTCTTGTATAATGTTCTCTTGGTTGATCTTGAATGTAGTTTGTGCGAAGTGTTTCTTATACACTGATGTGTTGGATAGGTACTTAGTAATTTTGCCAATCGAATCGAGTAATTATCGCCTGCGTATCGAATACTAATTTGTGTGACCATGAATTTGTCGCTTGGGCTGTTTGTAAATTGAAAAAAAAAAAAAAAAAAAAAAAAAAAAAAAAAAAAAAAAAAAAAAAAAAAAAAAAAAAAAAAAAAACAGGAAAGAAAGACAATAATGTAAAGTAATATTATCTTTATCTTGAAAACTGAACATTAATCATATGCTTGCGTAATGGAAAAGTTGATAATAAATGGAGTTATTCAGTTTGAATTTGAAAAGTAGAAAGATCAATCGAGGGTCATTTACGATCATTCACGAGGATCGCAATTACAAGATTTAAATTTCTGCATGTGCTCACTCACTCGACCGCCAGTTTCTGTAAAACCGTTATTTTTATTTGTTCTCCTCTCGTAAATTTTATTCAAATTCTCTTTCGAGAAATTCAGATCCTTCCAGCGTTAAGCAGATTTATAACGACCATTACGTTTTCGCAAATAATCAGACCGACGGAAGAAAAAAGGTATTATAAAGGCAAAATGCAATGGTACTCCATTAACGGCGAGAACGACTGCTTAGCCACCAGTCAAAGAAGTTTAATCTTTCGAGCAACAACATAAGTGATCTACGAGGAAGGCGTTCAAGCGTTAATGATTCTGCATTCTCGACAGGGCGGGGTGCTAAATGACGCACGAAAGAACACAGAAACCTTCCATTTAACCACCCTCGTCGTAATTTCGTTTCGAATAGTTTGAACAACAGCGAGAGCGAAACGCGCTGCTAATTTGTTTATGCCAACGCTGCAATCATCAGTATTCTTTGATTGCGATTCGTATAATTTATAAATGGATAACAGCTCCGAAGTAACTGGAAGAGTCTTAAATAATTGTTCAGGCTTAAGATATAATCTTGTATAGTACCCATAATGTATTCTAATTATAGCACAGCGTTTTAAGTAAAGGGCGATAATGCAAGTATATGAATTTTACGCGAGACGAATAATCTGATTTATTGTACTTCCTTTATAATTTATTATTATTCTTTTCTTAATTTTACATCGTTCCAAATGACTTATTTTGTTCTATTCAACGTCATATTTTCGCTCATAATAATACAGCACAGATGGTTACAAGAAAGATAAACTGATTTATTATTCTAATTTATTTATTATTTCTTGCGTTTCTCCATTTTAAACACATTCTTTTTTATTCGAAATCTTTTCAAGCTCATGATTTTACTCCATCATCCATCTTCCTATTCAAAGACTTGTACACTACGCAATTTCATATATTACCTATACGCAAGTTGACGAATTTGTGAACATATTTAACGTCTATGTTATTCGTTCCATACGAAACATTTTGAAATTTCATTAGCACGGTAATGATACTTAACTATCATGATTGAATCGGTCGAAATAGTTGTGAAAATGTCTATAGGAAATACAGGACAATTTATTAAATATATATTATATCAAACGACGATCGATCATCGACTATATTAATAAACCTCGGTAGAAATATACGTTTGTAATAAATATCCTGTAATTTCTACGTATTATACATTTTCGATTGGTTTCAAATTTAATCAGTGTTATCATGTTTCACAGATTTCATTGCAATGCTAATGAACTTTCAAAATGTATGATGATATATATCGATATATATATATATATATACCAGACTTTTCTACGATACGTATTCAAACACTTCTGTGTGTCACTGTGGATGGACATCAGGTGGAGAACCAAGAGTACGTTTCAGCATGGCTAACAGAATTACGAGGTTGGTCCCGCGGGACACGCGAATTCGATTCCCGTGGCGCAGTCCTTCGTGTTTATCGGCTGACCAGATTCCTGACGTGACAGCGGTACTTTAACATCGTTTCTCCTAGTGTACCGTACGTGGGATCGCATACGTTTTGACGCGAGCACGCATGGGACCCGATAATCCGGCGTGGACGTCACGCGCGATTCCTCGCGAATAGGATCGAGTCCGCGACCACTTGAGAAACCCGTATACGACTCTCTCTCTTTCTCTCTCTTTCTCTCTCACTCGCTCGCTTGACCACCATGAAAAATCCGCTAATGGAATCGTTAAGCTTCAAAGAGAGTTCCTTGTCGCGTACTTGACCACGAATGATAGGATTAAGTTCAATCTTATAAATCCGAATCAAATTAGTTATGGAACACTTGCAGAAACCTTCTATGGATGTATTAGATTTTATAGAAAATTTTTAGGGTTTCGGACAATTAATATTTAATTCGATATTTGCTTTGGATGGAAGTTTATTATATTATGTTATATCATATTTATTATAGATGTTCGTCAAACAATAAAATTCTAGATTCGGATAAATATCACACCTCCTAGTTTTAGTTGGATGTTAAACTTCAGTAATGAAGGAGAAACATTCAAAATTGTCGATAAAAGCATTTCATAGTTGAAAGAAACGATGTTAGTGTGAAAAGTATCGGACGACTGTTGGAACATTTTATTTCATTGGATTAATAGTACGACGCGTTATTTGTGTATCATTTATCTTGCACAAAACGTTTTTAATATCACAGAATTAAATATCTCGCATGTCTGCGAATAAAATTTGGAAATATTTATTAGTAAATGCAACAGAATCTTTCTAAAAAGTAATCACGAAATTCCAATTTATGGATAATAAATTGTGCACGATGAAAATTACTAAGTTTATCGTGAAATGTTTTATACAAAATTATAAAGTTGATCAAATTTATCAATACACAGTATAAAATGAAATTGATCTCATTGAAACGCGTTAATTACGGACTTTTGTAAAAATTTTACGCCGAACTTGAGAGTCCATTGCGCGATGGCTTTGGAGTTGTTCGCGATGTTCGACGTTGATAAAAAACATTGGAAATTCATCTCAACGTTTGATTCCCTTTCACTGGATTTCATTTTTCAAGGAGTTTTATTATAACTATGCACTTTGTATTAGAAAAGAGTTATTTCTGCTTTGAGCTTATCGTTCGTGCGAAAAAGCCTTTCGTTTGGAAGAACTTGGTCGTGGGTGTATAAAGGATATTAAATGGGCTTGGTAATTAAAATTTCAATTAACTGAGAAGAAAGATTCCTGTTTAGTCGCAAGAAAATCGGTTCCGAGGATTTCATGAACAGGCTCTTAATGGCCGCGTAGTAAGTTGATTAATTAAAGTTTTCGCGTGAAATGGAAATTTTCGGTTGTTGAATATTATGTATAGAAATATATATCAGTAAAATTGTTCTTACAGTTGTAAATTATTATAAAAACGTTATTTGAATTGATATCAATTTATGTTTAATGTTTTAATGGAATATGCTAAGTTATTAATTAAAGTTTCATAGTATTCCGTACTTATCTTCGATGAAGATATCTGAATAAATTCCGAAATGGATCGAAGAGATGGACAAATAACAAAATAAATAAATGTTTCGTTTCTTTCGCTATCGGTGTGGCCTTTCTTGTCGATGTGAAATTATCTTGGAAAAGAGAAAGTCAGGCTGTTCTTATTATCGAAGGAATCCCGGTCCGATGGCGCCGGTCTCACGTGTACATAAAAATCCTCAAACTTAATTTCGCACGTACACAGCCCGAACTGGTTAATCCCATGGCATAGCGCCCATGGGAAATTAAAGTGGATGATTGATACAGACAAAAAGAGGAATTAAGACGCGACCACGCGCGGCTTTGCGTTGGTAACTATCCTGCCACCAAAAGTTACTCTTTTCTTTCTCTTTAATCTTTCTTATATCGACTGGCTGCCGTTCTCTTTAACCGAAATCAAAGGACAAAGATTTCTTCTCCGTTTGTCGAGTAATTGCTCTTTAAATTCTTTGTGAAGAACGTTTTCAAAAGGGATGAATTTAATTTGATGGTCTTTTAAAACGTGTAATTTAACAACTTTGAAATCAAGAAAATTGCCTTTGACAAATCTTTTCCACGTTCTATTTGTTCTATCGTTTGCTGAAAATATTTTCCAGAGAATATTCTGAAAGATTTTTAGACACAGCGATGTTAAGAACCGTAATCATTTTCTTCTCAGAAAATTCCGAAAGATCTTACCGTCTCTTGTTTCTACCGTCTCTGGGCAACAATAATTCCAGCAGATTATTGACAAATATATTTCTACTTCTTCCTATATCCACACTTTAAACGAAGAATCCGTAGCATCTGAACCTTCAAACGAATTTCACATACGTTTGACTTAATACCACGAAGGCCTGGGATTTTTACGAATGCGTCGCATTCAGACGAGAAAAGCAAAACGCTGTAATTAAGGGAAGATTTTCACGCAGCAAAAACGATCAATTGCTAATAACTCCTCGCTATAAATAGTCCCGGAATTTCTATGAGTCTGGCTGTCCCACCCACTTTTGTTAGCTGGCTTTTCACGCGGACGACCCTCCATCCCCTTTCGTGTCTCTTTTTCAACCTTTCTTAAACTCTTCCTTCTTTTGCTTCTTTCTTTTTCTACTCTCCTCCTTGGTCGTCTATTCTTCTGGTGATAGAAGGGCGACTGGGTTACGGAAAGAGGATCCGGACGTAGCTAAGTACGAGACTCTTCGCGTATAATGCGAAGGACACTTATGCGACAGGGAAGAATTCTCCCTTCGTTTCACGTTTGTATCTGCATGATCGAATGCATCGTTCATAGATCGATGGACCAAAAATAATAAATCTTGTTGTCATTTGAAACTTCTATGCAACACCGATCGATATACTTGGGAATATTGATATATCAGGAACATTATTACTAGATTGTCCGAAAAGTTTCTTTCGTTTTATGAGGAAATAATAGACGCACAATGTTTTTTTTTTTATTACTATAATTTTGTCGAATTACATACGATCCATTTTGTTCTGTCGAGATAAACATCGCGACATTTCACAGACTTGGTTTCACGTTTGTATGAAAGTGCACTGTTGTAAAAAACACATTTACAAAAGAAAGATACTTTTCGGACAACCTAATATATCATCGAATATAGCTGGTCATAATGTTGTTGGATGTATATCATTGAACATAGCTGGATATAATAATATCGTTAAACATATAACTGAAACGAACAGCGACCAATTTAAAAATTTACTGATAATAAGGGTGCTTCTTCGTCGAATAACGAGATGAGAATGGAAATTCTGGAACGGGACGTCCGTGACGTGGAAAAGTACGATATAATCGCGAGCTGGTTCCCGGAAAACAACGTGGCTAGTAATTCAGCGCGTGTTTTACCGTGTTTATACTGTGTTCCACTGGAAAATTGTTCCCGGCGGGTGCATCGCGAACGACGCCACGCCGAGAGAAAAGAATACGGCGTGGGAAATCATGCGAATATTTTATAGCACATAAAAGCGTTGAACAGTTACAGCCTACTTGTCCTACACCTCGGTGTCGTAAAGCAGCTATTAAAAGAATCATGGCCTATGAACGGCTGCGTCTCAACGGGGATATATTTTTTCGTGGAAGCGAACCTTTAAGAAACCTTATCATCTCGCCTCGCGTATTTCGCTTTCTTACTTTTGTTCTCTCGCTTGTAAAATTAATCGTATCGAGAAATTTTCAAGGAGCGTCTCTTATTGGCAGTTTATGAATTTCTCTTTCCTCGGCGAAGTAATTAAAGAATGTATATTAACGTTAGAATTAACAAATCAGTGAAAACGACTGGTAGCAGAGTTCTTGTTTCGACAATCGTTACAGTCATGCAAGTATTTTTCGTAGAGTTAATATTCATTTTTATTACGACAACGACAAATTGAAGAATCCTCGATTACAAGAGAACAATGCATCATTTTAAATTAGAAACAATATGATGTCTATGATAGTAAAGCGAAATTACGCATGTATATCTGACAGAAGCCATCAGAGTGTTAAATATTAAAAGTAAAAATTTGTCTTATTCTATCCAACTAATATTACGTTTTATTACGAGGAATAAATATTAGAAAATGTAGCTTTGAATATTATAAAAATATCCTTCATTATCGTCGCTTGAAAACTTTGAAAATATAAATAAGTACATGAAAATCCGCGGTCTAATTATCAGAAATAGATTTCTATCCATCCGATCCTCTATAGATTTAGTAGCGCATTAAGCTTCGCGTTATTAGCAAATTAACCAATGAGAAATAAAAGAAGCGAAAGATAAATAAATAACGCAAGGCTTTTACTCCAATTATCCCCCGTTCCTTGGCCCCTTGGTATCGTTTAAACGATCGAATTTCATGAATTTCTGTTTTAGCATCCTCGTAAATTCCACCACATAAATAATTTCCCAACGCTGGCTGTTTTCATAATTAATGACTCAGCCTGTACAGCTTGATCAATAGTTCGAGGATTCATAATTTCGGGCTTATTAACGCGCGACCCTTTATTATCGAGGTGAAATGTATGCATGGCGCGCGCCTGTTTCCCCAAAGCGACGAAAAAAGGAAAGCACTGTTGAAAACCAGCCCACTTGCAACTCCGACACACCTCCAATTGGCCGATAATAGAGAATTGTGGATCACGATACATTATCGAGCACCAAATGTTACCAGTTAATTTGTTCTGGGCACGTGGCATAATTTACACCGTAATATCTTGCATCATTTTTTACCAGAATTCCGACAAATTGTTCGTTTTGTTGCCGTGTGCGCGTACGGTATCAGACATTTTTTTACATTACGACGAATCTGAAATATACAAAATATGATTGATATTGATAATATTTATTTATGAGATATTTTTACAAAATTCTGTATTAGTATTCTTCTTAAGAAAATAATTGTAAGGTAATTTTAGTATAATACACCGCTTCGAACAATTAGAAGATCGTCCTTTATGTTAGTCCAATTTTTATACCAATTTCTTGGTCTGTTAATTTTTTCAATAATTTTTTGCAAATTAATTTTTAATCGCTATTTGATAGGAATAATATGTCAATCTGTCAAACCTATAGAACCTCTTGACCTTTGTTTCTTCGGTTAATGCGATAGTACATTTACAGAAACGATTGTTTAATCGTTTTCAATAATATAGTTTGCAATTTTTCCAACACATTTTACATTACCCAATATTTTTGAAACAGATAGCTTTTGAAATAAATAGCCATTTTTTAAAACGTATGTATCTAGCTACAATACAAAAGTTTAATTGAAACGTTCAATTTAGAGGAATTCGGGAGTATGTGGGTTAATTGAAGTGGAAGTTTCTACATATTGGATTTTCCACTAACTATAGACACGACTGATAATAAACGATAAATGAACTAAAATTGTAACTATGTACACGCTGATCGATTTTATAGTAACAGTACGTAAACTGTGCCAAAGTTCACGAGTTGATGACATATTAACGAGTAGAAACAAACAAGCCTTTTACTACCTTGTTACGGAATCTTCAGACTATACATTTAAACTATCCATCGAAAGCCTTAGCAGCGACGTTTCACAAGTATACTTATTTTTATATATCGTGACTCAAATTGACTGTCATTTTCCTATAAATTAAAAAAAAACCTTCCTTATTCTATGCATAAATTTTCGCCAAATTAATCTTCTTGCAACAACGAGCACAAAGAATCGTTTGAAAGGATAGTAATTATATCTAATCGTCAATCAATCTAATTTTTGAAGCGATACAAACTTTGACAAGGACACCTTAAACAAAGACCATCGTCCTTTTTCTTCTAATATAACTCGTATCGTTACAGATTTTTTATCCATAAGAAAATAAACAAGAATTTCATAAATAAAATACAAACTGGCAAAAATAAAGAAATATTTGAATATTTTTTAACGATAATATATCTTTAAAGCGTATAATTTCAAGAAACAGCGAAAAGCCATTCGCTGGATTAATCGCCTGCCGATAAAACAACCCTTGATGTTCATCCCTTACGTGACCGACCCTCGTTCGGTTCTGCATCACGGGACAAGCAATCTCATTTTACAAAAAGCACATTGGACACGAGTTAAATTTGCATCGCCACTGTGAAAGCGACGTGAAACGGAATCGAGGCCAGAAACGCGGCTTTTTTTTTTCTAACGAGGGAACGGGATGGTGAAGATTCTCGAGACGTCGATTAAATTCCGTAGAAGGAACGTTCTTTCCATGGAACGGAGGGTACATATATACCGGAATCATTTTATCATTTTATACGGGCTGGTAGAAGTGCCTGGTTGAAGGGTGGAGGAGCTCGGCGGCGGCTGCGGGGGTTGAAAGGACCAAGGAAGAGGGTCGATGAAAAAGGAGAGTGCCGCGTAAAATGTTCGAGGATATAAAACTCTTTCGGTGTTGGAAGTTATACCCATTAAAGATTAATAAACCATCAAGGTGGAAAAGAGCCAAGATGGTGGCCGTTTCCGGCAGTCAGGCGAGAAAGAAGTAGTTCGTAGGAATTAAGAAAGAGGACTTTCGAGCCTTTACTTCGAATGCCTCTTACGCTGGTTACTTCTTTCTTACATTTTCTTTTACAAGTTTCTATTTTTGTGATTCGAGATAAGGTGAGAAATATGTCTGCTGTAGTGTTTCGTTATATATATAATATAATGAAAATTAATGTAATAAGTTTATAAAGATTAAATTAATACTTAAGTGAATTCTACACATGAAAATAATAAAAAAAGATTCGAATAAACGTATGCCCTATTTGACCATGTTTTTCAGTTATAGCGAGTTCCTTCTTTAAAACACTGTATCCGTATACGTTCGCGTTTCAATGATCTGACACTTACAATCAGTGCTTTAATGATATACGTGAAATACTAAGACAAAACGTTTACGGAATTAGGGTGGATACAGAAATTAACGTTAGACGATGAGTTTTGCTTAGAAATGCTATAAAGCTTTCTCGTAATTTTCGTGCGAACAATCCACCGCGAATAATCCAAGGTGGTTTTTCGATGCCATGGGATATCATGCTGTATTTAAAATATTAGATCTGAGATTTTTTAAAGAAGTATTAAAATGTATTGAAAAATACGAAGGATGGGAAAAAATATTTTAGCTAAAAATTGAAGAATATTAAGGAATCGTTTGACGTTTATTTGGCGATCGTATTTAAAGTTACTTATGACGGCATAATTCACTTCACTTTACTTTTCATACGGACCGTATATTATATACATAAATGAATATGTAGCAAGGTTACCGAGGTATGATTAATTTTCGTGATATGTAAAATGGAATCGTTTATAGATCGAATTTGTATATTAAGTTGTTTCACGCCATTAAACGGCGCAATAATTCATCGTGCCGTATTGAAATTACACTCGTTATGAAAATTTTCTACCATTCAACAACCCCGATGGATTAATTCTCGATTAAATTTTCAATTCTATCTCGAAATCCTGTTCCCTAAAGCGGAAAATATTAATTGGCTAACGAAAACACAGCGATTAACTTGTTAATTCTTTAATCACGCTAAATACAACGTAAATTCGATTGTTCGCGTGTTTGCACGTCGGTTCGAAACGGGCCGTGTTAAAAAGATAGGATTTGTCTGTTAATGGCTACTAATATATCAATTTATATCTTGAATGGGAGAGACTGAATTATGGGAAATTGAGGGAGAATATACACGGTGAATAAAGAGAACAGATAAAGGAAGGAAAGTGTAAGTTGGCTCGCCGCCAGATATCCTGAATTACTTACTCTTCTCACTTCTTTCTCCTTTTGCTTTCGGAGCCTTTGTGTCGACGACTTCGATCAGAATAATGAACAGCTTCAAATTCCCTTTTCAAAGATGTAGAAAATTATAAAATATCTATCATAGGGTTTCTTACTACGTAATGACTAACTTTTTTCTCAATTACTTCGTTCATTTATCTGCATTATCTTTTTATATTTACAAACCGTATTCTTTTATCCACGAGATCATTTCATCTTATTTTATTGATTACATTGTGCTTCAAATAATTCAAGGGAATCGTGTCAGTCGAATTTCTACGTCCACTCTTCGACGTCCACTATCAATCTGTCGATACGTTTCTTTTTTAACGATTATTCTTAAAGCGAATCTCTATTATCGTATCAAAGAAATAAAATGTCAATCTGTCAAGTCTGTGATATTTCCTCGTTTCTGTTCACGTGGTTAATGCAACAGAACCGTTCATATTACTATAATACTTTTTACTAGGATACTGTATATGCTATATTTCCTATTACTCTTAGAACACTATAATTCTTCCAGCAGCGTGCTTGTGTATTACATTCTGTGTAAAATATTTATCTTTTTGTATTTCAATCATAATTTGTGCCGTGACATTTGTCATTTTTGCGTTATATAGATTTGTTTCACCTATACAACATTTATTCAACGATATAACAGATTTATATAGAAATTTAGCGTAAGTTTCACGACGGGATATTATATTTTCTTGTTCGATATCATGCAGTTATCCTAAACTAGAACCACGCAGAACTATGTAATCATCAGAAAACACGTAATGTGTAAAGATATTACGTTTACTATATAACAAATCTATATTTTGCACGATACCTGACATTTATTATCTTCACTGTTAATTATATTTATTTCTCTATGTCTTGTTACATTTTTCTCGTTATTAATAAAATATCTCGCACTTCGATATAAAAATTCGTTATTGAAAATACGAAGCCCTGCATAAAAAAGGAAGCCACAGAATCCGGCCGGTAACGACAATTTCGATTGTTTTATAGCAACAGCCTTCTGCGTGGACAATGAGTTCACGCTTGCTTCGAGGATTTATTGATAATCGCGTGAATGAAACGAGGAACGAGGATCGCGAATAACAATTTCTCGATGCCTGGCACGCGCGACGGGGTATGGGCGTTGAAATTATGATGGGAAAAAGGCCGTGATGGGATTTATTTCGTATCCACTTTTATCAGGCAAATTGGATTCGGAAAACGCGCCGCGCATACGTCACGCGATTCGCGATAACGCGATTTTCGATTTGTTTGCGCACACCTGCGACGATGTACACCTCTCCGCCACGGTTCGAACGGTGTTAATGACTTTATTCGACGATACAACGGCCGTGGAATGCCGCAATTTTCAATCGTTCCCACCTAATGAACCTCTGTGACCAACAATCTCGATAAAATTTATCGCGCGAAATCTGTTACCTACTATGGAGGCTGAAACTTTAGTGCGAGCGGAACCTTCCTGATGAAAATTGACGAGGATAGCGACGAGAAAATGAGAAACGGAATTATCCGTTGGTTTGCGATGTTCGTCGTGAAATTTTGCAGGAAAATTTTACCGTTTAATTTAACGACAATATCTGTACGCATTCTTGTTTCTGATTTCTTTTCAATTGTTGTCGAGTGTTTTCATGAACTTGGCTTTTGAAAAACTTTTACTAATTTAATTATAACATAATTTCTCTCCATAACGATATTCATTCTTTCGATTCCGTATTTCATGAACATCTTCAGATATTCATGAAAACTAATAATACTCATTAATTGACAAAATACTCCGACCATATAAATTCCTGCTTAATTAAACCATCCGCTATGTAGATTCTATGCAAAACACACTGCTCAAGTGTTTACGTAATTATCTATTAAAACCCAGAATGTTATATACATACATATAAATCCATTAACAGTAATCATTGATTTCTTGAAGTTTCACATTCCGCATTCTACGTGATATTTATATTCGCAGGAGTTTGTACGAGCCGCTGTACGTAATGAAACAAGTAAATTAAGAGGATAGTGGCCGGCTTTCGAGCCGAATTAGAGGATTAACGAGGCAGCGCGGCGAGCTTCATTTAGAATTTCGATTTCGAATCACCGCGTCTGGAGACCGGTGAGCCCGTGTCATTAGCAATCGTAAAGTACGTGACTGGAACGAGAAAAATTGCCCGTGAAATTCGAGCTTCGCGTGACGACGTTAAGATCTTCGTTCCCAGATCCGTGAAGAGAGGGAACGACTATCGGACGATGAATAAAGGAATGCGCGAGTTCCAAGGTGATGTTGTTTCAAATCGTCTTCTCGTGCCCGGGTAACGATCGACAAATACGGGAATCTGGAAGAAACACGCGTTTCCAAAATGGTAAAAAGTTGGTAGAATCGTAGCTACATGTTTCTTTGCCATTTTTGTAGTTCTAAGAAATATCGTGACGAGTGTGATGTGTACTAACGTATAAAATAAATGGAAATTGGTGGCGAGATTCGGTCAAGATATGACGTCTAACGCGCGATAAAGTACCCTTAATGGACAGCAATCTTAAAAAGAAAAGCATGAAGTAAATATAACGTAGCTGCATAAAACGATATGATAGAAAATAAGGTAAGAATCGAGGAACTTTGTTCGGGGATAAATTTGATCAAAAAAATGAAATCGAATATCGAAGAACGAGTCCTCAATCGTAATATCTCCTAATCTTTTAATTAATTTTATAGACTGATACGTTATAAAATAAATAGGACGTATATGTATAAAAAGTAATATCGTTTTTTAATTTCAAAAATCAATCAAAAGTAGAAAATTTAATGTGTTGCAAAGTACTGTCGATCATCACATTGGGAACTAAGATATAAAAAATAGAAAATAGATTTTATCCAAATAGAAATTTGGTAAAAAACTAAGCACCTGAATATTTTAAACTAATTTGTCGTTGGCATAAGATGAATTAACAGTGATATCCACGAGAACATACGAAATCGATGTAATTTGTAATAACAGAATCTGAAAGAAATATTCATTGGAATAGAAATTCATTTGAGTCGTCAGAATTATTTGCATCGAACAGTGATTAATATTACAATTGCGCAACGATCGCCGATATGTTAACCGAAAATTAAATTGATCCCGTTGTAGCGGTTGTATTTTATTAAAAATAATATAACCGAAAAATTCTAAGCACGTATTCTTGTAATTCTTCCTTTTCCCCTTCGTTGTCGCAAACAGCTACGAAGGTCGAGAAGAAAGCGGACGACCGCGGCTCCACGGGGGCCAACAAATAACTTTGTCAGGGAATCGCAGTCTCCGACGAGAAATATTTCGCGGATTACCGTGGCGTTCGGCCGAAAGCGGAATTTATACAGGAACTTTGGGCAAAAGTGTCGTTCCATGAGGTAACTTTAAGTGGCCTCCTTTGCCCTTTCTCTTAACCTGCGTGTATCACGAAACGTCACAAGACGGAGGTCGAGGAAAACTTCTAAAAGAGAAGAGAAGAGTTTCAGGAGAAGGAGGCTTGAAATGGAGAAAATATTCGATGCAGACTCGGAATCGGTAAAGCCAGTAGTAAAGGTTTTGAGGCTACGAGGAGGATGAAACATTTTGTTTTATCTATTTATCACTGTAGGCGCTATGATATTTTACTATATTTTTTCGCCATAATCTGGTTATAACGACAAACTTATTATTTCGCTAAAAAAATCGTAATCGATTTCGATTTTTTAAATTTCTATTTATTATTCGATAACTTTTTTATTTTATTAATTCTAAGAATGGTTGTCGTGACAAAAATGAAAAATGAAATGATTCTCCGATCTTATAGATTGCCATAGTTCGTACGGTCTACTGATCTGACAAAGTCAGGACAGCTACGCCTTGATAAAAGTGGAAATCCAGGAAAGAAAGGAAGCTTCTTGTCGGAGAGTTCGAAAAACCGTACGGAAGCTGGACTGTAATTAAAACAGAAATGAAATTATACTCGGTGCCGAGTCTCGGCGTTAATTAATTCGAAGGGGAGACGAGGAAGACGGCAGTTGGCGAACCCGAGAGATAAAAGAGCGGCAATAATATCAGCCAAGAACTGTTGGCCCGGTTAAGTGTGTCGTATTTCACGTTTCACGGCCTGCCATGGATACCCGCGGTTTCGAAATTTTACCACCGACACGCTGGATCTGACTCGAAACGATCGAGCTCGAGAACGTATTTACTTTTGTGAGACCATTGCGTGACGATAAATCGAATGTGGGTCAGAAAGAGTTGCAGTAAGAATGAAGAACCGAGAAATTTAATTATTACGTTAGTGCATATGAAATAAAAATTTAATCGCACGTAGTTTCCTTCAAACATCGTATAATTAATTAAAGCAATTTCTTTAAAACATCGTATATTTAGTCAAAGTAATTTCCATTTGATTTAATACGATCTCAACATCCAATATACATAAATTATAGAAAATTTCTTCGTCTCTGAAATAATTAACGATTAATAGGCAAGCTTCTCAGAAACAACGTTTTATATTCACGGACTTAACGATATTCTGAAAACTATTTCGCCAAAAGAACGTTAATAATCAAAATATCCTGCGTCCTATAAAATGTCAAATATATAATCCCCAACAATAAAATAAAACCTCTAATCCTCTTAACTTTCCACCCGTGCTTATCGTCAATCTCCATTAAACGATAAAATTTCCCCCAACAAATCATCCCGATAATAAAATCCTACATCGAAGCAGAACAAATATCAACTACGAGTTGTCTTTCGATCTAGAAGAGAAATCAGCGTTGAACGTCGAATAAACGAGACTCTCGTCGTTTCTTGGTAACGTTGAAAAGCATCGTAGACGAGAGAGAAAGTACACATCTGCTCAGGGCGAACAACTAATACAGAGGTGATCGTTCAAAAGCAACATTTTAAAGCGAATCAGTCGGTCGTTCGTTATCATTATCAGACCGATTCGCTAATTGATTTATACGATTTAACCACGGAAAGGGATGAAACGACCGCAGGATTCACAGTTGAGCGACTTTATCGTTTATTTATCGTGGTGCATCTGGCCAGATCGGAAATATCCGTCGATATTGAAATTCAAAACGGAACGAAGACGAGCTTTGGTATTCATTATAACGAAGAAAATCGAGAGAGCATGGTGCCGATTAAGTTCGCGACCGATAATTGTTGATTGGATTCTGCGTGCACGATGCATCGATCAGTCAGTTCGTTTTCGCCCAACTGCAGTCTCGTGTTTCCTATCGTAGAATTGATAACACTGTTTTCTTTCCATTTTTCCCGTTTTGTCGATAATTGTCGAGAGCTTGTGTCAAGTTCTTTTTCTATTAAGGCGAAAGGAAAAAACCTCATGAATGGATTATATGACTTTACATTGACTTTTGCGCATAAAGTTCCTGCATCGATACTATTTCTAGAGGTATGTGAGATTTTACACGCCAATGATAGGAAGCTTAAATTTGGAAATTTCGTCTTTTAGTAAATCAGTTTGTAAAGTAAAGATCTCATGTTCGGTGATGGATACGCTTTGTGTTCCTATATCTGTACATTTTGTTACTGTTGCGAGGAATTATTCCGATGTTTGTTGTTGATATTATATATTAACGTGTGTATAATCGAAAATTGTGCAAGTATAATTAAGCGTATAATATATTGTTCAATACTCGATTGATATTGCCGATCCATAGATGGTCGTAACATTTGAATTGAATTTAAGTTAGATTATTTAAGTTTAGGGTATTTCATTCCAACTTTCATTATATACTTAAGAAGAAGATGCGAAATACAATCTACGATCTTACAAAGATGCAGCCGTTGATGATTAAAGCGTGAAATATAAAAGCGAACGTTATTATAAGGGAATATTTTTTAATACACAGGGTTGGTATCGCATGTGAAGTGGCCGACGTCGACTTTAATGATCGTCGATCCCTTGAAGTACCCCTCGCAGAAAGGATTTTCGCTGGTCGTTTCGGGTTAACCCGTGCAGAATCGTTCTGGCCGGTTACGTCGATTCCAACGGTTCCGTTAATGGCTCGGTTGCTTTGGCTCCGTTTTCATTGCCGCGATAATGAACCTTCGACGATTTCGCTGAACGCTACTCCCATTGCCAACATTTTATTTCAATTACGGAAAGTTTTGTTCCGAGCGTGAGCTGGGAACTCGAACAAGGAGTTAATGAGGCGAAAACAACGTGGACTGTGAAGATTAATCAATTATCTTGTCACGTATCCGAGAATTATTAATTAATTATTAATTTATCATACGTAAAACGTAGACATATATATATACATAAATTTTGTATTTGTGAATGTCTATCTTAATTTTGACGGTTTTCCGTTTTACTCGAAGCTAATTAATTTGATTGTGTTGAATTTTTATTAGAAATATACGAATTCTATATTTTTATTATATATATGTTCTTTTTATTTCACATGTAAAATTTACATTGCAAGATACATAGATCTCATTTTTACGTACGAACTCACTTATATCTTTGAAATTGACGAATAAATGAATAAAGAAAAATACAGTCAAGCTTGACTACGCTTTTTGCGTCATCAGGTTGAAAATCGCGTTTTTCGTGGTCACTGCCTCCCACGGAGACGACGTTTCCGATCAGGGCTCGGAGTAGATCTATCGATAACGATGCTGAAAAATGATCGTACGTGCGGTCGCGAATGCCACGCGTGTCTCCGGAGGATTTCACGATGAGCGATGACGAGCGATGCTCGTCGATAAACGTCCAGCTAGCGTTCGATAAAACTGACATAGTAGAGATGTTTATGGCGCAGGACAATCAATTGTATCTTTGAACGATCGCGGTTTCTACCGCTTTGAACACGTCACTGAATGTCGGGACCAGACTCCGTGTAAATCATGTTTTTCCTCTCTGTGTATCTTTTCTAATGGAGGCGGACAGAACGAGTTCGACTGTATTTTACGAGTCTTTGATCAACTCAATTAATCCACTAAGGGCAAACGTTACGTTGTCGCAAAATTTACAATTTTTTTCTTTTTTCTACAATCAGTTACGTTATCGAATTTTGTTTTCTAACACTGCGATTATAAAAGAAAATTCCAAACGTTCGTTTAATATTTTTTCTTCGCTATTTTCTCCATCTAGATATTACAACTTTACGAAATTTAAAGAAATTTATGTGTTTCTACTTTTATGACAAACTTTTTCGTTACTTGCTCTTCGATGAGTTAATCTTGAACATTTTTATTTGACGCTAAAATTGTGAAACATTACCCACAGTCAAAGAAGAAATCGCAAAGTTCAAAAACAGATATCATGCAAGAGTCAACAATCACCAAAACCCGTTAGTCACCCAACTACTGGATAAAACTGATCAGACCCGCAGACTAAAAAGGCATTACCCCCTAGACTAAAACACCAGATTCAAAAAGAATCTAACTCGCCCTAACCTATATATTCCAAGCCAC